>JAVGVS010000014.1:1299764-1899764 GCA_032718565.1 Distichodus sexfasciatus
AACCCATCTTTCTCCCCCTTTTCTCTCTTCGTCTTCTATCTTGTTCTCTCTTTCTCTTTACATCCCATTTCCTCCTCCTTCATCTCTCCAGCTCATCTTCTCCATCCTTCTCCATCATCTTTTTTCACACAGCGATACACAACATATATCCTTCTCACTGTGTCTCTCTGTTCTACAGCTACATCACCCTTATGATGTGGTGCTGTTTCCAAGGAGAACACATCAGCATGGAATCCCCCTGGGAGCGTGGGGCGCACACACACACACACACACACACACACACGCACCACCCCCCACTGACGGCTCACGCTACCATCAGTGAGTTTGAGCTGGAGATACGTTTCAGGTCCATCTCTCCATCCAAACATTTCTCTTCTTCAATATTGCCTTTTAGACAAAGACTACCTCATATTTTCTCTCTAACACAATCCTACTAGATTTCTTTTTTATTGCCGTTTTTGGGAAAATCCATCAGAAAAATAGCTGACCACATTACCTCATTTGCTTGGTTCCTTTTTGGCTTCCAAGGATGTTATTATTAGTATGGATGGCATAACTCAACATAGTCAAAGCAAAAAATCCAACCGCAGTCACTAGAGGATTTCCCCAAATCTACTAGGGGACTCCCAATGCATCTTAATGAAACTGATGTGATGTGGACAGTTCCATGCTTGGTTTCATTTTGAAGGACATGTGGGCTGTCCTTCAGGCCTTCTATCGTCCATAAACGCAACTGAACAACCATAAAGATTTTTTTAACTGTTTAGCTCCTACTGACATTCACTCCATCCTCCATTCCCAAACAGTAATCCAGTGTTCCCAGACCAGTAAAAGTACCACTGAGGTACTCATGAGCAAGATACCATCCCCTAGTGATGCTCCCCAGGTGCTGCTAAAGTTGATCCATTGCTCCTTCATGGATGGGTCAAATGCAGAGGTCTTGGGGCAGCTGGTAGCATGTCGGTTAGGGACTTAATCCCATGATCAGAGGGTTGCCAGTTCAAGGTATCACTAAGGTACTCATGAGCAAGGTACCGCCCCAAGGTACTGCTCCTTCATGGATGGTTCAAATGAAGAAGTCACATTTCGTTGTGGTGCACTGTGTGCTGTGCTGTGTTCACAATGACAAGTAATCACCACCTCAAACCCAAAAGAATGGCTGCTAAGATGAAGAGGTGGAAAAGGGGATACATTTTTAACCCATTAGCCATCACATGGTTGGAGCAAAAATCCTATAGCAGCCACTACAGGATCTGATAATAAATATTCTATTGCTAGCTTTAGCCACTAGCTCTCATATCCCCTCCTTCCATCCCCCATGTCCCGACAGTCTTAAGTCCGACTCCGGAGGGTTTATCCTCGGCTTTATTACGCAGCTGCGCACCTCAGAACGATACGGGGAGAACCTTGAGGCAGACAGCAGCACTGCCTTGTACAATCAGAGAGGGATTTACCTGCGCCGAGACGCTACTTCAGGCACAAGGACCCTTAAAGAACGCTCGGGAATGTCTGTGTGCTCCAGAGCTCTAACACTAATATTGAGGTGTTAACGCCCAGGCAAGTCAATACTAGGAGACGATGACCCTGAGCAGACTTTATGAGAAAAGGGTTCTTAGGAGGGAAGGAGGGAGGGAAGGACGTGAGTGACAGGATAGTAAGCATATTTGGGGAAGGAAGAGAGAAATACAGGACATCCTGAGGAGTGGAGGATGTTGGATTTCGATGAACACTGGATGTTTGTCTCTTTGCTGGTGTTAATTTCGTTGACATGCTAAAATTAATTGGTACTAAAATTAATTAGGTTGCAGACAGTTTTAAATAATTAAAAAGCAGTGGTATACAAGTTATACAAGTCCTCACCAGGACTCCCTGGAGACGTCCTGAGCTGACACTTGACCATCTCAACCCTCCCGAGCTGATGCTGACCAACTGAACCCACACCAGGATGGAGACATCATGAAACCAACAGGGATTTGGACGCTATGGACCTCAACTGAATTAGCAGTATAATACTGAACTAATTTTAGCTTAATGTGGCTGAGAGGGTCCTGCAAGTGGCCCAGTAACAACTCTGGATTCGAAAACATCCCTCAGACTATTTTTGTATCTTTGCTTCTTTAAATAACTAATAATTCATCTTGAACTAATGCTTGCTACATATGAAATGTTCGTGTGCCCGGTCGCCCAGAGGAGGATGGGGTCCCCCTCCGAGTCTTGCTTCCTCTCAAGCTTTCTTCCTATTAGAGGGGGTTTTTCCTTTCCACTGTCGCCTCAGGCTTGCTTGTTGCGGGGTTTAGGCCGGTTATATGTAAAGTGCTTTGTGACAATGACTGTTGTTAAGAGCGCTATATAAATAAATTTGAATTTATAACTGTTGTCACACATTGATGCAGGCTCACTATTTGGCGAGATCTCAGATCTTGTTAGCTGCTTAGCGTATCTTGAACTCTTGTCTCAGACAGAATGTTAAAGTCAACTTCATCAGCTTTTTATTAAAATGATATTGTCATTTAAACACCAATGGTATCCCGGGCCAGTGGCCTTCCTTATTGAGTGATTTAGATTTTTTGATGAGTTGGTAGATATCCGATATCAGTTATCTACCAGTTGATGATTCCCTCTTCCATTGTGATGTCTCATGGCATTTTTAAAACTAATTATTAATGAGTTTCTGACATTAATATCCAGCGTAAAACACATCTCGACAAATAGTGGGCTTGCATCAATGTATCACAACTGCTTTAATTTGTTTATCACTGCTTATTAATGATATAAAAACTATCAACTAACAACCTGATTATACATCCTGTATAAACCTTTAGAAGGGGAGTCTTACTGTAAAGTTGTACCCAAATGACCAACTTCATACCCGTGACTGTGCATAAACAGGGCATATTGAACATTCTTTGTAACTTGCAATAACAGAAACGGATATTCATTGTTAAATCTAGTCACATATTGGACTATTTATTGTTCATTGTTCAAGTGTCATAAATCAGTAATATTAAAATATATTTGTTTTCTTGTGATTATTTCACAAGATACTGCAGCTACACACTTAAATTGTGGTAGGCACTATATCGGACCTTCCAGATTTAGCAATCCCTGCAAATTCATTACTACTGTGCAATTTTTCATCAATCACCACAACTTTTTCACAATTTTTAACCAATCATTGTCGTTTCCCACAAAACGCTGAGCCATACATCAGCTAACTCACTTCCTTGTTACGTTTAGAAGAAGCAGGAAACGTGTGAAAAACGCCTCACATTTACCTTCAAAAATAACTAAATGATTCACTGAAGATAAACCAGATAAAAACCTGTTTAAGTTTACCAAATGTTTCAGTATACATACCTACAGCACGTAATCACCCCTTTAAACCCTCACTGATGGATGGAGTATTTAAGATTTGGAAAGAGAAGAGGTCGTGTTGCATCGGTGATGCCTACATAGAGGGTAAATTTGCCTCTTTTCTCCAACTCAAGGACAAATTCCATCTTCCTTCTTCACATTTTTATCGCTATTTACAGTTTAGACACTATGTGTGTGATAGTATACCAGACTATACGAACGAACCACAAAGCAGTGCATTTTATGACACTCTACAGGTTCAGCCAAACTCTAAACATATCATCTCGAAATTTATAACTGTCTTTTCAGTTTCTCCGAACACCAATTATCTTAAGGAGACTTGGGCAAGGGAATTGCACGCCCATGTGTCTGACGAGCTGTGGGAAGAAGGATTGACTAGCATAAAGAAGTGCTCTATTAAATCTAGATATAGATTAATTCAATATAAAGTTTTGCATAGACTTCACTTTTCTAAAATCAAACGTAGCAGAATATTTAATACAATTTCTCCAGTGTGTGACAGATGCAGTGTTGCAGAAGGTTCCTTATCACATCTGTTTTGGTTTTGTCCAGTGCTGCAGGATTTTTGGAGGTCATATATTTGATTGGTTTTCAGAACTCTCTGGGACCAGAATCCAGCCTGATTGCACTCTGGCGATCTTTGGTTGTTCGGATAGAACAAGAGCCTTTTTCTTCCATCAGAGACAAATCCTCATGGCAGGCATGGTTGCTGCTAAAAAGTTAATATTATTGGAATGGAAGTCTTCCAAACCTCCATACTTTAAGAGATGGCATAACGAATTGCTTCTCGTTATCGAGATGGAATAACTCAGCCTCAGCACGCGAGGATCAAAACAGTGGTCTGTCAGTCTTTTTTGACTCTGCTTGGCAAGGCTCGAGTCCGGCTGCTGTGTGTTAACCAAAGTGATCTCATTATTCACATTCAACAGCGTGGTGGCAACCCCACCCCCCCTTTCCCCATTAAGTTAGTCTTTTTCTTTATTCATTTTTATTATTATTTATTTGTTTTATTTTAAAACCCCTAAGCAGTGCAGTATCATACAATATAATAATGTTTATATGATTACTACTACAAAACTATCTGTTTTTCTCTCTGTGTATTCTGTGTTCTTGTTTTTATGTAAGAAGTTTAACAAACATCTAAAAACCGCAATATTGTAAATTTTTAGAAAAGCTGCTGCAAAGTCCACCGTTTTAGACCATAACAATCTCAAAAAAGGCTCGCGGTCAGGTCCTGGAGGGACTGATATAATAGTGAGTTTACTACAAATTGAATTCTGATTGCAACAGTGAAAACATTTGTGAGCAAATGTACAGAGGTCCCTGTTTTGCCTCACAGTTTGGAGAAATAGTGAAAATATATCAAACAGCCGACAGAACAATAAACATATTCTAGAAGGAACAATATAATAGAGGATTTCCTGAGGAGGTGTGAAAATGACCCAGCAGGCGCCAGGACGGGGGTCAAACGTGTGTATGTGTGTGTATGTGTGTGTATGTGTGCGTATGTATAGAATGGAATTGGGGGTGCGTGAGACTGTAGGAACACAGACGCACACTATGTTCAGGACACACTGCCCCAGACAAGGGGAGGAGGGGGGATAAAAAAACGACAGAACCCCCTTCTCGTCACATGCTACAGATGACGACTATTAAATGCTACAAGCCAATCACCGAGTCTCAGGTGAGAACAGAGAGAGGCTCTGTTCCTCGCGCCGCCCGGCTGACCCCGTGACCCCAGGACGTCGTCTCGGTTATGTGAGCGAACGCCCCATCCATCAGCCGGTCAGCTGACCTTGCGCTCAACCCAAACCGCGGCGTTCGGGCGAGGCGAGGCGGTGTCGTTGACGGCGAAGGTCTGCTCGAAGAAGCAAAAGGCGAAGAACAGATAATGGAGTGATAGATGAAAATACGCAGCCGCACTGACAGCGGAGAAGCGTCATGCCCCGTCTCCCTCTTTAGGTCTGTTTAGGTTTTTCTTGCCCTCTTCACATCCTCCCTGTGGCTCTTCCCTTCTTTGGACAAACACTACTTAAATCAACACTGGCTTCAAGCTGTTTTAAAAAAGGTTGTAACTTAAAATCTAACCGCAAAGTTGCTGTAGGAAGACTCTTTTTGGAATTAAGAAATGAGACCAGCGCAGTGTCATTATAAGAATAACATATGGTCAAAACCTTTGGTAATCCTTTAATGTTGTTAACACTGTAAACAGTTCGACGGGTTAAAATGATCTCAACCAAACTGACGTAGCCATTACATTTTGAGTCAGCTGCTTGTGGAGGCTTACGATTGTATAGGGGACCAAAAAAAGTGCCCCCATACCCCTGTGTCCACCCCAGCCTGACCTTACAACCCGACGGTTAATGACCGCTCACCCTGCTGGCCAGGGCAGAAAGACAGTTGGGTATTATTAGAACCAGCAAACCCTGTATAGTTTGTAGCCTTTCAGGGGAAAGCAGGAGGTTCATACAGCAGTAGAGGCCTTTCACTGGACACAGGCGGCGGAAACACACACTCTTACACACAATCACACCTGTCAGGAACATGTCAACTCTGTTTTCCCAACCAGCAAATGGACAACAACTAGCCACACAAAACCCTGAAAACACACACACACACACACACACACACACACGTTTTAACACATTTTGGGTCCACAGGTTATAAATATGTCACAATGTAACACATAGGTGTTAATCTTTTATATATGTGTGACTATGCCTATGGAACGTTAACTCCATGGAACTTAAAAGATGGAACGTTGCCAGAGTTATGCAGGTTTTAGATGTGTGGTAACATCTTTCTTATATTTCAGCTAGTGTAAATATCAAACAATGACATGGTACAAACTAGCATACACACATTATATCCAATAAATAATTCTACACCTATATTGATACCCTGTACACTACAATCTGAAACATTTCAACTTTTCCTGTCTGAATCCCAGACCAGTAAAGTTACCACTGAGGTACTCATGAGCAAGGTACTGTCCTCAAGCTTGTTAGCTGCACACTACTTCCTCACGGATGGGTCAAATGCAGAAGTCATTTCGTTGTGGTGCACTGTGTGCTGTGCTGTGTTAACAATGACAAATAATCACTCCCTATTGACAGTGATGTGCAGAAGTGTTGAGTGGAGGTCGACCGATATTGGTTTTTCAGAGCCAATATCGATACCGATTATTGCTACGATTTACGGGTCCGATATTTTGAAACAATGTACAAAAAAAAAAAAAGAAAGAAAATCTTTGAATTTTTGAATTCTTTTGAATTTTACAAACACTAAGCTCAGCTGAAACTCTCCTCTCTCCTCTTCTGCTTCTTGGAGCTTCACACTGCGCTCGTGTGTGAGTGTGGTATGAGTGACAACAAGGCTTAAACGTTGATTGGCTACTACTCGTGAGGCATATGGCCAATCAGAGACTGTTGTGGGTGGGACATTAAATGAAGCAATGAGTCGAGAGCAAACAGCACAGAGAGAAGAGACGGCAGTGGAACCACGGTAGTGCACCTTGTAATTATTTAATATCAGTGATGGTCAAATGGTCATCGGCAAAATGCCTAATATCGGCCCCCAATGATTGGTCGACACTTAGTTTTGAGTCAACCCTCATTTCTTTATTGCTTGCAAGTAAAACGAGACAGTAAGGGCAGTGATTTATTGCATCATGTGCAAATATACACGTAATCACTAGTCCTCAAGATTACACAAGAAAACACTCTTTGGCAGCAAAATATGAAAAAAAGGGATGGCTCGAGACTTTTGCACAGTACTGCAGATTACTAAAGAAATAAAATCCTCCCCCCGATAAACTTCCCAGCTCCCATCCCCCAAAAACACAATAACACATGCAGCTGTCGCGTACACAAGCACAAATTCCACAACAGGTGGGCCGTGAGGTACCACGTTCCCCCCACCCCATCTCCATGCAATAAACAGACGGGATTGCGTCCCAGTAAACACAGCCAGCAGCGACAGCAGCGCTCAAATCTGTCAGCTTCCAGTTCCTCCCTCCTAAATCTCATTCCACCCCTGATGTGATGTGGATCTAGCACATAATTAATAAAGTGCAGAAGGAAGGTAGGGAGGAGAGGACCAGAGAGAGGCACGTGGAGAGAAACAAACCTTCATGAGCCCACCCCCCACCAGCGGCAATAAAAGGTACTGACTTCCAAACCGGCCTTGTTGAAGCCACACAGCGAGCGGCAGCTATATTGGGGAACGGGACGGCCCATGTAATAAAGTTAATGAAAGGCAAATAGTCTGGCAAGTAAACATTGATTATCTGTGGAACTTGGCCGCGGGTTTGAGAAAAGGGCAAATCCTCCTCGGTGAGTTTAGTTTAGGGGGGGTGGGGATGGGGGGTATAATCATTGATAGTGGGATGAGGGATCTGAGGGAGGAATATGGCAGAGACGAGACAGGTGACTTATAGCAAGACAGTGAGACATAGAAAGAATGAAGTCTGTCTGGAGGAGTTTTATGAAACATACAATGATGTCATCAACCCAACACATGGCAAAAATGCTGGATCTGATATACGGATGGATTAAATATAGTGTAAATCTGAACTAATCCTCCAAACATACAGCTTGGAAAATTTTGTCAGTTGTATTTAGCAGGCCATACTGTAAATATAAAGTTACCCTGATGAGACAATGGTTTACAGAAGCTTAAGTATAGTATCCATAAGAATTCAGTAAACGTGACTTAAGCAAACAAAGAAACAAAATGACTCCAGTTATGTTACTTATCAAACATGACACGATACCGCTTTTTAAGTCCAATACGATATCGGTATTGTGAATTTGGATATCTGCCGATACGATACAAATCGGATACAGTCTCTTTAAACAGAAAACAGAAAATAATGTTTTAAAAATGTCTGAATACATGACTTATTCTTAAGGAAATACTTAAATACTTAAATACTGTTTTCTTAACTAAAACAATGTGATAATTACACGCCCATATGTACATGCTAAATTATTTATTATTAAAATAACATTGCAAAACTTATTCGTTTAAACACAGGTCTGTAATTTTGTGACGCTCCCCAATCCTGCGGCGCTAAAACCATCAGGAACATGGAGATTGCGAGTGAGAGCTGGTGTTGTTAAGCAAATTTAACAGTATAATTATGTGATTTGCTTTTGGGGTTATAGTGTGTTGTGCTGCTTGTTCTGCCCATTGTCATGTCAATATGTATGAATTAGCGTGAAAGTCTAACAATAAACCAGCTTTATCGCAGTGTCACTTCTGATACATAACCAATTGAGCGTGCAATTGGCAAAATGCCACCGATACCCGATCCAGCTATTTGAGTCGTTATTGGACCAATATCCATTAGGTACCTAATGCTAAGAGTACCAAGTATAAAATTATAAAAGGACTGTTAAAACTTCCTAATTACAGAGACTCCCTGGAGCATCTTGGGGTTGAGGGTCTTGCTCAGGGGCCCAATACTGGTAGTTTTGCAGCAAAGCTAGATTTGAAACCTCTCTGGGTCTTACCACTACCACTAAGTCGCCATCTAATCCATTAGCACTTTCATATTTATTAATTTTGTACAGACAAAGCCAGGCGAAACGGTGAGCAGTTAGACAGCAGCCTAGAGGCAGTGGTGGATAAAAATATGCCGCTTCTGCGATCTCGCCACAAACGGTGCGAGGAAAAGAGCAATTACAACTGTGCAATAGAGTCTGCTTCTCTAGCCGGCCGCCGGACCGCTCAAGTGAAGATTAAACGACACAGCATCAATCTCTAATTACATCTGCTGATGTTTCTGTTACGTCCTGGTTACGCTAAATTTGCCTTTCTGATGAGAAACGCTTCCCTAACGTTCCGCCTCAGAGGTGAGCAATGCCGGAACTGTGTGTGTGTGCGTTTGTATGTGTGTATGTGTGAGTTACCGACGGCATCATGGCACAAAACCGTCTGCTTTAATAAAGTGTGTCAGAGGCAAACAGCAGCGTTATCGCAGTCGTGCAGGGTGGAGGGGCTTTACGGCTCTTGTTTGTCGTTGCATGGCTGGGAAACAGTTTTAGTCATTTTTGTTGTTTTTCCAGCTGGATGAGAGAGTTTGAGTTGCTTAATTCGCATTCAACTCATGAGGAACACAAACACATTGTGTACAAAACCACAAACAAAGCAGTCAAACGTGAATATTTTCTTGGCAATCAACTTAAAACTGCTATTTGTTTTTAGATGAATTCTGCTACAGGGCTAAAGGAACACTCCACCCATAGATGCTAATTCAGATAAGGTGAAATGAAAACAGAGCCAGGTGATAAAGCATATCGCAACACCTAATGTGTTATTTGTTAGAAAATATTTTTAATAGTTTTGCGCTGCTAACTAAGGGCCGAGATATACTTAACGCTACGTGACGTGTATGTTGCTGCTACGCAAGTGTTGTACTGACTATACTTGCGTGCATAGTTTTTGTAAATCTTGAGTATTGCAACAAGTGGTAGTGTACACTATAAAAGCATCCAGTCTGCCGTTAAGTGACAGAAGAAGAGGAAAAAAATAGATGGTGGCAGTGAAAATATCGGCTGGTTTTGGTGTGAAATGAGGGAGGAAAGATATTTAAGATAAAAATTATTTGCATTCTACACTACCAACTGCCCTGTTTGACTAATAGATCTTCCAAAAACTGTATTTTGGGCCTTTACCTAATAACTTTCGTAATCGTGATTTGTAAAGGTGTGTAACTTGGTTGAACACCAGATTTTGATTTAAGTCTAGTTTTGCAAGTATGAAGAACAGAGCGACAAAGCTCTCAAAGTACACCAGTTGGGAAAAGAGTGTCAGTCAAATCCCGTCAAAGTAAATGTAGATGTAAAGTAGTCCATTAGAGGATCAGCAGTAGACGAGGGTTATGGGTGGGACGCGTGGTGACGTTTGGGGTAACAAACAGATAAGCTCAAGTAATACCTCGTACCTCTCCCTCTCCCGAGCCCGGAAACACTGCTTATTGAAACAGGGCTTAATGGCAGGCCTTTAAACCGTGAGCTAACAGACAGAGGAACTGAGCCTGACATGCCAGAGCTTTTGGTGGCTAGGTGCTGACTGTTTCAGGTTTGGAAAGGTGTGTGAGGGCATGCAAGAGGCTAAATTGCACAATCTCTAGGATTAAGTCTGATTAAGGCATTTTCTTAGATTATACACAGGTTGTTTATGAATCACCTCAAACTGGATCATAAAGACCCATTTTAATTGTGACCGTCTTAAGTTGTTTTGGACTCTCGACCACAAGAGTCCAAAACAACTTAAGACGGTCACAATTAAAATGGGTCTTTATGATTCAGCTTTGGACCATAAATTGCTAAAAACATGACGTAAGGACAGATCTGAAAAAGGCAGGCCGCCTTTAACGCTTACAACGATTCGGCTTTCGTGCTCATAAAGCTTTCACACTCGCAGAAGCATTCGCACCCAGCGCTCGGCTTAAACACAACGAAAAGATCTGCGTCACTGCAGGACATTGGCTGTGCCGTTAGCTAGCGTGACGGTTCAGTAACCTTCTTGGTAAATCATTAGTGCTAAACTGGTTTGTTTGCATATCCCTGACATTATATACAGCTAAAGGGCGGCGGAGAAATAATGAACTTTTCACAAATCTGCAGGAGCCGACGGTGACACTTACTTGCCACCTCCAGCGAGGCGTTGTGGCTGACTGCCTCTCCCAAGTAGTTCCTGGCCACGCACACGTAGCTGCCGTCGTCCGGTTTGCTGCGCCGGCCGTGAACGATGCGCAGGAAGAAGAGCGAGCCGCTGGGCAGCAGCATGCGGTGGGATCGAGGGTTGTCCCGGTCCGTCTCCACTCGTTCGCCGTCCTTATACCACTCCACGGTGGGGACCGGACGCCCCTCCGCCTTACAGTTCAGCGTGGCCGGCTCACCCTTCGACACAATCAGGTCTGAGGGGTGTTCCACGATCCGGGGGGGGTAGTCCTCCTGACGCAGACGTGAGCCTGAGAATATGACAAAGACATTTTAGAACTAAAGGTTGGAAATGACCTGATGATTAAAATAACAGTGCAGGTACCAATGTTCTGGAGTCTGATTCTAGGCCTCAAGATTCACAATCGATTCACGATTCATAAGCGTTTCACGATTCAAGACATAGATGAATTTGTTTCCAGATTGCTGTTTTGAGTTACTTTTTCCAGATTTTTTTTGTGGCAGATCAACAAAAAATCACACTGAATCAAATGTAGTTTAATAAATGTAATGCATATGTATGCATACTGACTGAATTTCCTTTGTTCACACAAAGGAGGTCTATCTGGGCAGATTTCGACATTGTGCCATCTATAGGATTGGTGAGCTGAGCTTGTGTCGGGAGAAAAAGTGAACTAGTGCCATTAAGTTACTTGAAAAACATGAATCGTTTTTTTTTTAATGCATGAATTGATTTTGAATCGATAGAAAGAATCGTGATTCGATTCAATTTTTTTCTCACACCCTATCGAGCGTGTTGATATTTCCAATCCTGAGGCAATGCCATATTTGCTATCGGCAGATACTCAAGATTTGATCATTCTAGATTCCACACTGCAAAAAATCTGTCAGAAAATAAGAAAAGGATAATGAGAAAAAAGATACCAGAATCAAGCAAAATTATCTGCCAATATAGTGAGAAATTTTATCTTGTAAAGGTAAAGAAAAAAATCTTTCCATTTTTCCATGTTTTTAGCTTTAATAATACATTGTATTCTTAAAATAAGCAAAGTTGTCATGAATTTCTTAACTCGTAGTGGAGCATGAGAATCGTTCAGTTCTCTTAATTAAATTGCTTATTTCATGTTAAGAAGTTCTTATAATCAATACATTTTTCTTAATAAGATAATTGTAGCCAACGTTTCTTAAAATTAGATTATTTATCTTACACATACAAGTCTAGTCAAGTCAGTTATTCTTAATAAAATTTTTAAAAAAAAAAGAAAAAATAGATCTTGTTTAAGATGTTCTGGCTTTTTAATATTTCATTTTTTGCAGTGCATGGAGTCTATATTCCTCAGTAATGAGTGTCATCTTTGAAAATATAACAGCAAGTCACAGGGTTTTTTTTTTTACATACTGTCAACTGTACAGGTTTTAATGTGTTGACATACTCCCACCCTGGTTGCATCTTGGTAGACATGCAGCTCTCGATTTAGGTCTTAGTTCTCTAGAATGATTTCTGTTTTTTATCTCAGCAGACTCTAAAGCACCCATGATCATTACTCTGGATAAGAGCTTCAGGACGGTATCTTGCTCATGAGTACCTCAGTGGTAACCTTATCGGTCTGGGATTCGAACCTACGACCTTCTGATCACAGGGTGAATGCCCAACTGTTGCGCCACCAACTGCCCTTGATGAAACTTGACCCTGAGGTGATTTGAATACTGAGTGGTGCCACAAAGTTTTGGGTTAAGACTTAGTCTTAAGCTTAGTCTCCATGAACTTCCATTTACTTCTGGCTTCCTTAACATCTTTGCTAGTCACTTCAATTGATCAACTGAGTAGCTCAGCCTAAAGAAAGTGCTGTCTGCTGTCTCTCACAACGAGGTGACGAGCATATCTTTCACAATGCAGGCTTTAATTGGCGGACCATCACAAAAACTCATTTGCCCAGCCTTCCTCCCTCTCTTCCTCCCTCCCCCGCCTGCTGAGGGAGCAGCTTTCTGCCACGCTCTTATTGAAAGAGCCCAGAGGTGCTCGGAGGAGCTCCTAAATTAATCATGTCAACTCAAAAGCCGTCGCCGCCTCACAGTTTAAGATTAGATTAATTAAGTTACGTCTCTCTTTTCCACTCTCACTCAATCTCACCCACACTGGCACACACTACACACACACTCGCTGGCATTTACAGTAGTCTTACTTTAACGCTGCCCGGCCTGCAAAATTTTTAAAAAGTTCAAAAAATTGTGCACCGCTCATTCCTTTTTCCTGCTTAATTAGATTTATTAGTCACGTTTTCAACGGATAACTTTATTTTATCGTTCCGCAATCGTGTTAAACATCTTAATTAAGTTGGCGCGGGAATATGAAACGCGAGCGTGACGCCGTCGCCAGTGCCTGAGAGGCTGCTGTCTGAGCCAAGAACAATGTGGAGCGATTAGCTGAGATGACAGGCGAGAAAGTCGAGCGCAGATTTAAGAGGATCTCGCTTTTGTCTTAAAGCCAGTCACCGAACCACACAAACGTAAGGCGCCACTTGGGGAATGATGTCATTCATTCCTCTATATGTTAATCCCTTCCTAATAAGAAAGCGTGATAACTTCATTTGCGACACTGCACTCTCATGGTAATTTTATATACCGTAAATATTTTCGATGGTATGGATGGAGGAGGTGGAGCAGGAGACGGCAGGAATTATACTCTTGATGGGGGAAAATGCCAAAATGTAACATTACGTTACTTCTAGCACAGTGAGATTTCTATTTCCTTATTATCCCATGGAGCAACTTGTCTCTAGTGTGTGAGCCAACATGGATTCTGTCTCTGTCTCCTGGTATCTGGAGGTTTTTGTTGTATTTATGACATTACTTGGGGGTGGATGCAATTATAGGCTTGATGCAACTTGAGATTAAGGGTCGTCGTCAAAGGTCTGATGGTGGTAGTGCCAGGACAGCTCAGAGCTGAATTTGAACATACAACCTTTTGGTCCGTAGGTAAGTATCTTTCCACTACACCCCCATAACACGCAACATTTGGGTTTAATTACACTGATACGCTCCAGGTATTTTGCTGAAGTCAGTCCAATTAAAGACGGAGATACTTGACCTTTAAGTAGACAGTACATGCATACTATTAAAATGGCAGAGACCACTGCAAGTAATGTAAGGCAATAACAGGCATTGTAAGCAAAGTAGAATGGTCTGAAACAACCTATAATAACTTGCCATTTCTAATCCTCCAAGCAAAACCAGACTTGAGATGAGGCCAAAAAAAATTATCACTGTGGAATATATTCTACTACCCCAATTTTCAGTGTAAATGTAGACTTCCTTCTAGGCGTGAAGCTTGAAAAGTCAGCTGCTTTCCATTGCAGAAAAAAAAAATCATTTCTTGCTTTCTCAGGGCCGTGGTGTATAGCAGAAGAGCATGTGAGCTCCGCTTTTCCGCCCAAACTCGGGATCTGGCCTCGCATTTTCCGCGGGCAGGAGTTAGCGTGGCGGTTTTATCCAGACGAGTCGCGCCGGCGCCCGGGCCGGCCCCGTTAATCAGCCCCCATTTGCGCAGAGCCTCCATTAAAGGCTTTGATCCCGCGGTTGGCACGGTAACGGCAGGACGGCTTCGGACTTTCGAGCGAACGGCTCGGCGTTTTTCCGAAGAGCACAGCGGTAAAGAAAATCCCGCATACACACCGTATGTTTTATTAAAGGCCGACTTTGAAGTCCCACGACGTTGCACTATCTGCTCTTCCGTCCTGGCTAAATTATCTCCTTTTTTCTCTGAAAAGTATCCATCATGCAGCAGGGCACAGGCTATTTCTTTAAGGAATTACACATTTGTATTCTGCAAGGTAAGTGGTGGAAAGCTGCAGAGGGTAGCACATTTTTTTACTCCCCCATCCCAATAAAAAAGGGGAAAAAAAGCAGGGCTGGGCTCATCTCTGAAGATTAATTATGACAGCGGAGCGGCGGTGGGTTCGGTGGGCCGCTCGGGCTGAGCTCCACTCCCGGGCTCCGGGTCCCACTCCTGCGCATCATCCATCACCATCCCCGCAACTGCCGACTCCGCTGCCCGTTTCCTTTACCCGAGGCTTTGTTTCTGTGTGTGTACGTGTGTATGTGTGGGTGTGTGTGTGTTATAGCCCATTACTATCTTTCCTAGAAGTGTGAGCGTATGCATTGTTATCTTCCAGCTTCTCCCATAATTAGGTCAGTCAGTGTTTGTCAGCTATTAGCTTTGCTATGGTGCATGGATTTCAACTGTTTTGTTACATTTATTCTCTCAGAATCACACCACTACATCCCACCGAGTTTGGATTCTGACAGACTCTTAATTCACAGAGGTATTAATTGATCAGAAGTAAACATTAGATGCTACTTGGAGAATGATGTCATTTATTGCTCTACTTAGCAAAAGTAAACTAAGAATGTGCCAGGAACATTTCATTTTGGATCAGTTTGGATTCAAGTGTGGATCAGTTCTGAGGCAAGCGTGGAAGGATATTACTGATGCAGATATCAAAAACTGGTCTGATGCTGATATTAAACATTTGTCTTATACTGATTTTGGATATTGCTAATGCTAATATTAGCCAATACTGATATCAGATACTGGACAAATACCGATATCAAAAATTTGCCTGATACTATATAGAATATTGGTCTGATACAAATATTCCATATTGGCCTAATACTGGATATTAGCCACGTACTAATGTTGCACCGATACTGATATCCCCGATGCCACCGATATTGCCCTGATACCGATATGGGATATTAGCCCTAATACTGATATTTGATAACGGCCAATGCTAATATAAGCCGATACTGCTATCAGATACTGGACACTAATATCTAAAATTTACTAATATCGAAAATCTGTCTGATACTCATAGATATTGGATATTGGCCACATACTGGGTGTTGGTGGCCTAGTGGTAGGACACTCGCCTTTGGACCAAGAGGTTGTGGGTTTGAATCCGACCTCTGGCATTACCAACACTGGGTCTCTGAGCAAGACCCTTAACCCTAAGTTGCTCTCAGGGGAGCTGTCCCTGAAATTAGGATAAGAGCGTCTGCTAAATGCTGTAAATGTAAAATGTACTGGCTAGATATTGGTCTGATACTGATATTTTATATTGGCCCAATACTGACATAGAATACTTGCCTGATACTGATATTGGATACTGTCCCTACACTGTCATTAGATATTGGTCCGATACTGGTCTAATACCAATAGTGACCTGATACTGATATCGGATGTTGGCCCGATACTGACGTTATATATTGTCCCAATAGTGATAGTGGATTTCAGCTTAGATAGTGTATTAGTTTGTGAATTATTTAATGTTTACATTTTGTCTTCATTTGATATAGTTTTATTAATTGTCCTATACTGGAATTTTAGATCCTGCTGGAAAAATCTTTTATGAGAATTAAAAAATTTAATTATGAAACAAAACTGGATCATACTCAGTACTCTATACTAGGGATGCACCAAATATTCGGCCACCGAAAATTTTCGGCCGAAAAAGGCCAATAAATGTATTTTCGGTTTCGGCCAAAATTTTTTTTTAACGCGACCGAAACAGTGATGACGCAAGCAACAACCGCAACCTGCACGCGCCAGATTGGATTAGAGTCAACATGTCTGCCGTGTGGGCGCATTTCAATATATCTAAGAAAGACACACGGAAAGCCGTTTGTAAAGCGTGCAATGCCGAAATTGTTTGAATGCTAAATAAATATTTTCATAGTTTTGTAACAGATTTATTCTTTGAACCATGAATATTAATTTATACAATTGCAATGCTTGACTTTAGTGAGGTAAGTACACACAGTTCCAGCCATAACGGCAATATTATAAAAAATTGTTATAATAATTTCTTTCGGTGTTTCGGTTTCGGTTTTCGGCCAAATGTTTCCTCATTTTCGGTTTTCGGTTTCGGCCAAAAAAAAATCATTTCGGTGCATCCCTACTCTATACTGTATGATAGCTAAAATTTCTGTATCATTATGAAAGGAATGAAAAACCTGGTCTCTGTGCATCACATCCTGACGTAGATTTTGTTGGAATAGTAACCAGACCTCTATTACAACACGTAACTGGACACAAACTGTATAAATGGGAATAAAGTCGCACAAAGCATCGTTTCTGCCCCGCTTACAAACAAGCGTCTCACTTTACTGTGAACATGAGACTTGCCAAAACCTCCAAACAGGAATAACGTAAAACTCCCAAATCCAGCTCCTCTGAGGCGGAACCTCAACCCAAACCTCAGCCCATCTGTTCTACTGCTGTGACCAGACGAGTCTTCAGAGGATGTAGGTACATTTGAAAGCTGGATGAATACACTTTGAACCCAGCAGCTTTAAGTGTGTGTGTGCATGTGAAGGGATAAATCCACTTTTTTTTTTTTACAGAGACTGTTGTGCAACGTGAAAGGAATCTGAGAAGAAAGACAGGATCCAGATGAGGTTGGAAAAGAGGGAGAAACGGGGGAAGATTTCGGTCCAGTAATTGCTCCCATTTGGAGGGGCTTTCGTGTACCTGCTTTAACAAGGCTGGGAGCAGGAGGATGGGGGTGGAAGGGAAATGGGAGGCGGGGCATTAGGGCAGGAAGGGTGGGTGGGGTGTGGCTTTGGGGTAGGAAGTGAGGATGGGGCGGGGCTTTGTGGTGTGGGTGTGACTTTGGGTCGGGAAGAGAGGGTTGGGTGTGGCTTTGGGGTAGGAAGGGAGGGTGGGGCGGGGCTTTGTGTTCTGGGCATGGCTTTGGGGCAGAAAGGCAGGTGGGGCGGAGCTTTGGAGCAGGAATGGGGTAGGAAGGAAAGATGGGGTATGGCTCTGGGCCGGGAAGGCAGGCTGGGGGTGGATCTTTGCAATATGGGTGAGGCATTGGGGCAGGATGGGAGATTGGGGTGTGGCTTTGGGGCAGAGATGAAGGATGGAGACTGGGCTTTGCAGGGGGGGGTGTGGCTTTGGAAGGATGGATTGGGTGAAGCTTTGGGGCAGGAAGTGAAGGTGGGGGTGAGACTTTAGGGCAGGAAGGGTGTGTGTGGCAGGATTCTGCAGTGGGGGTGTGGCTTTGGGACAGGAAGTGAAGGTGGGGTAAGGCTTTGCGACAGGAAGAGAGGGTGTCTGTCTTCCCTGTCTAGTCTAAAATGTATATTGTATGTTGTCTGGCTTAAAATGTATATTGTTTAATGTATATTTTAGTATTTTACTTATTTATTGTTTATTCCATGTGCCTAGTCGTGCCACTGCCTATTTATTCTCTGTTCTACTGTTCTTTGTTTGTTTGCACTGGAAATAACCTGGAGCCACGTCGTCTCGTCTCCCTATGTATCTGTACAGTATATAGCAGAGATGACAATAAAGTTGACTTTGACTTTGACTTTGACTTTGGGGCAGGGCTTTGTGGTGGGGGTGTGGCTTTGAGACAGGAAGGATGGATGGGGTGGAGCTTTGGTGCAGGAAGGGAGGGTAGGGGTGTGGTTTTGTGGTGGGTGTGGCTTTGAGACAGGAAGGATGGGTGAGGGTGGAGCTTTGGGGCAGAAAGGGAGGTTAGGGGCGGGGTTTTGTGGCAGGTGTGGCTTTGAGACAGGAAGGATGGGTGAGGGTGGAGCTTTGGGGCAGAAAGGGAGGGTTTGGGGGGTTTTGCAGGGTCTTGTGCAGCAAGGGAAGGTGGGGATGCTGCTTTGAGACAGGAATAAAGGGTGGGGGTGGGGCTTTGGGGCAGGAGGGATAATGGGGGCGGGGCACTGGGATGCTTTCATGTGGTCCGACAGAGAAAAGGAAATGAGGTGACCACAACTGTGGACGTTTAAATGTGTGTGTGTGTTGGTGTGGGTGTGCATGCTGTATGACATCATCAAAGACACGACCACAAGCTCAATCCCGTTCCATTACCACTGTTTCACTGAGCTTAATTTCAACGAAACACACACACACACACACATTCACACACATACACATATCCTAGAATAATCAGTACTGGTTAACTATGTGAAATATGCCTCATGCTACTATGCAACAGTACAAAGTCATTATTGATTTTTGTATGTAAATCTGTGAAATATGTTCATGTCTTAAGGCTGTTTACAGCACAGGGTGAAAGGAAATGATCAATAGACAACTGTTTCCAGTCAGTCTGATTTTAATTTAGCCTCAAACACACACACACACACACAGTCTTGTATTACTATCTTTGTGAGGTCTTTCCATAGGCTCCCATAATGACTAAAGTACATAATTTTACACCTACACCTAACCCTAACCCTAACCTTAACCTCAGTTACCAAAAGCACATCTTTTACCTCTTTTAGTTTCTCAAATAAAACAAGCACATTTTCTGTAAAGTCATTTTTCCTCATGGGGACCTCTCAAATGTCCCCACAAAACCCAAAAAAACAGATAAAAGTGATTTTAGGGGACAAAAAAGGTCCCCACAATGCGATAAATACATGAACACACACACACAAATATTCACACACTTAACAAAGAAAGCTTTCACAGTCACACATAATACATAGGAACTGCAATGTGTTACTGATTCTTTTGAATTTCATAAGAAAAGAAGATTGCCATAACCAACAGTAAATGTCCAGTGTAAGTGTGTACAGCACACACACCCCAAATACACTCTCTCACACTCACAGACAGACATTCCTGCCGCAGAAATGGAATTAAGTTGTGCAGAAAAGGCAACAGGAAACTGAAGTTAGACTAACACATCTACCCGAGCGGGGCAGTAATATCAGATTTCCTCTCTCCGGCTAAAATAACCCAGCAGGCCATATCACCACAACCATCTCCTTTGTACAGTCCGTTTGACCCGACCCAACCGTTTCACCCAAGGGACTGGGCCATGACTCAAAATGAGAAAGCTTGGACAAGTTGCAAACAATATATATTATTCCTAACTCTGGTTTGGTTTGGCAACATGCTTAAAAAGAGCTAATAAAGTTGGACTTAATCTAAACAATTACTTTTCCTATACAGATATTAATGCTCACTATGCTTCAGCTTCACTATACTGACCACTTACATCATTTGAATGTTAGCTATTGTATTTACTGCCCAAAGGTAGGCATTTACTGCCAAATAAAAGTGCTTAAAATCAGAGAAATCAAACAACTAGAAAGGGTCCCAAAAAGCCCCACTATCCATCTTTCAGTTCAGTCAGCGCTCGCCTGGCACCACGAACGCCAGAAAAACGCCTGGTTCAGACGTCCATGTGAACGAGGCCTTAGAGATTAATTTTAGTGATCAAAAATTTTGATACAAAACGATGAATTGGTTTAAAAACACTGAAGTCTATAAGGGGTGTAAGGAAACACTCAACTCACGAGACAATACACGAGACTGGGGTCATAAGAACGAGATGAGACGATACACGAGACTGGGGTCATGAGAACGAGACGCGACGAGACGATAGACGAGACAGGGGTCATAAGAACGAGACGAGATGATACACGAGACTGGGGTCATAAGAACGAGACGAGATGATACACGAGACTGGGGTCATAAGAACGGGACGAGACGAGACGATACGCGAGACTGGGGTCATAAGAACGAGACGAGATGAGACGATACACGAGACTGGGGTTATAAGAACGAGACGAGACGATACACAAGACTGGGGTCATGAGAACGAGACGCGACGATAGACGAGACAGGGGTCATAAGAACGAGACGAGACGATACACGAGACTGGGGTCATAAGAACGAGACGAGACAAGACAATACACGAGACTGGGGTTATAAGAACGAGATGAGACGAGACGATACACGAGACTGGGGTCATAAGAACGAGACGAGACGATACATGAGACTGGGGTCATTAGAACAAGTCGAGGCGATACACGAGACTGGGGTCATAAGAACGAGACGAGACAAGACGATACACGAAACTGGGGTTATAAGAATGAGATGAGACGAGACGATACACGAGACTGGGGTCATAAGAACGGGACGAGATGAAATTTTACCACTATTTTAAAGAAAACTGGAACATGGCATTTAATTTGACTGAAAGACATAAAAAGTCAGTTGCTAAAAATTTCACAGGAATCGAATTTTGGATTGTGTGAATCGTTACATCACTACAATGTAATAAAGTCTGCAAGAAAAGACGATGTGATGAAGACAGAGAGGCTGAGCCACCACAGGGCAAACACAGACCATGTTTCATTTGGATTAGAATTAACATGAGGAGAGAAGATAACGCTTGTCCAGTGTGTGTGTGTGAGTGTGTAGAGGTGTGTGTGTGTGTGTGTGGTGCGCCTTGTTTTAATTGTGTTGCCGTGTTTAGGGGGAAGGGGGATGAGGGATGGTATCTCACTGCTACAGGTGAGCTTCCCTCCGCATGTCTGCCTGGAGGAAGAGTGCAGCGCTTATCTCCAAAGAGCCAGCAGCTCACACACACACACACACTTGCGTCCACACACATACTCCTGCGTTCGCACAAGCATTGATGCAAACAAAACACTTCAGACATGCACATTGAGGGAGACATGCTTACAAGTACCAACACACACACACACACACACGTCTGAATGCCAACACACACATACGCATGTAATCATGTATAAACAGGCGGCATGAAAATTCCAACATGCATGTACAGAGATTAGAGAGAGGCACAGAGAGAGAGAGAGAGAGAGAGAGAGAGAGAGGGAGAGGGGGAGAGGGAGAGGAAGAGACAGATGGTGGGAGAAAAGATATGGATGGAGAGAGAGGGAGACAAGAAGGAAGAGAGATATGAAGAGCAAGTGCATGGGAGAGGAAGAGAGAGGAAAAGAGTGCAAGGAAGAGGGAGGAAAAGAGGGAGGGAGAGAGGGATAGACAGAATAAGTAAGAGCGAGAGAAAGATACAGAGATTGAAAAGAGACAGAAAGAGAAAAGGAGAGATTTTAAGCACCAGAGAGAGTGGGAATGAGAGGGACAAAGAAGGAGGAAGAGAGGGATGGAGAGAGGGAGAGAAAGGAATGAGAAAGAGGATGAAAGAGAGAGTGAAAAAAAGAGAGGATGTAGATAGACAGGAAGAGATAGAGAGTGAGAGAGAGAGAGAGAGAGAGAGAGAGAGCGAAGTAGAAAAGATTGACGGAGGAGGATAGGAAAAGAGAGAGGGTGCAAGAGTGAGCATGAGAAAGAGAAAGAAAGACAGAAAAGGAGCGGGAGTGACATAAGGAGACTGAAAATAGAGAGATAGATTTCAAGCACAAAAAGACAGTGAGAGAGAGGGAGGAAAGGAGAGAAAGATAAAGAGAAAGAGTGAGACTGTGAGCGTGAGAAAGAGGAAGGGAGAAAGGGAGAGAGAGAGAGAGAGAGAGAGAGAGAGAGTGATACAGAGACTGAGCGAGAGCGAGAGAGAACGATGGAGGGAAGAAAGAGGAAGAAAGAGAGAGAGAGAGAGAGACAGAAGGGAGTTTGAGAAAAAGATGGAGAGAGCCAGAGGGAGAGAAGAGGGACAGAGAGGGTGGAAGAGAGGATGAGTAGCAGAAACACACGTGACAGACTCAGAGCTCCTCTTAGTCCCTGTATGCCTTTCTATACTACGTGTGTGTGTGTGCCCACATCAAAGAATTTCTCTCAACAGTGCATAAATGAACGTGTGTGTGTGTGTGTGTGTGCGTGTGTGTGTGTGCGTGTGCGCGTGCACGTGTCAAGGTTGGTGGTCCACAATCTGCTCTCCACTCCATCAAGCTTCTCATTTTCATTGTCGCAAAAAACGGAGTGAGAACATTCCGAGTGCTGCTGATGTGTGTGTTGGGGTGTGCAGGGCGTAAACACTCGAGGAGGAGGGATGATGTCTCAACCGCAAAATCCAAAACCACTTCACACACACACACACACACATTTTGAGTAACAGAAGCCCCACAGGTAAATAGAAGTACACACACTCACACACACAATGAGAAGGGAAAGCTGATCCGTATCTAAAGTGTTCAACGAGTGCCTGAAACAATGTGTGTAATTGTGTGTGTGCTGCTCTTCCTCCCCAGCTTTCCGCCGCCACCGCAGCACCTGGAACGTCCCGACCGCCATCTCACCCCGGGGGGCCCGGCAGGTGGGTGAAGGGGGAGGGTGGGAGGACCCTGATGCTGTCAATCAGCCTGACTCGGCCAATCATAGTGAAGGGAGAAAGGGATGGGATCTCAGCTGAAACTGAGTCTTGGAGAAGACACACACTTCCCACATTAATAAACATAAAAATATTACAGCTAAACCTAAACCTAACCTTAAAAACTACAAGCAAATCTTTTCATTATTTGTGAATAAAGGATGGAGGTTTTCCATCAACACATTTTCTTTAGTTTCATTTTCCACTGAAATGGTGGAAGAAAAGGAAAAAGTGTCTATAGAAAACAAAAAACTGCTGTTTTCCACTGAAAAAAATGACAAATGGTAAGTTCAAGATCTAAGGTTCCAAGATGAGGATCTAGTGTTCCAGGTTTAGGATCTAAGTTGCCAAGATGAAGATCCAGTGTGCCAAGTTTAGAATCCAAGTTTCCAAGGTGAGGATCTTGTTATCCATGTTCAGGATCTAAGTTTCCGATATTAGGATCTACTGTTTCAATTTTAGGATCTAACGTTCCAAGTTCAGAATCTAAAATGAACGCCAAACTGGCTTCAAAACGTTGCTGGTTTGGAACCAAGAACCCATGATGTCATGAGATATAGGCGGAGTAAGTCCTCTCGCTGGTTCCCAACTTCAGCACTGACCAAAAAAAGCTATATGAAGGCTGGGTCTCACATACAAGATGGCCTCAAAAATCTGAAAATCTTTTACAGGACGACCAGGTCCTCACAAGTACCTAACAATCTTCCCTCACCCCCTTCTTGTGAGGTCTGTTCACAGACTTAATCAAGCTTTATCAGAGCTTCCACACTGGTGTCATTAATATTTTCAATTCGTTTCATTTTTAATCAGAGTGATGCCGGAGGCAACAGGGATGTGATGAGAAAACACACGGCTACGTCCATGTAGTACAGCAGCATGCAGTAGACAAAGCCATCATATTGTGTGTTAAATATGTGTTGAAAAACACACAACACAGCAATGTCAAGATTTTATACAGTGCTGTGCAAAAGTCTTGAGTGATTTTTTGTATCATGTGAAAATACTGTATACTATTCCTCACGACACAAGGTCTGGCTCTTTGCAAGCAAACAATTAAGAATTGAGGGATGGCACAAAACTTTCAAAATGTCTTAATCCTGCATGAACTTATCTTGTATTTCCTTCTTGGAAACACATTTTTGCACAAAAGTCTTCTTTGCCATGTTGAAACCAGCAAAATGTCGCCACTCAGTAAAAAAAAGCATGCTTTCCTATCATAACTATGACACACGGTGAGCAAAAAAATTAAACACACAAACACACACGCCAAATGTCACGGAGTGTGAGAACAGAGTACATTATAAAAGCTTCCTAACAGAGTCCCAGGGCTTTTTCTGTATTTGGTCTAAGCTAACAATCACTCAAACAAAGACACACACACACACACTCACACACACACACACACACACCAAGAAGCTGTGAAGACTTCCCCCACCACTCTTGCTTCTCCACACGGCCCTGCAGCAGAGGTTAACACCATCTGACACAATTACTGCAGTCCCACCACCAGCCTGCCTTGATTTACTCGGACAGATACGGACAAAAAAGGGCAGCGCGCAGGGAGACGGCTCGTTAAAAACAATCCCATTTGTCTGCAAACGTCAGTTAGCAAGCGACTCTGATCCGTACACTTGATCCAGGATTAGAATATTCCCTTTTAATGGCCTGCAACGGATCGGAGCCAGAACGTCGCAGCCTTTAACAAGATTGGCGGTTTACGGAGGGTCACAGAAGTACTTCAGAACAGTGGCGGTGAGAAGAGGATTTGGAGAATCACACAGACACGAGAAAACAAGGGCTTACGTCGCGATACGCTTCAAGGATCTAAAGAAAATACAGATGCTATCCACATTCCTGACGAGCAAAGAAAGCAGTTACAGGTGGTTTTACCTTTAGCCTAATAGTCAGAGGCACTTTGGGAGGCTTAAGTCAGCATAGGTTCAACTTTTGAACTGAAATAACCAACACAGACCAGCAGAGGATTTAAAGTGCCATAAAGCAATATTTTTAAGCGCAAAACGGTCATTTTTATGCTTTTTCAGCTGTTATTCCTTCTCCACTCCCAGTCTAGAGCTGCCCCACTCAAACCGGTTTCATGCGCCTTTAAGATGGTTCATGATGGTCCTTTGTGTTTTCCTGCAGCCTTACGTGTACATTTACAGCATTTGGAAAACACTCTTATCCAGGGGTGCATTTCCCAAAAGCATACTATGTTAGTTGCTAATGTACACCATGTTAGTTGCTAACGTACACTATATTGGTTGCTAATGTACAATATGTTAGTTGCTAATGTACAATATGTTAGTTGCTAACGTACACTATGTTAGTTGCTAATGTACAATATTGTAGTTGCTAATGTACACTATGTTAGTTGCTAACGTACACTATGTTAGTTGCTAATGTACACCATGTTAGTTGCTAACGTACACTATATTGGTTGCTAATGTACAATATGTTAGTTGCTAATGTACAATATGTTAGTTGCTAACGTACACTATGTTAGTTGCTAATGTACAATATTGTAGTTGCTAATGTACACTATGTTAATTGCTAACGTACACTATGTTAGTTGCTAATGTACACCATGTTAGTTGCTAACGTACACTATATTGGTTGCTAATGTACAATATTTTAGTTGCTAATGAACAATATTTTATTTGCTAATGTACACTATGTTGATTGCTAATGTACAATATTGTGGTTGCTAATGTACACTATGTTAGTTGCTAATGTACACCATGTTAGTTGCTAATGTACACCATGTTAGTTGCTAACGTACACTAAATTGGTTGCTAATGTACAATATTTTAGTTGCTAATGTACAATATTTTATTTGCTAATGTACACTATGTTGATTGCTAATGTACAATATTGTAGTTGCTAATGTACAATATGTTGATTGCTAATGTACACTATGTTGGTTGCTAATGTACACTATGTTAGTTGCTGATGAACAATATTTCAGTTGCTAATGTACACAATGTTAGTTAGCAACTACACTTATGGGAAACACACCACAGAATGACATCCCTAATTACAGGGACAGTCTTCTTGGAATAACAAATACTCAAAAAAATCATTTTAAATGCCTTTTAGCATATGCTTAATTCTGAGAACTTTTCATAATCTTAAATGTTCATAAACGCAAAAAGTGTAGGTGGATCCCAATGTTGGTATCAGAATGGCCTTTACCAAACTTGGACTAAACCTATGCCTAGACTAACTTCATTGATACTGCAATTTAGTTGAAGACTAGGCTTAATTCATGGTCAAGAAGGCAGTCCTTGATGTCTAACAAGAGTGGTGACTTCTGAGACAGAGAAAGGCAGCCGCATCAGAGCCAAAGTTGTACATTTTAGAGTGAATATTGCTTAATCTGCACATTGGTTGAAAAAATTGATCAATACATTACAATAAGGAATCGATACTAACAATTGGTCAAGCCCTACTCTGCATATGAGCACCACCCAAAAGTAGTAACTGCTTAACTAAAATCCAACCAATCCAAATGTGAAGATGAATAAAGAGCTTTAATAGTTTAACCTACCGGTTGTGCATCATGCACAGAAATTGCTTGAGTGTTCTCGAGGGCAGGACTGATATTAAGGGCCTCTGCAGGCCTACAGAAGCCACAGGCAGCCTGTACTTACAGCCCATGAGCTCATTCCCCTGGGAGTGTTTACAGCAAGCCGCTGTGATGGGAACCGGGGCCAAAACAGGCCGGTATCTAAGGGAGAGGGTTCAACAGCCCAGCGGCGACTTACGTCGACATAGCCCAGCTCAAAAAGAGCCCGGCCTGCAGAAACCGACCTTAGAGGACAAAGTCCGAACCTGTTAAGGCTCAAGAGGACAGAGAGCAGAGGAGTGAACAAGCTCTGCCTTTTCTCTCTCTTATCTTCCTTTTTTTCCCCCTCAGGAACCACCACTAATGACTTCTTATGTGCCAATCTTTAGCCCCCAAAAAAACATCAAAGCTCTTTCGGCTGCTGATTGATCTAGCGTGTTGCAATATTCATGCTCATCAAGGACTGACCAAGCGCATTTTGAGGAGTTCGTCGACACTGAGAGCCTCGGCTTCTGCCCTTGAAAATCCTGTCGCTGTAATGAGCTCAAATATTTGCCCCGCTCATGTTCTTGAGGCACGAAAAGTCGTGTCAAATTGTCGTTAGCACACAAACCCTTTTCTTTTCGATTTTTTTAAAGCTCAGAGGAGAGTCGGAACGCCGGATTCTGATAGGTCCAGGGGGTCCTGAACTCGGCGTGGCTGGCATTGCTTTTCCACATCATAAAAACTACAATTAGCCCAGCAGCTGCGACTTGTCTTTCACTCAGGTATGACGATGGAATGAAGGAGCACGGCCTGAGCAAGGTGCAGTTTCCTCCCCACCCATTCCAGGCTAATGCGGGGGAAACACAGCCTGATTCTAACGTGCCATGTCTCTGAAAACCTGGCCTCTTAAAATATAGACACAGGGAGGCGGGAAATCAGTTGAACAGTTTTAAAAAGACCTGGTAATAACAGAAAAGAGAAAAGCTTAAGAGATAAACTAGTCCAACAAGCTGTTTAATAAGGGTGCACCACTCAAAAAATCGTACAATTCAAATTGATTCATGATTCATATGTGATTCACGATTCAATACCAGATTTGGTTCCAGATTTGGTTCCAGATATGTTTCGGATTTGAGCGCTCACGGCTCTCACTAAAACGCTCCAGTTCAGTCAAATCTCCCCCTTTATTAAAGACTAAACTCATATTTTAGCGGATAACTAACCACAACAACCAGCGTTCTACTCACAACGCCATTTATTGATATTTATTATGTTTATCCTGGAACCGCGTCCGTTGCATTATTGTGACGCGGTGCCGAGTAGCACGCGGGGGACTGCGGGAAATGTAGTTCTTGCCCTGAAAGGCCAGAATCAGCTCATTTTATAGGACAAAATGTGTCCAAATTGGCTCAAAACTACAAGTTTTGAGCAATTTCGGACCGTGGCCTAAAAAAACGCGATACGTATCGAACCGTGGGCACACTGTACCGTTGCATCCCTAATATGTATGCGGACTGCATTTCCTTTACGCTTACGCAAAGGAGGTCTATCTTGGCAGATTTCCACGTTGCGCCATCTAAAAGATTGCCGAACTGAACGCGTGTCGGGGAAAAAAGCAAACTAGTGCCTTTACGTTAGTTGAAAAATATGAATCAATTATTTGGAACAAATGCATCAATTTTGAATCGAATTCGAATCGATCTCCTGTTTACTCTGTTTCCACCTTACAATGGTCCACAAACACCCACCTAAATGATATCAACACTAACCAGCAAATATCTGTCACCTTAAAACCTATTCTTGCCTAACTGGGATGGCAAGTGGGACAAAAATACAGCTATAAATTTTCCTTTCTGCACAAAACCAGATAAAACCCAGGCATATAAAGTCATACTTAAAATGGCTCTCTGAGCATCGTGACAGTCTGCTTGGCGTTGTTGTGTTTGCATTGTTAGAAAGTGGGTGCAGGGAGGTATGAAGTATTGGACGAGACCGGAGCAGACATTCACTGGCTTATTAGGGATACACACGTTTTCAAATGTCATGCTCTTAAAAAAAAACTCTACTTATTTGCTTGGCAAATTGGACTGTGTCTCTAGGTGGGCCTGTCGGTGTGATTATGGATGTCTGCTTACGAGTGTGTTTTTGTGTGCGAGAAAGAGACAGACAAAGAGAGATGGGGCGAGAGAAAGAGAGAGAGATTGTGTGTAGATGGGTGGCCGGGTGCCACCGTGTGTGTGTGTGTGAATCTGAACTACTTTTATTTAAAAATCCCCTGTGTTAATTGCAAGTTTGGCAAAGATGTGAAGGTTATTTTTCCCCCCGCTCTCTCATACACACCCACACCCACAAAGGGAGAGAGAGAGAGAGGAGAGAGAGGAGAGAGAGGAACACACACAAAGACACTGTACATGAACCCTATTTACAGTGCAAGCGCAAGCGGGGATCTCATTTATACTCTGACCCCATGCCGGCGTCCCCCACGTTCCGGCCGTGTTTTACAGCGCGCCGCTCGGCCCATCTCCATAAAGAGCCCGGCTGGAATCAGGATATATGACCAGACTCCGGGATGTTATTGGACCAAATGGGAATCGGATGGCCTCATAAATCCGCCGAGGCTAGGAAGAGTCCGAGAGGACCTATTTCAAGTGGGCAGGGACGGCAAGATGAGGGACAGGGAGAGTGGGAAGGCTACAACCGTCCCGGGAGCGTCTGAGTGGAATGAGTAGAGCACCAGAGAAATGGCAGCGAGTCCTGGAGCGGCCTTTACAAGACAGCATAAACATTTGCAGGGGGAAAATAAAGAGCAGTCCGTGCTGCTAGAGGAGGGCTCCTTTTCTGGAGACGTGCATAGAAATACATCCATTACCTTGTTAAAAAGACATTTCCTGCCTTTACTGGTTGCTTTGGAAAGAGACTCGGCCTCAGTGCCACGCTGTGCCCGAGACTGTCTGAACCGGAAGGATAAAAATACACTAAATATTCATTTGAAGTTCCACAGCTACATGCAAAATCTGGTCTTGCTGTTTATGTGAAATAGGTCCTCTCATATATTCCCATATTACTAGATCTAAGTAATACTACACCTACAATTAACCTTTACCCCAGTAACCACAAGAAAATCTATTCACTGCTCGTTTTTTTCCAATAAAAGTCGGGACTTTCTATGAAAGTATGTTCATCTCATAAAGACACGTCCGCATATTTTTGACTTTTTAAAATTCTGTTAATACTTTTTAAAAAAACAATTCGGTTAATACTTACCCCAGTGTGTGCTCATGTTCTGTCCCTTGAACATAAACTATTGCATTTATATAGACTACTGCACTTGTAATGACACTTTGGGCATGTTAAGAGGCTAAAAGCAGGTTTAAAACCTACCCCCAGTTGCCAGAGTGCAAACACTAGAAGGTGCATAACTCGGCGTAGGCAGCGATAATTCTTGTCGTTTTTGTCACTACTGGCAGCACTTTGTGACACCGAACAATAAAGCTAAATGTTGAAATTGCCCGAACTTCTGCTTTAAGGGTCTTGCTCAGGGACCCAATGATGGTACTGCTGAAGGTAGGATTCTAACCCATGACCTCTTGGTCCAGAGGTAGTATCCTGACCACTAGGCCACCACACAATAATTGTTCATTAATTGCAACCAAGGCGAAGTGTTCAATTAGTCGTGATACTTATTTGAGGTTGTATCGCCCAACCTTATCTCAAATCCATAAACTTCTGACAAATCTCAGTTTTCCTATCTTTTTGGGTACAGACGGTGCCTTACAAATACTAAAAAACCTCTACACACAGACACACACAACCTCCCACTTCAGTCCCTGATGCCTCATCAGAGCCAGACTCTCAGTAATTCTACAGCTGTATGACTGGCTTAATGGTCCTAAAAATATTCCCGCCCCCTTAAGATCTAAGACACGTGTAAGAATCTGGCACAAACATAACTGTGATGCATGATTATACACATCCAGAGAAATGTTGGACATAATGATCCTTTATACGCACAAATAATTAGGCAAAAGCTCCACATTGTATAAAAGCCGAAAAACTGTTAAACTGCTTTAAGCTGGTCAAGTCTATAAAGAGCCATAATCATTTGTGACCTGTGTTTTCAATCCCTGATCAATTTAGCAAACACTGCATTAACAATAACCCGAAAATGGCCGTTATGAGCTAGCTTAATATCCACGTTGGTCGTCTTGGAAGATGGTCTGGCAGGGACTGTACCCTGCCAGTGCCTAGAAACAGATTAGGACTCTCTTTAATCTCGGTTTAGCTGGAAAAAGCATTGTGTTCTGTTGCTTTTGGTGTGTCGGGCGACAGTCCTAAAGACCACCGCACCATCCTCATAAACCAACGGCTCCTCCTCCTATTGTTCGAGACACAAAAGAATCCCCCTTGAGCTGCACATCTGCAAAACAATTTCTCCATTCAGCCCCTCCATTCTCAATGAACAGTGTTTAAAGGGTGATAAACTTCAACAGAGCCTAAATTACAATGGCTGTCAGTTCATTACAGGCAGGAATCCCCTCTATTTTTGTCCTAAGGCTGTATAATTACCTGACCCCTTCCTAAAGGCACTGGCTTAATGTCAATCACCCCCACAGGACCTGTTCCCATGGCACTATGACATTTCCTACAATCCATCCTCGAAAGACCAACACGGACCATCAGAGATATTAAACTGGGTCATGATGGTCATCATGCTGGCGTTTGCTGGCTTAATGTTGGTCAAGATGATCAAGAACTCCAAAATACAGCTTGAACAGGTGAACAATCATTGAAATCATTTCTCATTACAGATCCAACTATATCCAAGTAGATTTGGTTCTGGCCAGTATGTGGATTTGGAGAGACCAACTAAGAAAAGCTGCTATTGTTAGAGGTGTTGGTGGTTCCAAAAGGGGGCGCTATCCTGTAGTCTTTGTGCATCCCAAACCCAAACCCCAACCCTGAGGGCATTTCCACCAAAGAGGTGAGGTTTGAATTTCAGAGGGACACAAAGACATCAAAATCAGCTTGAAGTAGCAAGTTCAAAGCTGTGCACAATAAGAAAAAGGGGGATTTAAGGCAGCGAAAGACCAGGAAGCAGAGTTTGGTATGATGACGATGATGATGATGATGATGATGATGATGACGGTAACTCTGAATGGTGGAGATTTAAGAAAATCCCCTCTATGCTGCAAATACAGTAGGTCTCCATCTCAAATAGGGCACCATGGCTGGCTAAATCAACTGTTTCCTAACTTATAGTGAGGCCAATATTTTCTCAGAGACGTAAAACTGAGGTCCTGACTCTCTAAACTCGTAAAATATCCCTGGGAATCTTTCTAAAAGAGTTGGGGTGAAACCCTGATGTCCTGCGAAAATTACCCACCATGACCCTTTCCAATCTGAAAGGCAGAGGTGAGCGCTGATGTTGGGCAAATTGAGAAACATTGAGAAACATTCACTGATATTTCATTGAACATTGAAATAGTATAATATAATAGAGATTAAAAAAAAACTCAATAAGCTAATGTTTTGCAGGAGTGCTCTTCAGCTGTTTTTACCAAGAAACAAATCTTTAATAATTGAACATTGGTAAATGCCAGAATTTTCATGAACACTGCACGAGTTTTACAAACAAATTTCTGCTTAAAAATGGCTGAATGAGGCCGACTGCCTCTACAAGAGCTCTGAGTGTCTAGAAAAGCAGACGAGTCAGCACAAAGCTTCCTGGTCCAAGTTTATTGCTTCTTTGTGAGATGCCGTCTGAGTGTGACTAGTGAGAATAGCTGTTTAATTGGGGGTCCTGAAGCTGGCTAAAAGGCAAAGCACAATTATAGTCTCCAAAGCTCTTACTGTACCAATAAAGTCAAGGTGAGCCGAGTCTTGGCTCGCTCGTGCAAAAAAAAAAAGTCAGGGAGAATAATGACAAAGGGATCTCGGCTTGTTCCACTGGGGAGAAGGAGGGTGTCGTACATATTATCTGTTGATCCTTTGCCAAGATCTCTTATGAGTTCATTATTTCTCTCCACGTTCTCCAGAGAGGAGAAATGTCAGAGGCAGCGGCAAGGGGTCGGATTGCTCCATTTTCAGCCTCTGGCTAGCAAAAACTCACCCACCCCCCATCGTCCTAACATCCCACCATCCCCATCCCCAACCCAAAGGCAATTTCCACCGATGAGGTAAGGTTTCAATTTCAGACGGTCACAAAGGCATCAAATTCAGCTTGAAGTAGCAAGTTCGAAGGCGTACGCAATAAAAAAAAAAAGAGGGGGGCTGGCGCCGGGCCACGTGCTTTGGCTCCTCGCTCCAGATCAGGATTCGCCTCATTGGAGATGGACACAGGCGGAATTTAAGGCAGTCAGAGTTTTCTGAGGGCAGGTCTGATGATCATGAAGGTGACCACTCTATGGGTGGAGATTTCAAAAAAGTGCTGCAAACAGGTCTCAGAGCATCAACGCTGGTTAGAGCAAGCCTGAAAAACCAATATTGGTCGACTTTGTTACAAAGTCCTTTACATATAACTGGCCCAAACTCCCAACAAGCAAGCCTGAGGAGACAGTGGCAAGGAAAAACTCCCTCTTGAGAGGAGCCAAGACTCGGAAAGGGACCCCATCCTCCTCTGGGTGACCAGGGTGTGTGAACATTTACTGTAATACACAAGTCAACATTAGTTAGCTAACAAGTTAGTGTTACCTAGTTAAAGCAACCAATAACTAATAGTCTACTTTTAGCCACACTCTTTTAAGCAAAGACAAACGTTTCTTCATCCCACTGCCAGATCGTTGACCCAAATTGCGTCCACAAACTCTGACAGAGCCTCGAAACACTTGCCAAAGGAGACCAACTCCTGTGCACACTCTCTTCAGACCTCCGTGCTCTCCCTCTCTCTCTCCCTCGCTCATTAGGAATCTGGAGATAGGCGGATCGGGTGGCCGCTGAGTGCCTGTGCTGATAAGGCGAGCTCTATTACAAGGTCAACTGCTGGTTAATTAAGAGGAGGAGAGACAGGGGCGCGCGGTAACGAGGTTACCCCGAGGCCACGGCTCAAACACAAAGCTCCAGCCGGGATCTCCCAAACCGCAAACTTGATCTTACAGAGACAGTGAGTGAGACAGAACAGGTGTGTGAACTAGCAGCTGGACGACACTAGCCGGACGTCTGTCTGAACTGTCCAAAGCTGATGTCTTCAAACTTCTAAACCCAGCTGACTTCAAAGGGGGTTTTACCCTGTAGGGATGCACTCTTTATTGTTTTAGCATTGTTGTTTAAATATGTTTATGCATAATATTGATGCAAAATCACATTAAAAAAAGATTAACTTTTTTGTTGCTTGATACTAAAAGGGAAACACACCAAGTCTTTTAATTTTTTTATTTAAATTTTACATTTTATTTTAAAATGTTTAATTTTCTTGCCTAAATTGCAGAGTCAAAATCAGGATTAGGATACATTTCACTGCATGTTTTACCTGTATAATTTGCATGTGACAAATAAAGAATCTTGAATCTTAAGACCTTAAGTTCAAGAAAGGCTGTATTGCTCAGTAGGGTTGGGCGATATGACATAAATCTCATATCCCAATATGTCATTTAATATCCAGATAACAATGTATATCACAGTATAGTACATTTTCAGTAAATTCAGCTTTTGAAAATACGCTCTAATATACCCACACTTTTTATGCCGTTTTTTACAACGTAGAAAACGTTGCTTTTTGCTGCGCTCTTGTGACTTGTTGTCAGACGGCACTTTTTACTGCGCTCTAAGTAAGATGCCTTTAAGGCTAACTGAGACACCTTTTTCATTCCATAGATCTGAGCGCGAGTGCAGGCAGAGCAGAGCAGGTGTAGAGTGTTTTGAGCATGCATGTAGGCAGAGTTGAGCGCACACAGATTTATATAACACCATAGTATTCTCTGTGCCTACAACCACATGGCGCCATAGTGGCTATTGCAAACCTTCATCCAAACGAAGAAGAAATATACACTGATATACACCGAAATAGAGGCAACCGATACTGGTTTTCCAGGGCCGATAACTGATATTTGGAACCAATGTGCAAAAAAGAGTGACAAGGCTTGGCTACTAGTTGCGTGACATACAGCCAATCAGAGACTGTTGTGGGCGGGACATTAAATAAAGCAGCAAAGAGAGAGTAAACGGCACACACCGATAATTGGAAAATGCTTTATATCGGCCCCCGTTAATCGACCTGGCCTATAATCGATCGACCCTTACCACAAAATAAACAACAGAGTATAATATGAAACTATAAATGTTTTAATTTCACCATCTGATATATATATATATACAGTATATATAAATTTAGTCATGTTGCACAGCCATACTTCTCAGCTTTTTACTATTATTTGTATTTTCTGTGCAGATCCACTTCTCTACAAAATCAATACCCTAATCACCTCCAAAAGGCCAGACTGTCATGTGTTTTTAATGTAGCCACGAGGAATAATATTTACATATAGGTTTTCACATGTAGCAATAAATCTGCACCTACTGTCTCACTTTCCCATCAAAATGTAAAACCGAGGGTTGGGTCCACACGTTTGTAATATTTTATTTTATCCCAAAATTGCACAGCTCCAACGTCCGTGTAAGGCCCCTTGTTCCCTTGTTCATGACGGTCTATAAATACACCCAAATGCAGGTGTCCAGCTTAAGCTGCGTTTTGGAAATTTCGTAATGACCATCTTAAAGGCTCTCATACGGTTTCATTCCGGCAGGTTCCACAAACCACAGCGATCGGCCCACTGCCACTGCTGCACACAAAAGCAGAAAACGAGGTCGTTGCAGACGCTGAGTCATTTATAATCCTCCTAACGAACCCAATTAGACACCAGCAGCAGCTGGATTGAAAGCAAAACGGAAGAAGGGAAGTAATCTTTTTTGTCTGAACGTGCATTTAATTGAGACGATTACCGGGAGTCTGCAACGCGCCGTAATCAAGGAATAAAAAAACCCCACTCCTCTTTTGAAACTCAACGAGTCTCCCGGCGGCTTTGCGCAAACAAACGGAAAGGAGAAGTCGGATTTCTATTAACGCACGGAAGCCTGGCGCGCTGATATCAGCTGGGTGGCTTCATATCAAGTAGGAGCAGCCATCTGGCTTGGATTACGCTTGAACATACAGTGAGAGCAATGTTTTAAACGCCAAGCTGCGTCTTCCAGGCTGCAGGGTCGAAATTCACCTTAATTTGATTTGCACATGGAGAAGGAATTGACACATCAGGTATAATGAAAACACTCCAGGATCAGAACTGGACATCTCTGACATTAGAGCTCGACCAGTATTGGTTTTTCAGGGCCAATATCAATACTGGTTATTGCTAGTTTACGGGACCAATAACTGATATTTGGAACCGATATGCAAAAAATAAAAATCTCTGTCAATGTTTTTTTATTTTACAAACCCCAAGTTCAGCTGAAACTCTGCTCTCTCCTCTTCTGCAGTTTCACACTGCGCTCGTGTGTGAATTTGACGTGAGTGACAACAAGGCTTCAGCATTGATTGGCTATTACTCGTGTGACATATAGCCAATCAGAGACGGTTTTGGGCGGTACATTAAATGAAGCAGCGAGTCGAGATCAAACGTTACGGAGAGAAGAGACGGCAGTGGAGCCACAGTAGTGCACCTTGTAATTACTTAATATCGGTGATCGTCAAAATTAAACACTGATACCAATACTCAGCAAAATGCCTAATATCGACCCCCAATAATCGTCCCGGCTGATAATCGGTCAACCCTTAATAGACATTATTTAGCTTAGTTTAGAAGCAGTAGAAGTATAGAAATAGTATTTAAAAAAATCAAGGAATCATTGCTTGTAATATCCATAAATCAGAGCTTGACCAATGAATCAGATGTTCCCGATAAATCCATATCACTGCGTATAAAGGCCGAAATATCACACAAAATATAAAGTCTGGAAGATATGTCTTGTAGTTATCAAAAATATTTTTAAGTTGTCAAATTGCATATATTTACTGTGAAAGTACTGTCCATAAAAATACATTATACAGTGAATCTTGGTGAGAATTTTTAAATAACAAACCAAATTTAAGAGTAAAATCAATTTAATGTTTTCTGTTTTTGTAGAAACAACAAATCCGATTTCTGAACCAGGTAACAAAATCTGTCTCTACTATAAATATACTGAATGACTTTGTAAGCACACTTATGAAACCTTTATCAAAAGTCCCTTGTTGAATGATTCTTTCAAGGTGTAAAAGGTGCCTGGTGCTCCTTTGGGCTTTGACGTTAAAGTGGAGCGAAGAGACCAGTGACTCCCACTGCACACAATTATCTGAACTGGTGGAGCTTTCAGATTCCCTCATTACACACACTTATCACCGGATCCCAGCCCCAAGCCTTACAGCCGCCATCTAATAATAGATCAGCATATTAAGGCAAATTAACTTCATTTCAATCGCTTCTAAAAGACACAGTCGCTCATGGGAAAGCTGTTCATTAGGGCCGAATCTTCCCTTTAAGCTTTGAAATGTTTATCGGGGCTGTCACTAATGAGTGAAGGAAGTGTATCTGTGTGTGTGTTCTAGATCAACAGTGTGTGTGTGTGTGTGTGTGTGTGTGCGAGCCAGGATATGGGGATAAAGCACATTTTTCTGCCCCCTGGCCTTAACGAGTTTTAAGTTTTCACACATCCTGATCTGCCTTGATCCCAGCTTTAATTACAGAGGCAATTTAACCACAAAAGTAAGTGTGTGAGTGAGTGTGTAGAGTGTGTGTGTGTGTGTGTTTGCGTGTCCAAGCATATGAGGAAATCGCTGGGCTTATCCCCAAATTCCACATTTGTGTTTGCAGGAGCGCAAGATTCCTCTCATCATTTGTGGCAAATGTTTTGAGATGGCCTGACAGCACAAACTCATACACACACACACACAGGGCCGCTAGCGTGTTTGGCGTACCTGCGGGTGATCGATCGTCGCTTTACCTCATCAATCGATGGGCACCCCGAGGCCGGCGCGAAAGGTTTACACAGAGCTAAATGGATATCCGTGACCTTTGATCTTTTCCCTCCCTGACATTTTAAGGTTGACCTTTGAGTTGATGGAACTCGCCCTCCTCCAGCCCATTGCCACATAAACAGATCCACCTTAAAAAAAAAAAAAAGAATCCCCCGGTCATCCATCCCCCCGGCCAAACCGAATTAGCGGCGTGTGTGTGTGTGTGTGAGGGAAGGTGGGAAGCAATGGTCATTAATTGGCCCCGGGGAGCTGTGCTGCGCCGTGTCACGCCGGCTGTCAGGTCCCTCGCGGTGGGGGGACAAGAGGGCTGTAAAATTAATTATGAGCAGTTATGGAGCAATCTGTCAAAATTTGCTGGTAGCTACTCCCACCTGGTCGGCTCGCAGCGGCGAGACTGCTGGCATGTTGGCATGTTGGCATGTACGACAAAGTTCTTCTTCCTGACACGATGCGTCACCACCAAGCAGGATTTTACACAAGCCAAACATAACATTATAGAGCAGAAACGATTTCTGGCTTGTTTCCAAGCTGGCTAAGGTTTCAAAAATGCAGCTGAGACCGATCAGTAACGCTCTCCGTTGCTTATTAATTGTTTATGAATTGCTCAGAATCAGAATGAAGTTTATTGCCAAGTACGTTCTCACACACAAGGAACTTGCTTTGGCAGTTGGGGCTAAAATGGGTAAGATAAAAGGAGTTTAGAAATAAGATTTTAAAAACAAGATACTAATAGACATAAGTAGGATAGATGTAATGTACGGGGGTGTATCAAGCTTTTCAGAAATGGGTGGGGGCAGAGCGTGGGGAGGGGCTATTCTGGGACGTGGAAGTAAAATTCACCCTGAAATTATTATAGCCAAGACACTCATTTCACTTGTGCAATGCGGAAACTAAACTAAATTCTGACTTCAGTTTTTGTTCAAAGATCCACAACCAGAATTTATTTTAGTTTTTGCTCCAAGAATTTTAAAATCAGATTTTTTGGGTCAACAAACTAATTTCTGTAATTGCAATTTACACATCCATATTAGATAAACACTGAACGTTTTATTTTTATTGTTCTTATAAACCTTAAACTTTTACCATCATTACAGTGGCCATATTATGAAGACAGTTCCTCCAGGATTCTGTGGGCCTTTTTGAGATTGTTGAAGCCTAAAATGCCTGATTTTCAGCTTTTTAGGCTTTTTGTTGCGGGAACAAGTCAATGTTGCGGTAAAACGTGATTTTGTCCCTCTGTATTATTTTTATATCTTTCTGTATTTTATATTCTACGCACCATGGGGGGAGGGGCTGGGTGAAACGGCATTTCAATACAATAAATCCCTCTTGAATCTTTAACAATTAATTAAAGACGAAGGGAACAAAGCCTAAAAACAAAATTATTATTTTTGTAAACCATTAATCATTTAGCTATTTTTAAAGGAAATGTGTGGCGTTTTTAATCACACACTTTGACAATGATTGGTCAGAAACTGCGACAAAGTTGAGGTAATTGGTCAAAATTGCACGGTAGTAAAGAATTTGCGTGGACTGGTCAAACATTGGAATATCCTGGAGGGTCTGTTAAGGAGGCTTTTTTAAAATTTCATCCAAACAAACAAAAGAAATTGGGGGTTAACATTAACCGTGTTGATTTTCTTTCGCATAACCATTCTTCCATAACATTCTAAATGCTTATTAAATAGTGGAGAGGCCTCGGAACACTGAAACACACTGCAAACATAAAGGTTCTGCTCAGAACCAACCAAACTCACCAAAAGTGAGCATCAGACTGGCAGGTAGAGGCTAGGCGTAGAGAGTGTAGAGGGATTATGGGATCATAAAACCACATGTGAGAAGCGTGTTGCTTCCGACCACCGGGGTGATCCCCAGAGACATCTCCGGCAGGCCAGGTTTCTCACCGAGGCGGCTCCGAGACTCCATCTGGGAGACATTCTCCCCAGATCTGTTTTCAGACTTTGTATAAATGTAGAGCTGTCTGCCATCACATCACTGACGAAGAACTGCGCACGGAGTTTGCGGTAAAATAGTTCCACCATATTGGCTTTCACAGAAGATCTAAATGTTAGACTGTGTGACAGCCGTGGCAGTAACGCACACAATGTCTGTAAAGATGTTCACACGTGGAACTTTTCCAACACACATTTAAAAGTGTGATCATGGGTATGAAACATTTTTCCAGCGCAAAGTGTACCACAGTCATTGCTCATTTGGTTACCATTCAGTTGGAGTACCAAGAGTACTAAGCAGAGCGTCAAAAGTCCAAGCCAAGGAGCCACCTCTAAGCAGAATTTCATTTAGGCCCCCCCGCCATCACCTTAATTTTATTTTTGTAATTATTCTTTTTTTTTCCATGACGTCTTGACATTTCACTTAATTCGAGTATGCCTTGCGCCGGCTCTGCCAAGCCAAAAACCTGTATATTGCTGATGTGTCATACCACAGAAGTAGAAATCAGGCTTACAACTTGCAACAACATCCTTATTCTGAAAGTCTTTGGATCGCTGTAGTGTTCTAAGAGCAGACCAATAATCGTCCGGGCCGATTATCAGGGGTCGATATTAGGCATTTTATCGATTATCGTATCTGTATTTAATTTTAACCATCACAGATATTAAGTAATATTCACTCTGCGCCATTTGTTCTCAACTCGCTGCTTCATGGATGGATCTCAGGCCTGAAAAACCAATATTGGTCGAATATGAATCGCTGTTGTACTGAATGCATTCATTTGCATTCAATAATATTAAATCCAATAATTAGTTTAAAAATAATTAATTTAATAATAATACATTAATTTAATAATAATGTGTTAGGCAGTGTAGACACAATTCACAAATATTGGCACCACCTGACATTTAAAAAAAAAAAAAAAAATTAGAAGCTTTGTCATTGACCCAGTTGTGTAGTGTGAAGAGAACGGCAAGAGGGTCACTAACTACAAAACAATGTTATGTCATGAAAAGTTATGGAGAACTGACATGGAACAGGAGTTTCAGAAAAGTCTTCCAACAAAAACAAGTGTTGCAAATTGGTTTCATAATGATTTGTTTGTGAAAAAACAGGCAAAAAAGAAAAAAATCAAGTTTTTTTTAGTTCTGTGAGATGAGGTGAGGTCTCATAGCGTTGCAGCTTGTTTAATCATCTGAAAAATTGTAGATAGAAGATCAAACGTGAAGTTGCACCTGATCGAGGGCTTCTGTTGACTCAAAAACAGCCTTAAGATCGTGTAGCATGAACAAGCCTTTATTTCCCAAAGATTCTTTGCCTTAAGTATTTCCCAAACCCTCCCCGTTCTTTCCTCTGGCATTCTTCAGTCTCTTCCCTAAGTTTGCGTTATGTAAGACAACCTCACACAACAACTCTCACACGTACTTTTCTAGATGGGAACTGCACCTTTCCACTAGTACCGAACAGTAAAGTCCCCTTCTGAGCCGCGCTGAGGAACGCCAGAATATTTGAGTCTTATTTCAACCAAACAACATTTTGTCGCTAACAAGCCGTTAGTGAGGATGAGAGCTAATGCTGCCATTTGAAGTCACGCTAACTGCAGACGCTCATTTCCATTCTTTGTTTGCCACATTAGCATTGTTGGGCTGGAACATCACTTTAGCAAACAGCTGCCGCCCCTTGGGCACACACAAACACACACACAGGAATATATAAACACACACATGCAAACACTCGTTTAAAAGTGGACGAGAGACCGTCGGCCAGCCCAGAGTAAACACACAGTCCAGAGCCGGACACATGTGGCCTTTCAACTTTTAAACCACAAACTTCTCAAGCAAAAAAAAAGTGTTTATTTAGAGAAGAAGCTATCCCAAACTGACCAACTTCCTTCACGAATGAACCATCTCTCTCTCTCTCTCTCTCAGCTGTGAGACATGGCTGGGTTAGAGTTTTAACACTCAGGAAGTGGCCAAACAAACATCTCCAGGCGAGTTTAATCCACTCCGCTTCCTCAACTCGAATGAAGCTGATGAGTGGAACCCTCCGATTCGGGTCAACGAAGCACCACGGTCCTGGCTCGCCTGAGATACCTGAGAAATGCGAGTGGCACAGTTCATCCTGACCTCTATTAGTGCCAGATTTACCACCACACAGACCTCAGAACTCACTCGGACAAATAGGGGTCCAAAAAAAAGGTGAATTACAAACCAGACACAGGATCGGTGTACGAAGCTGAAATTAGCGATGAAAGTTAAAAATAAATCCAGTTTTCCAATTCACAGCTTACTAAATGCAGATAAAACTGACAATCTTAGGAATTTCATTATTCCATAAGAAAAAACAACATTTTTGCATTGATATTCTTGAAGTTTTTTAGAGTGATTAGGAAATTCATAATGCAAGCCTTCGTAATGTTTGGTTGTTCTTCTATCTGACGTTAATGTCTTTTATCCAATTAATTTCAAAAGAATTTTGAAAAGCAATGAACATAATTAACTTTTCTTACATAATGCTCTAACCAGTGATTAAACAGAACAGAAACCATGAAACACCAGAATGGAGAGATAGCCAAAAATGCATCTCATATAGAATAATGAACTTTATTGATGGAGGACCATGCAGTTTGAATCATAAATGTTGTCATTTGAAGCACTGTACCAAAGCTAGCTTAAGGCTAATTTTCATCTAAGCGTATCATGACAGGTCGTATATATTTTAAAAAGCCTCCTCAGTTACCCTGGTAAAGGTACCACTGAGGTACTCATGAGCAAGGTACTGTCCCCTAGCATTGCTCCCCAGGCGCTGCCAAAAAAGCTGCTTACGGCTCCTTCATGGATGGGTCAAATGCAGGGGTCACATCACTGTGTACATATGTCCACAATAGAAACGCTACGGCATACAACTGTATTAACACACATACACACAGATACAGTTAACCACATTACTTGAACTGCATAAAAAAATTTCCTTTGAGTGAATGACGATTTGTGAACACACCACGGCACAGCAAGCACACAACAAGGAAATGTGACCAGTGCTTGGCGACGGTACCTTGTTTTTGAGTACCTCAGTGGTACCTTTTGCCGGTCCAGGGCTTGAACTGGTGACCCATCGATAACAGGGCCAACTGCCTAACCAGAGCTAGATCAGACAAACCCCCCATAAAAATCATGACAGCTATAAAAGCACCGGTGTCACCCAGCCCTCAGGATCTCAGCATCTGACAAACCAAAAGACAGATTGTGCTGAGAGCAGACAAACTACGTTCATGCTCAAGCTGACTTCCCGAACTCTTAAGAGCCGCCAACCTCTGAGAAAATGTCAAAGTCGGCGCCTGAGCACAGATTCCAGCACATATTCTTACTTACCTTCCACATGATTCAAATCTGACCCTTTTAAAATGTGTTAATCTGCTTCGGGCTGACCACAGTTGTCATATTGAGAGAGGTGAGGTGTGTGTGTGTGGTGAGTGTGTGCGTGTGTGTGTTTGTTGGGGGTGGGTCGGAGGTGTGACGACCCCCGGGAGATGGAACACTTGTTAACATTCTACATGGTTTCCTCAGCCCGGGGGGACCATGTTCTCGCCTGGACACGGAGCTGACTAAACACCACAGGAAAGCGTGATGTAAACAAGAAAACCCATCAGGAAGCCGTCCACACAGCTCTGACAGCATATGCAAACACACACACACACACAAACTCATGCACATGCACATGCACACATACAGGCCATTACACATGCCTGCATGCTTCAGCGCACACCTTCAGCAAACAGCCTGCCATATGGCTGAAAAATACGAGTAACTCATCTGTGCTGCTTAAGTTCAGACGCAGACTACGCTTTTTCCTCCAAAAGTGGCGGAAATAAAAGATTTAACAACGTCACAGTCGAAGCCGTGGCTCGACGCATCTTTGCAATCTGTTTTCCCTCTAAAGTCCCACCAGAGCTGTGAAAAGTAAAGCTTTACAAGTCCATAAAGTCTCCAAACTGTGTGAAAACGATAAGCTAATGACCACGTGCGGCGGCCGGGCAGCTTTTATGGAGGTTCCAAGTCCTCGCTGCCACAGAGATAACGTCATTAACAGCTAATATCAGGGTTCAGAATAAAGGTGGACCGATATGTTGGTGTTGCAGATATTACTGAGTGATGTCAGCATATGATATGAAAAAATAACATCAGCACATATCACATATCAAAATCAGTTGATGTCCAACATCGATATCGGTCTTAAAAATCAAGTATCGTTGCGCTCTAGTCCAGAAGTGTGGGACAGCGGTAAGGCTGTCTAGCAGCACCTTACGTGTCCATGCTTCAGTCGTCACTTATCGCCTCTGCAGGTGAATTGGAAAATGATCACATCTTGAGAAAGCCTTAAGTACACATGTCTTCCTGCCGTTGGAGCGAGACGAGAGTGAGACAGGTTGTTTTGAAAAGGACACGCTCAGTTGTTGTTTTTTAAGGTTTCGTTTTTCAAGCCGTCACGTCCATCACGGACTCCACTTGCGGAGGACAGCATACAAGCACGTTTCAGACCTGAGCTGAGCTGCTTCTCGAAGCCATTATGCTGTAACTGGGGTTACAGAGTGGCCGGATTCCCGCCGGCGGTGAGGAGAAAGCAGAGCGGAGAGCGACTCGGCGCTACATTGAGGCTGAACTGCGTTTCCCTTTAAACAAACTTGATCCGCTCCACAGACAAACTGAACGAGAAACAGTTTCAGAGCTCTGTGGTGAGCAGAAATACTCCTTTTCCCTCTATCTCTCTATCCATCTGTTTCTGTCTTACACTCTCTCCCTTCCTTCATTTCTCACATTCATTTTCTTCGTCTCCCTCTACAAGTGGCTCTCTCTTTCTCCCTCTTTCCCTTAGTCAGCCCTCTCCACTCTCCTCTCCTTCAATCTGTTTTTCTCTCCCCTTTCCCGTTCCAACCGTCTCTCTCTCTTTCTTCTTTTCTCTCTTTCCATCTTTTCCTTCCACAATCCTCGATCTTTATTCCCTCTGCTGATACACCTCCCCTCTTTCCCTCCAAACCCGCTCTCTTTCTATCTTGCTCTTCTTCAGTCTGTCTTTTTCCTGCCTTTTCCCCTCTCTCTCTTTCTTCCCTCTTTTCAGACTCTCTGACTTTTTCCCCTCTGTCTCTCCCCAACCCTTCTCTCCTTCAATTTCTGTCTCTTTCTTCCCTCCTTCCTTTTTATGTCTGTTTCTTTCTTTTCCCCTCCAACCCCCCACTCTCTTTTTTCCCTCCATTTTTTCAGCCTCTCTTTCTGTTTCATCCCTTTCTTCCTGTCTCTGTTCTTTCTCTCTCTTTGGTCAAACCTATCCTTCAATATCCCTGTCTATACATTTCTCCTTTTCTAGCATCTTTCTTTCCTCCTCTCTTTCAGGCTTTTTTATCTCTTTCTCCCTAGTTCCCTCTCAAACTTCCTGCAATTCAGTTGCTCTCTCTTTCTCCCTCTTTCCCTTACTCAACCCTCTCTACTCTCCTCTTCTTCAATCTGTTTCTCTTCCCTTTCCCTTTCCAACATTCTCTCTCTCTCTCTCTCTCTCTCTCTCTTCCTTTCACTCTCTCCATCTTTTCCCTCCACAATCCTCTATCTTTATTCCCTTCCCTTATACAGTTTGCCCCTTTCTCCCACCATCCCCCCCACAACCTGCTCTCTTTCTATCTTGCTCTACTTCAATCTGTTTCTTTCTCCCTTTTTCCTCTCTCTCTCTTTTTTCTTTTCAGTCTCTCTTGTCTTTTTTGTCTTTTTCCCTCTGCAAACCTCTATCTTTCTTCTTTCATCTCTGTCTCTTTTCCCCACTTCTCCTCATTCTTCCCTCCTTTTTTCAGACTATTCGTCTCTTTTCTCCTCGTTCTCTCCCCATCCCTTCTCTTCTCTTTCAATTTCTCTGTCCGTCTCCTTTTTTCTTTCCTCCACCCCTTTAGTCCCCCTTTTTTTAGACCCCTTCTCTCCCTTCCTTCTTTCCTATTTCCTTCTTTCTTCCCTCCCGTCTCTGTTCTTTCTCTCTCTTATCCTTCAATATCTCTTTCCCTACCATCTCTCTCTTTCTTTCCTCCTCTATTTCAGCGTTTCTATCTCTTTCTCCCTCTTTCCCTCCCTTCTTTCTCTCTTCTCCTCTTCCTATTCAGTCTGTCCCTCTCTCTCTATCTTATTTTCCTCCTCAGCTCCCAATTTCTCCTTCCTCTTTTCTATAAGTCTCAGTCTCTTTCTTCCTCTCCCCTTCCTCAACTCTCTCCTCCTTTAATCTTTCCACTCAGTTTGTGTCCTTCTCCATCGTTTCCTCCCCAACCCTCATCATCTTTCTCTTTTTTATAGAAAGTAAATCCATTCTGAGCTCTGGTTTGACACTGCTACTTTTTTCTGCTTTCCAAGAAACAAAAAGACGTTCAATCTTTTTCCGCGGAACTGCCGCATTCCCAATCACAATAACACATGCAATCGAGCCCTAAAATTTAATAGAAACCCCACGTTTTCCCAGCCACCAAAAACAAGCCAGTCGCCCCGGAACCTTGGCGTGTGAAAGGATCAATCATTCATATGTCAGTTCCACAGCAACAACTCAGACCGAGCAGATCTGAGCCAAGCTCACATTGCAGAACGACTTGAGGTAGCCTGGCATTAGCCGCGTGCACCTACGCCAGGCCTGAGGAATCCGCTAGCAGCTAAGTCGGACCGCCGGCGCTCTCCAAGCCACCAGAACCTTACTCAGCAATCCCAGCAGGCCACATGTCTCCCATCATCATCCCCACTAATGGAGGAGCAGAGGAACTCTGTCTCCATTCCACTCTTCTCCTCTCCAAAAAAACCCAGCGTCGCCCTCCCTGAGGCTAAAAACCACGGCTTTTCTTGGGCCTCTTTTTCCTTGTGCGGTTGTTCATAAAGCGCTGGCCAATTAATTAAAATGAATCGAAACCGACATTCATAACCTCTAATCAATGTAATCTTGCCCATGTTAAAATTCTGTTAATACAAAAAATGAACTCAATACTTTCCCCAGTGTGTTTGTGTACTGTCTCCTTAAAAATGTACTACCATGTGTTGTCAAAGAACAGTCCGATAATAAGATTTATATGCATTTCTTACATTAAAGTGTATATTTACTTTTTCATATGAAGTTGTTTGTGCAATCAGATCCAACAAAACATATAGCAAAAATGCATGTCTTTTTGAGTAAATTTGGACTGACCAAAATATCAATGCATTTTAAATACTGACATTTGGTCCAAAAATATTGCAATTTCAATTTTTTCGGTCCAATCACCCAGCCCTAGACAATTCTGGGTCCATTCTGACTCTAGCCAAGACCTCTCTGTCCATGCCCGAGTTTTTTACCACCACAAACATTTCCATTCCTTTAGACTGAGCCATCTGTGGAATAACGATCCATTTTGCTGACTTGTGTTTGTTTGTCCAAACTTCATAGCTCAGCATCGTACATTTCTAAACCTTTGTCTTGTCTGAGGAGACTTCTCTGACCCATCATGTTCGCACAAAGGCGTCTGCAGCGCCGGGACCTTCTTCAGAGCCCTCCCACACCTGCACAGGTCTGCGGCGCTGCCCGAGGCCCACCTGTGTCACGCTTTTGTGCCGTTGTCAAACGGATGAAGGAGGGCCAGCGTGGCATGCTTTGAATTCTCCCACAATAGAGGGAGCGAGACAGGCTCTTTTGGAGAAGTCCACCTGAAAACAATCGCTTTGGTAAACAGCAGGCGCTTTAGAAAGGAAGGTATGTAGGGCTCTCATTACGGGACCATTCCTCGTGTTCGTCTCTCTAATCTGGAAGACTGATAAGGAGACGGCACACACACACACACCCAAATTCGCACACACAGACACGCTTCTCATCTCTCACGCCAGAGCCCTGCCGATCCCTGCAGGTGCCTGAAAAATTTGTTGAGTTTTTCCTGCATGTGGTAATTCAGTGGCAATCACCACCGTTATGAGACGACGCCTCCACACTACTCTTCCTCATTAAGCCATTTTCACAGGGACAGATGAGACCAGGGACATAGCACTCTAGGAAGTGTGTGTGTGTGTGTGTGTGTGTGATCAAATTCTACTGATGTCCTACTGTACACAGCAACCCATTACCAACATTGCAGTAGTCCCTGCTGATACTCTGCATCCAAACAAACCAAAACGAAAAAAAAAGTTTATGCCCAAGATGAAGTGACTAAATCAAAAATAAAATCAACATTTGCTCAGTTTCCACTTATAACAAGAAGCTGAAGACAGAAAGTAGCTATTCCCAAAGACACACAAAGGTCTGACTGGAGTTGAGATACCAACACTTATGGAAGGCAATTAATTATGAGAAAAAAGCAAAATGATGAGGAAAAAAGCATATACACAAATTTTAATAATATCAGCCCACTTCTAGATGTCGGTGAGTTGCATGATCTGACTCAACCTTTCTCGGATATAAGGGCTACTCTCATTTCATTATTAAGAAAAGGAATTACTGTAAATTAAAACGATAAAACCTCTTGTATGATTAATGAGACCTTGTATACTTTTTAATTCATACGTGAATACCTAACCATTACTTTAAATGTAAGTGCACCAATTTTAAGACAGTTTAAGTTATAAATGACCTGTAGAATTTTTCAAGGGAATTTTTTAATGTTGGATGTTGTCCATCTTCTGCACGCTTTAAAAGTCTTTAGGGGGTTATTTTAAAGAAATCGCGGACCATCATTTAACGTGTAAGTCAAGACGTTATGTTTAAAACGAGAAACAGTTTTTTTTTTAAAAGCATATGAAGGCGAATTACCTGCGCAAATGTGAATTAATCCAAGCAAAACGTAAATTCCCACACAGCGTGACATCATTCCCACTTTCTGGCAGGAATTTTGGTCAGAAGTCCTTAAAACGCGGCCAGTCGCGATGTAAAACAGACATGCTCTCATGGTCCAAACTGCAAAACTTTAACTCGCCCCTGGTATTTTAATTCATAAAGAGACTGGTTTATGTTCCTGCTGGGTAGGAAAAATAGACGCCAGTTGACATGATGCCTTGAGGAAAGTTTGCAAAGTTGCAATATTCGTCGCGGTTCAAAACAATCGGATTAACCCCGGGTTGCTGCTCGTTGGTCCCGTAGAACAGAAAGGAGTAGAAAAGGTTTTCTGTGTCAAAGCTGTAAGACGGGAAGCTTTACTCCACCGCGACTGTCGGGCTGCGAGAATCGGGGACGTTTCAGCTCCGCTCCCCACACAAACTCCGCCCGGCGTGTGTGTATGTGTGTGTGCGGGAGTGTGTTTCCTCAGCACACCAGCGGACATCATAAATCCATACAGATAATGTATCTGACCGTTAGTGTTAAAAAATAAATTGTCCGCAGATCGCTACTGTTGCAGCGACATAATCAGAAAAGTAAATTTCTTTCATTCAAAGAAATCTCTCTCTCTCTCTCTCTCTCTCTCTCTCTCTCTCTCTCTCTCTCTCTGCGTCTCACAATGGCGCTTTCTAAAGAGCGCTTTCATTTAGACTCAACCGTCTGTACTAATCAACTACTTAACTAATATACACCATTCACAAGTCGGAAAAAGAGTTAAAAGTAGTTTTAAAAAATAGCAGCCAGAACACGAAAAATGTTCCATGATATTGGATCAGTTGTTACTAAATACTAAATGCATTGCCAGTTCGTGTGGTTTTATGTAGACTATGGCTTTTGCTGCCTAGAGACCAACAGTACGAATCCTGGTGTGTTAATATTTGTGAGGACCTGACTGAACACTAAAAGCTAGGAGAACCTGAGCTTTGTCAGATTTTTGTAGCTTTAGGAGGACATTTTCAGACATCCCAAGTCTCCCGCATATTGATAGCGGCTCCCTGATGCCCGCAAATTGAATAAAACATCCCGGAAACTAGAGCAAGCAAACAAGAGCCCGCATCGCGCACCTGACGGAATGAGAGAGGGAGAGGACGTGCGTATGTGTGCATCAGAAGGAAAGGAAAAAGGGAAAGGGCTGTATATAAAGCTGAAGCATAAAACCAGACAGCGAAAGGGTTCAATTTAGGTGTAACTGTGGTATTACTCACATCTAGTGATATACGTGAGTGTGTGTGTGTGTGTGTGTGTAGCTGCCTGTAGTGAAATGAGAGTGGCCAAGTAAATCAAAGCATCATCAGGGAAACCCTTCACCGTCCCACATCCACAATTAAAATTCACTTAAATTCAGATTACATCCTACATTTATAATGTTCCTAATATTTTAGATAAGGAATGTGAAAATAATGTCCAATTCCCAAAATACCCTATGTGTTTTACAGCACAGCCAAAGCTACAGTCTTTCTTGTGCTCCACACCTGCAGAGAGAGAGGCGGATAGGCGAAATCGTGGCTCTGTTCTTCATACTCAGGATTAAGTGGCCCTCTGCTGGCCAAACGCACACATTACCGTCCTCTTCAAACCCTCGGCATTGTTCTGACCCACGGCATTGTCCAGTTTTTCAGTGTTACGTGCTGAAATGTTTATTGCAAAACGGGCCATGCGCTTCAGTAGAACATCTCAAACATGTGGCAGAATTCACACTTGATCCATCTTTACAAGAGCGCCTTGGATTTGTGATATATTTCCCAGATATCATCCGTTTGTCTTGGCTCAACATTCATGTCACACTCACATTAAATTTGTCTGCACATGTGGGCAGAGAAAAGGGAAAAAATATGAGAAGCTATTCCCGGTCCGAGCCAGAGGTTACTTACAACCGTTTAAGCCGCTCTTTTATATCTCTGCAAAAGCACTTTAGTGCAGAGAAAATCTTTTTTAAAGCTTGTGTTTACGGGGGGCTGTTGGCACATGCAGTCCAGCTCGGGCTTTTACTGACACTAAACTCTCTGGACATGTCAGGCAATATTCTGCACATCTAAAAACAGAGAAACAGGGCGATTCAGTTGAAGTAAGGAGTTTTTTTTTCTTTTGGGGCACCAGAAAAAGAAACGGATGGTAATTCTGCATATTGCCAACCTATGCCAACTCTACAGGCCCATGCCAACTCAGCAGGCCTCTTCCCCCAGTTCTGGACTGTGTAATGTTCTCCTGCTGGGAGAGTAAGAGCATTGCTGTACTTTCCCATCCCTGATTTAAATCCTTTCATTGCCGTGTGTGTGGCTGTGTGTGTGAGTGTGTGTGTAGGTTTTCTGGTATTTGTGAGGACTTGATTATTGGGAAAATCTCAGTTTTGCCAGGTTTCTGAGGCTTTGTGAGGCCATTTTTGAATTTGCGGACCAGCTGTGATAAGAAAAAATGCTTTTATAGAAAAGTTTCAGCATTTATTTAAAAAACTAAAATATGCTTTCATTACTTTTTGTTAGTTAAAGTTTGAATTAGGTGTAGCTAATATTTAATGGAATGACCTCACAAAGGCAATGGAAGAGCCTCATAATGCTGGCAAGATGTATGTGTGTGTATGCATGTGTGTGTATGCTTGGTGCAGCCTTACACAATACGGCCCACAAACAACCAACATGGTCGTGGACACTCAGCACATTCCACTTTCAGCCTTGTCTGCAGTTTCCTGATCCATCTTTCATCAAAATGACTATTTGACATGATTGTACTAATTGTACAAAAATGTTGTACGACTGCAGTATGGTTGTTTTATTTATGCCACCGTCTCCTCGTGGTACTGGTGGAATCAGATGATGGAAATCTACCACGGTTTTGTGAGGAATGTTCTCCAGTCTATTTGTGAAAAGCAAATTGCAAACATTTTGATCCAGCTAAAAAGCTAATCCATGCTGGTCTTTTCAACAGGAATATCCATACCAAAACATCAATCTAACACTGTAAATAACTCAGTGTGGATTCTAGAGATCCAAGGTTCTCTTCAATCTGCCTACCATACTACAAATGTGACTCTGCAGACTTTGAATTCCACCATGGATTGTTTCTGTTTTCTCTCTCTCACTGTCTCACCTTTTTTTCTCTGTCTTAATGGCACCCCGCAGGAGCACTTCCATCCATCCGTCTGCCACAAAGCACAAAAGGCAGACAAGAGACGTTACGCCCAGCCAGCCCCAGACGCAGAGCTGCAGCGTTTCTGAAGAACACACTTGCGTGTTTCTGACGAGCAGCGGGGAAAACAGGCCATTAGAGAGAAAAATGGGGACTGGAGTACACAGAAGCTTCAACTCGAGTGCTAGCGCTGCCGTTATTGACGGCTTGTGTTGCTTCTTCTGCATGGGGCTAAGCTTTGAACTATCAGCTGCCTTAAGTGTTTTATACATTGTCCACAAGATGGTCTGCTCAGGACAAGAACTTATGGAGACTTCAGAGAAGATTATATCTTTTTTTTATTGTCTATTAGGAACTTGTTGTGCTTAAGTGACACAATTCCTTTAATCTTTTTCAGTCATAAAAAATACAATAAAATGTAAAAAATGTCTTTTTGTCTTTTTGAATGTGACTTGTAAAACGGTCAGTCACAATCTGATATTTAATTGTAATAATATGAATGTGTACTAATAATACTGTATTCTACGCACATATATATATGTACATATATATATATATATAATATATATATATATATATATATATATATATATATATATATATATATATGTGTGTGTGTGTGTGTGTGATATATACATATATATATATTTATAGTCCAAGCACATGGTGCTATTTTGAGTATTTAAGTGTTAATGTTGGACTCGCAATATGCCTTTATACTGAGTATCTTGAAAACAGTACATAAAAAGACTTAATTAAAACACTCTTTACCAACTTGACCAACCAATGACCATTATTATTTATTGAGATTGCCCATTTCAGACAGACCGACTACAGCACAACATAGAGGGTTCTTTTAAAACTTTGACCTCTTCTTACTCAACAATACACCGGGCTGCTTATGAATTCAACATCTGGGGAAGGTGTTCAGGAAGCTTTCCAGTAAAAAAAACAAAAACAAAACCCAAAGTATGTATGCAAATCAGTCGGGGAATTTCTAGGGTCATAGATGGAGAATTCTTTCCAGCAGCTCAGGATTCCGCCGGACTATCTGTCTAAACACAAGATCTAAACAGAGAGTTCTGATACTAGCTACCAAACATGGGCAGGGCCAAGCAGGATAATGTGATAAATATGATCCCGGGCCCCCCAGGCTGACCTACCTCACACACACACACACACACACAGAGTTTAGACACCAACACGCAGGTGTGATACATATTCACTTGTTGGAGTTTACACAGGCCTGGCGCATTACACGCATGGAGGTGCACGTGCACACCCCACACACACAGAAAGTGAAATACCTCTTCACCTCTAAGGTCAACACAGCAACAGATGGTGGCTGAGGTTAGCATTAGAGAAAACCATAAATCTGGATGATTAAAGTCCATATTTAGGAAAACACATGAAACTTCAGAAACATGTTTTTCCCCAATGCACAGTCACTTAAAACTTTTGACACCTGCTAAAAACAGCAGGAACCAGCAAGTTGGCAAGTAGCTTACATTGGTTCATGAAAAGCATTTTCTTAGTGATTTGTTTTAGAAGCTATCAAGCTGCTCTTGGTGCCAAACTGGCTTTGCAACAATGCTTAAGTCATTTAGAACCCTTCAGGTAGTAGTAGTAATACACACACACACACACACATAATAATAATAATAATAATAATACTAATAATAAATCAAAAGTAGTTCACACAGTTAAAGCATACAATTTAAATGTCTTTTATGAATCAGCGTAAGCTGAGTTCAAACCCAGACCAGCAAGGTACCACTGAGCTACTCATGAGCAAGGTACAGTCCTCAAGCACTGCCCATGTTAGCTGCCCGCTGCTCCTTCACGGATGGGTCAACACAGAGGTGACATTTCATTGTGGTGTGCTGTGCTGTGGTGTGTTCACAATTGCAAAAAATCACTTACTTTCAACAAATCAGAACAGCTTCTTCACCAAAACACCAGCTTGTCACCAAAACTCAGCCTTGACCACTTGCATTGACCTCTTTAACCTTAATTGAACTGAGCATTGTTGTTTTGGATGGCCTGGGTCCAAAAAAGGTTTTCCTTCCAACCTGATGAAACCAGGAGTGGATATTCTAGTCAAGTATGAGGGAAAACCTCCTGGACACCAAGCCCTCCAGGACTGGAATTGCCCACCCCTAATCTATACTGTAACTCCCTAACCATTACACTATAACTTTTAGGAGGTTTATGACAATGTCTGATGTAAAAAGCTCCGTTCAAAAAAGTAAACTGAATAGAGAATCTATGCTGGTCGTTGCAGGAAGTGCTCCCAGGATTTTGATGGTCTCTCATCTCCGTTTTTGATGTAGCACTCCTGGCCTGCTGTAACTCGGTCTTCGACTTGGTAAGTCACTGCATCTGTGCCCTTGCTTTTTATATGGTTCTTCCATCTTTTTATCGAAGGACTAACGACTCACAGCAGAAGTTTACAGCAGAAGCTTTGTTGACATCCATCCATTCCTCCAAATAGCATTAGCGCAATGACACAGACGTCGTAATGGAGGAAGAAGCTGGTCTTCCCCCCCCTCTCTCACCATGGTATGCCTAGAGGTCAAGGAAAGAGCTTGTATCTAACGGAGAGTTAGTGGCTGTCCACGTGACAAATCGGGCAGATGGTGGAGGGTCAAGGCGGGGCATGCGCCATGATACTTCCATACACGCCTTCACACAGGATGCACATCTTCCTGATGTTTCAAAAGAAATGACAATGTTTGCCTTCCTGCTTATTTTCAGCGATGCCTTCCAACATCTTCGCCCAGCAAGAGTCAGTGTCATGTAATATCTGCTATTATTCTTTTTTCCTCTCGCCTTTCTCTCTGCTCTGTCCTCTGTCCTCTCATGGCCGAGCAGTCAAGGTTTTATTCGGCCATGGACTCTATTTTCCATCATGCCAGCATTCAATCAATTCCCGCTCCCGTCTTTACCCCCGAGCGGTGGCGGTTGGAGGCTGGCAGGCGTAGCGCAGGGCGGTGCTGTCGCTCAGGGTCACCCATACAAGCAGCTAGTGAAATATGACAGTTGGATTGAAAGCTCTTTTCTCTCCCTCCTGCAATATAAAAGAGACAGCCTCCCTCATCACCTCTCTGTCTGTTTCCATTCCCCCTCTCCCCCCCACCCCCTCTCTCTCTCCCCCTCCATGTTCCAGCATCTCCACCAGCATATTAAAACCGAGTGTCTCTTTTGATATCCTTATTAATGGGGATGTCCTTTCGCCTGTCAGCTGCCTTGTCTTTGTCTTAACCATGTCTTTTCTCTTTCCCATTCCCTCAACCCCATCTTTCCCTTTCTCCATTCCTCCCTGTCTATCTCCTTTTTCATCTCCCTCTCCCGCTAAATCCCTGTTTCTCTCTTCATTTCTCTCCCCCACTCCTTCTTTTTCACCCCCTCTCTCACCACATCTGTTTCACCTCTCTCTGTCTCTATTCCCTCCCTCTTTCTCCCTGGACCCTTTCCATCCACCTCTCCATCTCCCCTCACTTATCACCCTTTCTTTCTCCTCCTCTCTTCAGCTCCTCAACGAGACACCTCTCTCTCTCTCCACTTCCCTCCCTCCATGTCCTCCCCTTTTTCTTCTACCTTTTCCATCTTACTCTCTCCTCTGCACCTCCATCCTTTCTCTTTCATCAATTCTTCACTTCACCCCTTCTTTCTTTCTTTCCTTTATCCATTTCCTACTTCTCCCTCCCTCCATCCCCCATTTTCTGTCTTCCTTTCCTCTCCAATTTATCTATATCTTTGTTTCATACCCTCCCTCCATTCTCCCTTCCCCTCTCTCTTCTCTCTTTCCCCTCTAATCTCTATCCATGTCTTTGTGTCATTCCCTGTCCCCTCCCTTTAATCTCCCCCCTTTCTCTCACCTCCTGTCTCCCCTTTCTCCCTCTCTTCCCTGCTCAATCCTTGGTCTTTCTCTGCCACTCCCTTTTTCTTCCATCTCCTCTTCCTCCCTCTCTCTTCATCTCTCCTCCTCTCTCTATCCTCGCTTCCTCCCTCTAATTTTCTCTACACCACTCATAAATATTCTTGCTATAGAGCTCTAATTTTTTTTCTTTGTATTTTCATTACAAAACTACCCACTGTTATTCTTGACTTTTAAACTCAACCGTTGAATAAAAAATACTCACTTCTTGTTCTAAAAAGACCCACAATATTTCTAAAAAAGCAGTGTTGCACCCGATGTCAAACACTGGCGTTTATCAGGCTGCTTATGGTGTTATGCCTGAAGCGTCATGGTTTGATTGGATAGAGGAAAGGCAGCTCTTTCACAGGGAGTTCAACTCTTACAGCTAGAAATGAGCTCGGACTCGGAGTGAGAAGAGAGTCTTAATCAATTAGCTCCTCTACGCTGAGACGTATGCTCTGCAGGTCACAGGGCTCCAAAGAAAACAGCCGGCAGGCGCTTGTGTTACGCTGTGTTTGGAAACGAGGCCCCCGAGGCCGAGCCACACAGCCTGCACAATTCCAGCTTCTCCCCTCGGGGACGTGAATTCCGTCTTTAAGAGGAAGTTCCTGATCTGATGACTTGCAATCTCTCTGGAGCTGGAGCTGATTAGAGCTCAATTTCTCCTTGAGTGACTGGCAGGAGATCTTTTGCTTTTATTTCCATAAACAAATCAAATTACATGACTATCCACTAGAGATGTACTCTTATTATAGAGTCAAGAATTAAAACCTGAAAGTTTTTTAATTCAGATCCAGTCCTTAATCCAGCAACCAAATACATTTGAGTACTGTAATAAATAGAACTTTTAATGATCAATTTTTTACTACATTGAAACCATTATATTCAAAAATAATCGCAATTTTTTTCAGAATCAAGCCTTGCTTAAGCTATCAGAATGGCTATATATGCTGGCTTATGCTTCTGCTACAGATGCTTATTAACACGCATAAACATTTTTCAGGGCGCATCAAGCGTAGAATAGATCCTCAGTATGTGAACGTATTTGTGAGATATTGCGCAATAAAACAGAAGTAAACGATAAAAACGCATAAAATGACATTTTTATGGCGTAAACATGCACGCAAGTGCTATTACTTACAAAACGCCTCAGCTCAATAAAACATCCCCTTTATTACGACAAAACGCTAATTAGCTTGATAAATAACCACAACAAATTCAGCTGCCCACTCAACAGCCATTTATTGAGATTTTCCCATCGATTTTTTTTTTTTCATATTTTGTTCCGGAACGCGCTGAACCTCTGACAGGACGAGTCTGAGGCGCGGCGAGGGGATTGTGGGAAATGTAAGTTCTTCTTCCAGAAAGGCCAGCACCATCGGGGATACAAACGATCAAATGACCCTTGAACTTCATGTTTCATTTTCTTTTTAGTTGAATTGGCTAACAACATAAAGTGTATTTGACTAACTTCTACTCACAGTAGAAATGCTTCAATAACAAATGTATTGTCATCATTTACATTTTTATCCGACACTCGATTAATCGATAAAATAATCGACAGATTACCTCGATTGCAAAATAGTCGCTTGTTGCAGCCCTATTACATTTCTATCAAGGTTCCTGTCACTCTCGCTCTTTCAAACTGAAGCGGAAGGCCAGGACAGTCTCGCCTTTTTGAGTTCGCCTTTAACGTCATGACGTTAGAGGTGTAGAGCTGGGTTTTAAGCAGGTTAGAATATTGATTTTATGTTCTGAGCAGGCTGCATTTACAGCTATTGCACTGTCCTCCTGACTAACATACACATATACATGTGTGTGCACATTGACCAAAGCCAGGGCTGTGTCAGTAAATCATCACTATGCTGTTTTAGGCTTGTCTAGTCTCTACCAATTCCTTATTCTGGCAGGTTCTATGCTTTAAATAGAGGCAGTTAGGTAATATGCGTTTTGGCAATAATGCAGTGAAAGATGTCCTTTTAATACTTACGTATTTTTTAAAACAAGTGCTACAGCTACTACTTTTACGTATATTAGACTTACATTTGACTAGTGTTATTTGTTCTTCACTTCATATAATGAAGTTAGTTATTACTTTGCCTGATCCACATCATAAAGTGTGTTAAATATGTTAAACAACAAAGAGAAACAGAATGAACAGGTATTACTCTGTGTAACCCGTGAATTGTCTTTCATCGGTCAGATATTGGGCTGGATGTGGTCACCTCACTTGCCCCATTATGCACACTGAGATCTGGCCAAGAGAAAAAAGAAAAAAAAAACAGACATTAAATTCACACTCTTTTCAACATTTGGATTCTTGTACGTGAGAAACAGAAGAAGTCACTCTGAGGCACTTCAGACAAAGCTCTCAACAAAAAGAGAGACAGCATCAAATGCAAACTGCCTCCCCAGCTTTCTGTCTGCAAAATGACTCCAGCATGATTTGTTTTAAAAATTTGTTCTGGCAAAAGATGGGGGGAGAGGTGAATGAGAGAGAACAGGACAAATTCAACTCCACAAAAGGCATCAATGAGTCTGTCTCTACTCCAGAGCCGTTAGGCATTAAATGGGTCTGAACATATTTGAGGTCTCGAGCCACAACCGAACGGCGCCGGCCAACACGGTCAGCAATCGTCCCGGGCCAGCATATTCCCCAATGTAATCACTATAATCAGTGTTGCTATTACTTGTAAAACCAACTATCAGTTATTACTTGTGGTTTATGATGACCATGTGGTTTACACTTGGTTTGTGCCCTTGATTTAGGAGTTCCTGTTTATTTCCATGCATTTTTATTTAGGGACAGTAGGTATGTGATGGCCTCCTCTGCTATTTTATGCACAATTGAGTCACAGAATCTGTCAGTGCTGCGGGTCTCGGAAAAACGCCACATTACATTTTGCACATAACGCTTTGGCTCGCGGGGCTCTGACTGTGTATATAAAGTTCCAGAAAATTATGCAGTTTGGGGTCATGTTTTTGTTTTTGCATCCTGCATAATTTTGATTAAATTTATTCTGATTTATTGTGTTCTATAAAGGTAAAATGAAACAGCACCCACAAACAAAGCGTGGTATCCATATGATCAGTCACAAACTGGGGCAAACTAATGATGTTTTTGACAGCCGCTTCACTGAAGTCTCTGCTCCCCAGTCAAGAAAAAGGAAAGGAAGGAAAAGAAGAGGAATCATCTGTTCTAAATACAGCTATTGTGTGTCAGTGTTACATACGTGACTCTGGTTGATAGTATAAAAGCGCTTAATATTTAATAATATCATGTAGAGAGACAAGAATTCAAATCAAGATCACAATTATTTATATAGATCATGATTAATGAATAATTTCCACTCTGTTTTATTGATCATGATGAATATTAAAGTTTTTATTATTGTGATGCTTTTATTTGAATATTTAATTTTGGTCTAATTTCCATATATATTTCATGACATATAACGTTCTTGTTCTTGTACTTGTAGGTAAAAGCCTAAATATGTATTTATATTCGCATGCATTTATACAGTAAAGTGCAAAAGTCTTGACCCAGCCCTCATTTTGTTATATTTTGCTAGGAAAATGAGACAGAAGCCAAATATAAAGAAACAAGGGGCTCAAGATTTCAGCCAGTACTGTATATATTCTGTATGTTCAAGTACATGTCCTGGCAAATGATCCCATGGATGGAGGGATTACCCCATGTTCAAGTGGCTTTTCCTCCGGTGCTCTGGTTTCTCTCTCACATTCCAGAACCATGCAATTGCAGGTTAAATGGCGTACTCCACATTGGCCTCATGAGGTGTGAATGAGAGTGTGTGCCCTGCAGTGTTTTGGTGCTTACCCAGGGTTGGTTCCTGCTTTGCCCCCATAAGTTCCCATAGGCTCTGGTCTCTGGTGTTTGGATAATGAATGAATGACTTTATATATATATATATATATATATATATATATATATATATATATATATATATATATATATACACATATATATATATATATAGGTGAACACACATTTGGGAAAATTTTAATCAAATCAATCAAAATGAGCAAGATTAAACCCTTAAAACGCTGTTAGGGCCAATTTCCCAGTCAAGGATTAAGCCTAGTCCTAGGCTAACTTTGAGTTTGAATAGTAAATCTCCACTGGTACTACAACTTAGTCCAAGACTGGGCTTAACCATTTGTGAAAGAAACCAGCCCTTAACTCTTTTCTCCAGGTTTCAGCTTATTCTTCTTAATTGTTCAAACACTACTAATATACTGTATATTATATCAATAAACCTCAAATTGATCTGGAATGACCTGCCCTAGTTGGTGACAGTTCCTAGAGAACCCAGGTCCAATATATTAAATAGACTTAAATATAAACTACAAAGAAGCTTGATTAATGCTTGTCCATTTAGCCACGCTGAACTTCTGGCACCCGGAGCCTGTTTGGGACTCGAGGGCCACCGGAGAGAAGCAGAAGCTCCAGTCCTGTGAGTCATTTAATCTCCCAGCGAGCGGGGAATTTTAGCACTGCGCTTAAATGAAAGCGTGCACTGGCTGGATGGCTGGCTTAGCTGCAGTGTTTAATCCTCCTCCTCACCTGTCACTCTGTCTCCTTAGCTCCAATGCTCCCTTCCTCCCCCTTTCTCTCTTCTTTTCTTATGCTAGCTTTCTTTCATCTCTTATTAAATCAGCAACTTTCTCTCATAAATCAATAAGCAATTAGTAAATGAAGATTAAAAGGAAGAGTTCAGCTGGATGTAGCCTGGCTGTGTTCTGATATACGGGTTCTTTTATGTTTCTTATGCTTAATTGGTCTCTCTGGGTCGTAAGAGCAATAGAAGAGAGGACAAAAGTAGTTTGGACTCCCATAAACCTTCTCTCATTAAGGTAAAACCCTACTCACTGCTGTAGATAAAATCGCTTGTGTGGCTGAACCTCAATTTGGGCCTTCCTTGAAATATTTTAGACAGCAAATGGACTTCTTTAGTGAAATACTACAATGAAAAACCCCACAATCATACCACATTTAAGAAATCCTTGTTCATATGGCTGTGTATAATTAGTCAGGCCATGGTCCTGCTGTGACTCTCTGCTCTGAGAGGTAGAACAGAGATAGCCAGGCTAGCGCAGCTGAATTGCCTCACCAATATTGATTTCGCCCATAGCCACGCCAGGATACTCTTGCTAAGGCTTCGTTTCTCAACTAGGCTTTTTTTTAGCCCAATCAGTGAACAGAGAGAGGGCTATCTTAGCCTGTGGGAGGGCTGGAAAGCTTATGACTTTGAACTTTGAGTATGTAGATCCGCAGACCCAGAGGCTCTACCAGTGGTGATGTTATGGATTCTTGCAAAGCTATACATTCTGTGTTTGCAACACTTCCCAACGTTAAAGAATTATAGCTAGAGCAAGAAGTTTTATTGAGGGCACTAATGTAAGACTTCCGCTCAACTTGTACCCGGAGGAAACCTACACAAACACAGGAAGAGCATGCAAACCCCACACAGAATGGCCCTACGGCCAACCCGGAGATCGAACCCAGGATCTCTGTGAGGCGGCAGCGCTTAGCTCTCCGCCACCGTTTCGCCTGCTGCAAGAGGTTATTGGTTCAAATTCAGCTCTGTCCCACTGTCAGAACTACCACCTCATTGGCCCCTGAGCAAGACCCCACTAACCCCCAAAGTGCCCAAGAGAAACTAAACATGAAATAAAAAAATGGAATGTCGGATATCAGTGTCTGCTAAATGCCGTAAATGTATATGTGCTCCACCAATAGTAATCTAATTATCAGGAAATCTCAAGTAAAACAAACCAACACTGTCGTAAACCTTTAACCTTCTCAAATCATTATTCTGAAATGTTAGTCAGGCAGCATGTAAAGCTCTTTTGTTGCTTTGCTGTGCATTATCGACCCACATGCAGCGCGGCACTCAACCCGCCTCGCTTTCACACCTGGCGCTGCATGGTCTGCACTCGCTCCTCCTCAGCGTGGAATATGATAATCACAGGGTTCAAAACAATGAGAAAATACATCACACAGTCAGCACTCATAACTCAACTTAATACACCTGCCCTGTGATAAATGCTTAATAGATTGGAAACGGCCCAGAGCTATGGCGGGACGCTATAAATCAACACCGAGATGAGGCAGGTATCACAGGGAGAAGATGCCAGGAGCTCACGTTGAGAACTCAGATACACTGCCTTTCATCACAGTCAGGCCTGGCAGAGGAGGAGGGCTTTTGAGTCAACAGGAGGGAGTCTTCCCACAATGCTCTGGGATGGATGCTTCCCACTGTGTAACAGGATGGAGGCTTCCTATAATGCACTGAGGCTGAGTTTTCTCAAAACTCACCTCTCAGGACAGATGAACACAGGTGAAAATATGTAAAGAGGCACGACAATCCAGTCCCGGTTGAGAAGTGACTTAGGCAGCGTAGTTACGGTGTTGTTGTTGGTGCTTATCTGCCGTAATTAAAGCGAGATATTATTTGCCACTGTGAACACAGCACAGCACAGCACACAGTGCACCACAACAAAATGTGACCTTTACTTTTAACTCATCCGTGAAGGAGTAGTAAGAACCTTTTTGGCACAACCCGGAGAGCAGTGCTTGCTCATGAGGACCTCTAGTGGCATTTTTACCTGTCTGTCTAACTCAAAGCATTTATCAATTGATACCAATAATAATCAGAAAAGGCTTAAATTATGATATTGCTAAAGGAACAATATGTATGCAGTCTTATTCTCCAAAAAATCTACGGAGAGTACAAATTTCCGCAAAAAAATATTTATTATTATTATTACATTATTATTATTATTATTAACCTTTATTTTACCAGGAAGTCCCATTGAGATGAAAAATCTCTTTTACAAGGGAGACCTGGCCAAGGTAGCAGCCATATAAAAACACATAAAAATACATAAAAGACAACAATAAATCACAAAGTGACAACGACTCAATCACAAGAATAACAATGACATTCATCCCTCACTGCATTTATCATTCATTCATTCATTTTCTGAACCGTTGTAACCCCAACTGGGGTCGCGGGGGGCCTGGAGCCTAAGCCGGCAACTTTCGGGTTAGGGTTTTCGGGTTACCTGCCCTGGGCAGGTGCCAACACACCGCAGGGCACACACAGTCACACACACATTCACACCCTAAGGGCCAATTAAAAAGTCGTCAATTAACCTATAACGCATGCCTTTGGACTGTGGGAGGAAACCCACGCAAACACAGGGAGAGCATGCAAACTCCACACAGAAAGACCCTACGGCCGTCCCCAAGGTTCGAACCCAGAACCTTCTCACTGTGAGGCAGCAGCTCTAACCACTGCGCCACCGTGCTGCCTAAATGTTTATCATATTAAAGTGAATGTTGTCAAGAGTGGATCCTCCTCGTGATTTATGAAAAGATACTATTCCATGATCATCTGCTACTAATGATATAGTGTCTGATAGCACTGATCTAGTATCTCCTAAAGCTGAACATCCTATTAAACAGTATCGATATTACTGTATCAGAAAATTCATGAATAATTGTACTGGCACCAGAAAATTATAATCGATTATGGTCTGCAATTGCATTGCATTGGTGATTAATTTAAACCTAATAAGTACAAACTACTGTATAAGTGACTATATAAGTACTGTAGAAGATCTCAATATAAATGAATGTCCCATTCTTACAAAAAGTACTATAAACTTGATCCCATAATCACAAGTTCACCGGTTCAAGTGCCATAGCTGATACCACTGAGGTACTCATGAACAAGGTACCATCCCCAAGCGCTGCCCAAGCTGCCCACTGCTCTTTCACGGATGAGTCAAATCCAGAGGTTACATTTCGTTGTGGTGCACTTTGTGCTGTGCTGTCCTGTGTTCACAAGTGATCACTTACTCAAAAAAATGACATTAAAATATTAACGTTTTTGAGTCCAATGTATAAAAAAGTAAACAATGGAGTTGCCTTTTCAACACAAAATGGTTGAAAGATCCCCCTTCTTCTCCAGGTTTCATTTTAAATAATCATGCTACAAACACCATCAACATGTTTGCCACTTACTTACCAATAAACCAGTCAAGCACTAACAATCAAACACGCCAACATCTGACTTCGCATATATACGACTGAGAAACATTTAAGTGTGTAACAATCTGATATAACTCATGGCTTTACATAACTCATGAATTTCAGGCTTGGGAAAGTGAGTTTACTAGTCATAAGTGACTTTGGTTTGTGGTGCCCAGTCCTGAGTCTGGCAAATCCATGAGCCATGCTGACTTCTGGAAATGACGGCTTTTAAATTCATCAGGCCATTTGAAGTGTGTGAGCTGGCCAGCAGTATGTCTCGCTAATGCTGCCCACAGGGCCCGAGCTGCCCCCTTTAACATTCACATTCACACATCATCTGTTTCACTGCGAGCAAAACCACAGTCTCCCTGTCTCCACTGCCCATCAGCCACACAAGGCATGGCGTGTGTGTGTGTGTGAATGAGAATGAAAGACATAAGTGGATGAAACATCTCCATTAAATGAAGAACTTTTCAGCATGTCAGCAAGTATGCAAACAATATCCTTTTATTTTACAACTGAGAAACAAAGTCTTTGGTGCAGATTTTCTGTCAAGGCCGTCATTAGAGGTGTCAGTTCAGTTCATCTGGCGACTAGCAGGAAGATGTGCACCTGCTTTATCTAGGGTTAGACTATGACTTTTTGCCAAAAATACTTATTACAGTATTCATCTACTATGAGTGTGTTGTGTGCAATGATATTTTCTACAGATGAGAGAGAAGCTGAAATATATTTTTATAAATGTTTGATTTTGGAAACCACATAACGCATTAATTTTTCTTCTTTTACACAGTCAGTATATTGAGAGTATTTATGTTAAGTTTCCCTCCAAGTTTATTAGGCCAACACAGGCCACATTTTCCACTTACAACCTCACACTCAGACATGCCACTTCCTCTCAGGCTTTTGGGACTTTTCCCACACACACACACACACACACACACAGTCTTGCACAACTATCTTTGCGGGGACTTTCCATAGACTCCCATAATGACATTATGGTTAATCCTAACCCTAACCCTAAACCTAAACTTAACCAGAGTAACCAAAAGCACATTGTTCACCTCTTTTACCTTCTCAAATGAAACATGCACATTTTCTATAAAGTTATTTTTCCTCATGGGGACCACAATAAAAGTGCTTTTAGGGGACAAAAAGGCCCAAAAGGTCCTCACAAGCTTGGTACACACATACTTGGCACACACAAGCTAAAGCCACGATTATAAAAACACAATAAAGTGCAGAAATGTGTATGGCCAAGGTCTCAGTGTTTTTATGAATGCTACATTTAAAGAAACACAATGGTCACCTGTTTAAATAGCAATCACCCATTTTTGCACCTTGTTCCAACTGAACTCCTTTATAATTCGGCTTTTTGATTTTTAAAATGTTTCTGTCTTAACTCCATTAAAACACAATATACTATTCTAACAAAATATGCACATGAATAAAGATTATTTAAATCATACATTTATAAGATATCATATTATGATGAACAGTGACTACAAACATTCACAAACACATTTTACAGAATTTAAAGCCAATGCCGTGGTTCATTAAAGATCCTGTAATGTCCAACACTCTCCAGTAGAGGGCAGTACAGCACTATATCACAACTTCTCAAACTCTAATCTCTACACAGCTTACTGGACCAACCTGAAGCATCATTAAAAAACCTCATCAAATAAGTTAGGACTGGTGTCTGAGTTTAGAATGTATAATAATGCCTAACACGGATTACAAGCAGCAGCAACCTCCAATATCGGGAGCATTGCTATATTTTGATGTGTCTGAGATTTATCACTAAAAAATAGACTCGGCTCTCCTTGCATGGTATAAAAATAACCAATATAATCTCATATCTCCCACCAACTCTCACAAACACACAAATGCTTTATTAAGAGAAGCTCGTGCATTCACACACAAATTCAAATTCAAACAATCTCTTTCATCAGAGACAAGAGGAGGGAGGCAGCTGGTAGAGACCCGCGTAAATTAAGCATCTTATTGAGTTTCCACGCATTCTTCAGAGCAGCTCTGCCAGGGGGGAGCGGGGATATAACAGGCACAGAGAGTGGCACCGAATGCGTGTGTGTGTGTGTGTGCATGGGGGGTTTTGCTGTGGGACCATGCCGACAGGAGTCGGTACAGAACAGCGAGCGCACAGATGGCTGCTCACTCATATGGCTCCCGCTGCACAAGTGGAACCAGAGTGCAGGCAAAGCGAAAACACTTAATGTGTCAATCACAGGGCCCGCAGGCCGCTTCTAAGCCAAACCTGACTCTGTTCTAGAGCTGAGGGGTAGAACACACACATTCACAGACACACACACACACACACACACACACACATCCCAAATCTCCACTCTCACACTGGGAGCCTGAAACTGATTAGCACACCAGGCAATTGGAAGCAGCAATCTGCATGCATTAACTACCCCAGGAATAAACAAATGTGTATGTGAGTGTACTGTATATCTGTATAACACGAACTTTGACCGGCCTGTAAATACTGGAGCCTCTCAACTGCACTTTCTCTGCACTCATTCCTTATTGTGCGCACAAGTTGGTATTTGAGGACAGACCAGAATGTGCAGTGATCTTTTGTATCACGTCCAGTGTTAACACTGTTGTTTGCTATCAAGCAACCGAACATACTTTCTCCCCATATTAAGTAACGTAAGTTACTTTCTGTCCTTATCAAGACAACGTTATATCAACTGATTGTTACATGGGTAACATTTTATTATATGTCACAGCCACTAGTTAGCACATTTACATTTATGGCATTTAGCCGACGGTCTTTGCCAGCTTGCATTTCCTAATTTCAGGGACAGTTCCCCTGAGAGCAGTTTAGGATTAAGGGTGTTGCTCAGGGACCCAGTGTTGGTAATGCCAGAGGTCAGATTTGAACCGACAACCTCTTGGTTCAGAGATGAGTGTCCTACCACTAGGCAACCAACACCCCATATTCATATTTAACACTGTTAAACATATTTGAGGCAAATTTGCACCCTATTAATGCTAGTGTATAAAAAAAGTTTGTCAACGTGACTGAAAATGATAATCACAACTACTCTGTGAACCTAAATGCAGAGTATGTTAAACACTGATTTTATTTGCAGAAGGGATTGGAGCTGAACATTTAACTTAAAAGTGTCTGAACAAGTGCTGGAAACCAACTGGGCAACATTACAAGTATTTTTTACATATGAAATATTTGTGTTCTTTTACAGCAAATACAAACCAAATACACAACAATGAGTTCAATGTTTTGAGTTAGCAGGTAGTTTCATCATTGAAATAAAATAATTTTCAGCTTCAGTGCAATGGAAACTAAATGTGGGGTGGTGGTCGCCTCACCAAGAGGTTGTGGGTTCAAGTCCTACCTCCGGCATTACCTTCACTGGGTTTTTACATTTATATTGTAAGAATGAAAAGAGTAGATTGTGAAGTCGGTTCCAAAGAAGCCAGCTGTCAGTTCTTAGCACAACATCTTGCTGTCATTTTTCAGAAACATTATGAATTCCAAGTTTTAATGAAAAGACGACATATCTTGATTGAGCATGTATCAAGATGATTTTTCTAACTCTTATTCTAACTTTCTAACTCTTAAACCCAGTTTCTCAGACCTCTAAATCTAAATCCTAACCCTATGGCCTAAATGGTGAATTACTGCCAGTACTACAATTTAGTCCAGCACTAGGCTTTATCTGAGTTTTGGAAACCAGTCAATAGTATTTCGTCCTCTTTGGTGTCATGCCAACAGCATTGTGGCATGCACACCTTCCCTTAGCAGTACGATTCACAAATGCATAAAGTTTTCATAAGGATTAATGAATTATACCTACTTATCATGGGAATTTTCCACTGGCCTTTATCTGTGAAAGGAGACAGATTACTCTCCTATATTTTTAATGTAGAGTTCAGCCCTGGCCTTTTGAGAGGTCAACAGACAGTGTTTGATTAATCATTTGTCATTGCTACACCTTCACATCTCAAAAGGACACTTACTAATTTTCCCTGACCACAATGTTCTTTCCATTCTCTTTTCCCCCCTAAACGATAGCATTCTCCAATTTTCTTGAGGTGTCTCCACTGTCACAGCACAAAGCATGTCTTAAACACTGGTATGCACACACAGCCAGCAGCATTTTCAGAGTTGATTTTGTTTGAGTTCATGCAGTTCGGCTTTGGCACTTCTGTGCAAATTGAGCTGTCTAAGAGGGTGGGGTTTATCGAGTGGCTACAGAGTTCGAATCTCTACACGCCTGTGTTCATCTGAGCCACCTTACCCACCTCACCGGTTGCCACAACAACCGTGGCTGACTGGTGGCCAAAAGTCATTTGGGACCAGACGGCAGTTCCACACTTACACACACACACACACACACTTTCTTCAACGATCTCCGATACTCTGAGAATTGCAACAGGGTTCATTGGTTTTCAGAACCATGGACAGCAAACTCTATATCTTGAATTAACGATTGGATGAATAAATGAAGGTAATATTATAAAGTGCCTTAAAGAGATAATATGAAGCCACTTAAACCAGCAGCAATATTCAGATCCACCTGGATGACACTCCAGCAGCCATTTTGCACCAGTACACTTACCATTTATCATTGGATTAGGTGGTAAAAGTGCAGAAGTGAGAGATCGGAGATGATTAGTGGCCAGATTTGAAAGGATCATGGTGGACCATTTTAGCAGGACATTAGAGTCTCATTTAGAAAGATACCTGGGGACCTTTTGGGACCTGAGATAGAGTGTAGACCTCGGTTTTACATATCTTCCAAGGGACTGCACCATTTTTACAGCACAATTTCCCAGTTACTGCACTGCAGTGAAGCACTGGGTACCACACAGACCACTGACTCACATATCACAGCTCTGTTGGACCAAAACACTTAAAAGATCTTGACCTCATTGAACTCCAAGTTCTTCAGTTCTGCCCATCGCTAATCATCATGTTTACAGTGTATGTCTGTGGTGTATTAATATGGACCACCTAAAACAGCTTCTATTGGGTCCCTATGGAGAGATGTTCTCTGTATGCGTAAATATCACAGCTAAAGGCAATAAAAGGAACAAACCGCTCACAGTAATGAGATCCCTCCGTGATTCCTCAATTCTCTGCATCCTACCAGCAGACAAACAACGTCTCCCTGTACTGAAATGACGTCTACTCATTAACTGTCATAACAGTTTGAAGTTCCTGAAAGGCAGCAAACCCATCAATCACACTGACGTTTGAAGACGGCCGCCTGCAGGTGTTTGTCGCACCGCCGGCGGCGGCATCCCACGGGGATGGTAAACAAAAATAAGCAAACAATTAAATAAATAAGATGAGACTCTGCCTGGAACCTGGAGAAGACAGAGAATATTGCTTGTGGTAAAAATCATCTGTTGTCTCTTTTGAAAATACAGCCCAGACCTGCAGTGATTTCACACTGGATTTCTTATAACATCATTTTCATTTTCTTCATGGAAAAAAAAATATTATACTTTTATTGATGACATTAAGACATTTAAAAAAAAAAAAGACTTTTTGTTGGTCACAGTTGTAATGTGTCTTTATAGACCAGCTGTAAAATGGAAACCAGGAAAAAGTTGACAGCTTGACCGAGTTGACTCTTTTCATTGACAGTCAAACCCACGTCACAGCAAATGTGAAATCTGACACATACAATCCAGACCCTTGCTGTTCGTTGCTGGCAGCATGAGCATGGTGAGCTGTGTCGTATTTGCTCCAACACACCTGATTCAACCCTATCAGCTAATTATCAAGCCCAGTGTGAAACAAACCCAGGCAGAACTGGAAAAACATGGATCCGTGAGAAGCAGCCGGTTTCCAGGATTGGAGTGGGAACCCCTAGGGGCAGCTGCCTGCACATGGACACGTTCTCAGACTCAGAAACAGACCAACAGAAACAAGTCAGCGCATAAGCGTGTGTGTGAGTGAGTAAGTAGCTGCTGAAAATGCAATGTGTTTTTGTTGATAAATGAGATTGCGATCAGTTGCGAGTCCAATCTGATATGCATGTGGAGAGAGGCGGGAGTGATAAAGGTGAGTATTGATCTCCGGAGCGGACGAGATGGGCTTGGGTGCCCTTGAGCGGTGAACGGGTTTCTGATTAGAGAGTTTATCTCTGTCTACCTGTCTACCTGTGCTTAACTGGACATACAATTCAGCTGTAACTCTATAAAATACTGTGTGTCACATGCATAGTATACTGTAACTGCAAAAAACTTGTGTAGAAACAAACTTGGAGTTAAAAGAGTTTGGTTGGACGTTTAACTGGATTTCTAAATGAATTTGAACAAAGAGAGATGTTCTTTAGGAGCGTAGACCTCCACAGTACAAACACAGTTGTGAACAAAAGCTTGAGATGAGAAATAGTGACCTACCATACCTTTTCATTACCATCACGGACACAAAAGCGCATTGACCCAGACGGCCTTGTAGAGATGTCTGGGTTTAACTTGTCACACTGATAAGTTTTAAGATGACATATAAAATGGTCTTCTTGCTGTGTGGCGGCAGCGCTAACCACTGCGCCAACGTCCCGCCCTAGCTTTGGATGTTTCACGCTAAATTTGTGTTCTATTATAGCTAAATGATGTATGAATGCTATGGTAGTAAAACTTTAAGCTCCTTAAGAGGTTTTCCTTCCTGCTCTATCAGGCACCAGGAGGTTACCAGAAATAAACATTACATTGCCATTCGACTTGGCAGATGCTTTTATCCAAAGCGACTTACAATAGGTAAAACCATTTAAGCTTGGGGTCATGGAAGATCTAACGGTGGGAACTAAGTGCTAAGTTCTAAGTGCAGGAGGATGAAGGTGTCCTCAGTAAGTTTGGACCGGGGTAATATAGGATGGGCAGTAATCTAAGAGAGTAGGTGCTCTCTAATAAGAAGAGGCTCTCGGAGATGGAGAAGGATGCACATGTTCTGGTGGCCTTTGGCAGCTCATTCCACCAGCGGGGAACCATTAGTTCTTGTGAGTGGTGAGGTGGAATCCCACAGGTGCCGGATTGGAATAAGATTGGTAGAAGTGGAGTCTTGCGCAACATTTTTACCCTGCACCATCTATGAGTGGTCAAGAAGGGGGAAAAAACCCAAACCACCAGCAGTGTGCTGGACAGGCAAGACTCAACATGTAAAGGATAATAATAGTCATACAAACTACAAATAATGCTACTGTGGCATAAAATACTTTTACAATAGTAATCCTACCTACAACCTACAGGAGATTTAGGATCTGCTGGGAGCCCCCTGTGACAGATACGAGGTCACTTCTGGGCCCTTGTACAGTCTAGCTTTTAGTTTTTCAAATAAAGCAGTGAAACTTTCTATCAAATGATTTTTCCTTATGGAAATAAATCCACACACACACACACACACACACACACACACACACACACACACAGAGTCTTGTATTACTATCTTTGTGAGGTCCTTCCATAGACTCCCATAATGACTAAAGTACATAATTTTACACCTACACCTAATCCTAACCCTAACCTTAACCTCAGTAACCAAAAGCACATCTTTTACCTCTTTTAGTTTCTCAAATAAAACAAGCACATTTTCTATAAAGTCATTTCTCCTCATGACCTCTCAAATGTCCCCACAAAACCCAAAAAAACAGATAAAAGTGATTTTAGGGGACAAAATGGTCCCCACAATGTGATAAATACATATCCACACACACACATACACACACCCCATTGTGTTACCTGTCTGTCCGACTCTTCTTCAATTCCCTCACTGCTCTCAAGGGCACGACCCTTACTCTGACACTATTACACACCCTCTTTCACCTTCATTTTTCTCTCTCCTTTACTTTGAAACTCTCTCGCTCTCGCTCTTTTAACAGTTAAATGCAAAATTCTCCCTCTTTTATTGTTCATGCGTCTTATCTATCTATCTATCTATCTATCTATCTATCTATCTATCTATCTATCTATCTATCTATCTATCTATCTATCTATCTATCTATCTATCCTTCCACCACTCTAATCTATCAAGCCATCCATCCATCCAACACTCTAACATATTTATACATATATCCATCCATCCACCATTCTAATCTATCCATCCATGCAGCACTCTCCTTTCTTACACTCACCCCCACTCCCTCGCTCCACTACAGGGGTCATATTGCCATATTTGTGGCATCAGCTCATTACTGCAGTAACAAGGGACTCTTTTTCCCCAATACTCCATCCAGCTTGTGTTTGAGAGCTACAGACTTTCTACCTCGACACTTTGATGCTGCACTCATTCTCAGTAATGGGAAAGCTGTTTTCTACTTTCTTCATATATATATTTTCATTACCAGCTGTGCTGGATATGAAGTGCAGTTACCTACTGAGCTGCACCGAACTGATCAATACACCTTTACACTTTATTTCCACCTGGCATTTTCACATCCGTACAAAAACTTTACAGAGAGGATTTCATACAATATATGGTGTTGCACACTCCGTGTATCATTTGTTCAAAACTAAACCTATGGTTGATTAAAAAAATGTAAAAATATACTGTATATGTTCTTGTTTCCATTTTTTGTTTGGGCACAAAACAGGAAATTGTAGGCTGACTTGTTAGATTCAACAATCAACCCAAAAAGCAGGTTTTGACTACAGGAGGACGATCCACACCATCACAGGAAGAACCAGCAAACTCCACTCACATGTTTAGCTGGGGCCAGAATTCAGAGCCACGACTCTGGAGGTGTGAGGCAACAGTGTAACCCACCGTGTCAACATAGATCCCTTTTTCATTTAATGTTCAATAGTTTTAGACTACATTTGTAATGCAGTAAAGAAAAGAAAAACAATATAACCAAAGAATAGTAAATCAATGTTTTCTTTTCTCAGAACAATGGTCTCTACACAATCTTCCTTGAACCAAGCGTATTCATAGCCACAGCTTAGATGGTTCTGCTTCTACCATGATCCATCACAGCCTCCAGAACAATGCGACGATCCGACTGCAGTGGTTTTCTGTGTTAATGTCCACACACTCTTCTGCAGTCCAGGCACGAGGCTTGGATTAAACTCTGATAATTACATGATATGTGAGTGTGAGCCAATTCCCTGTTTCATCGCCAGTTTAAGATATAATTAGAATTCATATAAGTGCATTACGGTAGTGCGCAGAAATAAAACGAGGGGATTGGGGGAATAATAATGAAAGTTCAACCCATTGTCTCCTATTCGTTTCCGCCTTATTGGATTAAACGATAACGATTACGGCCCCGAAATTCAGCGATGTGCTTTTTAGTAGATAAGCAGCATCAGCAGAGCCAGAGTTCTGGGCCGTGGCCGGTGGTGGGAGGTGCTGAGTGTCCGGCCCACACAAGGCCGAATGCTGAGCATTGATTTTAGCTTTATCAATTCAGTGTCTTTATTCGGGGTGTGGAGGAGCTTTTCACCAAGCCAATACAGGGCCAGGACAGGTGGAGTGATGGCTAATCGATGGCCAGCTCACTAAGCCGCACCCATATACCCATGCAAACATGCGGATCAGATTGCCGTGTGTCTGTGTGTGTGTGCATGTATGTGTGTGTGTGTGTGGGTGAAAAGGAGGGGGAGCGAAAGACTAAAGTCATAGGTGAGCGCAGAAGAGACAGAGACTAATGCCTTCTCCAGTGAACGATCGCCCTCGCCAATTCAAGGTGGCAACAAAAGCCTGATCTGATTGGACCTGGCGTTAACTACCTGAATGAAAGTCTCATTTTTCAGCATCAAGTCGCCAAAAGCTGGCTTGGCATTTGAATGAATCTCTTTTGAGTTCCCATTCTTTGGGGTTAATTGCAAATCTCTGCGGCTGTTTGTCGACACCACGTCTGCAGCTCCACCTTCATCACAAAAACATGGCTGAGAGTGTCTTTGTGGGAATAAAAGCATCATCGACTCCATCACGCAGCTGCCACAAACACACTGTAATGCAACAAGCGTATGCAGCTCAGGCACAGTAGCCTATCAGACGCCACTTTGGCCAATTAAATACCAACATACAGTAAGATAGTTAAAAATACCTGTCTTTATAAAGAGAGAAAAAATAGTCTTTGTAACAATGCAGTGTTTTGCCATGCAACATTGCTATTCGCAAAAAGAAACTAAATTAAAAAATGATGCAAAAATAAACTCGCTCGGTTTACATTTTCCTTATCTGAATATCATTTATGCCAATTAAAGGATTAATTATTTATATATAAATATATATAATTTAAAAAATGGTACGTACAGTGTACCACACAAAAATATTGCAATACCATTTGTCCCCCAAAATTGTCCAAAAGTGAGATAGAGAAATGAGATGTCACTTATGGAGAGATTAATGGCCTGACTCGGTGTGGTTGGGAATCTGGTGGCTTTTAAACGCTTACAAAGATCCCCTGCCACTTGACCACAAATCCATGGAGGTCGGAAAAGAGGCAGAGTGTGTGTCTGATTCATGGGGCCAATCAATGCCCCTCCTCTACCTGCCCTCTCTTCCCTCGTCTCTACCCCTCGTCTGTACTCCACTCCTCCTCTCTTCTCTCCTCCACTCCCCAACCCCTCTCCTCGTCTCCATCTCTCATCCTCTCCTACTCTCCTCCTCCTCTCATTCTGACCCCCTCTTTCCTACTCCCCTCATGCTCCTATCCTCCACTCCTCTTCTCCCTCCCTTGTCCTCTCCTCCTCTCCCTTTGCTCCTCTCATCCTCTCCCCCTCCTACCCCACTCCCTCTCCTCCTCTACCCTTTTTACATCTACTGCTCTCCTCTTCTACCCACCCTCCCTCTCCTCCTCTCCCCCACTCTTCTCCACTGCTCCACTGCTTCTCTCCTGTCACTCCCCTCCTCCTCTGCCCCTCCTCTCATCCTCTCCTGCACTCCTCAGCTCCTAATCTCCTCCGTCCCCCTCTCCTCCACTCCCTGTCTCCTCCGTTCTCCTCCCCCCACTCCCCCACTCCTTCTCTCTGGTCATTCTCCTCCTCCTTTTCTCCTCTCCCACTCCACTCATCCTCTCCTGCTCTCCTCAGTTCCTCCTCTCCACTCCTCATCTCCCCCATCCCCTCCTCCTCTCCCCTGTCCCCCTTTCCCTCACGGCGCAGTGCCACGATGTCGTGGGAGAAACGGCTGCATGAATATATTCAGCATCACCTGCCGAGCTTCACGCCGTGATCAGGTCGTGAGTGCCGCTGCTGAAGAGACTGTAGGTTAAGAAATGTTTGTTTGAGCACGAGGAGGAGTGTCAGTGTGCTCTACTCTGGCTGTATTTGACCAAATTGTTTTGCATGCAAATTAGAAGAGAGAATGCGGAGGGAACAGGATAAGGGGAAAGAGAAAGGCAAAGATGTATATTGATGAAAAGGGAGAAAGAAATGGCAAGAGAGAAATAGGCAAAGAAAAATGAAAGAGAGAGAGAGAGGGAGAGAGAGGATTGAAAAAAATAGTGAAAGGACTGTTGGAGAGTAAAACAAAGAAAGAAAGAAAGAAAGAAAGAAAGAAAGAAAGGTGGAGAAGGAGGGAGGGATAAAGAGAGGGATAGAGAGAGAGAGAATTAAAGAAATGGGTAGAGACAGGCTAAAGAGTAGGAAAGAAAGAAAGAAAAGAAAGGTCTGTGGTCTGTCAGCATGGTGGTCACAATAACGACTTCTTTGCTTGTGTGTGTGTGTGTGTAATTTGTCACAACACACACATCCTATTGCCTTTCCCCTGGCAGTGCAAATTGTAGCCTCACACAACACAGACACTTCCTACCCAACGTCACACACTCACGCTGAGACGACAGGAGGACATCAAACGTTTCCCAGGACAACACTGAGGAGCTCTGTGTGCAACAAACACTCCACACACACACACACACACACAGACAGACAAGCTGCTGCAGCTACCCTACAGTACACGGCACATGATAAACTCATAGGGGCGGTTTCCCAGAAAGAGATTAAGACTAGTCTTGGATTACAGAGTGTTTTGAATGGAGATTTTCCATTGAAAAAGAAATATAGTTCAGAACTAGTCTTAATCCCTGTCTGGGAAACCGCCCCATAAAGTTTTTCAGTTCATAAAGTGTGTGCACTTGATTTACGCTCACATCCCTACATACACACACACACACACACTCTCACTCAATCATCCCATCCCTCATGTGATGATCATCCCACCCAGCAGTGTCTTAACCCCGATCAGAACCCTGCCACGCTCCGAAATTTGCTTCTGAGATGTCTCCGTGACAACTGAGTGACAAGTGTATCCAAGGAGATGGAAGAGGAGGAGGAGGACAGACCCCTGGCAGGAGAGAGATGAAGACAGAAAACCTTAACACAGGTCACTGAGCTCTGGACATGAGGACTGAACGGATATCCAGAACTAGTTAAAGCTATACACACGCACACACACACACTTTTAAACGGTAGCTTTTGAACAAGTAGAAAACAAATAAAACCTGAAACCTTCTCGATAAAGGAGAACTCATCCTTAGATAAAAATGTCCAAAAAAGACCCAAAAATCTGACAAGGCTTAATTTGTCACATCTACAATGGTCCTCACAACCAGCCAAAAACCAGAACCCACACACACAACCACTTCAGACATGAACAGACACTTTGGATGAGTCCAGGTGTGGTTTGGAGTAGAAAATTGTGTGTGTATAGAGTAGCTGGAGAGTACTTAGAAAGATGGATCTCCATGAACGAGAGTCAGCACTTTATGTTTCACAGACAGCTGTCTGTTAGCTAGTTTGCATAAATCATGATTAACAGAAGAGGACGCAAGGAGGTCTGTCTGTCTCTTTTTCTTTCTCTCTATTTTTGTCTATCTGTCTGCCTGTTCTTCCCGAGGTAGCACCATTTTGTCTGACTGAAGCCATCTATCTAACTGATGTACTGGAAAATGAGACTTTAAAACTTTTTTTAAAGTTTAGCTCCAAATTCACACCCAAACATGATTTAATCCACACCGTCACCTAAATCTATGTTAATTTAATTATAATCTCAATTAAAGTTTTCAATAGCACACGCCACCAGATTCCACTTTTTTTCTTTAACAGATGCAGCTCTTCCCGTCTCAAGATACGTCTGGGGATTTATCAGTTCTTTTGGAGTTCTGATTTTTAGAAATTGACAATCTTTTCGGACCTTTGACTAATTTGGCAAATTGACTTTTCAGGTTTATGTTCGAGCGCCCCAGCTTTATAATATCTTTTGACACACATTAACAGGTTTCTTTGATCTGAACTTTTCTAACCCACTATTCCTGAATTTGCCTTAAATCTCTATATGAAACTACAACAGTTTTAGTTTGTGGGGCAGGTGGTAGTATAGCGGTTAGGAATTTGCCGCAGTTATCGCAGAGGAGTTCAGATCATGTGGATCTACTGCTGAAGGTGTGGTAATCTGAAGGGAGAACAGGCCTGCTGTAGCTATGCCTTGTAAATAGAATAGTCACTCTAATTAATTTAGATCTGTTCCATGTTCATTGCCATCGATCATTTGCTCACATACACACACACACACACACACACAACAGCCTTCACTCTCAACCCACTCGTCCGCCCACACTCCTGCTTCCATCTGCTGGGAGTCGCTGTTATGCTGTGAGAGTGTGTTAGATTACACACAAACCCTGAGCTCCACTCCATCTTCTACATGGTGTAATCCAGAGGAACGTCCGTCTGACAGGAAACAGACACTGAATACTGAACCCACTTCTCCAAGAGAATGTCTATTAAAGATATACCTTCACAAATGTATTAAATTTACTTTAAACGTTTTCAGGCTACTTTACGCTTATTTATAGGATTGTATGTATAGAATTTTCTTATTGAAACTGTTGCAGATCTTATGCACAACCAGTGCAAAAAGACAACTCCAGGACTGTAGGCTGAACACCACATGTAACCTAATTGTCTCTTTATCTACTTCTAGTTTAAAGTTTATATTATATATTCTATTTATATATTGCTTATTCTGTGTGCCTTATTTGTTCTTTGTACTGTTAAAACTGGAGCCACGTCATCACATCTCTCTGTGTACTACAGTATATATAGCAGAGGTGACAATAAAGTTTACTTTAACTTTGAAATATATTGGAGCTTTGAGGTTAAGAAGTTAAGTTTGGAAGTTAATGGTTTCAGATTAGTACAGTTTGAAACACACTAAATGAGTCCTAATGCAAATCCACATTCCATGCCATAACTTTACTAAATTTCAAGTTGAAATCATCCATTCATCCAACTATTCATACTTACAGTCAGAACATACAGCACACTGTATCTACAACGTCTACCTTTTTTCTTAAGTAAATGAAAACCATGCTACTCTTTATCTTTAGTTTTGCATTGAATCTTGTTTATTTCCTCCAGACCCAATGCTTATTGAGTTGCAACCATAAGCAAGTTCAGCATCAGCGCTCCAGTATACAGAAGCTCCAATTATAAAGAAGCAAAGTTCAAAGTTAAAAGTACTAGAAAATATGATGCTGGAATTCTCTGAAAACCACCTTTAAAAGATATTATATTTACTGTTGGTACGTGTGTCGGTGTTTCAGTTCTATGCATACATCACCTTTAAATTGTCCCCCCAAAAAAGCCTAGTAACAGGGAAGGTGCGTTTACAAGTTCAGGTTGAGGAATAGGAAAAGCAGCATGGTTAAGGAAAAGTGGGCAGTGATGGACTCTCACTATCACACAGGAACATAAGCGATGCCATCTGAGAGCGTATGGCCTTCACGGTTTAAGTGGAAAGGAGCGAGGGGGCTCATCTGAAACTGATTTGTATTTAACTCCTTTTTTGCAGATGTATGTGTGCGTATACACACATAAACTCTTACATACATACTCCTTCGGTGATGAATACCTTGACGTCTTCCTGCTTATCACAGATCTTCATCATCACCCTCACTGCAGCGCCCACAGGAAGCAGAAAGGCATGACCAGAGCCAAAAGTGAAAGCAATATCAGTCAGCCATGCTAGCAGTGTCAGGTACATTAGCAACAACAGTGTTATCTGGGAGCCTCCTCAGCCTGCGGTAAATATGAAGATGGTGCAGATTAGTCAGGTGGGGCCGGAGGCACCATGGGAAATGAAGTCCGTCCGGTGCATGAGTCTGATCAGATAAGAGACATATCATTCTCGGACTCACTCATAACCCCCGCGCTATCTGCACGCGGCAACATGTCGTGAAGTGGAGTTTATCTGCGCTCGCATTTCCTGCAGCGATTCATGAAGACCAGCTGAGCAAACCAGACGCCGGGAGAGGAGGAATCTACATTCAAGCAAGTCTGAAGCTCTAATTAGGGATATAAGAAAAATGGAAATGGTTATCTCGGAATGAATGTGAACCACATCAGCATAAGAAGGGCAAAAACACAAAGCCGGCTAAGTTCAATAAAACAACTTATGAATGCAATTAATGCATCTGCTGGATGTTGGGAAATGCACTGATGGACCAGAGATACACAATAAATGCTGAGGGTAGGTAACACACACACACACACACACAGTCTTGTATTACTATCTTTGTGAGGTCTTTCCATAGGCTCCCATAATGACTAGATGTATATAATTTTACACCTACACCTACACCTAATCCTAATCCTAACCCTAACCCTAACCCTAACCCTAACCTAAACCTAAACCTCAGTAACCAAAAGTACATCTTTTACCTCTTTTAGTTTCTCAAATAAAACAAGCACATTTTCTATAAAGTCATTTTTCCTCATGGGGACCTCTCAAATGTCCCCACAAAACCCAAAAAAAACAGATAAAAGTGATTTTAGGGGACAAAAAGGTCCCCACAATGTGATAAATACATGAACGAACACACACACACACACACACACTCTCTCTCTCTCTCTCTCCCTCTCCCTCTCTCTGCTAAGGCAGTTAATTAGAGACATCTGTGCTAACACACACATACTTCATTAGTCTCTAATAAGAACAGTGTGTCCATTACCTGACCAATACATGGGTCAGTCTCACTGCCAAAGCAACTGAAATCAGACAATGTTAAGAAGCATTTGAGGTATGAATTGAATCTGTAACCAAATATAAATATTTACACTTACAGCATTTAGCAGACGCTCTTAGGGCCTGTGTCCACCAAACAGCGTAGCGCTTATTCTTAATACAAATCCCACGATCTTTAACATTCAGAGCTATAAGCGCCTTCAGCGGAGAAAAAACGCCGCCGGAGACTTGTTTTTTTCCGCAGCGCTCAGAACGCTTCAAGTTGAAATCCGTTCAAACTGGGCTCGTCAATGTCACGTCTCTTGCTAGCCAATCAAAATCGAGGAAGGGGCGAGACATATAAAACGGTGGAACACTCCCAGTCCTTCACTTGCACGGCTTGTTTCATGCACCCAATCTTGACATGAGAATCTATTTCAAACGCAGCCACTAATGCTAAAATGCGACTACTTGTCGGCTAAACTAGCAATCTCAAAGAAGAATGTTGCAATAGGAATGAACACGTGCCCGATGGAGCTTTTCGTCACTTAGCAAGAACGAGCGCTGAGAGAAAGTGCAGAGAAATCGTTCTGGAAGTGAGGTTTTGACCGCTTTGGTGGACACAGGCCCTTATCCAGAGCGACTTCAACGTGTCTATCAGTCTTACTATTATTTTGTCTGTCTATCTGTCTTTCTAACAGTCTTTGGGCTGTGCAGTAAGAGAGTAAAATGTAAGATTCATCACAATACATTATAATTGATTGAATGGATAATGATTCGATGTCTGCTGATATCAAAAAGTCTGCTACTGTAGGATATTGAGTCAGTTCAAATATGAGACAATATCGTATGCAGGTTTAACACAGTCACTTCCATTCATATCAACTCACAAACAGCAACTAAAATTTCATGACATTTTTATTCCTGAACTCAACCAGGACCTAGAAAAAAATGTCTAAAAAACACAAAATGTGGCAGAACAAAGGCCATATTACAACCTGTTATTATACTGAAAGTTCACTGTTGCACTTTAAAGGAAATATGGGCTGCTTCCTGTAATTTGGCAGCTTAAATCTGAAGATGTCATGAGTAAAGATATCGTTTAGCACACTTCAGCTGGTACGGTTAGAAATTGTGCCAAGAAAAATCTCAGTTTAGCGACTTTTCACCTAAAATTTGGACTCTTTTTAACAGTGTCTCTTAATCTTGTTTTGCTCTTTAGGTAATTAACAAGTCATTTTATTCCAGTTAAAATGTATGAGTTGAGGGAATCTACATTGCTGCCCATATCTGGTAGTATTTTATTTTGAGTTGGATCATTTTTAATACACATTTTTCTTCTTTCAAGAAGGAGATAACATTCAGCATTAAGATGCGATGCAAATGAGCTTTAGTAATTACAGGTTTTCTTTTTCTCTCCCTCTGTAATTTCCTCTCAGCTTGACTCACAAGTGTATACACTCCTTAATTGATTACTCTAGCTTAGCATAAACATAATTTAGCATAAACACAATTGCAGTGTCTGTATTCATCATGCAAGTCCCGCACCGAGGGCTGAAAGAGGCTGGGATTCTACTGAATTTTCGGGATCAGTTGAAAATTGCCACGCTACACCCCTGCAAAATCAATTTCACCTGCCATTTGCATCCACCTTGAATCGCAGACCCTCTTTTTCTTTTCCGCTACAGCCCGAGGCCCTCCTCAAACATCCCAGTCTTCTCCACAGTCACACTTTTTATCTATCCATCCTCACGCCATCGCCGGGAATCTTGCCAAGCCATGCAGAGAAGCCGTCTGAAGCCTTTATTCAAAGCAAAATGAACTCAGACCTACAGCGCAGTGCCAACTAAAATCACTCCACCAGCCGAGCTTCATTTCTGCCCACTGTTCAAGAGAAATTATCCCAACCTGCAGCCACATGAAGAATGTTTCTTCAGACAGACAGCGTGACCCATTTCCAGCATGTCTCAAAGACTCTTCCTAGAAGTAAGACAGCACTTTTCCTAACAATTCACTCAAAATAAATAAAAGTAAAACAATCCAAATAGACAAGTAATTACAGTAAAATAAACAGATCAATTACAGTAGGTAAGTGTGTGTGTAGTTAAGACCCTGTTTACACATAGCCATGTATCTGGGAAAACAAAGATCTATTCATGCATTTTTGCCTTTTACATTTACACAAAACGGAGGTTTAATTCACTGAAAACTATTATTTCTGAAACCTCCGGCCAAAGTGGAACTTTGGGAAAACTGTCTACATAATGCCTGTATGTAGACAGAGGAAAACAGAGGATTACATTTTCAAACGTCATAGTATGCGACACAAAATGCATTAGCGTTAGGTGCGTGACAGGAACAGGAAGTCGTGTCATTCATTGTTTTGTTTTTCCAGGATTCTGATTGGCTAACAGTGTGAGTTGACTTGCTGATCAATGGGAGTCAATGTTTATGATGAGAGATAAATAAAAATGATAAAAGATTGTCTGTATATTATATTTATAGTAAACTGCTGCAGATTAGTACATGCCAGCATTGTAATTGTAGTCTTGAACCAACCCTCCTTTCATCATATTCTGCTTCATATTTTAATGCAGTATTGAGGAACAGTGTTTACATGTATTTTTGCACATGTTGCAATATATAATTGTACCTTTTACACCATTTTCCTAGCAAAATATACACCAGTACTGTTTTTAGCAAAGTACTGTTTATACATATATATATATATACACAGTATACTTCAAATATCAAAATCGCTATCTTAAATCAAGTGTCCTTGTTGAGCTCTAGAAAGGACTGGGGATATTGTTTTATTGTCCACAACATGCATTAGGGACTGAAGCTATATTAATTTAGTGAAGTAATTAAGCAATTTAGTGATGTGTTTAATGAGGCTCTGGGCCAAAGAGACGTAATGTATTCTATACAGCAATAAAAAATTATGACTCACTTGGTAGATGGCTGTCACTCCTCTCTCTCTCCCTCCCCTCTCTCCCTCTTACTCTCTCGCACACACACATTCAGACCATCACTGCCAATCACGGTGACCTTGTGCTACATGAAGCTGGCCTTTCATTTAATCCCCGCTTTAGAGATTCACTCCAGGTCGAGCTCATTACAGCTGAAGGACTGGGGAAGAGTTTAACTCTCAGGGTTTTTTTTCCCCAGTGAAGCCATGGCGGGCCTTGGCGTCCGCAGGTATTTGCTCTGAATACAGGCTGGCGCGTATTGCTAATTAGACTCCCTTCGTCTTCGGCCTTATTAATGAAACCATGCAGTGTGCAGGTTTGCAGCAAACATTTACCGACCCTACGGTCCTTGTTGAGTCAGGGAGCTGGGAGCACTGCTGTTAATATGACAAGTGCAGGCTTCGAGGGCAAGGCAGGAGTTCGGGTTCACAGAATAATGTAAAACTTCAGGGAGTCACTAATTATTAGGAGTCTACTGTTGAAAGTGGTATTAAAATGGGACAGAACTTTGGCCTCTTCAGGGAATTTCAGCTGCAAATTAGAATTTATTCACACACTTCTAGCTGCCTCCAGTTTAACACACTTCCAAAATGTAGCCAGATTAACACACTGCCATAATCTACAATACCCAGAGGTAGGGATGGGCGATGAGATCTCAAATCAATATCACGATTAACTGACGTTATTTTGTTTTGTTTTTGCCCTCATATTTCACAGACAAGGTTTGTACTTTAAATATGTTCAACTGCCGAAGATTTCTTATTATTGAAAGACTGCATATGTTTGCGGTTTTAAAATAATTCATGGAAACACACCAAGATGTAATCTCAGATTGGACAGCGGTTCTGAATGTCGATTAATTTTTGTTTAATTTCCCAGTCCTACCCAGAAGTAGAATTAATAAAAATTATAAAAAATAATATTAAGACTAGGGGTGGGAATCAAAAACTGGGTCCGACTCAGAACCGGTTCCAGTTGATCAATTCCATTGGAATTGTACACCTCCAACGTTAACAATTTGTCTTAACAATTCTCTCATTTCTCAGTAAGATGTTTTCCGGATTTTGCATTGTGGGACATTACGTCACATTCTCTGCATCTTGACCTTCAACCATGAGGAATTGTGACTCAATAATCATGTCGTTCTCACAGGGAGGTCCAACATTCAAACGTTCCAGTTCAGTCAAATCTTCCCATTTGTTACAGACAAAACATATATTTTGGCTGATAAATAATAAAAACCACCAGCGTTCTACTCACAATACAGCCATTTACTTAATATTTATTTATTCCCGACGCATGTCCACAGCGCTATTGTGCCATGACACTATATGGATTGCCCTCGTGGCAAAAATGTTCTCCTCTCCCAGAATAGAGTCCAAATGCTCAAAAAATGCCAAAACTTCAGTATTTCTTCATTGTCAAGTAGACAACCTTATATTTCTTCATAGTACTAAGCCACAGAATGTCTCTGCATAACTCTGAATATAAATATGAAAAATAAAATGGTTGCTTTTGGTGTGGAAGACTGTGTAAAACTACTTTTTACTCAAAAAACATATCGATAGGAGAACTGATAAGCAATTGGATTGATAGGCAGAATCGACAATGGCATTGATATTGATAAAATCTTGTCAATTCCCACCGCTAATTAACACCTAACAATGTCCCTTAAGAATTGATTTTGGACGGTATTAATCAACAGCAGAAGTGCAGATAATGTTAATTACTAATTTTATTAATAATATGCGTGCAAATTTCTATGTATAAATAGTCTTATTCTATGTCACCCTTTGATGGTCATAGATGCAGAATTCTTGTTTGTTTATGATATATACTCAGTGATTTTAACTCAGTTTCCTCAGTCATTTATTCTCAATCTCTTGATTTTTTTACTAGTCGGTGATTATGATTGTGTGAAATCTGAGTTCATGGTTATTTAAATAACTTGAATCCTTCATAACAATCATGAGAAAAGTGAAAATCAGTTTTTGCGGAAAGGAGCAAATGTCATTTCTCTCGCAAGGCTAATATGCAGAAATCCATTTATCTTTTCTGAAAACTTCATTCCCATTAAGAGTCAACCATAGAAATGTCTCCAACCTCCATACAAAGCAATAGTTTTTATTGGCTTGTCCACCTATTCGCACACATTAACTCTCAAGTGATTCATGAGCATTACAGGTCGGTTCCAAGTCCATCAGAATAGTCATTATGAGCATATCGTTTGACAGAGGGAGGGAGGAGGGAGGCAGACCAATCCAGTACCCGTCTAGTTTGTACCGAGAGTTGAGACCATTCCTGTAATTTCTAAATGTTCTGAGACAAAATCTGACTCTCCTCAAGCAGCAGGACGACAATTAATGAGCACGACAGCGAGTGCTTAGTATGGGAGAAATGAGTCCGGCCTCAAAGGCTTGGAGCAGGAGCAGCACTCTCTGTGTCTCTGAGCGATGACTGACCTCCGCGCCGGCTCCAGATAAAAGCCTATTCACACTCTCCCTGTGACGGATGCAGTAATTACCTTGTGTGTGTGTGTGTGTGTGTGTGTGTGTGTGTGTGTGTGTGTGTGTGTGTGTGTGTGTGTGTTAGGTAGTTGTGAGAACCTGAGGTCCCCAACAAAGTACTAAACCTGACATTTGTTAGATATTTTTTCTTTTGATTCTGTATCTGTCCATAAAAAATGATAAAAAATAACTAATTAATAATACTTTAAAAACATCAATTATTTTTCAAAATGAACAAAAAATTAACAATAATAATTTTAAAATTATATTATTAATAATAATAATAATAATAATATTAATAGTAAAATATTATTAATAATAATATTAATAATAATGAATAATAATAATAATAATTATTATTATTATTATTATTATTATTATTATTATTATTATTATTATTATTATTATTATACAAGTCTAATAGAAAAATACTGTCATACTAGTCAATAGTAAACTGCAAAAGTATTATTTATTATTATTATTATTATTATTATTATTATTATTATTATTATTATTATTATTATTATTTAAATTGTTGCTGTATTTTAACTTTGTAGCCCTTTTTTAACTTCTTTCATGTTATGTTGTTATTGTGATGCTGTCTATACTATAAAATGTATTATTATTATTATTATTATTATTATTATTATTATTATTATTATTATTATTATTATTATTATTATTAAATCATTTGAAACAATTACTGAGGTTAAAGTTGATATGAGCAGTATTGCTTTTATTTTGCCACAGCAATACATAAGTAAAGGGAAATACCCATAAAGATGGCAGCACATGTGTCTGTGTGTGTGTGTGTGTATATGTATGTGTGTACGTATGTGTGTGTACGAGCACAGGTTTACATTAACTTGTGGCATTTGTCCATTCCACATGATATCCGTCCCACATGGGGGTGTCTGCATGCATGTTTGTGTGTGTTCACACCTGCGTGTGATTTTAATTAGCTGTTCACTGTAATTTCATTTTTCATTAGCGGTGCGTCCAACCGGGCTGAATGGAGTAGTTAGTTCCAGCATGCACTTTATTTAGACAGGGAAAGCGGCTTGTCTCCAGGCCTGGCGAGCCGCGAGCTGCAACCTGCTCATCTCCAGTCACTCCTGCCAGAAGAGTGAACCCACACAAGCACACACAAACACACACACCAAGTTCCAACAGCCCGTGTTCATCAGAGACGTTCAGCTGTCACTCGCACTCGTCCCTGCTCCACATCTCCAACCAACAACGCAAACCAGCAACCGCCAGATTAGAGCAGCAGAGAAAGCGAGGAGGAGGAGGAGGGGATATTCTCCATATCGTGAGGGCTAGAAAATGAAGCAGGGATGTTATAACCTTCGAGCAGCTGCGACTCACAACATGAAAGCAGACAAGTGTCCAGATGTCTGGAGGAAATGTGTCAGATTTCATACAAGATGATGTCATATCCATCCGACTATGGACAAATGTCCTGAGTACGTGAGTGATGGAACAGTTTCACATTCAGATCAACATGCTGGTGACAAGCTTCAGTGCTACTACAATGCTATACAAATGCAGTATGTGCATACAAATACACATGTGGCACGATAATAGGGTTGTAACAATCCTTCAAGTGATAGACCTAGTGGAAGTACCTATGAAGATGGCAATGCAGGTATGTGTGAATGTAACAATGCTTGGGGTACTACACAAGTCAGTACATAAGATATATTTTTATTGTGTTGTGGGGACCTTTTTAGGCCTTTTTGTCCCCTAAAATCACTTTTATTCGTTTTTTATGCTTTTGTGGGGACATTTGAGAAGTCCCCATGAGGAAAAATGACCGTATAGAAAATGTGCATGTTATTTGAGAAACTCATTCATTCATTATCCTAACTGCTCAATCCTAATTGGGGTTGTGGGGACGGGAGCCTTTCTCGGAAACCACAGGTGCAAGGCGGGGACAAACCCTGGGCAGGCGCCAACACACTGCAGGGCACCTACACTCATACATACCATCACACTCTCACTCACACCTTATGTGGCTAATTTAGAGTTGCCAAGTAACCTACATTGCACGCTTTTGGACTGGGGTAGGAAACCGGAAAACCCCAGAGAAAACCCACGCAAACACAAGGAGAGCATGCAAACTCCACAAAGAAAGGCCCTACGACCGACACCGGGTATCGAATCCAGGACCTTCTCGCTGTGAGGCGGCAGCTCTAACCACTGCGCCACTGTGCCACCCTATTTGAGAAACTAAAAGAGGTGAAAGATGTGAATTTGGTTACTGAGGTTAAGGTTAGCATTAGTATTAGTTGTAGAAGTATACACATCTAGTCATTATGGGAGTCTATTGAATGATATTTGATATAAGTTTGTATGTGTGGGTGTCTGGGCGTATGTGTGTGTGTGTGTACGGTCATGTAACAATGCTTAGAATAATCAAATCAAAACTCCTACAAATACTCCATACAAGTGTGTGTGTGTGTTTACCTATTCCTATTTCTTTAAGTTTAACCTCCCTTTTTAAAATCTAAAAAGTCCCCATCATGCTTGTATCGTGTGTGTGTGTGTGTGTGTGTGTGTGTGTGTATGTGTGTTTGTAATCTCCCATAATGGGGACATTGAAGTGAGTGCACACTGATAAAGTGGGGACATGTGACATTATGGTAACATAAAACTCAATTTTTGCTCAAGCTGGACTTCTGCCTTTAAAATCCCAGTCCCCATAATGGTCATATTCTTTAAAAGTGTGTGTGTGTTGAGAGGGGTGTGTGTGTGTGTGTGTGCGTGTACCAAAGCTTAGAGTAATACAAGTCAATCAGAGTACCCATAAAAATAGCAATGCAAATATTTGTTGTTTGAGAGAGAGAGAGAGAGAGACTTTGCTTTGAGTAATTCACAAGTCAAGTGATGTTCCAATAAAGATGGAAATACAAGGGTGTGTGTGTGATAATGCTTTGAGCATGAGACAAAGGAGATACCGAAAAAGGATCTAATGTAAAAGTGTGTGTGTGTAACAATGCTGTATGATTTTTCAACACAGACATTCCTTAAAAATAATTAATAAGGCCTGTGAGATCTTGGTTTCATTTGTTCTTTGTGGAATGTACTGTAAGTACTAAACCCCGAGCCCTGAATCCATTTTCTTCTGGTCAAAAATTTGGGATCTTTCCTTACCTGCGGAAATGGACTCTTCTGGTGGCTCGGAGGCAGCAGACTCCAGCTGAGCAGCGATGATGAGAAGAGGGATGGCCAGCCACATGATTTGCATGATGCTCCCACTCCTAACATCACACAAAGAAACACAAAAGATAACTATAAAGTATATGCACTCAGTAAAATCTGAAAGTCAGGCATGGATTATATAACTCCCACCAGATCAAATCAACACACCTTAAAACCCTTAATTATATAAAGTGCAGCAAAATATAACAAGCACTCTGCATTTTCAAATTAAATATAAAAGTGGACTTAAGTGTTAAACACAATCCAACAACTTCATTATCATAGTGGAGGTAATAGTTGATGTTTGACGTTAGTGTACTGTGTTGCTCTTGTAGTGCAGCAGGTGCACTACATGGAAATTAAAGGTTCAGCTGATGAAAGGATGGTTAAAATGTACATTTTTTTCACACCAACGTTTAATTTAAAGCACAGATATATTACCTACTAATTCAAAAACTACATCAAATAGTAGCTGAATCAATATGGAATCAAATCAACATGAGAAGTCAATTAATTTAAGCTTTATGAATCATAAGTGAATCAAATTTTAGTGAGTGAGTGATTATTTTGACATCAGCACGCCACAGCACAGCACACAGTAACCACAATGAAATGTGAACTCTGCATTTGACCCTGCCTGGGGATAATACCTTACTCACGAGTACCTCAGTGGCAACTTCGCCAGTCTGGGATTTAAACTAGCGACAGTTGGATGAATGTCCAACTGTTATGCCACCAACTGTCCCAATTTAGATTTTTTTTTTGCCCCAAATTAGGAATTATATGAAGATATCAAGCCTTATTTTTAGATTTATGTCAATGTTATCTACCTTCAGATAAAACTGTTTGCCCGGCTGGTCTCCTCCAGAACCATAAAGGAACGTCAAAATCTGTGTGGACACGCAAATAAAAACTGGATAAAACACATGAGAGTTAAGAGACTGGCCTAATTACCTGACTGTCTCTTAAAGATGATGGGCTAAAATAATCCTTTCCCGTTATCGTTGAGCTTTAATCACTCCAAACCATCTTTCTACTCTCTCATTATGAATGACGAGCTATGATGCATTTGGAAAATCTGAATCTGGTCAGTAATTATCTATATGCATATTTTTCATGAGAGACGGCATGATGGGATATAATGACAGGCTTCCACGTAGAATTGAGCTCCTAACAGTCAGGCTGCTATGCTCTTTAATGCCTTTTTACTGTATTTTAAAGAGCGGTGGAGATGAATGACAACTTAATTCCACTAAAGTGTTCCGAAGGCAATTTTAGCTGAGAGAGTGGATGTGAATAAGTGGTTAGTCATGGAGAATCTGGACAGAGAGAGAGAGAGAGGAGGAAAGAGAGATTTTGGAACAGACGTGATAGTTGGAGAGATGGATGGAGCATGAAAAGGGAAGTTCACCCATCAGAGTGGAACTACGGCCTGACAGTCTACCTCTGAATTGATCTGGACACACATACTGCCTTTCGGAAAAACGTGTTTGCTCACGGTGTGTGTGTGTGTAAGTGCAGATTTTTAGGTGTTTGCAAAAACGAGAGATTTTTTGGCTTTTTGATAACATTTTGGTATGTAAGGCCTGGCAGTTTTTTGCCAAAAGATGGAAACAGGGAGTCAGTGGAGTTCCCTCACAAAACTAATTTTTACGTACTTGTGGGGACCTGATGTTTGTCAGTCTTTGTGCCTTTGTGGTTACATTTTTGTTTGTGAGGCCCAGCTACAGTGGCCAAGAAACCCCAATACAATTCAAAATAAAAAATGTACTGCAAAGTAAAAATGGCACGATACCACTTTTTAAATGTCTGATATGATACCATTATTGTATATTTGGATATCTGGCGATACGATACAAATCCGATACAGTCTCCGAGTCTTTTTTTTAATAGAAAAAATGCTTTAAAAAAATGTCTGAATACATGACTGGATTATTCTGTTATGCTCAAGGAAATGCTTGACTTAAATACAGTTTTCTTACCTAAAACAATGTAATAATTACACACTTATATGTATATGCTAAATTGTTTATTCTCAAAAATTATTTGTTTAAACACAGTTCTGTAATTTTGTGACGCTCCCTAATCCTGCGGTGCTAAAACCATCAGGATCACAGAGATTGTGAGTGAGAGCTGGTGTTGTTAAGGAAATTAAACAGTATAATCATGTGATTTGCTTTTGAGGTTGTAGCGTGTTGCGTTGCTTGTCATATCAATTTGTAGGAATTAGTATGAATGCCGAACAATGAGACTTTGGTAACACGTTTCAACCAGCCACAACTCAACAGAAGATACAACGTAAGTGTTTACTGGAGACCTTTTTTAGGTGGTTGGGTGCTTTTCAATTGTAGGGAGTTAAAGCAGTGAAAACTAGTGAGTGAAATTTTATATTTGAGATTGCCAATAAATAACTGCCATGGTTTAATCATAGATGGCTGTTATATGTGAAGGAATTCATGTGACCGCCCAAAAACCTGTGTATACAAGCGTATTCTGCACTTCATTAATATGTTTTGTAGCATGTATTTTGTTTTGAATTGCATTGGGCTCTCTTGGCCTCCGTACCGTTTTTAAAGAAAAGCTCTGGTGCTTCTAAGTTATGTAAAACGTTTTTGATTTAATAATTATGGAACTCATTGGAGAACCACACAAAGATAGTAAGACATGACTGTGCGTGTGTTTGGGTGGGTTTTAAGTGATTGTGACTTGTTTTTGTGACTTTATGAGGCCCTTTTCTTAAGAGAAAATCGATGAAATTCCCCTTAAAAAGTAAATTTTTAGGTGGTTGTAAGGACCTAAAATTTGTCAGATTCTTGTGAAGGGTTAGGGTTAGTATGCATGGTCTGGCCATCATAAGCAAAATATGAATTAAACAAAAGTTCTGATAAAATTTTTAAGTAGAACAATTTGATTTAATAATTATGGAAGTGGTTGTAAGGGCCTGATAGTTCCCCACAATTTATCAGATTTTTTCGAAACTTTGTAAGGACAGAAACCAGGAGTCAATGAAATTCCCTCACAAAAATAGCAATACAAGACTGTGTGTCAGAGAGAGAGAAAGATAGAGGTGTAAAGAGGAACGGGGGGCATGGTAATTAATGGTCATTAGTTTACTAAATAGATACTTTAAAGGCTCTCTCTTTCTTACACACACACACACACACACTTCTCACAACATGCTCCCTCTCTGTGTCACAGCTTATTCCCCAGTTTGCTGAATCAATTAGTGCGAATGGCTTGGCCGGAGTTGAACGCTCGCTCTGCCTGCTGCCCGTCTTCAACGAGACCCCTGAACGCAGCCTGTAGCCGAGAGCTTCTCCAGTTGGTCTGACTGATCAGCCATCTGTGAAGCAAACTGTCGGACCGCTTCACCAGCCTCCGCTACCACCGTCCACCCTGCTCCCGTTCCAATGGTGCTCTGTGGGAGTTTGCTGTCTAACGTTTTGGATAGAGATTCAGTACGCAAGATGCTCTCTAATTCCCCAAGACTGCACGGATGTTTTCACGAGATGAAAGTTTTTGGAGAAGCTGGAGAGCAACAGAGGAAAAGTTAAATGATACACAGCTTTTTGGAATTTCATCATAGTCTGTACTGCGTAGATTTTCAATCCACTAAAAACATGAAAGTAAAATAGATTAGGTCAGTTTTATTTAAAGGCATCATATTGTGAAAAAAAATCACTTTTTCTGTACTTTGAACATCCATTTGGGTCTGTACTGCCTCTAACACACTGTAAATTTGATTTTAAAAATGGTCAACTGTGTTAGTATTAATTTACTAATGTCAGAAATTGTGTGCTTAAACGAACCGTTTAGTTTTCTCCCCTAACTCTACGCCACAGTAGGGGACACTTGAATAACTCCACCCTCCTATCTGAGAAGCTCCGCCCACCAGGTAGAACTGCTAGCACTTCCTGATCTGACATGTTTCCTAGCAAGTGCTAGTGTAGGAATCACAATGAAGAAGTCTACCGGCGCAGTGTTGTGTTGAACATGTATGACTGTATGGTTGATCTGTTAGCAGCAGCCATGTTGATTATTTTCACGTGAGGTAAACTCTCGCCATGCTGTATACACCCCAGTTCCAGAGTGGGGCATGGGCAGCAGCGGCTTATTTGCATTTAGAAATACTACTGTTCTGAAAGGGACTGAAATAGAGGGGTAAACAGCAGGTGAAAATACTAAATCTGAGAGGCACTGTCAGCAAACTAGTTCAGAGATATGTTTAGTGGATCTCATAGACCTATTTTAACTTGTTGAAAAAATTTATAATATTAGACCTTTATATGCCTTTAAAGCCTCAGTTAGTGCTTAAATGAAAGAACAGAAAACCGTTTTAGCAAATTACATTTATTACATTTAATTTGACTTCATTTTAGTGTTTTATGTTCTGATCATTTGTACATTTTTGTAATATCTGTAAAAGGAAAATCTCACATATCATTTTTCCCTGCCAGTGCAATCCAAAATCTATATTTAAAAATTAAAGGATTTAATCTAAAACTCTAATAACAACAATTAAATAATAAGACAAAATAATAAGATAATAGTCAAAAGCCATGCGTAATAATGTTTCTCTCTGCTCCCTCTGTACATGGAAAGCAAATTAAACTCCACCATAATTCTGTCATGACTACATTATGTTATTCATGTGAGTGTGTAAAAGGTCTGCAAAAATACTGGCTTCATGATGGGTTTCTAGGTTTAACCTTGCCTTTGTATAATTCTCAGAGTACCATCACCAGCAGTGGTGAAAAAGTCCAGCTTTAGAAAGTACATTTACATTTGCAGGTAATTGGAGTTAAGTGCCTTGCTCAGGTGCTAAATGGTGATAATGCACAGCTGGATTTGAACATAAGACCGCTTGGTCCATAGTTAAGTATCTTACCACTGGGCCACTATCATTCCAGAATAATGTAAAATTTCTGCCTGTGCTTTCCTGTAGCCCCTGACCCCATAATCTATTTGAGGTGCTGATGTTACTATTTGGTTAAGACTATCACTAGGCTTTGAGGAAAATCTCGCAGGATTTTTCCTTTGTAAAACCACACGTTTCCATTTCTGAGCTCCAAATGTCAGTCACTTCAATCTTTGTTACTGTTAAAGGATGGTGGTGGTCTTCAGAACCAGTACCCACCTTGCCGAATCCTGCAGAATCCTACTGCCAAAACTACCAGTACTAGGTGCCTGAATTAGGTAGCCATTAATCCAATTTAACGACTGGAATAAACATGGCATGGTAACAATTTTTTATGTCTGATATCAATATTGTAAATTTGGATATATGCCGATACAATATCGATACAGTCTGTGTCTTTTTTAAACAGTAAACAAGAATTAATGCTGTTAAAATGTCTGAATACATAACTGAGATTATTCTGTTATCCTTAAGGAAATACTTGACTTAAATACTGCTTTCCTAAGTAAAACAATGTTATTATTATACACCCATGTGTGTATGCTAAATTATTTATTATTAAATAACATCTCAAAAATTATTTATTGAAAAACAGTTCTGTAATTTTGTGATGGTCCCTAATCCTGAGGCACTAAAACCATCAGGAACACAGAGATTGTGAGTGCGAGCTGGTGTTGTTAAGGAAATTAAACACTATAATTGTGTGATTTGCTTTTGGGGTTGTAGTGTGTTGCGTTGCTTGTTTGGCTCATTGTCATATCAATATGTAATCAATATACAAATCAGCATGAATGTTGAACAATAGGTTTACCGCAGTCCGTGCGCACATTTACAGATCAACTCCATAGATCGGCCCAATGCCACTGATACCCGAGTTTGAGTCATTATCAGACCAATATTTGATCCATGAATGGGATCGGTGCCTTCTTTAGACTGGAATAATTAGAAAATGCTAGTCACTCAGTTTAAGAGTGTCTCATGCAGTAATTTTATATTTCAAATCTGCACTAAAAGTCAGCATCAGTGAGAGTTGAGGTGGTTATGCATAGGGATATGTTAATGTGACACAATCACATGCAGTTCAAATCATAATTCATGCTTTTGAACAAAAATCGTGACCAATTTCACTCTCCAGCATTCTTCCTTGTATCCTCTGAGAGAGTTTTACCCTTTCCAGTCCCTCTCCCTACATTTGTTCAATCACCTTAAACTACACTGCAGTCTGTTACATACAGACTTTGCAAGTCAATGCATGAATTTGCTATTCACCATCTACACTGGACAAAATGGTCATAAATTTTAAAAAGCTGCCTAGCATTTTGGTTGTTTCTTTTATGTCTCATAAGAACAATGGCACAAGGGATGAAAAGGCTCTCAGTAGCTTTTAAGATCTGTCTTTACAGTGCTTAAGAGGCACCATATTAAAATAGTGGGTTATTCAATAGAGGAAATTATTCATTAGGGCTGGTTTTAGGAACACATTCCCAATATTCCTAGATTACCTTCTTTTATAAATGGATTTTTTCAGGGCTGTTTACCTCAAGATGTTGTACATCTGAAGTAAACATTTCAACATGATAGTATTATAATATAATAAAGTTCAGATTGGGATTTGGGCCTGAATTAGCCCCTTAATCCAATATACTTCATGACTGGAATAAACATGACGTGATACCAATGTTTTATATCCGATAGTGATATAGTAAATTTTGATATCTGCCGATACAATACAATTCCGATATACTTAAGCCTAAATCCCAATCTCAACTTTATTATAATATATTATATTTTTTCTTTAAAAATATATCCAATATTAAATTATAATAAGGATTTATCTTATCCCATTTATCTTGTTATCCTTAGTTCCAAATTTAAAAAGACCTAAAGCTAATTTTTAATGCAAAAAACAGATCCTCTTTTCTACCTCTAAAACCTACATTTAAATCAATTACACTTTGTCTATCAATTTAGCATTTACCTATCACAAATTGCAGCAAATACACATTCACAACCCTTTTATTTAAAATAAGTGAAGCCCCATAATGAATTAGGAAGGAAACAACCCAATCTGACTGAGCAAAGGCCTGTTGAGCGGCAGCGACTCAGTGTTCATGATGTGACAAATCTACAAAGCTGGTGGCGTCTCTGAAACAAATCAAGCCAAGGCTTGGACTTAAATCACACCATCAAAGGTGATTCATTGTTGGATCTCCTTTGTGGTGAAGAACCAAGAGTCCATCTGAATCTGGGAAAGCAGCCCAGAAAATATGGAGGAAAGTTTGCAGTCGCCGCCAGCGCCGCAAGTGCTGTGTAACGGGCCGTAATTAGCTCTCTGTAGCACCTGTCTGTGGTACAGGAATGCAGTCCGTAGGATGATTAAGGCTGCGAGCTACAGTCTCCGAAAGCAGCTCTCTTTAGTCCCATAATCCTTCTGTCTCTTTGATTTGTTCGCCTCCCCCTTCTTTCCCTCCGAGCCGAAGCAGCCAGACTCGAGCTTTTGTCTGCCAGAGCAAACAACTGCTTGTTCCCCACCAGAGGACGGTTTTGAGGAGCTTAAATCACTCTGCGTTCTCAAAAACCTTCATTATTTTTGCCGTCGGCCCGATAAATTCGAGCTCCTTTCTTTGTGTTCCCTCCATATATATCTATCTGTCCGTTCTCCCTCCTGTTTTAATGCCCCCTTCCTACTCTAGCCTCTGTCGCTTTGAATCCGCCACATGAAAGGCGTAGTCGAGGCCTGAGACAAAGGAAGGACAAAGAATATTCTAGAGTTTTCCCATTTTCTAGAGGGGATGGTGGGTTGGAGGAAGTTAAATGTGGAGAAAGTGCACAGGGAATTCATATGTCTGTCTCTGCAGGTGTCGTAAAGCTCATGTGTTTCACTCTGCAGGTCCTATATGTCTCATATGTTTTCCTTTGCAGGTTTCATACGTCTCATATGTCTCTGACTCATGCGTCCTCTGCTGAATTGCCATTTGAGGGATCTGGATGTAACCTGCATGTAATCGTTCTAAAGAAACTACATCACCTGACTCATAAAAGGAAGCTTGAAGAAAGTAGAGCTCTCACTCAAAGTGCCATGTTCATGTTCATTCACTGGTTTGTCTGAATAATATGAGTACTTTGAAATCGGCCAGTACTTGGATGGGAGACCAAATAGTGAAGCCAGTCGCTACTGATAGGGATTTTGGTGGGACCAACAGGCTGCACCTTCCTATGGGCCGTGTGCAAAGATGGGAAGTAACAAAGTACTGTACAAATACTTTGTTACTGTACTTACGTAGATTTGGCGGACTATAATACCTGACTGTTTATTTTTGTGCCAACTTTTAACTTTTACTACGTATATTTTTAGCATGAATATCTGTACTTTCTTACATTTTCAAATGTTGGTTCGTTAAATTTCAATAACATTTATTAGGCCGTTTTGCCATGCATTTTACCTATTCTGTATCAATAATGTGCACCATCCAGACAACTTGACTGATTGGTTGAAGCTTAAAAACGTAGTAAACACACACAGAAAAGACAATCCCACTGGTGTATTCGTCCTTTTGTCCTTTGCAAGGCTACTTTATACTTTTATACTTTAATAATGTTTTAGAGCTTGTACTTTTCACTTTATCTTGAGTAAAGAGGTCAAGTCAATACTTCATCTTTGTCTTTTTAAACACATGTATCTGTACTTCCACTTGAAGAATGTGTGGACTTTTGACACTTCTGGCTGTTTGGATTGCAGCGCTGATGAGGAGAGTTCCTGCCTTTCTGAGCTCATAAAAGATACCCCAGCATCTTTCCAAAAGAGTCAGGGTGGACCCCCAATCAATGTTTTGCTAAAATTCATCTCATTCATTCATACACACTAAAAAGTGAGATTATGTTTGTTTTGTTAGGGTATGAAATAGGGTCTTCAGGTCAGAGTTAAAACTGAAATGTAATTTTTAATAGATGGGATAATTCATAATGTAAGTTTTAGTGATATGCCTTTACATGTTGTGATGGTCTGGATTCAGCATTTACAGCGGATAATGTACTGCAATATAACACTGTGGTGTAATCTGGGACTGCAATAAAATGTTTTTGCTTCATTTTATATGAACTGACAATGAGATGGATGAAGAAGAGTATTCGCTTCAATATTTGGTTTCGAAAATCCCTCTGATCAGATTAGTTGAGGTGTTTTTGTGCACAATGTAAGTCTTAAGATGCTGTGATATTTACTGATGCATGATGAATCAGCATAAATATTTAGTTCCACTCCATGTGATGATTGCAAATTCCACACTGAGGGCACATTACCCACAATTCCATATTATCATAATGGGATTAACCTTACCGCACACACTCACATGACTGAACTTTGACTGCAGCTGCATACATGCATATGCACAAATACACATACTCTCAAGACATATCCCTAATTTGATTAGGTCTGGGCATCAGAGAGGGAAAGTGAAGTATCTGCTAAGAATAAATGACAAGGCACACTTCTCTCATCATCATGGAAACAAAGAGAACAGGTCCCACAACTCAGAAAAATAACAGTGTCATTGAGTCTGCCTAAGTAAAGAGACGTGGCAGGAAATGTAAGAGTGAATGAGTCATTACGCTCATAATCTACAAAGCCTGCCAACTGTCAAAGGCTGAATATGACGACCACAGTGGAGAGTTTCACTGATGGAAAATGATGGATGGCTACAGTCCAATTTAAAACTACATCTGCCAGAAACTCAGAGAGGCAGAGTGTTTGCTCATCACAATGAGCGATTATCTCTCTGATTCTGAAAAATCATCTGATGACAGCTCCGCAGCATATGGTTTATCTAGAGATGCACAATATATCATTTCAGCATTATATTCATAATGCACATGTAAGACATCTTGTTGCAGTTGGTAGAGTAATGGTAAGGGAGTTGGCCATTTGATCATGCCAATCACTAAAGGTACCACTGAGGTACTCTTGAGCAAGGTACTGTCTCCAAGCACTGCTCCCTGTGCACTGCCAAAAAGCTGCTTTTCATGGATAGGTCAAGTACAGAGGTCACATTTCGTTGTGGTGCACTGTGTGCTGTGATGTGTTCACAATGACACAGTATTTGAAAGCATCTTTCGGACTGTTTTTATATCTTCACTTCTTTAAAAACAATGTGTTCTATGAGCATTAAATCTGAGACTCATCTGGAACCAACTGGACCTTTTTTGGATTATATGGACTTGAGCGAATCCAAATTTTAAATTGAACTAATTTTAGCCTAATGTTGCTGAGTGGTCCTTAGCAAGCGGCACCAGCAACGTCTCGGGATTCGAAAGTGTCCTTCAGATGTATTTTTTTATATCCTCATTTCGTTAAAAATGATTAATTAACGATTAATCTTGAACTAATGTTTACTTGTGTATTAAATGTTCATCCTCCTCCCAGTCGCCCAGAGGAGGATGGGGTCCCCTTCCTAGTCTTGGTTCCTCTTGGTTTAATCTAAAAGCAACATCCTAGAGGCAACATCCTGTTTAAGATGTTGAGGATTTAACTTTAGGTAATCACATACTAAACTGCACATCACATAGTATGTGTAGTCATGATACCATGATATAAAGTCATTTAGCTAACAAATAGACATCAGGAGTTGGGATTTTACCACTGACAATTTAAGAGTTGCAAATTTGGAGAGGAGAGAATTGTGTAAGCACTGATTTGATGTTGGACTAATACTCTATTTTACTATATTTCAAGTGCCAAGTCTTATTAAAAACTGCTTGTTAAACCCTTATCATCCAACTATCCATTTTAGCACCTCGTCGCTGTAATCATCTTTTATTTCACTAAATTCTCTAAATTTTCTGCTTGCTTTCTTCGAAAACAATCAGTGCTGCATTGTGGCCACTTGCTGGCCCCCTGCCTGAGTGAGGGCTGCGTAATTAAGGCTGAATGCTGGTCATGATGACCAATCAGCGGTAGGTCGAGTCCTTACCGCCCCCCTGAATACGGGCATTAATGACAGTCTGCCACATCAGCACCAAACTGCAGGTTGGCACACAGCTCCAGAGCCAGTGCTCCTCCGCTCCTGAGTTACGTGGTGAGAGACTCGTTTATGCAGAGCGAGGGCAGGGAGGGGGTAAGAGGGGCAGCTGATTACCCCCCATCAGCCCAGCGTCTGACACGAGGAAACTGCTCACCTCTCCCTTTAACAGATTGCCAATACGAGAGAGTGGATATGTGTATGTGTAGGATCATGTGGGGAAAATACTTCACTTCATTACTCTCTCTCTCTCTCTCTCTTTCTGTTTTTATCACTTTCTGTCAGTTGTAATCTATAGCTCTTCTATAGACAAATAGTGTGAAAACTTCATACCTACATTGCTATAGTCTTTCTCTCTTTCTCTCTATCTCTCCCTCTCTTGCTCTGTTTCTTACTTGGTCTTTAACATATCTCTCTCATTCTCCCTTAGCTTCACTCGTAAGTTGATAGTGTAGCAGTTAGAGAGTTCGCGTCGTGATTACAAGGTCGCCGGTTCAAATCCGGACCTGTAAAGGTACCACTGAGATATTCATGAGCAAGCATTGCTCCCTGGACGTTGCCAAAAAGCTACCCGCTGTGCAGTGGTGCTGTCTTTACAATGACAAATAATCACTTATTTAGGCCTCGCACACACGTAGCCAGGTATTTATAAAAACTGATATTTTTACCGTATCTATTTACGCACAAATTTGGATGCGCCAAGAGCTGCATAGAACAATGTCAGCCTGTCATAATCCTGGAAAAAAAGAACAAATTACATCCGGTTACAATGACCGGTTGCTTTGTAAACAATGACGAATATAGCGTGCTTCATGTTATTTAATACGTATGATTTAATAATCAGCTAGCTTAGCAGGTGCAAACAAGCACAAATAGCTTGAAGAAGGGACACGATAATCGCTGCTCTGACAGTATCCGTCGTCAGTCTTTAACATAAACAAATTGCATTTCCTGTTGTGCACTTATGAACCTAAAACTCTGTTTTCTCAGTTCACACGTAGTCACTGAAGCCAGAGTTTTCAGAAATCTCCACTTTGGCCTGAGTTTTCAAAAGTAGCCGGTTTCAGTGACTGAAACCTCCATTTATGGGTGGACGACAGACGCAACCGCATAAAAATATCTGGTTTTATAAATACCCAGCTATGTGTGTACGGGGCCTCTCTCTGTCATTCTCTCTCTGTCTTCCATTCGACCTAAGGAATGACAACAGTACGAATATATAGATAAATCACTGTACTTGCACAATAAAGGGAGAAAAGGGTGGATAAAGAGAGGGAGAAAGTGAAGGGAGAGAGGGGAAAAAGATATGTGGGAGAGAAATAGAGAGAAAGAGGGAGAGATGGAGTGGTGGGACTCGGGCACCACAGCGACAGCCATTATCCCGGGAACAATCTCTGTCATTACCGTGACTGCAATCAATGGCTCTCAACATGAAGAGCTGTTTGGTAAACAGGAGCTTTGGCCACTGCAGAGTCTCTCATTCTCTCAAGCACGATTCGGCCTCTAAACGCTCCAGCACCGACCCAAAACCACAATTCCCACTTTCTCCTGACCCCTTTAACCCAATGGCATCACGCCATCCTCAAAACCTGGCAAGCTCACAAAGGCCCAAGATATTAGCTGACAACTTGACAACCTCTTATATCTCATTTTGTCCTTAAGTAAACACAGTTTGGTAGCAACAGGAGATACAGGGTATTTTTTAAACACATGTAAATGGTGTCCAAAGGCTATCCCTATAACATGGCCTCCCAACATCATATGGCATATGTTCTAGATATTAAAACATATAAAGAATAACTGTTTGTGATACTTGGTATACAATTTATCATTTCAGCATCGTCAGCCTGATATGTTAACGTGATATTGTCACTTTGCCGAATGTGATTAAATGTCATGCTATAACTTTTTTCCTGCTTGATACAAAATGAAAACCCACATAATTGTCATTTTCCAGGACTGATCTACAAAAAAGTGTGTTTGACATATCATCATTTACATCATTTTACATTTTACAAAAAAAAAGTTCTGTCAATGTCAATTATTGCCAGTCATGCAGCTCTCCCTGGTAGAAATGTCTTCAACAGGAACAGAAGTGTAATAAAGTAAAGTGTACTTTATGATTTAACGTTAAATCCATGTAAAATATTTCTAAACCAGTCCAGGCTTTGCCTCAGAAACTCTTCCATCCTGTAAAAAGCTTGTTTGTTTAGTTTCAGTGCTATTGTCAACTATGGCTATTTTATGGCCAATGCAGGCATGAAAGAAAATAAAATAAAATAAAAGTTTTTAAACATCAATTTATTCATTCACTGATTATCTGAACAGCTTAATCCCTATCGGGGTTGCGGGGAGCGGAGTCTATCCCGGGGACCTACGGGAACAAGGTGGAGACCAACCCTGTGCAGGTGGCAACAAATCACAGAGCACGCACACAATCACACTTTCATTCACACCTTACTGGCCAATTCGCAGACATTAATTAACCTATATTAGCTAAAAATTCAAACACTTTCAACAATGGTACCTTAATAAACATCAACTGCAGTACTTTGCCTGTAGAAATGTTGTCTTTTGGTTCTCAGGGCAGAGCAAGAAAATAAAATATGCGATTATAAAATTGGCATAGTGGGGGGATCATTGCCGGTCAATAAAAAGCCATGGTTGAGTCTTGAACGTCCTATTTGACATCTAGTATAGCCTACATGGTCATGTCTGGATTGGAAAGAAAATATAAATCTTGAAATTGCAATTTGTTATTAATACATTAATTCCATTCATTCATAGGCTCTTTTAGCAGCACTATCTGCCTTCTCATTACCACTCCTGTAAAAATCTATTTAATTTATTTAGTTTGATACTAAAACAACTGACTATATACATATGTACACACATATACAACAGACATTGTCACAAAGCAGCTTTACATAGCTCTTGTAACACTCAGTAGGTGAACCCAAACGCAGAGTCGACAGAACTAGGTCGCAGGCACAGGATTAGATTGATGAAAAACCAAGGGCCAGTTTCCTGGACTATGATTAAGCCTAAGCCTAGACTACCTTTGACTATCAATGGAGAATCTCCATTGGTACTGCAGTTTAGTCCATGGTCTAGGCTTAATCCATGTTCAAGAAACTAGCCCTGAATAAACTAGAGTTTATTCAAGCAGATGCCAAAACCAGAAAACACAGTCCACAGAGCAAACAAATCCAAATCGCCAGAAGCAGAGGGGTAGTCTAAAAACCGAAAACAAGGGTCAAAACTGAGGCAGGCAAACACAAAGAATGCTTGGTATGTGGCACAAGGCATAACAATACTTTGTGGGGAATGGTTGTAACTGAGAGTCCTTAAATACAGGTGATGTGGATGTGATTGGTTAAAACTCTGGTGATGCTGATCTGGTAGTCTGGGGTAATTGTGAAGGTCTGGAACTGGAGTCCTGGTCAGATGGCCCTTCCGATGAGGTGGACTCCCTTGGTCTGGGCTGGGATCTTACAGGTCCAGGGTCCAATCCGCCAGAGATTTAGCATTTGGGGCAGTTGGTGGCATAACGGTTAGGCGTTCGCACCGTAAACAGAAGGTCACTGGTTTGAATCCCAGACCAGTAAAGCTATCAGTGAGGTATTCATGGGCATGGTGCCGTCCCCAAACATTGCTCCCCGGGCGCTGTCCATGTTAGCTGCCCACTGCTCTTTCACGGATGGGTCAAATGCAGAGGTCACATTTCATTGTGGTGCTATGCTGTGGTGTGTTCACAATGACAAATAATCACTCACTTTTACAAGTAAGGTTAGAAACTGAATTATTTTCCAATAAAAGCACGCAGGCATTCCTCAAAAGATGATAGAAATATTTTAGTAAACAGCAGCAGTCAGGTTCCCTCTGTCTCTGTGTGAAACCCAAAACATATTTCCAATCAATAGCAAATTCAAAACTGCACCAGACCAACAGTGCAAATCGAACAGACAGCTCACTGGTCTTTTTTTTTTAAATCTTTGTCACCTATAAAACCCTGCTAGTTAGTGTACAGACGCCACAGTATCAACCCACCTATTGCTTTTCCACACACAATAAACTATTTTGGAACAAAACACCAGTTCTCTGCAGCACGCACACACACTATGCAGATCATCAGGTCCTCACTAAATGGTGTTTTTTTCCCCAGATACACACACACACGCGGCTACACAAAGCAATCGCACACCCCTTTAATCACAGCAGAATATCAATCATGTTGGAGCTGTGGTAATACGCTGCTGATTGACAGCGCCGGCCGTCGCCTCGCGCTTTGGCAGTAAATCAGTGTGAAAGAGTCTGATGGGGGCTGTTGGCACTGGTTCCAGAGAGCCGAGGGACTGGAAATATGTTGCTGTTGCTTAATTCTGTGTAGAGATGCGAAACCAGAGAGGTTTAGAGCTGCGTCTCCCGGGACGCGAGTCTGTGTTATTGAGTCTACATGACCCGGAGGAGGATGAGAGGTCACACGTATACAGATTTGGACACGAGCATAAAGCGTCTGAAAGACGGACAAACACAGATGTGGGCTGTGTAAAAATGCAGATGTGCCAGAACCATCTTAGAATAGAAATTGCTTACGCACACACATGCATGTGTTATGTTGGCAAACACGTTCGCACACACAATGCAGATACATGCTCATGCACATGAAGCCAAACATGTTTTCGCATGCAAAAACATACTATTATGCCAGCAAACATGCATAGAGTTGGTAGCATAACGGTTAGGGTGTTCGCCCCGTAGTCAGAAGGTTCGAAATCCAGACAGGTACCACTCAACAAGGTACCACTCAGGTACTCATGAGCAAGGTACCATCCCCCATAACATTATGACCACTGACAGGTTCAGTGAATAACACTGGTTACCAGTGGGTAAGATATAAAGTCCTTTAGTCCTTTATGTTATTGAGTGATTAGTGAGTGATTAGATATTATTTGATATTGTGAACACACCACAGCACAGTACACAGTGCACCACAACGAAATGTCACCTCTGCATTTGACCCATCCGTGAAGGAGCAGTGGACAGCTAACAGGGGCAGCACCCGGGGAGCAGTGCTTGGGGACGGTACCTTGCTCATGAATTCAGATTACAAATTATGGAACTGTATTCCGTTACAGGTACAGTTTAAATAGATGGAAATTGGAATGCAGTTACAGTGATAAAAATAATGGACTAGATGACAGTATTTTTCTGTTTCACATGTTTATCATGTCTCTAATAAATTATGCCAATTTCATTCATTACCGGAAACCCTTCAGAACACACAAACAAAGATTCTAATATAACGCAATGCAACGCAAGTTGCCACACTCACACAATGGAGGAGTTAAGGCTGGAGCCAGCATGACAGACCCAGGGCAGAAACTGGGAACTGAGTAATCTAACGGAATAAGTTACAAATTACATTTTAGGGCATGTATTCTGTATTCTGTAGTAGAATACATTTTAAAAGTAACCTTCCCAACACTGCACATACTAAACTCAAGTAGAAGTGTTAAAAACTCCGGTAAAAGAAGCAAAAGTAGCCGGTCCTGTCTACCTGAATGTCAGTTTTACACAGGATGTACATGGAACAGGTCTTCACACCAAATCGACCAGAATCGTTCAGTCAGAATACACAACTTCAAACATTTCTTATAAATAAGTTCAGATTCTTCTCTGTTGGAGATGGTGTCTGGCTCACTTTCATCCATGACGGTTGTCCCACTAGTTCTCCCTGACACTCTCATCACACTCGGTACTCGTGCCTTTTATCTCCGTCTTCTTGTTGCATCTTCCACGTAGCCAGTTTCACATTTTCTTCGTTTTCCTGTGATTCGTGATGTGGCCCAATAAAAAGATGGATAGTATTTTCTGTGTTGTTGCAGCAAACATTTAGGTTTAAAGTGAATTTTAGTGGGTGATTATTTGTGATCGTGAACACAGAACAGCACATCACCATGAAATGTGACCTCTGCGTTTGACCCGTCCGTGAACAGCAGTGGGATGCTTGGCAGCGCCCGGGGAGCTCTGTTTGGGGACGGTACCTTGCTCATGAGTACCTCTGTGGTACGTTTACCAGTGTGTATAGTCCTGAACCAGCGACCCTAGCCCAACACCCTCAAAAACTCCTGCATACTCACACAAAAAATACCCGCATACAGATTAAAATACACACATGTAGACACTCACAAATATGTACGCACACACATACACACACACACCCACGACAACACCAATTCTGTGTATTCACTATGCAGAGTGATCGTATGAGTGAGAACAGCCGTGAAATCGAATTTTCCGTCAGCCCCGAGACCGACAGTGGCACTCGACATGAATGTTAAACAAGCCGCCACATGTTGCGAGAGGCTCTGGCCCCTTAACCCGTGGTCGGAGTGGCAAGGACGAGGGGCAGAGCGTGCAGCGGCCATGATGAGGATAGTGCTGAGTGGAATCTTAAATCGAGGGTCCATCGCCCCAGGAAGCCCTGTGTTTACCTCCCTGTGCAACCTCAGGGCCTGACCCCAGCCCCTAGAACTGCCCACTGGCCCCCAGGAGCTGAAGTTACCATCCCATTCTGTCTGAAGTGCAAGGCAAAAGTGGATAGGTGCTGTGCGGGGAGGAAGACAAGGAGGAAAGGTGAACCAAACAACAGTGATGGAGAGGAAAGAATACTAACCAGAAAGCTTCAAGAATCCAAAAAGGTTATTTTCTAAACCTTCGGATGAATTCTTAATGTTTCAGCTTGTTTAGAGTTGCTCCATCTTTCATGTTTTAGATGCAAAGACCAGCAATCCATCTACTGTCAGGAACAATCTGATCACAACCCACTTTTTCCCGATATTATTTATGTGGAGGGTAACTCTCATAAATATTTTTATTGAAAAAATGGTAATCAGATAATCTCAATGCATACAAAGTTTAAACTTACATATAGAAGACACTGCTTCCAGAAGGGGCAGGAGAAAAGAAGGGCCATTGCAGGGGAGTGGTGGTGACTCACACAATCACACTCTCACTCACACCTTACGGGCCAATTAACCTATATTGCATGCTTTTGGACTGTGGGAGGAAACCGGAGCCCCCGGCGGAAACCCAAGCGAACACGGGGAGAGCATAGAAACTCCACACAGAAAGGCCCTACTGCAGACCTGAGGATCGAACCCAGTACCTTCTCCCTGTGAGACGCCGGGTGCTAACCACTGCAGTGCTGAACCAAACATAAAATTGTTTCTCTAAAAATTTTCCTGTGTACAGCTATTTTAAAATAAGAGTCAATTGTATAAAGCCACAGAAATCAACAGTGAAGCTGTCTGGAGAATGATCTCCACAATAACAATACAGATCAAGTTTCCTGACTCGTATTGCCATTTAATAGTCCATTATGCATCCAGACAACACTGGTTTGCTTTTAGCTCATACTAGACAATAATATCAGTGCCCGGAATTATCGGTCAGACTCTACACAAGCTAATAAACACCTAGGAAATATTGTTGCAAGGCAATGCTCATTTTAGGAAAGTCTGCGTCAGAAAGGCAATGATATTTGACCTTATCTCTGGCAATAAAATTGACAGAGGCTGCCACATCTCCCCTCTTTTTTAGTCTCTCTGTGCCATAACACACTCCAAGAAGAGAAACTCGTCTCTGCAGGTCTAGACTCTATGGTGTCTCTACAGCCTGTGAGTGGCATTCTGCAACAGTATAGTTGACCCAAAAGACGAGTCTGACTCATCCTCTCTTCACCTTATTGAACTGCACTTCTCCCTCTCTCTCCAATTCAGCCCTGTTATTAGAGGAGATGAGAACTGCGAGACGCGTAGGTGAAAGTTAATGGAAAGCTGTACGATTGCACAGACAAAAGCCACAAAGAAAGAGTTCGCGATCTAAGCTGAGGTTGGCTTCAGTGGGATTTTTGACAACAAAGCCTGGGAGAAAGACAAAGTTTTATTTGGTTCATCAAAGAAGGTCAAAGTTGGAGAGGAAACATGGCAATGTAATGTTTCAGACTCAATCCATAAGGGTGTCCCCACCTCTCAAGATGGACTCCCAGATCCGGATTCTTGCTCCAGGTCTTCATAATGACCTCTAATTACTTATGTTTTAACCTGCCGCACCCTCGACGTCCTGTATTTAAAGACCATTGTTCTAGTGTTTTCTTTGCAAAGTACTGCTGTGTCCTGGACTGCGTACCATGCGTTTTTCTGTTCTGCCTTCCTGTACGTTGACCATTGTTTGGTCTCAAGACCAGTTATTGAAAGTCTCGGTCGGCTGTATTTGTACGCGGTCTTGTCATGGACTTGTTCAAAGAGGACTCTGGATTTTATTTCGAGACCAGCCGAGACCACAACTCTGAGACTATTACTATTAACTCTTTAAAACTGATGCAGAAATTTTCGAATTTTTGACCTTACTGGACATTATATTCATTCCTCTGTGAAATTATGAGTAATTCCGTGCACAAAAAAAGAAGTGCATAAAAAGGCATTAATTACATTACTCGCGATGTAAACACATGCGTTAGTGCTTGCGACACCATCATGCGCAAAAACGTAGTTCTCTTCCAGAAAGGCCAAAAGCATCTCATTTTATATGCCAAAATCGGTTCAAAATTACCCAAAACTTTAGTATTTCTTAATTTCCAAATGATCAGAAAATATTTTTCCATTTTATAATGTTAGAGAGTAATCAATAGGCAAAAAATAAATATAGAAAATGTATTATTTGTATATAATTTTACTCTACATCCAGATGAATAACAAATTGATGAAGAATTGATGAAATTGATGTTTCCGCTTGACACTAGCCTTATTTTTCTGCACAGTACTAAGCCATAGAATGTCTCTGCATAGTAACAACTTTGCAAGTCAGTAAGGTCTCGGTCTCGCATCGGTCATTCAGAGTCTTGGTCTTGTCTCGGTCTCAACCCACTCTGATCTTGGTCAGGACGTGGCCTTTGTTTAGAAGCTCTTGACCCCAACTCTACTCTCAAGATCTGAATTTTGTTGATTCGCTGGCGGTCTTTACTGTTTTTTTACTGTGCCTGTTTCAGGACGTCCATTGTTGCAAGATTCATTTCGATTCTACAGCTAAAGAATTTGTTGAATTTACTCTTAAGGCGAGAATGAGGGAGAAAAACAGCAAAACAACAATAAAAACTACAGCCGAGGGACTCTCCAGTAAGGAAAAAAATAAAAGACACCGGCTTACTCGGCGAAAAGCGCAGCCCCATGAAAGACATTCTGCTTAGTGTGTGTACAGACACTCGAGCAGGTCTGCACCAGTGAATAATAGCATTTAACTGCATGTGACAGTCCGGGAGATAGATAGTGCCACGGCCCACAGCCGCTCCAGTGACATTAGAGGAACTGATAGAGCATGACAGCAGTTATGAGAACTATCAGAGAGACGGAGGGGGTACAGGGGCCTGCTGGAGAGCATGATGGACAACCACACCTAGCCACAGGCCTGACACCGGGAATGGGCCTCCGCTAGCCAGGCTAACTAATGATGTCTGGCTCACGTTTCTGATCTTTGACCTCCTGCAACTGCATTGTGTTGGTGAAAAAGGTGCGATGCCACACAAAATGACGGTTCACTGTTTGCACTTTTTCATGGTCGGCATACATTTAGTTTGATAGCAGGAAAGAGAAATTCAGGCTACTCCAGCATTCAGGCTACTCATTTGTCAGACATTCAAATGAAAAACATTTCTGATAGGCTTTTAAAATAAAAATTCTCCTTTTCAATATCAAGTTACAATCTGTACGATGTTAGGCCAATGTTTTCATTTTAGATCGATGCTATGGGCTCATTGATCATTAAATCATTGTATCAGTGTAGGCTGATGTATCTTCAAACTAACCCTAGGCCAGTCTTAGAAGTAAACCACATTTACATTTCACTTGAATCTTTGAATAATTACACTGGAGACCAATAAAATAATCACAGCCAAACAAATACAAACAATGTGGACAAACTATTTGCTACAGCTAATTCTGTAACTGCATGGTGCCAGATATCTAATGCTGTGTATTCTCTGCAAAACCCATTTCTCAAAGAGGTCTGATGTGTGAGCAGCGGCGTCTCAACCTGCTTCCGACCAGAGTCTATCCGTCAATGGCCCCGAGACCAGCAGAGCAGAAAGTGTCTCTCTGGTGTGAAATTAAATACGAGGGGTCGGTTTGAAGAAACGATCACTTCAATGGAAATTCAATAAAAAGGCACTCAATCAATTGGGCAGAAGAAATAAAAGGCACAACTGTCATTACAAGACATTAAAGGCAGAACGGTCGAGAACAACAGAGCGGCTGTGCTCGTGATAAGGAGGTATCTCCACGATGGATGTCCGGCATCGATGCCCGAGGGTGAGCTGGGATATTTTTTTGTTTTGAGAGGGAGTCATGAATTACAACTTATTTCTTTTGGCTATAAAAGTGACCAGAGTCCATTCATCGGACACAGGCCATTTACCCTGAACATCTATCGACAGGAACATGTGTACAAACCCACTGACAACTGACAAGAGAGAAGCACCTGGAAGAGGGGTGCTATTGACTGGAAAAGCACAGTGCTTGATTGGTTAACGCTTCCAGGGGCCAAGTGCCATCCGTTTCTGTCCCACACAAAAGCACAGAGACAAAGACTATTGGATGTCTACAGTACAGACACACAAAGTAAAGCAAGCCTCACTCAGCGCTTCTCTAATTACGTTAAAACCTGCAGCGTACCTGAAAAAATCTGTGCATTTCTGCTTTGATATATCAGCAGAATATTGACAGCTGACATCACGTTCTTCTGCAAGCAAAAAAGAAGGTCTGAGTGTGACTTCCAGATTATAAAAGAAGCACATATTTTGGTGAATGCGAAGCCTCATCCATATGGATATCTGATTTACCCGAGCCCTGGTGTTGCATGCAGGTTTTCGGAATAGGCAAGTAGAGCTTTTATCGTGTGGGAACGTTTTGCTGGTGAGAGTGTGTGGAATTCAATAAAGGAAGGAAAAACACTACGAGCCAAATCTTAGAGACATGCACACGTGAGACAGAGCCCCCTCTCTGGGGAAATATATCACAACTGCTTAAAATATACCAGAGGGATCGAGAGAGTACAGAAACACACACATACATACATTCACTTGTATTAATATCTTCTTGGGGTATTTCCTTTAAGGCATGTATTAATGTTGCTAAATGATGCTGTAAAAGACTATTTTTTGCCTGAAAAGTAGCACTAATGTCACGTTTTCCTAATGGAATTGGGACACACACACACACACACAATAATATTAAAATCTCCTTGGGGAACTTCCAATATATATTTACTAATTTATATATGTACTAAAAACTCTAAAGCACTCTAAAGTAACATTAATTTTAGAAGCCAAGAGAATATTTTTGCCTCAAAAGCAGCACTAATGTCACATTTTCCTGCCGCAATGGGAAAATTTGGTTTCCACAAATGGCTAAATGCATGAATAAACAGACGCACATACATACATCTTGCTATCTTTGTAAGGTACTTCCACTGCTCCTAGTGACCAGTCTCGAGACCAATTTTTGAAGGTCTTGGTCTTGTCTCGGAATCTGACGTATTTGTACTTGGTCTTGTCACGGACTTGACAAAGAGGAATCAGGATTTGATTTCGAGACCAGCCGAGACAAGAATATCAGCTGTAAGACAAGTAATCAGCTGTTTAGTCTTGTACTGGATAGCTTCTCACTTCAAGTGCAACCAATGATGTTACTGCCGACCACGTTTAGCCACCCCGCACCTTCCCATCCGTAGACGTGTGCACATGAACACAGGAGTAGTCATGATGGTTGTCTGAGAAATATGTCAGGTAAATCGGCTGTTTAGCAACTATCCCCTTATCTTTGGGGTGAGTTTGGTCTTGCGGAGTGTTCTAACACTGTGGTTTGTTGAGTTTAACATATGATGTGATCAGTTTGGATTTCCTCATTATAGATACAGTATGTAAGAGAGAAATACTGAATAAACATGTTTAATGTTGCTTGGTGTGTGTTGTTTGCTCTGCTCATCTCTTTTTGAGTGCTGTGTCGACTTTGCATATTCCACTTATTTGTCATGTGGTGTAAAACGTGCATTTGTCCAGTCTCGGCTTGTTCTGGTCTCATCCCTTTAAAGTCTTGGTCTTGTCTCAGTCTCGACATACTCTGGTCTTGGTCAGGACTTGATCTTGGTTTAGGTGGTCTTGACTACAACTCTAACTGCACCCCTTATTACTGTATAGCAATATTGCATCTTACCCTAACCTTAATAACAAAAAAACAATTATTTGATTCTTTTAGTTTTATTAAAAATAGTTTTAATTAAATAAACGCTAAACGTTTTCATCTTTTTTCCCATATGAGGAGAGGTACACACATACAAAAATGTCCTCATAAAGTCAAAAAATGTGAGGAATCTCATATTTTCTATCTGCTGGGAGACAATGAGGTCCTCTCTTTCTCTCGCAGACACTCACACACTCATTTACCACTGTTACACTTCCAGTACTTTATCAAAGTCCCACCGAATAATATTTGTCTTGCCCCACGTCTAATGATCTTTCACTTACTTTCTTCCCTCTTGTTGCAGTCTCACTACATCCCCTAATTGGCCAGACAGTAGACTAGATCTGTCTTGCTAAAACTGAAAAAAGCCTCATGTACTAGACAGACCTTCAGTGTAACTCAAAATCTGACACACATTTGGAGAAGCTGAACATCATCAATGAACTCACCACTTCATCTGAACTGTCCAAAGGCTCCTGGGCAATTTAAATCATCCTTCTTTTTCTTTCCTTGGCTGTAATAGAGTGGGGTTTTTTTGCTCACTGGTATAACATGTTGCTCATGGCAACCCGTCTAAAAGACAGGTAATCAGGAGCAACAAACATTTACCCATTCAGTGAAATATGCATAAGGGGAAGCAGAGACATCACCATCGCCCATGTCAGTCAATACTGTAATTAAATGACCATTCTGAAGCATCGCTCTCATCCTCAGTCGAACGCCTCTCCTACAGTCATTATGGAGAACAACCACACCGTTTCTAGCCAGGAAACAAATTGTGTTATAGTGCCATCAATAATGCATGCTCACGTTTTACTGAAATTCAATCCAATTCCATATTTATATGAGAGATTGCTACAAGTCTATCCAGGTGTTTGAGGCAGTGGCCCTAAAAGATAAAGCAGTTGACCCTTATAGACTGCTTTGTGCATATGTGTGTGTGTGAGTGTGTGTGTGTGTGTGTGCACTGTATTTTAGACATTTGTAAGGACCCGATTGACAAGTAAAAGATAGAAAACCCTGAGATTTGTGAGTCCTCCTACTGAAAAATATTACAGAAAAAATATTTCTAGATTCTATTTACTTAATTTACTCTTTTGATTACTAATAATCACTGAAAAGATTTGATTTTGCTCCAAGGGTTAAACCTAAGGTTAAATATAGCCATAATATTTTTTAGGATCTAGGGAGTCGGTGGACTTACCTCACGAAGACAGAAAAATGTAAATGTATGTGAGTGTGACTACTGAGAAGTTTTTCTCTCTTTAAACAAATGATTGTATGAAAACAAAGTGAATGACAGACTGGTAAATGACTCATAGGGCTTTAGGGGTGAGCACTGTAGCCATGTTTACTTTGAAAAGCAATTTCATCTGTCACGAGATAAATCAGGCCCCTAAGAGGTATTGCAGTGTGATAAAAAAAGGAAGAGAAAGTGTGAAGTGCTACTTTATCTCCTATTGCAAAGCCTTGGAATAGAGGCACACCAATGAATTTAACAAGAGGAAATGGACAGAAAAAACACACACACAATGTCTTATCAGGGAGAATTAAAAAGCAAAGAAAACTGGAGGCTCTGTGGAATATTAATGATGTAAAGACTTTGGTGACCACTGGCTTTGTTAACATTATTTTTCCCAATACACAGAACAACAAGGAAGTCTAATAGCTTGTAAACCAACAAGCAGCACTATGGAAAGATCCATAAAAAATGTATAAGTCAATAGTGCATTTTACAAACTGGGTAATTCTTAATTACGAGACAGGTTTATCACATTCTAATAGCATTAGGGTCATCATTATTGGATTTAACCTTTCGAATTTTGCCAGTTAACCAGTGTTTTGCCGTTTCTTTTCTCATTAACTTAGGAAATTGTGCCGGAGGTGTAGGACTGGATCTCAGGGTCTCATAATTTCATTAGACATAGCCCCAGGTCATGCAAGACAAAACCTTATCACCCTTAGGTCCTACTGAGAACACATGCAAATTATTACAAGCCACAATAAAGGTACATACACACTTACACACCCATCAGAAATGGAAAGTAAGAAGTGGATTTCTCATAAAACACCCACACAAGCCAATAGGTGTATGGAGAAGAGTTAATTGATTTTCAGCACCGCAGAGGGTGGACAGCTCCTTTTATCGCCATAACGGCATCGGGCACGCGCGGCGCGCTCACAGCTGCTTAATTAGTTTATCCAATTTATATAATATACAATGCAATCAAATTAATCAGTGGTAATTGTGTCCTGTTGTGACCTATCATGGTACTGTTAAAGATTATTTTTTTGGTATATATTAAATATGATGTATGCAAAATGCAGATATAACTTGGGAAATGGGTTGCAATTTCTTAAAATCCTTTAAAGATCATTAGGTTGTGATCCTCCCAAAATTTCAAAACTCGCCAAAACACACCTCAGTAATACTACTACTACTACTACTACTACTAATAATAATAATAATAATAATAATAATAATAATAATAATAATAATAATAACCAGTATCGGCATCATCGACGTCATCATCGCATTTGGGCAAATGGATGAAGACCTCACCCCTCACAACACAAAGTTAAGCAAACACACACTTCATCATTTCATCATTCCCAAAATGCTGCTCTTGTGATAGAACACTGATGAGGAATAATGTTTTAAGTGTTATAACGCGATTTAAAAAATCGAGTAGAAATCTTTCCCCTGAGAGGGATCAGCTCAGAGCTGAGCGTGAGGATTCCTAAAATACGGGCATGTATTACTCAAGCCCACTACAGTCAAATCAATACCAAATCAATTTGTCCAAACAACGAATTTCAGGTCAAAAATGAAGCCGACTGCATGTTTAATTACACGTGGTGAGAGAGAGAGAGAGAGAGAGAGAGACAGAGAGACAGAGAGAGAGACAGAGAGAGAGACTAACCCTAACCCTAGAGAGGGAGATGTACGAGTATTGCGCAATAATTCAATGTTGCAAAATTAAGAACTCACCAATGATCTCTTACATCATACATTTATACAACTTAGAAAAGTCATTTTTATCACTTCTTAAAGTCTTAAAACCAATCAAATCAACTACCTAACACAAACCTGCTCAAAATGAGTGGAATATGTTAATTACCATAGGACAAATTTAACAGTCAACTTTCGTTTCAGTTTCTGTCTATAAATGTTTTTACCTTTCAGTTCCTAAACTTTTCTCACCAGTTTCTCAGATCCCCAAGTCGTTCCGCTAAAACTGTGCAAAATTTCCCAAAGCGCAAACTCTGACTTTATGCAAAGTTATAACGGGGTCAAAAACTCACCTCTCTCTCTGTCTTTCAAAGTGAATTTCTTTTTGTGTATTGTCGCTGTTCTCTTTCTCCTCCAGGTTAAACCTGCGCGCTTTCTTCCATCCTCTCTGTCTCCTGTCTCTCTGCAAACGTCCCGTGTTCCGGCAGCGGCGCCTCTGCGCAAACCAGGCGGAACTCTCGCTCCAAAACGCAGTCAAATCGGCGCGGAGGCGCTTCCAGTGCGTAAAGTGCTTTTTAATGCAAAGCAAAAGTGTCCGAGTCCAAAGGGCCACGTCGGTAAAGAGCCCTAATCCCTCCGCAGATGGGAATCCAGAGTGGTTATCTGTACAATAATGCGGACAGTGTGCGGATGGGAATACAAATCGCGCTGCGCAGCTTCTGCGCAGCCTGCCGCCCTCCTCCGGGTCCTAAAGCTGCGCTGAGGCTGCGCATCCAGCAGAATCTCCCCGAGCTCACAGACAAGTAATTCCGTCCAAATTAGGGTTGCATATGATAAACTGATAGACATCGATTTGTTCGAATTTCGTTTTTATTGCTTTTAAACCAAAGTGACTGTTTCTGGCTCGGATCTGATTTAGCAGATCATCAATCATGCAACATCCAAAGAAAGAAGGCATGAGATAAATGCATATGTCAAAGGTGCAAGTTACCTATCCAATGCCTTTTAAATGCAAAGTGAAAAACAGTCCAGGATTTTTTATTTTCAAGATTACAATATGCATTTTAAAGCAATTTTTGCATTTTTGCAAATACATTTTAATCCTAACGACTTGAGAAATATTAATCCTATAAAACCTACATAAAATCACTTTAATAGTCCATCTGTACCCAAACAAAAACCATCATAAAGTCTTCAGATTCTCATGAATTTCTCCCTCAATAAAACCAGAATAGAGCAACAGGGAGGCATCTGTCTGTTACCATAGCAATGAGCTGCAATAGGTACAAACTGCCCCTCTGCCACCAGTATCACCCCAACACACACACACTGCTCATTCCGGTGTGTGTGTGGGAGACACAAGAGGCAAACCACCTGCACACAGTAGACCAGCTCCAGTCCAACACCATGGGGACTTAACGCGCTGAACACGCTGAACATATGACATACATCTTCCTACAATCATCTATTCCACTTGGGATTTGTTTTCTGTGGAGTTAAACTCGAAATTTTTATTTCGCATTTTATTCGCCATAGTCATTTTCAAGCTTACTGACTATCCCATTGCTCGTATTGGCAGGAAACTTTCAAATCTACTGGTAATGTTTTCATGCTGGTTCTACTTTGGTCTGTAATTTTGCCAGTGTTTTTTTTTTTTACAGTTTGCTTTCAGTTAAAATTCTCCACATAACACATTTGGGCAAATGTCACATCAAGGATTTTTATTCCATATTTCATGTGCCGACCTTTCTATGGATGTCACATTACACAGTGTAATGTGGAAGGCACACAAAGCAGCACAGTAGGGTTTGAGCCACCAAATCCCTAACAAATGACGCATTCACAGTAGGCTGGAACGATGCAGCTATAGTGAAATTGCTTTGGGGAAATTATGTCCATCTCAGATGAGAATTCATCATGGCAGAAAATGTGAAAAAACATAACTATGTAATGACGGTTGGCAGTGGCTAAAGGGAAACAATGATGATAAAACACTTTATTATGATACCTAAATATGCTGTATAGAAACTAAACTTAGCCTTAACTTGAGTAGCCAAAATATTTTGGAAGCCTCCATTAAAATGGAGAAATAGTTCCCAAAAAAGAGCTGAATGCATGGACAAATGCAAAATAATGGTATTGTCCCTTCTACTTTTATGCTCTAGAGAATAATTTTTTATCTTGCCTCAGTCTAATGATTTTTCAGTAACTTTCTTCCTCATGCTGCAGTCTGACAACGTCCCCTAATTGGCTTGAGACCAGATCTGTCCTGCAAATGCCAGAAATCCACAGGGTATTTCCACTAACTGGTACATTAAAGTACCTAAACAATGGTTAAATCTACACCTAGACTAAGATAAGTAGGGGTTTAAAAATCATTTGCTTTCTTAGTTTTAAATAAAAATCCTCAAGGAGAACAGTATATCACACAATATGAAAAAGTCATCATACATGGGGTACCTACAAAGTAGTAAACAAATTAACAAGCAAACACACACACACACAGCGACGTTCTGATTTCTCTGTGAGCTCTTTTCAGTGTACTCCCAAAATGACTACATGTGGAAAAGTACTGAACCTAATACTAACCTCAGTAAATCTTTTCACATTTTCAGTATCAAACAATACTGGAACTTTTCTATGAAAGCCTTTGCCTTACTTTGGTTGCTCCTCACATCTAAAAATGTCCTCACAGTGCAGAAAAAAGGTGCCCATAGCACCCACGCACCCACACACTCACACACTAAGAAAAGAAATGTGTGATGTCCATCAACGCTGAGGGAGCCAAACCTCGTGCAGGACCAAACAGCCGCTTTGTGGACTCTTCAATAGCTGGCTGGCAATAATCTGCTGGCTGAGTGCTTTGGTCAGCGTCCAGAAGAGGACATTCCTCACTGGCCTTAGGACAAGCTTGAGAGAGCACAACGATCGCCATGCTGCCCTACTGATCGCTCCCGGAGCTGGAGTTAATTCTCCCACAAAACCGGCCCGTGTCTTGGCATATTAATGTCAAGCGGCTGGTAAAAGTCTCTCTGACAGTGTGGGAGGTTTCACAGGACAGAGCAGCTCCTGGTGTGTGTACGCAGCCGAGACACGGAAAGGGTTAATTCTAGTCAATTACTATGTGTGTGTGTCAATAGACCATGGAGTTCAATAGGTCACTTCACCACATTTTGTTGGCAATTATGCACACACACACACAAACACACACACACACATGCAGTAACCACAAATACATACATGCTCTCTTGCCCTCTGTCTTTCTCACACACACACATGCAAATGCACATGGAGTAAGCACAAACACACACACACACACACACGTCTGTCCCCTCTCATGATGTTCCCTTTCTCTCTCCTCCTCTCACTCCCTAAGACACACACATGCTGTAAACACAAACACATACATGCTGTAAACACAAACACATACATGCTGTAAACACAAACACATACATGCTCTTTGTATCTCTTTTACACACATACACATCTATCTCCAAACTCCCTACAATGCATTCATATCGTTCTCTAACACACACACACACACACACACAGTCTCTGTATTACTATCTTTGTGAGGTCTTTCCATTGGCTCCCATAATGACTAGATGAATATAATTTTACACCTGCACCTAATCCTAACCCTAACCTTAACCTCAGTAACCAAAAGCACATCTTTTACCTCTTTTAGTTTCTCAAATAAAACGAGCATATTTTCTATAAAGTCATTTTTCCTCATGGGGACCTCTCAAATGTCCCCACAAAACCCCAAAAAAACAGATAAAAGTGATTTCAGGGGACAAAAAGGTCCCCACAATGCGATAAATACATCACACACACACACACCCAGACTTTAAGAAGTGGCTCTTAATAGAAAAACAGGTCAAGGTGAGGAGAGGGAGGAAGCCCGCTCTAATGATGGCGCTTGGGAACAATAAAGCCGAAAGTTTTCAAGGACAAAGGGAGGTTAAGAGGAGGAGGAGAATACAAGAGAGACAGAGAAAGAGGATGACAAATACACAAAAGGGAGAGAAAACACACGCATATATATATATATATATTCAGATGGATGGGACCAGATATCCAATCAATACTAGGGTAATCTACAAATTAGACATTTAAAGACCCATACGGCAGTTACTTGTTAATTCCAAATCCCCATGACATATATGTGAAAAGCGTGGGGGTGTGTGTAAGTGCAATTAATCAAGAGAGCACCCACCTAGATTTAGAATACACAAGAATGCATAAAAACAGAAAGGAGGGCAGTAACGTTTGTGTGTGAGTGTGTGTGGAAAACAAGGGATATGTCCACGCATGGGACAGTCAGTTCAAAGTTCTGTGGGGCCTTGGGAGAGTAAAGATCAGATAAGACTTTGACTTAGACAGGCTTTTTTGGAGATGGGAGATCTCTTTCAGGTGTGTATGTGGGTGACTGTTCAGTAAAATCTTCTGATCATGCCACACAGGTACTGTACAGTGTACTTAAGAATAATATTTTATAGTACTCAGAGTACTTAAGTATCAATATTATTCATATTCACTCTCTACTCGTCATTAATTATAATGAAAGAAACTTTCTAAAAAATAGTTGTACTTTTTATGTTTTGTGTCTAAATTTTGTCTGTGATAGAAAAGGCATTCTTTTTATTTTGGAAACTCGATACTTACACGCTAAAATATATTTTGGATGCTGAAGACACATTCATGCTACTATTCAAGTCACAGATTTGTCCAAATTTGTTCAATATGCCCACAAATGTTCCAGTTCCACCAGGCCAACGTGATGCTGATTTGTGCTATAGTCTGGCTCTCATTCATTTAAGAATTAAAGCAAATTACAAACGGACAAATGTAAGCACTTAACTGTATAACTTTGAGTCTAGTATTTCTTGTAATGAACAAACTTTACAGATTCCAGCAAAATATATTAAAGAACTGTAAATGTTAATTACATATATGGCTTTTAGAAGATGGTCTTATCCAGATTTTTTTCTTGTTACGGGGACATTTTCTTAATACAGTGACGTGTTTAGTTGTATTGTGCATGCGCCAGGCATGTCGCCTTCTATTCACTGACGGAAAAAGACATGACGCAGACAAGTGGTAAACATTTGAGATTTTTTTTTAACTGAATGTTGTGTAAAGGCAATTTTAAAAAGAAAAACGTATACAAATGTGTTTGTAAAAACATCTACATACATGTAAACAAGGCCTAAGCCACCACCACCCCCCCGTATCAGATACTCTAGCACTCAAGTAGTTTTTAAATTGCTGACTTCAAACTTTTAGTACAGTCAGAATGGAACCTTTAATTTGACTTAAGTATAGCATGACATCATCCTCAGGGTCTGACCCCAGCATCGAACTGCTTATCGCAATCTGTAGTAATTAATACAGAACTGAGACAAAGCCGGCACAATAAATCCCCAGTGCAGAGCATTTCATTGCACGTCAGCCCAACAGGAACGGTTTGTCTAGGCTTGTCGTCTCAAACAACGACATGCTGCGCTCCTCTTTTTCAAACCCTTTATCATCTGAGAGAGGCCACAGCGAAATTCACCCGCTCGCGCAATTACTTTGTGAAGCTGTGCCCCTGGCAAGCCTGCAGCGATGGTTCAGCCACCTGTCAGAGGCATCTGAGATGAGGGAATTCGGCGTCCCGCATACAGCCCCCGGTGAGACGTAGAGAGAGACACAGAGAGAGAGAGAGAGTCTGGTCATCTCGCGCATATTAAGAGAGGGCCACTGCGTCGTCCACACTGGGAGAGGCTCAGGCTGGGTCAGGGGGAGGCTCGCTAATTGCCAGAGCTGAAAAAGGCAGGCGCTCGTTAAGCAAATACAGGCTAACGAAGCCAGCCAGCCGCCACCAGAGAGTTTGCCCTCCCTCTCCTCAGCATAATGAAAGTTGTCTCACTGTCTCTCCCGCTCTCTGTCATCTCGCCCATGTTCAAACATTTAAACAGGCTAATGAGCTAATTTACTGTAGGTGGAGAAATGGAAGAGGGGAGTGGAGGGAGGAATGGCAGCATCCTTTCGTTTTCCCCATCTCTCTCTCTCTTCCTCTCTCTCTATCACTGTCTATGCTGGCCCACCCTCAACTGTCTTCTCTCTGCTTCCCTCCCTCACCTCTTTCTTTCAATCTCCATGTCAGTATCACAAATCTCAATTCTGCCTCACTCTGCCTACATGAAACACCTTCAGCAGGAACAAAAGAGAAGAATTCTCTTTTTTAAAAGTATGTGTTAATATCATCCTTTTATTTAATACGTATATCACTGGACATTAAAAAAAACCATCTAAATAAATAAAATCGAAGATGCAAATGAAAGTGTCAGTTAAACTCTCATTACGATGAAAATCCATTATTCTGTTTGGCATGTTTGGCACTATTCACGTTGAGCATTTATGCATACTAAATTATCATAAATTATATGGAAACGAACTGAAATAAAGATTAATAACAAATAAATTGCATAACTGCTAAAAGCAGTCATTTACAGTGTCTTTAAATGCAAGTGACTCATTGCATTATTTACTATAAATTTAAAGTAATAAAATTCACTGTCAGCCATGCGCAAATGCGAAAATATATGCAGTGCAAATTTGACAGATATTTCTTGGTATTATGACACATTTTACACAATTTTACACAATCCATAAATCAAAATGTATTTATGGCACAGATTACATACAAACCTTTTCCATAAATACATTCGAACCCTGGATGTGATGCTCGCGATGCTCAAACTGCAATGCCATTATGCCAACCCTTTACTTCTCATTCCTATTTATGATTTAAAATGTTCAAAAGTTTACTAATATTTTCTTTTTTCTGAATTTGTTCTTAAGTGAGTGCATGCACTTCGCCATTTTACCATCCTGTTCTTACCTAATAACAAATCTCAAATAAGAAAACTTTAATGAATGAAAACTCTGTAAGTGGTTTTTAAGAACAAATTTCTTTTGAAGACTGGTTGGTGCATGAGGTCTACTGAGTCTCTCATTACAGAAGGTATGAGGCATCCAACAAAAATCTCCACACGAGAACCCATCTCAGAGGATCAACAGAGAGTTGAAACCTGTCCACATTGTGAAATGAAACAGCTTAGCTCTTCTCCACAGCATCAGGTGAGACTGTTTTGGCGAGTTCTCATTAACTATTGGCAGCACATGTGGCACAAGGTGGATATCAATTAAAATGATGTATGAGCCTGGCATTTTGTAATTAGGACACTGAGCCAGATTTAATAACATCCATTAGACTACTAATCAAGAGTAAACTGGATGGAATTGCAGTGTGTACAAACAGCAGGGACTAGTTAAGCCAGAACTCTCAACTGAGAACAGACAATAGATTAAATCATGACAAAAATGGATCATTTAATGCACTGTGGCATAATCGGCTCCAACAGCATAGGTAGATATGGTCAGGAAACAGCAAGCCAGAGTGAGTTGAGTTCACTTAATTCTGAATAGTCGTATAAAAAATTCTCAAATCCACTTGCAGGATGTCCAGATCTGATGGAACTTGATCAGCTTGTAGGCTATGTGATGCTTCGCCCTTATTAAAGGCGTCGGGGTGAACTGTTGAATCATAAACAGACACGCTTTGCAACTCGGTGCAGAACTCTCTAATGATTCCCAGTCACCCCAAACCTGCCAAGAGAATATTCCAATCAATCACGTTATCAGGCGGAACAGCAGATCCAACCCCTTCCGCTCCACGGAAAATGCCTTCCATCAAGACTAATTGGGGGGTTTCTGCCGACTGCATAACCAATTGAAGGGCAAGCGATATGCTGCGGTTTGCCTGTTTACAAAGATGTAAATCTATTATTTGTTTCTTTGTTTGGCAGTTGCCCGTCAGAGGAGTCGTTCATTAGCGCGCTAAAACAAGCGCTCACTAGGCAACAACGGGGTCGACATGAGCTGCGGGCCCACTGGTCGGTCAGCCCGGACGCAGCAGGTGTGGGTAAACACACAGCCAGTACACAAACCGCAAAGTAATGGGATGTTATTAGTCATGCTCTCATTAGGATAATGATAACGAGCCATGCCTGTGGGCAGAGTTAATTGGAGTGTGGAGATGCAGCCCCCTTTGCGCTAGAAGAATGGGGTCAAAGTTCACCCCAGTGACAATTAGGGCCATTCGGCAAAACAGACCGTCCACTGTTTTGCACAACACTGTAGATTTTTATTCATTGCTAACTAACAGTGTTGAGGAAGCTACTGTAGCTACATATGATTTACAGTAGTTAAGCTACAATTAATCTACTCTTTTAATATAGTGGTTAGCTACGGTACAAGCTAAGGTATGTAAGTAGCTAACTACATCCAAGCTATTTTAATAGTAATATGACAATTTATATTTTTTAGGATGTAATGTCAAATCACAAGATTTCATTGACTTTTCAGGTTGCATAAGTCGTAATAAAATGTGCAAGGTCTGTCCATTTCACCTTTTAAAGTCATACATTTTGATATGTATGACATTTTGATAAATATGAATTGTTTCCAGCTTCACAGAGGAGGAATCAGTCCTCCGACTCCATCTCACAGCTGACAAGAGTGCGCTGTTGTGCAATAAGCATGTGCACTGTGTGGACAGTATCCAGTATCAGATGCCATTTCAGAAGTGAGTGATTATTTGTTATTTTGAACACAGCACCACAACGAAATGTGACCTTTGCATCTGACACATTTACGGCATTTAGCAGGTGCTGTTATCCAGAGTAGTATCCCTGGAGCAATTTGGGGTTAAGGGTCGTGCTCAAGGACCCAATGATGGTAACGCCAGACGTCAGAATTGAACCCACAGAGGCGAGTGGGTCCAGAGGTGAGTGTCCTAACTACTCGGCCACCATGACCCAGCAGTGAAGGAGCAGTGGGCAGCTGACAATGGCAATGTCCAAGGAGCATTGCTTGTGGATGGTACCTTGCTTATGAGTACCTCAGTGGTACCCTTACTGGTCTGGGACTTGCACCGGCGACTCCTTGATCACGGAGCCAAATCCCTAACCGTTATGCTACCAACTGCACCAAGACCGCATTTCTAGTACATATCTAATGTTATGAACAACAATGCTGATAAACAGTTTCATCCATTCTACCTGTCCTCCGGTGCTCTGTACTTAGTACTTGAGAATTGGGGAAAGTTTATGCACGTAAGTCTTTGTGTATTACTTCAGCGAGTTTGCCATCCCTGGCACTGTTTAATATTTCATACTGCGTGTGGAAATAAAGCTTCTGTCTCTTCACTGTTCAAAGATGACCAGGGCGGATATTCACATGAGAACAGTGCAAGCAGGATTTCTGAAGAGCGATCGGCCTTCCCTTTTAATGATGCTGGTGCTAGAGTTAAAAAGCAGCCCAGATCTGAACTCCAACCTGGGTCTGTGTGTTTATATTATCACAGTCACACACACCTTCACATACTAACCCACACACACACTCGTACATGCACAAACTACACACGGGCAGGTGTAGCTTTTACAGAATGACAGAAGCAGCCCTTCAGCAACCATGGAGCGTCAGTCTCAGGAGAGTCAAAAGAGAGATAGAGAGAGAGAGAGAGAGAAAGAGAGCAGGACCTCGCTGGGTTAAACGTCTCTGCTATTATAAAACACTTTGATTACTTATTTATCAGCTCTGCGCTTGTTTCCCATCAGAACTCGGGGCTTCACTCCATTCTCTCAGAGCCCAGAGCCTCCTTCAGTTTAAAGCCCATTTTAACATGTTCACTTCAATAAGCCTGAAGGCCTCAGGGAGGAATTAATGAAAACCTCGTTGCATAAATAAACTGCTCCTCTCACTTTCAGCACAAGACTTTCAAGGAAATCCCATCAGCGAATGGACTCAGAGGCTTCGGCAAAACAAGCGCACACAAACACGTGTTTATTAGTGTCCAAATGTCCAAACATCTGTCACTTTTCTCTGTTCTGACACACAAATGGCTGGAAAAACCCTGATTCACATTGAATGACTATTAAAGACCGATATTATCATCGATATAATTGTCAATATATTGGTATTGGCACTTTTAACAATTATGGAGACAACTGAACCAGTAAAAAGTTTTCTAGGCTATTAGCATGAGCTCAAGATGCTTTTTTGTGTGTTTTTGCTCATTTGACTTTCTAAAACTTAAATTTTTTTTGCACTTTTGTAAATACTTTCTATAAAAATTAAATAAGTCCTTTCAAATTACATTGTCAAGACATCTTGTTGAGCACTTCTAAATAACTACATATACCAATTTTATAATAAACGTTTGTACATATTTTGTGGTTCAGGACAAAAAAGTTGGGGCAGTTGTTGGCGTTGGCTGTTCGCCCTGTAATCAGAAGGTCGCCGGTTCGAATCTCAGACCGGTGGATTTACCACTGAGGTACTCATGAGCAAGGTACCGCCCCCAAGCACTGCTCCCCGGATGAGTCAAATGCAGAGGTCACATTTCGTGCTGTGCCGTGTTCAATAACAAATAATCACTCAATTAAGTCTAGAAATGAATCTCAGGTGATATAGATCAAAATTTTAAAACATTGTTTACTTTGGTATTAGAACAGTAAGACTGGTATTCAGTTGGTAACATTATATCAATCATAGAAATGTGAACGGCAAAGTAGTGGATTGGAATTATAAGAACTCACATTTGAGTTTTCAATACTTTTTCAATGAAAGGATTAAGTAGAGTCTGAATTCCTTTTTCACGCTCTGCATTAGTGGGTATTTTTTCACACACTATCCATTTCTTCTCTCTTCCACATAGTCATTCTTTCTGCAGTTCAAAGCCAGTATAGATAATGATCCAATTAGAAGTGTCCTTTAAGCTTAGCGAGTCTTACAAGTTTGAAGTGTAAATATTCTAATATCATTATCACCTTGTTATCTTGTAATGAACATCAGTGGACGCTGATATCACTTAGAAGCGCCCCACCTCCAGAGCAGATTTTTTGTAGATGCTGGCAGAAAATATAGTTTCCCCTCCCTATTTCCCAACTGATGGGTGTGCACATACTCATAGCCATGTTGATCTCTCAATTACTTGTATCAGATATGGTCATTTATATGGTAATGCTCGACGACCCCTCTCATCCCCGGCTTTCTTCATCTCTCCTCTCGCACCCATGTGCACGGTGGAGACTAACCGGCGAGCTCCTGCAGGGGGGTGTCCAGATAAGGCTATTTAAATGGATTGGCCATTATAGCGGAGCGGCATGGGGTTATCGGTGAGAATACAATCGCACCGAACCTACCGGCGCAATCATCCCTTCCTGCTCTGTCCTGTCCTGCCTTTGGGAATCCATTTTCTTCCACCTCAAAGCCACTACCCAGTAGACAATGTGTGTGTGTGTGTGTGTGTGTAAGTGTGTGGGGGTAGTGGGGTTTGGGGGGGGGGGGTCCAAAATTATTTCCATGGAAATCACTTTGACTACTGTTTGCAAACCTGCCGTACTGACCCTGGTGATGACTGAGTGCCTGACATCCTGAACCAAACTTCACCAGCCCGGGAAATGAATAAATGAAGTGCAGAAATGACTGAGGGAAAAAAAGAAAGGACGGGAATAAGCGAGGGCGAAAAGAAGGAAGAAAAAGGGAGGGGGTGGGGGGATGTGTGGGTGGAAGAGAAATGAAGGAAGCAAAGAAGGATAGAGGTAACAAGGGAAGGTGACAAGAAAAGAAAGAGAGAAGGAAATAAAGAAAGACGAAGGAAATAAAGGAAATAAGAAAGACAGGAAGCAGTAAACAGCAGAAGAGAAACCAAGTGATGAATAAAGGGAAGAATAAAAGAAGTAGGACATAAGTAAGACAGGAACTAAGAATGGGAAATTAAGAAAGAAAAGAAGAATGAGCGTAACCTGGGGAAACGAGAGAAAAAAAATAAATGGAACAATGAACAAATGACGGGGGAAAACATGAAATGTAGGGAGTGGGGCGGGGTAAAAAGAAAAGCATGAAGGATGGAAATACAGGCAGAATAAAGGAAAGAAGGATGGTAAGGAGAAATAAATAAAAGAAGAGAAGAAGGGAAGAGGAAAGAGCACTCTCCTGGTCGGATCTATGTGGAATGGATTGGCTGAGGCTTTGAGCCAAGTCAGAAGACCTGAGAGTCTTGTTATGTTATTGAGTGGTGTTCCGGAGGAAAAGAAATGACCTTTCCGCTGTGGCTTTAAACCAGCGAGCAGGAGGCGGTCTGACACACGGATAAACTCGGATAAGAAACTGATTAGAGTTTAGCTCATGCTCGCGTGGGTAATGAAGTTTATTTACTGAAAAAGTCCCTGCCGGCTTTTCAACAGGTGCAAACAAACACACTTTAATTAAGAATTTGCCAAATCCCAAAGCCCTCGGCCTCTGCCGGAGCCAATTCTAGTGAGAGAAAACACTGAAGTTCATTAAAACTCGACAGAGGAGCCGAGAGCAAGGTGAGTACTTATTAATCAAGAGAGCACCCACCTAAATTTAAAATGCACAATAATGAATAAGAATAGAAAGGAGGACACACAGTGTGCGTGTGTGTGTGTGTGTGTACCATTTGAGCAAGATGATGCTGAGACAAGACTTTTTCACTTCTCCTAGTCTTTGCCAAGGTCAAAACTGCCTTGATCCCAGAGATGAGAAAGCAAGAGCTAGAGAATAAGCAAGTGAGAGAGACAGAGAGATTCAGAGAGAGAGAGAGAGAGATTCAAAGACAGAGAGAGATTCAGAGAGAGAGAGAGAGAGAGATTCAAAGACAGAGAGAGATTCAGAGAGATTCCGATAATAATCCTTAGACACACCTGTTTTGTCCTGTACAGCTAAAGGTCCACTCGACTTTGTGAATCTCTTTAAGAGCTCCGTCTCATGCTGTCCACAGTCGGAGGAGAGCGGAAAACTCCCTGTGTGCTCAGCGCTGTCTCCTGAATGAAAAGTAAATTCTCTAAGCTAATAGATTCAGCTCAGAGAGTTCGTCCTGCAGCTAGAGAGGTAATACTGAGCTTAGACTCATCCTCCATACATTCTGTTTGTAGACTTACACAATAATCACCAATCCTGTGCAAACCTACACAACAAACACATACCCGTATATGCACAGTCAAACACTCACACACATGCACGCACAGAGTTCTGTGGCAAACTGTAATAAAGAAGACAGCATCTTTGGGAGTGGTTCTGTCTGCCTTAGTCAGCAGCAATAAAATCTACTGATAACACACACACATATTTACCTCTCGCTGTCTTTGTGAGGTTCCAAGTAATAATGACATGTAAATATTACTGCTAACCCTCACCAACTTTTCACTCTTTCAGTTTTAAAACCTCTTTCAATAAGATTAAGAGAAAGAGAGATTTGTAGATTTGTAGTCAACAGCACTTAAACCGAGACCAAGTCCTGACCGAGACCAAAGTGTGTCAAGACAGAGACAAGACCTAGACCAGGGCAGGGCGAGACCGAGACGAAACCGAGACGGAAGAATGCATATTTCACAAGAAATAAAGACCGCGCACCGTGGCCTGAAACACCTGTCGTGACTGAGACCAGAGTGTGTTGAGACCGAGACAAGACCAAGACTCTGTAACTGGAACAACCATCATTGGTTGCACTTGAAGTCTGAAGTTATCCTCTGACAGTAAACAGCTCATTAATTGTAATATTCTCAACTGGTCTTGAAATAAAATTCTGAGTCCTCTTTGCCCGAGTCCATGACAAGGCTGAGTACAAATACAGCCGATTCTGAGACAAGACCGAGAATTTCAACAGCTGGTCTCGAGTACTAAAACACTACATCATGTACAAAAATCTCTTCAAAAACACACAATTTTGATCATGTCGGGTCGTCACAACCTCGTAAAAAATATCAAGATCGCTTCATGCCAAACTTGGCACTTGCCCATGAAACGCTTTTTCAGCTGCCCAATTGGTGAGTCACACATAGTTGCACTCGTGGGAAACTTCACGCTCATTTCAAGGTCGATGTTTAGTCTCTTTCAATTGTCTCTGGGGTGTGTGTGTGTCTGAGTGTGTGTGCGTCTACGTGCAGCAGGTGGATAATTTCGAGGCTGGAAGCACAGCGGGCTGGTGCGTAGTGTCAGGGGGAGAGTTAGACAGCGCAGGGCTGGTGCAGGGCTGAGAGACCCTCAGAATGATAAATCTGTGATGCGGCACTGCTGCTGATGCCATTGCATGATAATCAGCAACACACAGACACACACACACACACACAAACACACTCACACTAACACACAGATCCTCTGGTAGGTCACTGCTGCACATAGACTCAACACACACGCCTGTACACACACGGAATATAAGCTGTGGTCACTGCTGCACACACACACATACACAGTCTACACAGTCACTTATTGTTACACATGCGTACACACACAAACACACTCCAGTAGATCACGGCTATGCATTAACACACACACATACTCAGGCGTACAATACAATCTGTGTTGTTAATTGACACACACACAGATTCTCCTGTATAGGTCACAGTTACACACATACACAATCTATCCAGTCACTCACTATCACACAGTTACTAACAGCCACACTTTCTTACACTGTTATATGCAATGCCTCAAGCTCTAAGACACTGCAGCTCCATGCCACTCACACACATAATACACACACACACACACACCATTAGAGGACAGCTGCAGGTTATTTCAGCATTTAGCCACAGCTCAGACTCTCTCATATATGTGTAAGTGTCTGAAGCTGCAGACGGATCAATACACTGTGACTCTTCCACTTATCTTCACTGTCCACATTATTATCTGCCCAGCGTCTCCACTACAGTAGGAAACAGTCATTTACTAAGCAGATTATATACATTCATTACCTGCTGTCTGTAAGGTGGCTCTGGACAGCTTTTATTTTTCATATGTTTGCTTGCATATGTGCTTATATGGGTTGTGTGTCGGTGTGGGGGTGTGTGTAAGCAGAGAGTGCATGTGAATTTGTGAGTGAGTAAGTAAGTACGTGAATGAATGAATAAATGATTGATGTGACTGGTGTAGGTGTGAAAATGAAAAGAATGAAAGAAAGAAAGCTTATAGTTCTTGTCTGTGTGTATCTGTGCACACAAACAAAACATATATATAGAAGAAAAGCGAGTGGAAGTGAGTAGGGGGATGGCAAAGTAACTAGTTTGGGAAAGCCCCAGGAAATGCAATGCAAATCCAATGTAAGAATGTTTGAGGCTGAGGTAGAATGAAATCCTATTTTGGAACATTTTAGAACATAACTGGGATGCATTTTTTAGGTCTTATAAAAAGGATATATCCAGAAAAAGAAGGATGGCTGGTCAAGATGGATGGATGGATGGATGGATGAATAGAGAGATTATTTCCAGCGCTCTGTCATGGGTCAGAAACATCTGTAATGTTAAAATGGTGCTATTGTGCATGACAAAGGACAACTTTGGGAGCGACAGAACACGCCAAACGCTTCAACAGCTAAAGTGGAGCTGTTCAGAAACAAACACCCGTCTGTGGTTCTGTTTATGGAGGTGAGAGTGAAGGACTGATGCGCGCTGTCCTCGACTACATCCAGGCTAATGGCTTTGAAGTACCTCGACCACCTGTGAGTTTACACCCTGTCTGTCTGCCTCCCCGAAGCGAAGCAGATTCGGTATTAACGCCCCCCCCCGGACGAATACACACACACACAAACACTCCGACACCTGACCAGGCGCAGCTGAACAGGTAAGTGAGAGGGCTTTAAGCATGTGTGACAATCAAATGCTTCATCTGGCATGCTAACCACTAATGCAGTTATTACAGAGGTGTAATGAATCCTTGACATGCTTGTCCCTTTGTTAACTAACGCATTCACCAACAAGAGAGAGCACGCAATTTCTGTTAATCCCCTTTGAGCAGCCCTGAGGTCTGTGCTTTATGCATCTGCATTGTATGGATGAATGTGCATGTGTGTAAGCATATTAGGGTTTGTGTGTTTGTGTGTGAGAGAGCATGCATTCTTGTGTGTGTGTGTGTGCGCTCCGTTTTCTGACTGCTGAATAAGAAAACCCCTCCCAACAGTACAAATGGTGAGCCTTTTAAAATATGGAACAGCCTATTGACTAGAGTTTCTTAACATTAAGAAAAGACATTTAATAATCAACACTCTTCGAATGAATGTGTAAAAAAATGACACAAATCATGTGTAGCACTTTAGTTTACACATTTTGTGTTTAATAAAATTGTGTTGGAAAAAGTCCAATCTTTTACACATAGTTATGTGTACTTTTACAATGTACACAACATGTGCATTTGTTCACAGCATTCAACACAATATGTGTAATCAAGGACAGCACGTGTTAATATTATACATGTTTACACATCTTTGTGTTACCTTTCTTGACATTTTCACTGTCAAAAGTGTTAACATAGTGAATATGTTAAAATTAACACAAGAAATGTTGTCCCAAAAACTCATCCATTAATGTGTAAGAATTTGATACAGTTTGCGTCCTCTTTTCTAAGAGTGAAGGTTCAGTTCATCATCCAAACATGCCATATTTCATATAATTCTATAATTCATCATCTTATTCAGGTATGTACCATAAACTGGGGCTGCATGATTAAAAACCAATGATAATGCAAGATTTTCCTGAGATATATGTTGTAATATTAAAACAGGGATTGAATCAAATCACTTGAATAGCTGCCTTGCAAAAGTAATAATTCTAGAATGATAGAAGTGATTTTGTAGAGGAATGAATCTGCACAGAAAAGAAATATGATTTTAAAAAAATAACTTTTACACTACTGTTTAAAAATTGTGACCATCATTTCTTTAACTTCCTTCAACAACAGTTAAATTGGAGAAATTTCAAACATTTGTAGTCATAAAAAAATACAACTGGGGAAGTTTTCTTTTGTCAAACAGCAGGCGTGTAAGATGCTATGTAGATTAGCATGCAGCATGTAATTTGTCTTAAAAGACATTGCACATTCTGCACAGAGGCCAAGCTGAAACAACAGTGTACATACTAAGACAAAAAAACTATTTTCTAAAACAATAGTCAGCTTAACATCCAAACCATAAAAGAAGCAAGTGAAAATGCTTCTTTTCTGTAGAATCCAACCACAAAATAGAGTGCAATTTCAGTTAAAAAGTTCATAATTGAGAACTCTTCACCAGAATAAGCAACAGATTTGCTAAATGCTCATTGATGGCAATGTTCCTTGGAGAGGCAGAAGCTAGAATTGATCCGTCACCCTTTAAGCAGGTGAAATTTATCTGCCTTCCACCAGGTCCGACCCTCTCCTTTTACGATCAATTCAGACTCTACAGGATCACAATCTGCACAGAAACTACGTCCCATTCAGTCTGCTGGAGTCTGTTAGTGACAATACTATCAATATTATACAAAACACAGAAACATGATGCCAAATTCAAATTAAAAATATGAGTTGTTATAGCTAGTTCTTTCATTTGTTTCAGCGAGGAGGTTCATTTTTGGTCAAAATTGGTCAATAACAAAAGGAATTAATGGCTTATAAAAAGTTGTCTACATATTCATAATACAGGCCATCTCAAAAAATTAGAATATCGTGAAAAAGTTCAATATTTTTTGTCACTCATTTCAGAAAGTGAAGCTCATATATGATATAGATTCATGACACATAGAGTGAAATATTTCAAGCCTTTATTTCTTGTAATGTTGATGATTATGGCTTACAGATAATGAAAACCCAAAATTCAGTGTCTCAGAAAATTAGAATATTGTGAAAAAGTTTAATATTGGAAAGTCATGGTGTCACACCCTAACCAGCTAATTAACCCAAAACACCTGCAAAGGTTTCCTGAGCATTTAATTGGTCTCTCACTCTGGGTCAGTAGGCTACACAATCATGGGGAAGACTGCTGACTTGACAGATGTCCAGAAAACAGTCATTGACACCCTCCACAAGGAGGGTAAGCCATAAAAGGTAATTGCTAAAGAAGCTTCATGCTTCCTTCTGCTGACGAGTTTTATGGTGATGCTGATGCTGCCCACACTGCCAAAGTTACCCAAAGCTGGTTCAATGACCATGATGTTACTGTTCTTGATTTGCCAACAAACTCACCTGACCTGACCCCCTTAGAGTATTGTCAAGAGGAAGATGAGAGACACCAGACCCAACAATACAGATGACCTGAAGGCCGCTATCAAAGCAACCTGGGCTTCCATTACACCTCAGCAGTGCCACAGGCTGATCGCCTCCATGCCACGTCGCATTGATGCAGTAATTCATGCAAAAGGGGGTTCAACCAAGTATTAAGTGCATAGAAATGAACATACTTTTCAGAAACCTGACATTTCTGTTTAAAATATCCTTTTTTTATTGATCTTATGTAATATTCTAATTTTCTGAGACACTGAATTTTGGGTTTTCATTATCTGTAAGCCATAATCATCAACATTACAAGAAATGGAGGCTTGAAATATTACACTGTATGTGTCATGAATCTATATAATATGAGTTTCACTTTCTGAAATGAGTGACAAAAAATATTGAACTTTTTCACGATATTCTAATTTTTTGAGATGGTGTGTACATTTAGCATGTGTTGAAATAACATTTTAATATCCAACTTACATGTTCTGTTGCTAATTCATGAATACTTTGTATTTACCTGTGCTTAAATTGCTATTTATATTTATACTATAACATGAAAAACACATGGTTTATGTTCCATGAAGTCATGTTGTACTGCCACTGAAATAGTGTTTTAAAATGGGTGCAACATAGCAAGGCATAGTTAGTCCTTCCCACAGCTTTTCTAAAGCATTTCGTCAGCTAGAGCTGCTCTCTCGGTCACTGATAATGGCTAGACTGATTGCCCAAAGTGAGATGGAGGTAAACAGCTTTGTTAGGTGTCCTGAGAAAGGACTTTTTGCAGAGAAGACAGAATGAGAGAGAGAGCCAGATAGACTCTTAAGGGACACTCACTGCTTCGGGCCTGACAGTTCTCCATCATTACTGGTGTTGCTGTACTGTTTTGCTTTCTCTCCCCCACGGCAGGCAGACAAAAGCATGGCTCTTTTTCTCCGGAGTGTCTCTGCGGAGCTGTTGGAGAGTTGTGGGTTACAGGGCGAGTACACAGGGATTATACCAGCAGGCCGAGGGCAAAGTCACAACATGGGGGAAGCTCTTCTTCTAACTTTTAAGATGAGAAAATGCGACTGGCGGCGAGACGGACTTCATTTCCTGCTTTCTGCCTTCATACAAACATGGTTTTAAAAAGTTTTTATGCAGCTGCTGCAGTAACAATGAAATATGATCTCTGCATTTGATCCATCTGTGAAGGAGCAGCAGCCGGTGATGGGGGCCCTTGGAGCAGTGTTTAAGGATGGTATCTTGCTCATGAGTACCTCAGTGGTACCTTCAACTGCCCGGTATTTGAACTCTTTGATCACGGGGCTAACTCCCTACCCGTTACACTACCATTGCCCTCACTAAAGATGGTATAAAAGACAATACAATGTTTTTCTTTCCGAAACACAACATAGGTAAAGATTTCCCTGCCTTTGTTATGTGCCATCATTTAGGAGTTCTCAACAAGATGATAATACAATGCTATTTAAAAAATAAAACTTTGGTACAAATAGCACTTAATAGCACCTTGTATGGATCCATCTTCCATCTCTTGTTTCTCTTTTAGTTGTTATTTATCTACAGTGAACACTGATTCGGATTTACATGCCAATTATCTCACATGAGCGCATGGATCTTTAAACCAGTTTTCCTTGATATTTATAATAAGAACCTTTTCACACTACTCACTGGAACCCTGGAAAATACCAACACAGTTTCACAGCAGCAGAAGGTTGTGCATATACTACAAAAATGAACAAATGGCTAAAGTTATTTTTGCAGTTTTAAGCTTCAAATAATATTGTCAACCTTTTGTTTCATTGCTTCATTGCTAGTCAATTGTACCATCTACTTAAATCACTGAAATAGGAATGTCTGAGTTCATAGACTGTGTTTTGCTTCAGTCCTTGAAAACCACTTCTGATCAAACTCAACATGATTTGGAAACCTGCAGATTGAGGCATTTATAAGATTGCAGGAGATAAAACTGGTTTATATGCACAGCTTATCACAATCTCAAACTAAAGAACATATTGTGTCTTGGTGAAAATGGTGTATGGGGAAAAATCATACAAATAATGCAAATTTAGCCAATATTCCAGAAGTAGAGTTCTGCACTAAGTATAACCTCTCTTCTCTAAAAATGCAAAGACTTAAACTCACTGTTGAGTCAAACTGAATAATATTATTCAAGGGTCACTGGAGTTGTCAAACTTCAGCTACTGCAAATCAAATGAATGCTTCTTTAAAGGGTTGGAGGGAAGCTTGAAACATCAAGAGCAGGTCACAGGCTGCAAAACTTTCAGAAGCCTTGATGTAGAGGAGGCTCTTATGAGCGTTATTGCTATTCGACTCACACCAAAAGGGCTAAATCCCACTCCCTTACCTCATTCCTCCCCTTGTCATGATGATATTGGCCAATCTCACATCAATGAGAAAGCTTTTTATCTCATCTGGTTTTTATCTATAGCTGAGTGAGAGAAAGAGAGAGAGGGAGAGAGAGAGAGAGAGAGAGAGAGAGAGGGAGAGACAGTGAGAGAGAGAGACTGTGTGAAATATACTGTGGAAGCCAATGGCCCTTAAAGAGCTCAACTGGGACATGACTGCACTAGCATACAACGAACAACCACAACATTCAAATCATCTGCCTTATATTGTATATTTCCCCCTTGTGCACCCAAAACAGCTCGGACTCAAAGAGGCCTGAAATCCACAGGAGCCTTGATCACTTTCTTAAAATATGCAGCGATTTTCTGCTGTGGAAGAACAGAAAAATACATTATGGTGCCTATATTGTCCTTACAAAGTCATGTTTCGGAACTCCTGGTATAACATGCTTAGTCCTGATCAAATATTGACAGTCAGCTGAGATCAGGTGTATCTAGAACTATGGTCACAAGACCATGGAGAAAGGCCATGACAAAAATATTTATGAATCTAAAATAGTTAGTCATTTGCATAGCAGACTAATTGCATAGCAGTTAGGTTGCAAAAATACACAGAACTAAGGCACTGCCTCAGATTCTTGTCCACCTTAATTAAAAACATTAAGAATTTTTTTCTTTCAGAAAATAGAATCTCCACATCTACATGTTTGCTGTTCATTTCCTCCAGTTCCAGATGGTGATCAGTTAGAATTGAATTTTTCAAAGTCTTTAATAATGTTCTCTTTAATAATGTTCTTGTTGGTGCCTAAAGCTATTGAATAAATTAACAATTAACCTGCTCAGCATTCTTCCAAAGAGTCGCTGACAAACAAGTATGAAATTTTTGGGTTTGTTTTCTCATCTGGATGAAGCCAGCCATTAGGAATTCACAAGTGAGAGTAACTGTTAGTACCAGATTATTGGGGAGGGTTACGCCAAGAAAGACACTTTTCCTGTGTAAAACATTTGTGAAGTCAATTAGCGCGTGCCCAGGGTTGTTCCCCGCTTTGCACCCGTAGTTCCTGGGATAGGCTTCGGTCCCCCGGCAACCCCAGTTGGGATTAAGCTTTTCAGATAATGAATGAATGGATGAATATGCAGACAATGATGATCTGCAGTGGAAACCCTTTGAACTGTTTTCATGTATTCCTACATAAAACAGCACTTTTAATGAATGAACTAAATTTAGTTATCAAAGTAAAATATATAAGATTAGATTTCCTACACACAGATGCTGACAGCAACACGTCCCTACTGCCCAACTGGTTTTGGCTGGTCAACAACTTAAGGTGGTCCATATAAACTCCATTTTTGTAACAAACATAAGTTACAAATGACCTAAATCAAACCAGAAATAACCAACAAATGATCATCATGACCATCAACTAGGCCTAGCTGAAATCCTTTACCATTTTTCCGGCCTGAGAGACAAACTGATGATTGCAACAGATATTTCAACATTTGCCATTTGAAAAAAAGGTAGAAAATGAGATCAAACTTGCTTACACATGTCAAAAGTCTGTAGGAAAATGAGCTTAATCTCATTTCTATTCTGCATCATCACCTTCCTCCTCTGATTTCTTAGCCAAACAAAAAAGGCAATTTGAGATACAGCTGACGGTTTGCTCGTCAAATGAAAAAATATACAAAGTTATGCAAAGGATGCAGAAGAATGGGCTCTATTTTGGGGTAGATGTTCAGTATGATATCAGAAATAAGCAGGAGGGAATAGGAGGAGGCTGATTGCTCATTCGTTCTCTTTCTGCCACGCTGTGTTTATCTGGATTTCCTTATCAATAGCCCGCAAGCCTCCCGGGAAATAGGTGGAAAAAGAATACTTCTGTAATTTAAGAGACTTATACCCAAGAGCCATTGTGCATCAGACAAACTAATGAAAAAATCACCCCCCTCCCCACCTCCCTGCAGCTTCCCCTCGCTCTGCATTCAGCAAACAAAATTTGTTTCCCCTCAGTAGAGAAAGTCACTCAATTGTTTCTCATTTTTATTGCAATGAATAGCCTCTTCACCAATTTGCGGCCAATCTACCGCCAGCAATATCGGTGAAAGGCAATTACGAATCAAGCGCATTCCCTCATAGCCGAGCAATGCAAAAGAGCATCTCCACAGCAACTGAGATTGCATATTACAGTGTCATTTGTGGTTAACACGAAACCGAGACGTGGCAGCCATGGAGATAAACACAGCCTTATTTATTCTCGCTACTGCAGGTCAGTCGGCCAGAGAAGCTGGACGATTAAATGGTCCTGTGACTGTGGTAGAGGAGTGGTGTTGTGACAATTCGTCCTACCTTGTCAAAATGTCATTCCCTACTGCCAATTTAATGCTTCTAACCCTAGCCATAACCCTAACATGGGTAATAAACACTGGTAGGACAACTGTCAGGACAATAGCCTCAAGCTGCACTCACACTATACTGGCTTTCACTTTCATCATAGAAAAAATAATGTGGGAATCAGATTCCTCATTTCCAGATGCAAAGCAATTTCATGGCACAAATTTTGCCTGAAGTTCGCTTAAATCGTGTTTTGACAGCCAAATTCACATGGCTCAACTATTCAGGTATCGGGCAGAGTTGCCCGTTCAGCTTCTCAGGTTTTGGGAAAAATGAAGCAGGCTCTTACTCTAGCTGTACTATAGCTGAACCAAATGATTCTTGGGTTAGGTGCAAGTAGAGCCGGGCGATTCATGACTCACCCAGGTCAATCATCCAGATTCATTGAACAACTCATGAGTCACGAATCTGAGGTCCCCATCAACCTGAATCCTGACTCGCACACCTGGATCTGTTTAGTGAGTGACTCAGGGGGAGCCCAATCCTAAAAAGAAATATTACAGCTCCAGCTCCAGGTGCAAGTGACGTGAACAAAGTCACAGTTACTCGTTGTTGATGTTAAAAGATATATACATATACACCACTATTTTTGCTCAAAAAAGGATTGTTTTGTTTTGTTCCTGGAAAGTTAGAGGCTTTCACTTCTTCATCTGTGATTTTCACCCTTTTTAATTGTCTTCAATGTGTAGTAAAAAACTAAATGGAGGCTTTTGGGGTTTCGGTTTTTGTGCTGACGCCCAGATTTCCTGCTCCTTCTCTTCATCTTTAACACCCTTCTTGCCTTGACCTTCTGGCCCGCAATCGAGGGAATCTGACATTAAGACATCGCAGCCATACACACCACTCGATGCTGGGTGAGTATATGCCCATTGACGCACATACATTCATTTTCATGAAGTCCCCTGCCTCGGATAATACAGCAACATGACGAGCTCCCTCTCTGCCGTCATTTTCATTAACCGCTGCAGTGGATCATTGGCCAAGCAAACAAATTCAATTCTTCGGGGGACTTCAGCACCGAAGAGCATGTCTAAATCTTATAGTAAAGACTACAGGGGCGTAGACAGGAGCGAGAGCACCATTAGATGGTGGAGTCATTGCAAAAGGCTCTATTTTTGGTCGGCGAGCGCGTTACTTGACACAGAGTGAGCTGTTCATATATCATTCCCCAATCGGGCCGTCAGCTGGAGAACCGCTGGAGCAACACAAAGCTTTTTTCAATTAACCTGTCAGAATCACAAATGGAAACTAATCAAACCTGCAAATCATTATTAAAATGCTAATATGGTGGGTGTTACTCAGTTATAATCTTAGGGGCTACTGTGCCAGTGGGCCCAAACGGGCTCTGTGCCTCATTAATATTGCATTACAGTCCTGAAACAGAGAGGAGGAGATGCCGATTGGGATTTTCCTTGGCAGGTCCAAGGCTCACAGGACTCGGGCACAGGTTTCTGGCTCTAAGGCACTTTGTCTAAGACAACAGATTATGTAGATGGGCTTAATAACTGTATTGCTTTCCCATCAGAAAACAATGGCTCAGTTTGGGGCTTTGTCACATGAAAAAATACAGAAAATAAACTTGGTGCCATATATGATGAGTGTTACCATTACTGTTTGGGGTAAAGAACATGATGATGTCATAATGCGACAAAAATTCTAAAGGGAAAAGTGTCTCCAGTGTGTGCGCGTTCATACATTAAGCCAAAATAATTGCAGAAGGCAGAGCACTTCCAAGTAATCAAACGAATTAGAGAAATTTATTAAAAAATAATCTTAAATAAACCTAAGTAAGAACCCATTCGTGCTCCAGACTCCTAGATCATTATTCAAAAACAGAAAACATGCAAATTGCTTTGCTAAATCACGCTATTACCCCTCAATGCGTCTCTTGCTCCCACTAATATGAATGAATGAGAAAGGGTGATGTGAGCAGAGGAGAGGGAGGGAGAGAGAGGGAGAGAGAAAGAGGGCTGCTCATCAATTTGTTGGTGCTAAATTGAAGTTTATGGCTGAGGCACAATAAGAATTTATCTGGAGTGTCTGTGTAATTGGCATTTGAGTTAGAGGACACATTGCTGTGTAGCTTTGCAAATGAGACCAAATGATGAGACGCTAAATCATGGATAAAAACGACACGCTGTCAATGGATCACTGGAGAAAAGGAGGTCTGCCATCAAATCACTTTAAAAGTTATTACTGTTGTTTATATGTGACAGAATCATATAAACCTGAACTTACAAAGTCACAAGGCATGAGTTCTACTATAAGACGTGGGACAGTGAAATTTAAAGAATAACATCCCAAATGGGTCTGCTCCATCATTTGTTAAGGAAAGTAAAATTAGCTTGGAATCATCTTGGAATGCATTTTTATTCACTTTTATTAAATATTATTTATAAAGTTTTACTCTTTTTATTCAGAGGTTTCAGAGGGACTAGTTAAAATATGTTTCTGCTCTTCCATACTGACATTACCTTTAAAAAAATCATATCAATAATCAGCTACAACCACAACATCTACACTGTCATCACATTTAGGAGATATTGTCTTGCCCTGTCTGGCATGTCAGTTTTTAATGCCTGGAAACATCCACTGTTTTAGACAATTTGTCATTACAGTTGTTAGGTTTTAGTGTTAAACGGTATGAGGGTGCCGAGCAGCAAATCTCATGAACAGTGAAACCTAAGTCTTTGTAAATGCATTGACAAATGCATCGACATATGCATCTTTATATCAATCTGTATAAAAGCCTGTAACACACACATAGAATTTGGGAAAAGCATCCAGGACAGGAACTCTGGAGCACAACCTGAAACTCAGAATGCTGTAACATCTGCAATAAAGGTTTCTCTTCTAGCAAGTACATTAATGTACTTGTCACTTGCATCTGTTGAAACAATATTTAGATTTTTGGATGTATTGCACTGTTGGTTTTTCAATACTATCTACTTTATGTCCTTTAAGTACTTTAAGTAAGAGATTACAAAAAATAAATATTTGCAGATTTGTGACAAACTTGTGGTCAACAGTGGAGCTTGCCAGAATATGTTGCCACACGTTTGCCATTGTTAGCCACTAGAAGCCACAAACCTAATTTGCATGAAAAAATATGTGGCAACATTGCCAAAGGTTAATGGCAACTGTTTGCCAGAAGTCTAACATTTTTGTAAGGGTTGAATTTAGTATTTATCGTTCTGTACACATCGCTGTGCAGTGCGCATCTTCTGCTGTTTAGCATCTCATGCTAATTTATGGTGATGTGCCTTAGAGAACTGTTCAGAGAATGTTGTGATATCAAGTGATTGAAATTAGAAATAGTTAGCAGACTCCATGACCTAACAACAGGACTGAATTTGTTCTAGGTCAGGAGTTCCCTGTCTTGGTCCTCATGGATCGCTGTTCTACACATATTTGGTATTTCCAGCACACCCCAATCCTACACTATTAATTAATTCATCAGTCACATCAGGTTTCCTGCAGTCATAATTACACGAAACTGTGAAGAGTAGGGACCTGCAAGAAACAGCATTTCAAACCGCTATTCTAGATTAATTTCTTTTAAAAGAAGGTAACACCCTGGCATGGTAGGCATTATGCTAAACCAAAGCAGTGAAGCTAAATTTGCACAGATTTCGTATTTCGCGCACCAGTACACCCTGATCCAACCTTGCTAATTAGCTAATCAGTTGCAGCAGGTGAGCTGTGGTTTGGAAAACCCGAATCTGTGAAGAGCACTGAGCTGCAAGGATCAGGGTTGAGAAAAGATGTGCTATACCACCAGTCCTACCTGTATAAAAGACAAAACAAAGCTTTCATTTTTGGACTGTTGGCTTAGGGAGTGGCATCAGCACATTTTGAAAAATTCCAGACTCCATGTCAACTTTTTAGAATTACATTTCCATTGTCATCTAGCTGGCGTTTCTGACAAGAACAAATGTAACATCGGCATTGCTGACATTTCCTGACATATCAGCCTTAAGATAGTAACATATCAATTAAATGCCTTCCCACACCAGGCCTTATTGGCTCGGCATAGCTTTGAGCCGCTGCATTGTTAGCTGCATCTGCTGCGAAGAACATGTGCTCTGACCTCTGCTGATGTTTCAATTCGATCTCGCTGCTGTAGCAGCGGATCAATGAAAGTAGGACTGAGCAATGCATGGCTCTGCAAGCACAACAAAGGGGGCTATCATTACAGGCTCATTCTGCCGTGGCTTTCACGTACAAGGGCCCTTTGAAGCCTCAAAGCTTGGGCTCTCCTTTAAAACCATCAAATCTCTGCCTCTCTGTGTTTCATCACTCAGCGTTTCATATTTCATCCTCATCCAAAGTGTTTCTCCAGGGCTTCTCTTGACTGAGAAAAGCTTTCAGCATAGTGTCATGGCTTGCTATCTGTACTCTTCATATATTTGAATATTTAAAGGTTCCCCCACTCTGCTAAGATATTCTCACCTTATTTTATGAAACGAACTTTGCTAGGCCTTCACATCAAAATTCCTCAGCTGTAGTCACCTAAGTCTCGAAAGAACCTCCTTCGTGACCAGCTAAAGACACGACCCGTGATCTTATCAGCCACATCCTCTACATATTTTAAACGCGAAGGGGTCATTATTGAGCTGGACTGATGGAAGTCGGGTCGGTGAGATCAGCCATGGGCAGAGCGAACCGGCAGTCAATTTAGCTGTGGAGAAAGACATGGCTTCTGCCTCCATTTCCACTTCAAAAGATCTGCTGGAGTAAAAGCTGTTTGCTGACAAGAGCCTAGATCAGGCTTAAGCAAGCACATGAAAGGGAGACTGCAGTAATCCTAAAAATGACCCTCTCCACAACAACCAATCACACGCTGGTGGTGTGCTGGAGCAGGAGCATAATAAACATTACCAGATTCACCCAACAAGGCTACGATTGGGGATTCTACAAATCCCTTAGTACTTAGGCCAAAATGATGCAATCTACAAAGCAAAGAGTGAAAAAACAAAGTGCAAAATGCACCAGTCCTAATGTATGTTTGTATAGAAGTAGCAATATCAGCAGAAAAACATATGTCTAGAAACTGGTATTGCAATGATGAGTATTGACTTCTATCTGATATTTTTATGAAACAGCCTCACCTCCTTGCCATTAGTGACACAGAGAAAGCTGTTAAAGTCATGCACTCTTGATCAGTTTTAAGGCAGTCCATGCTCTTCAGGAATATTACCAACAATGTTATTTCTTATTTCTTTCTGTGTTTCATCTCTGGTTTTTGTAATGGACTGTTCTTGCACTATGGTATAAAATGGTTTGCTCTACGTTTTTCTGTTCCAGTTGACTCTAGTTTGTATTATCTGTACTATACCTGATTGCTGACTTTAAATCCCTGTCACTTTACCAATAAGAGTTTGGATCCTTCATTTGTTTGCATTTAAAATACCTACTACAATTGGATCTCTAACAAGTGATTTGCTGAAAATGGCCATGTAGTAATGCCGCCATTGCTAAATGGGCTACATTTGCCAGAGAAATGAATCAGAACACTACTTGTAGTTTTCCCCCTAATATATGAGCCATATTTATATCTTGGCAGTTTCATCCTGATACTGATATCAAGCAATATTCCCAAATTCTAAGTGAAGAAATTGATGTGGTAAACCATATATCCCACAAGCACAAAAGACAGCAAACACAATAATGTGTTTGTGTTTTACCTTGTTAATTCCTCTCCAATGACTGGAGGTCATTAGGTTTAACGTTATGTTGAAACCATAAAGAGCTGCGTGTGGTCATTAAGGGCCCCAGGGGAACATGGGAGGGCAAATCCAGGTTCTTCTCTTTTGTTCCCTTAAGAAAAGAGTGTTAACACAGTTCAGCAATGCCCATAGACCATTCAGCATGCACAATTAGCTTTGTGGGGGCTGCAATTACGGCATCTTAATGCTCTCTCATAACCTGCAAGCAGTCATTGTTCATAAACACGCCCCCCCCTCTGTCCACACAAACATTAATATGACAGGCCCACTGAACTCCCATTATTGGTTATTTTCTAATTCCTACTTCTCTCCAGATTTCCCACCATATGGCTGTCAAACCCATGAAATAAATTGCCCGGCCATCAGGCCTCTCTTCCCATCTCATAAAAAAACATATAATTGGTTTAGCATTGGAAGGATGAATCCTCCATGATGTATGTCTCTCTGATCGATGGCTGTCTGGGAGGACATCCTCCACACGGGGAGGTTGGCTGACCTTTCTAAAGGTGAGGGTCGAAGGTCACACAAGGCCGATAGATCAAGCAGGGTGAGGTGTAAAAGCACTTACTGACATAAACACCACGCCAATATGAAATGTAATGGGTGGGTTGTGCCTTGCGGTCAGCCCACTGCCCTTATGACAGACGCAAATGTGAACAGCGTCGGACAGGGACAAGGAGAAATCACATAAAAAAGAGGACGATTAATATTGGGGATAGCAGAAAAAGGGGGGAAAGAAAGAAACAGATAATTTCCTGCCTTCCGCAGAGACGAAGAGGGCGGGAACACTGAGGCTGGAGATCTCGAGGGATGTGAGATCTATTAGAGATTTATTCAAATGTGTTTTTTGAGTACGCACACAGCAGGGTAAGTGGTATGAAAAGAGGCAGTCGACCACCGTGGCACGCGGCGGGGAACGAACCTCGACTACGCATCTACAGCGATTTACAACACACACCAGCCTCCGAAAGACATGCGGTCAACCCCCTTCCTGCTTTTTGAATGTCTTACCCAACCTGTGCACAGTGGGCCCTATGGACCAACCGTTTTTAAGAAGATATGTTCTATAAAACTACTAAGGCTGTGTTCATAAAGATTGTGACATTCACCAATATGTTCATGTTTGAAATTTGTTCTTAGGTAAGAATAGAATCTACAAATGGTGAAGAGCGCTTTTTTTAAAATTGCATGGATGTTTGTGAAAAATATTTACTTGGATTTTATTCAATTCCATCTTTGTATAATATTATATTATTTAATGTCTTAACTTTCTGAGAACAAATTTAAGAAAAAAATTATTAAAGGCCCAGTAACTTCTCAAAACAATAAAGGAGCATCAGTGCATAGGCATCAACCAAATTTCACCTCTGGCTGTGTCACAGAAGTCCACGTGGGATTAACATGTCTAATGGAGATGTCATGGGGTGGCTTGCCACTTAACACCTACATGAATAACTAAATCTAATTTGTTTGGTCGGAATATATTAGTGTTAATGTGTGGGCTAGCAAAAATCTATATGCATCAGCAAGATCGCATGGGCGCAGAGATTTCAGATTTGGGACTTTACAGTGAGATGATGCATCCTTTATGCCTGTCTGTGACGGATATTCCGCTGTGTGGAGGTAAGAGCCGAACACCCAGATCATGAGTAAAGGATGGAACAATGAGAAATTGAGAAAACAGATCTGCATGAAAATAAAGTAGTAAAATGATGTATACACACCAAACAACTTAATGCAGTGCTACTCTAGTCAGGCTGTTTCACTGAGTTTGATGCAAATGAAGCTTCTAGCAGCACCTTGTCAACGATGAGCAAAACGTTGCAGTACAGATGGTTGGAGTGTATGGTAATCAGTACTTAAAAGTCTCTCTCTCTGACACGCAGACACATTTTCATTGCTTCTTATGCTAATGCTCATTGACATTTCACTGTTGCTCGGTGATGAGCCTTTACAAATGACTGGTCAGCATGGCTGAGAACCACCACACACACACTCTCAAACACACACACACTAAAGCTGCTCAGAGACCGAGCACACCTGCAGTGCAGTACTGCTTAACCCAGTCATGTAGAAATGCCTTTACATGACTCGCACAAAAGGAGGAACTCATTAGCTTCAAGTGGAGTAGCACATCTGCAGATGGCAGTAATGCCTCTCGCTCTGTAATAGGATAAAATACTGCTGCATTCCCACTTGGTAACATTGAGCATCTTCTAGGCAGCATGTGCATAGCGTGATATTCACCATGAGCAGCAAACACAAGGGAGATAAAACAGGTGGTGTACCAGCGCTGCCCGCCACCGCCAGATATATACAAGACACGTGCAGTCACTACAGATGAAGTTGAACAGTTCAGTAAATTAACTACGCAACGTCTTTCCAAATTATTCATTGAATCTCACAGAAGAGCCGCCATGTTTCATAGTTACTGTCCATCCACCGAATACAATTCCACTCTGTCGGGCCATAGATATATGCACCAGCCCCAGCATATTTGACAATGTCACTGCTATAACCACATCTATCAATCACATTTACTGTGTCTTATTTTGTCTACCTCCCCATTCTTCCCTGCCCACATCCATCACTGTTTCACCATCCATCTATTCAGTTACCTTACCTTTTATCCAGCTATGCATCTTGTGGAATCCCTCTCACTCAGGGACTGCCAACTTGGACTATTTCCAGTCGTACTGGGCATTTTTGGAGGGAACTGTGGAGAAAAAGTGGCTTTAAACAATATTTTTGGGACGGTGTATATTTTTGCAAATAGCCTTGTTAATACAGGCCTAGGTTTTTTGGTAGGTATAATGATTTTATTTGAAGAATGACCTGTCAAAAATGGCAAATTTATAAAACTGTCAGCTGTGTATATTTACGTAGGTCTGGAAGGGGTTTGGAAGTTGTTGACATGAAAAAGAAAAAACTGACAATTTTACAATGGTTTACTTTCAATATAATAAGTGCTGCTAGATTTGGTTTTTTTTGGTCTGTTTTGTACAATGACTGATGTATATAACTGTGACAGACAACACTATACTCTTGCACCTACCAGTAAAATGTCATAGTATTTCAAATGTGTTTGTCGTCTGTTTCAAGTGACTAATGCTCTTATCATTTTAATGAGTATTAGAATGGCACAACAACCATTAGCACAAGAATGTTTAACAATGATGAAAGAGGAAAAAGGACTCTATTAGCATAAGCTGTGCTAATGGGTCTCCATCAGGTTTCATATATTGTTAGCCACTTCACCTCATATGTCTGCATTCATCAGTTATGCATTATTGGTAATCTTCAAATGAGCTTAACGTGTGCTAAATTGATTGATCTAATCCTACAAATCTCAACAGAAAAACAGAGCAAACTTAAATCAACACTATTTATTCAAGATGTTTTGATTTCATTCTTTAACATTCTATGTAATGTATGGCAGTGTTATTTGCTCTCCTAGCGGTGAACAACATGTAGGTATCGCCAGATGGAAGTGTGCATGACAACACAGACAGGCTTCAGCATTGTACACTGATGGCTATGACTGGAGGCTAGCATGCAGCGCTCCACATGGACACTGTAAGAACTTGATGACGATGTGTGTGCATCAGATATGCACAAGGGAGGTATAACAGGTGGTGCAGCACTGTTTTTGCAAAAAGAGAGAAATATGCAGAAAGTAATAGTCCAACAGTGTTCCACTTCTGGGTCACTGGACATGCTGTTTTAACACTAAAGCTAACAGACCTGCATTGTTGCTAAGTCAACCTCTAATTGCACTTTACTTGCCACTGAGAATTATGTGGTACAGGGGTACAACCCATATAGGTAAGCTAATAAGTAATTCCACTTTTAAGTCAGTGTTTTTTGTCATTGTGAAAACACCACAGCAAAGTTAGTGCTGTGATTCAAAGTTTTAGTGGTGAGTGAAAATCTTGGATGGCACACCCCTTTACAGCACACCATCTCTAGATTTTCACCTCAGTTGTGACTAACTGCAGTAACATGTTCACAAACATTTTGCATTACAAAAGTATTTTATAGTTTTTAACTTGCAAAAGATTTGCCTTCCAACAATTCTATACTACAATCCAGTTCTTCCAACTCTGGAAGAACATGGAAGCTTCGGACAGAGTTCAATATCAATCCACTCAACATCCAATACACCGAAGCCACTGGGTAAGCAAGCAAAGTTCAAAAGGTGGATTTCTAATGTTTGCCTGAGAGCAGCTTCGAATGGCACGTACTGTACCCACGGCTGTACTTATAAACCACAGCAAATCCCGCCACCGGGCTCTTCCTCAAAAACAAGCCGGCATGATAGATAGCGGTGTTGTGTAAGGACGCTGCCTCCCTCTCATGACCCAACAACAACATAATTAATCGTATGCCTCTGGGCTGTGATATAAAGGCGCATTAACACTGCGAAATGAGACAATTAAAAGCACATTTCCCCCCACAATCACGATTAAGATTAACAACCAACCCAACACCCTCCCTCCTAAATGGGCAAAGTTCATCAGCACTACCTTGTAGCATCTCTTCTGTGACTAACACTCAGATCCAAGATCATTCATCCTTATTTTTAATTGAGCGCCTGAATAATACTCATGGTGTGGAGGGCAGATCGTGCCCTCGTACAAAGCATGATTATTACTTCTTTTTCAATTCTGTAAAATACAAATGGATTCAGTAAGAATGGTATCTCCTGCAAGAATTACACATTCTCTCTCATGCTTTCCATTTCATATTTTTTCCTCCTACTGTGCCAATATTAAAATCCATGAATATGCCACAAGGATTTTCTCTCATTATTAGATATTGCATCCTTTTTAAATGGCACCATTTCTAATGGCATTATTAAACTACTTCAGTCTCACAGGGATTAATCTGATATGGGTATGCTGATGAATTTTAATTAAAACTTTAGCCCGGCAACCTGTAATCCCCTTTATGTCTCATTAAGGCAAAAAGAACTCTTCAACAATAGCAAATTGATGGAAGAGTGGAGGAATAATGGGCGAGAGCTGCTGCTCTAATGCTGCATCTATAGGCCTCTGTGCAGCACAGGTCTCTACAGAGACAATGAAGAACCAGCACCAGCTTTGAAGTCACTTGATGTGAGAATCCTCTGCCACTCACACGCTGGGTCTGCCTGTGTATTTGGGCAGAATAATGATTAAGGAGAGAGAGAGAGAGAGAGAGAGAGAATCACAGCAGAAGCCCCCTGCCTAACCTGCACTGTCCAAAGAATTTTAACAATTGTGAAGGCTGCAAAGCAAAATGGTAAGTGTGGTTATTGATGTTCTCATACACACACACACACACACGCACAGTGAAGCAGGGGAAATGTAAGCTCATGTCGGCTGTAATGAGAAATTGAATATCTGCTCTGCCATATTTTAAAATGTTTTAATATTATCTTTTTAATTAAACTGAAGATATTCCCATATTGTTCTAGTCATTAGACTGGGTGTGTATAAGTGCATGTGCATGTTCGAATCAACACCATTCAGTCTGGTATACTCATCTAGCCTATTCTCAATCAGACAGATGCCAGATATCTAGAATTATGAGTCATTAGCATTAATTCAGCTTGTATTGAGATAACGCACAAATAAAGCTGTTGTATCTGTCTAAGAAGCTATTTTTTGTTCATTGTGTTTAATATGAAGCTTTGCAGAGCACATGCTGATAAATGCACGAAGAATATCTGATGCTTTCCAAACTAATTACTCAGGGATGACAGATCTTTAAAAGCTCTATTCATAAGCTCAACTGACTCAATAATGGTGTATACTTTACTGCAATTTTTTTTAGATATTTACCATTTACATAATTGAACTGTATTTAATATTTGCATGTGTAACACTCAGTCTGGAAATACAAAGCTATAATTCTGAGACCAAATGGGTTGGGTATGAAAATAAACACCAGTCATTTCCATCTAGTTAAACAATCAACAGCAGAGAGGAGAAGAAGCAAATTAGCTACATTTATCCCAAACATAAACTAAGAAACATTAATGCTTTCAGGCCGTAAGATACAGCATTTACTAATCTGAAAAGTCAGACCACTGTGCCTCTGATATCTTTTACATTAAGGTTGGCAGGTTCTATTTTAAAAACCTTTTCTGTATCACTAGCTCTACCCCAAACACGTTGTACAAATAGGAAAGCTGCAGAGATAAAAATACCAGAAGAATGAGAACTTGATGAGTTGAGATGGCGACTGATATCACACCGTAATAAGAGACCAAGCACAGCATTGCAAAATTGCATTAAGATGCAGAGATTGGTGGCACTGTGGCTATTGCAGCATTTACTCAGAAAACGGTAAAATATCACAGATGCTTTCTGCAAATCTTAGAACAGGCAGAAGGAGCTGTGCCGACTTAGATAGGTTGGCGGGATTTCTCACACCATTGAGCACTGGCACTGCACAGGATAGGGGTTAGATGTTACAATGTTAGATTCTGGCACATGTTAGACATTTCTTGAATCTCAGTGGAGACTCATAGGTCAGGCAGAAACAATTATTGTTTTCACAGTTTGCTGTGGAATATTAAATTCCAACATTAAATTCTAGAGAACTGCACTATTATAATGACACTAATGCACAATTAAAGAAATAGCCTAAATTAATGTAACTACATGAACTCATAAAAACATAGCCAATTTTGTCACAGCATGGCAGAAAAAAACTAATGTTGCTAATATTCAATGGACATATACAGTAATGCATGTAGCGTCTTCCAAAAGATTCCTTAATTATTGTGCTACTGAGTCTCTGTATGTTAACAATTAATTCTGGCTTAATGGCTAAATTGATAATGCTTATTTTCCTAGCTTTAGAGACATTGTAAGAATTTTTTGTTATTCTGAGGATGATGATTGTTTTCAGTCACAACTAAAGTGATTGTATTTAACATGTCAAAATGTCTAGGAGGGTTTTATCCAATAAAAAAATCATTAGACAGTGATGTGCCATTGTTTATTGCTTTTTTATTGTCGAAATGTAACCCATGATGTAGCAATATTGTTACTGTAAATTTAAATAGCTTACTGTCATTAGTGCTTTTTTCTCTATGTATTAAAGGTTAAAGTGTGGATCATATGCAAAAATTAAGCCACAATCCAAGTGTCTAAGCAGTAGCTAGAGCTGCACAGCTACTGAAAAGGAAGGTACAACAGAGAAGAGGCCAGTGAGGAAAATGCAATGACAGTTAATAAAAAGTACAATAAAAGAGACCATCAAACGGAGGCTATATTTAGATTTTAAAGTATGCTGTTCTGAAGTGAAGATAGTGGTGGCAGTATAAAGAGGCATCATGATGAGCATATCTAGGTGAGACGATCATTCAGTATTCGCTGCATGGTAACTACAAAGTAACGCAGATAGTAGGTTTGAGTTTCTGTAGCTAGTAGCAAACCATGAGAAGAAAGAATGTTAGAAATGCTTTCATAGCAGATACACACATATAAGTGCATGACAAAAATGTTTGGTAAACATTAAACACAGATGCCATTTTTCACCAAACGCAGTTATAGAAGGACTCTGATGATCCCACTGTAACATACAGCCACTATTCAAGAACAGTATCAAAATATGTGTGCTTTTCTTATTCAGAAGTGACCGAAATGGGATGTATCAGCTCTATTAAGCTTAAATCAGAGCTCTTGCAATCTACTGAGTAAATAAGTATGCAGCTGCTATCAGATTTTTACTAACTGTTAGGTTCAATTCTCTATTTATCTCTTTAAGGTCTGAGTCAGTTCCATAATAAAAGAAAAAAAACACAGTTGATGGATCCAAACAAGAAAGAGATATTCAGAATGTATTATCATAATTATGGTAAATAAAAACACAAGCCCAACATTTTGCCTTTTAGCTTCATTACTAAGAAAGCACCACTTCTGAGGAAGAAACAGCTGTATTCTTTCAAATGCAAACTGGCTGACTTCTTTCATCAATCCAAAAAGCCACTGAGATGTTACGAGGTGGGATTTACCAGCGTTCTTCCTTAGCTCTCACTGTGTGATAGCAATCAGATTGGTTCCCGGTAATTCCAGAGTGCAGCTGTATCAAATCCAGACATTGTGAAACACACTTGGCCTTGGATTTGTTGAAACCCATTGGCATCTTATCACAAGCTTCCGAGTGAATTTGGGATGTTTCAACTGTTTCCACTATAGTCTACAATACAGTATTTTCCTCATGTAAATTTAAATGTAGTGTGATAAATGAGCGAATGTTTGGATTTTAGTTCTCTAATAAGTGAATAACAAATATAAATCTATGTCTGTAGTTAATCTAATTTTATCTCACATATTCATTATGTGACATGTACAGGACAAATGATGATTAACGACTACTTACAACTTAGTGCAATTAAGTCTTTTTTGGGAGTCATATATGAGTGATTTAAAAGTCTGTGGTTTTCCATTAATTATGCAATCCTCTAAGTAATCTAAGTCACCAGTGGAATCTACCAAAACAAATAACACAAATATTTATAAAAATGAAATTATTTTTACACAGGTTTAAAATGTTGCAGCATGTTTTTAATAGGCAGTCCCTACAGGATTTCACAGGCCTTTTTTGAGATTATTGCGTCCTAAATTGCCTGACAGCTTTTCTTAAAAATTGCGATTAAAGTTGTGGTGTTTTTAGTCGTTTTGTTGCAACAAAGTTGTGGAAAAAAATGTGATTTTGGTAATTGGTCAAAATTGCATGGTAGTAATGAATTGGCTGAATTTGCGTTAATAGTTGTGATCGCAATATTGCGAAATCCTGGAGGGTCTGAGTAGGCAACACTCCTGCTTGCCAGTTGTGTATTTTGTGCTTTGTTGAAAGTAGTTCATACAACTTGAGGTAAAAAAATAAATTTTTATTATTTATTTTGGACTTTTACTTTAATATTTCTGACACTAGTTTTCTTGTGGTTAAATTTTCAGTAATGTAACAATACTTCTACCTGAGTCCAGATTTTCAATACTCTTTGTACCCCTGGCAGAACTCTGAACTCATGATCTATTTGAGGTGGTGTTTCCCTGGAAGGCATCCAACACCTCCATTTATAATTGCCTTACTCTACTCTATTTACTTGCCTGGTGGACGTCCTTAGTCAGGGTGACCTCGCCGGCTTGTGGTTCGCACACGACATCCCCAAAGCCACATTCCCAGAGCCTCTGCTGATGAAGCTGGACCTCAAGCCTGCGCTTCACTCCTTCTGGCTGGACGAAGGTCAGCAAGGGCTGGACTTACTTTTCTGGCTGGAGAAAATGTCATAAATTTCCAATATCCCCTTGTGAAATGCAGGCTGTTTCTCAAGGTGTGGAGGGGGGTAAAGAAAGGGAGACTTCCTCTCAGAGTGAAGAAGAACAGACATGACATTTTCAAATCCGGCCTGATCCAGTGTGGCTGAGCTGATGGCGAGAAGGCCGGGGGGAGAAGTACATGAGAGGAATATTTCGAAGATATCTGGGCAGAGGTGGATGTGAATTTGCAGGCGGAGGGTCTGCCGGGAAACGGCCGACATCATACTGTCAACATTGCCAAAGAAGAAAAGATCACGGGCAGATTAAACACCTCTCCCTCCATCAAGCACCAGAGAGCCGGTAACTTTATGGCACTTTTAAACCTACAATTCTGATGAAAGACAACAAATGCTTTTGGTAAGAACAGATATTCTTCTTGAACAACCATAAACCTTCCACTTCAGAGGATGAAATAGACTCTTTAAAGTTAAAGTCTAGTAGCAAAAATAAAACTTTCCTTTAGGATTCTGCTAAAGACAGCTCAGACTTTTCAGATGGTCAGCGGTGGGTTTAAGAAGCACTTGACTGGACTCATCGATTTTCTCTTTGTCCAGAAAGACAACAGACAAGCAGAGGAATTCTTCTGTACTATGTGCTAAGTTCTAGTTCTGAAAGCTGGGAAAGTGTCCATGTGAAAAATGAAATATACAGTATGTTCTTATTAAGATTAAAATGAACAACAGTACTACAGGACTGAAGGTGTAATACTCAACTTACACCGATCAGCCATAACATAATGACAGGAGAAGCAAATAAAACAGAAACCTGATTCAACTCAAGAATCATTGTAAGTGTAAAAATAGAGGAAGGAAGAAAGAGAGTGTGGGGGTGGAAGTTGGACATAGAAAGATGAATGTTATCTAATCTGCCATGCACGCTGGTTGAGGCATATTAACCAACAAGGTCTAGAAAAACTGCTAACTTCTAAAATACAATTATAAAGTTCAGATGATTTCCAGAGTTTGCAAGCAAAAGAGACCTTAGATAACTGTGACCAGGGCCAGATTATAAAGTCACAGGCCCCTGGGCACAAATTTTGGATGGGCCCAAAATTTCACAGGCCCCTGGGCCCAGGCCAATAAAAACCCATCGGTTGATCCGGCCTTGACTGTGACCCCCACTCAACTAGATGATATCTGGAAAAAGTTTAAAAAGCAACAACAGTACTAGACAATAGGCACATTATTGAACTTACACCAATCAGTCGTAACATTATGGCCACAGACAGGTGAAGTGAATACAACTGATTATCTCAATACAACTACACCTGGAAGTGAGTGGGATATATTACCCAGCAAATGAACATGAAGTTATTATTTTGAAAGCGAAAAAATGAGAAATTGTGAGGATTTGATAGACTCTGAAAAGAGCAAAATAGAGATGGCTAGACAACTGAATTAGAACCTCTCCAAACCTGTGTTGTGAGATGTTTCTGGTCTGTAGTGTTCATTAGCAACCAAAAGTGGGCAAAGAAAAAATGGTGAACTGGCATCATATTTATTCATGTTGGGAGCAAATGATGACCTATGTTGCCTGATCCAATAGAAGAGCTAGTGTAGATCGAATTGCTGAAAATGTTAATGCTGATATTAACACACATTGCACCATAGTGTGTTGTGTTTAGGGCCGCATAGCTCAAACCAACTCAATATTAGATGGGCGGTTATAATGTTATGGCTGATTAGACCACTTTGTATAAAATTGTATATAAGAAATGGATGGAAGAAATGGAAATTCATCTTAAATTAGCTATTTAAAGACGGGAGTGATTAAACATCTTGTAAATCTGTGTTCACATCGTCTGTAAAGTGGAGACGCTCATGAAAATTAAATAGCACCAAAGATAAAACAGCACATAAATCGTATAAATCTTCAGTTGCTGTAGATAAGGTCTGGCTGTTTCCACCTAGGAAAGTGAAACAAGCACAGGGACTTAATAATGAAGGAAAACTAAAAGATGGACAGGCCCAGGTGTGTAAGTCTCATGTTGGTGGAGTCAATGTGTTTCACCTCCTTTTCCCAGCACAAGAGAGGAGGCCGCCTATCCGAGCAGTGACCTTCAGATCCTCATCTTCAGCACAGTGAGTTCTCACGCCATATCCCACAGTTCATCACTCTGGCTGCCGCTGTCTATCAAACCTCCCCCTCGCTCACTCTCACACCCACACATACACCTTCACACACACCAAATCCACAGGCACATCACACACGTGAATCCTCCAGTAAGGTCAAGGTAAAAGTTGAACGTTTTGCCATGTCAGCACAAACTCCTCACTAACGCTATTTACCGTTTTATTAGATTAGAGCCACGATCCCAGACCTAACTCAGCACAACCCAGGGCCACCCACCCCCACACCCCCACCACCACACACACACGAACACTGACTCTCAATGCCTCTTTCCATGGATCTGAATACTGACCACAGCCGCTTAAAAGGCAGAACCGCCGTTCTTCACGCTGCTGCTGACTTTCAAAACAGCCAGACACTGGTGACCTTCCATCTCTGCTGTAATCCAGACTCGTGCCAAGATCCCAGAAGGTGAATGGCACATGTGGGTCTGCACTTGCATTTTTGCATACGTTTACACAATCCTGTTCATGAACATGGCATCATACAAATACACACACAGATGCATTATTAAACACTTATGTGCAAGTACTAGATAACGGCTCAGTATCACAGACACAGACACTTATGATACACACACAAAAAGTGAGAAACAGAAAATGTGTTATATATACACTGTATCTATTCCTAATAGTGTTGGGTATACAGCATGCAGGACGGCCCCCGAAACAAAGCAGAGTAGTTGTGGGCTGCTGCTGAGGAGGGGATAAATGTCAGGATTTGGCAGGCTCACTGTGAGGGGCCCTTAGAGCAGCTCTCAGCCCTTCTCTTTAAGCTCAGTAAGCCTCAGAATTCAGTGGGCAGGGCAAACGCCTTATAGCTCCTATTAAACAAAAACTTCTAAGACATCTGCTACCTGTATTACACTTGGTACTAAAAGCCTTCGCAATGAAAGCTTCTATAAAATAAAAACAATAATGTTATTTCTATGTTAATGCAGAAGTATCACATAATAGTTATGAAAAACAATAGAACCCACTGTTACTAAATATTGGGAAGAAAATGTAATTTAAAAATGTCACATTGGAATCTTTTGAAAAAATACATGTATTGTAGTACACTACGCAAAGTATTAACAGATATATAAACTACAATAATCGTCTATTTGTTTTTGTAGATTTTGTTATTTTGTATGTATAAATAGTTTAATGGTTAGGGAGCTCGCTCTGTGATCAGAAGGTCGCTGGTTCGAATTCTGGAGCGGTAACGGTAGCACTGAGGTACTCATGAGCAAGGTACGGTCCTTTACCAATGCTCCCCGGGCACTGCCCACTGCTCCTTCACGGATGGGTCAAATGCAGAGGTCACAATTTGTTGTAGTGCACTGTGTGCTGTGCTGTGTTCACAATGACAAATAATCACTCACTTACAGAGAGAGAAATAAATGTTATCTAATGATAGACTAAGGGCCTGTTTACACATATGTGGATTTTTTATAAAAGCATTTTTTAATACGTTCACGCCAGTTTTAGCCACATCAAAAGCATATTTTTTAAACACCCTCCACAGCGAAGATTTTTTTAAAATGCTTGGTTCTGTGGATACGTGTAAACGAAAGGCCCAAATGTATAAAAAAGATATGCTTATAAAAATATCTGCATATGTGTAAACAGGCCCTAAAACATACCGATAAACTTTAGAACGTTATCAATTTATGTGTCCAATTGTATACTACACAAAATGATCGAGAGGTCAAAGTAAACATTATTGCCATCTCTGCTAAATATAAGTATATAGAACAGTTTTTACAGTACAAAGAACTAATTAGCCATATAGCACAATATATAAATAGACGATGAAATACTCTAAACTAGAGGTACACCTACAGTAACAAAGTTTGGATTATCTCCAGACTTTGCAAGCAAACTAGACCTGGATGTAAATGTAGCTCCACTTAACTTTTCCTCCAAAAAACTACCACAAAAGATATTAAACCAGAATAACCCGTGAAGCCTAGCCGCAACAATTAAGGTCAGGGCACATCAAAGCACATCAAAAAGTCATATATTTGACACCCTTGCTCATCAGTGTGGAACTTAGAGAGACGACACACTCAGTAATTCTATTTGAGGTTGACAGTGATGGAGCTGAGGCATCCAGCCTTGTCCTCTCCAATGATGCCCCTCTCTCTATGTTATCTGAAGCCTGTCACTGATCCATCCAGCCTCACACTGATCAACCTTTAGGCTGAGGACAGGAGAATGTGACAAAGCGATCTCACTGTCCACATATGCAACTATACCACTAAAACCAGAGAAAAACACAGCTTTAACAACGCCTTTTGGGGTTGAAGTTTTAAAGTTTTCAGAGAGTACGCTTCTTTACTTTTAGGTTTCGGAGCGTTGATTCCCATCTTCTAACCTGAAGTTTTTCTGGTTGGAAAAATAGACAGAACAAATCACACAGCAGGAAGAGATAGCAATTGCAAGGAAAAGAGAGTGTGACGCTTCACAGAACTTACACCTCAGCAGTAGCGGAGCATCTGATACTAAATCTCCCCGAATCTAACAAAGCCCACAGCGAGCTCTTTAACCAGGCAGCTGTCAATCACCTAGTCTCCCAGGCAACCGGGCTTCCTCTGTGTCAAATGTGCAGCTTGCGAGGAAAATTTCTTCCATGATTCCACCCGCTGCTCGATCCTTGGGTGCCGTGCCCAAGAGAGAGCGTGAAATGCTCCGACGTGCAGAGATTTGACTTGCGTAAGAGCCAAGGGGTTCTTTAGTCAATAATGCAAAGAAAGAAAAAAAGCAAATCCTAATATATGTTTGAGAAACCAGATATGTACATATTTGCATTTTTAAACAAAAGGAAGGATGAATTTGGGGACATAGAGAAGGAGGGAGAGAGAATGTGTTTTTGAAAGCGAGAGAGTGTGAGAAAGAGAGAGAGAAACAGACAAGACAGAGGGGGGAGAACCTACAGAAGAGAAAGCAAGAAATACTTAGTGAGAGAGAGTATAACTAACAAGAAGAAGGAAGAATGAAAAGGAGGACAGTACATAAGAAAAAAAGGAATGGTGTAGGGAGCAGTATATCAGTAAAAAATGACAGTCTATATGTACTCTTCAACTCTTCAGTAATTAATTTTACTAATGACTCATTTATGTGGTCCAACAAAATAATCCACAAACATGAAACAGAATGTTCTATGCGTCAATGAGTAGAAAACAGAGTTTGGCAAATGCTCTAACATCTGTGCAGCAGTTGTTCTGCTTTCTAGACAATGATCACAAATTCATGCGTTAGACAGAACTCTGTCATATGTACAGTACATTTCAGAGGAAAAATTCCCCCATTAACATTATTCGACAATTATTCTCATGGGCTGTATAGTTTAAAACGCTGATTGGGAGAGGAGGTTTCCGTTCATTATGCAGATGCAGATGCTGAATAAACCGTGTGGTCTCAGAAGGAATTAAGAAATGAAATGTGAAATCAAAGGAATTTTCAGGCAGTCAAAAAGCTATAATCACCCTCGGTACTGTCAGCGGCCCTCAGTCATGTGTAATTTGTTTTGTATGCATTCACATATCTGTATGTATGAGATATTGTGAGAATAATTTGTTTACATAAAGTGCATTGAGAAATAAAGTCAAAACTTCATACGTGTTCTACATTAGGCCGAATTATTTGAGGGAATATTGCTCTGCTGCTGCTCAGACATTCTTTTGTTAGCCTGTAATACCTTCACAAATATTGAAATTACACAAGTCCAATATACATCATCTCAACAGCTCTAAAAGCTAGTCGAAGGCACCTCACACCTCCATTGAACACACAAAACTCGTCTCAAACTTTCTTAGAAAATGTTTCTTATATAGTTCAATACTTTGAGGCGCAGTGCAGCTACCTATTGAAAGTGAGTGATTATTTGACATTGTGAACACACCACAGCACAGCACACAGTGTACCACAGCGAAATGTGACCTCTGCATTTGACCCATCCATGAAGGAGCAGTGGACAGCTAACATGGACAGCGTCTGGGGAGCAGTGCTTGGGGATGGTATTTTGCTCATCAGACACCTTTACTAGTCCTGGGCTTCGAACCGGCAACCTTCCGATTACAGGGTGAACGGCTTAACCGGTACACTATCAACTGCCCCCTATTCTTTTTAAGACAAACTCTAGGAGTTCAATATGGCAAAATTAGACAAAGCAAATGGGAATGGAGCCAAGTTGAACTCCAAATTATACATCAGATTAAAAAAAAAAAAAACGAAGATGGGAAATCTTTATATTTCCCTAGTGTTTGTGTGCTATATCTGTGTTCACTAGTACATATTAGATGAAAACATGGAAACTGATTGACATTTCTTACCAAACACTCTGTACTTACTAACAAATATTTCATCAGAAAACAATGATTAAAGATTAAGACATAAATACTGCAAACTTCAATTTCATTTCTTTGGATGGCTGCTTTTTCTAAGCTGAAAGCCACAATATTTAACCATTTTTCTCTCTCGGCTGAGGAATTCTGCTCACAGAAACTTTCTAAAACTCCCAGTGGGAAGCCCACACCTAGAAGATGATAGAAAAAATGTCAGAATCTGGGATTTGTGGTTATTTTGACTTGGAGTGGGTACATCAGTCTTAAATCCTCCATCAGCTTAACAGTGCATGAAATCCAGTTTTTATTGGTTTTTTTAGATGAAAACATAAGAAAGAAAATGCACTACAAAAGTCAGTGGAGCTACTACAGAAGAATTTGTTCTGCAGAGAGAGCCTCATAACTTTGGCTCGATTTAGTCTGGTCAGCCACAACTGAACAAGAAGCCGAGTTGCCTGCAAACGAAGGACGCCAGGGTTGAATAGCGTCAATCAGAACGCGGGAGAGACGGCCTGGTAAACAGAGAGAGGATTTTTGACACGCCCGTCTTTGTGTGCTCTCGCCGCCTGCTCTGGGGCCTGACCTTTACCTGTAGGGAGCCAGACGTCCTTCATTAGCTTGTGAGAGAACCGCACCGATAACATCCCGTTGTTTGGCCTCTTCGAGACTGACAGCTGGACAAAACGTCTTGCCGCCTGGAGGACTGGGCAAACAAACAGTCCCACAATGCCCCTACAGAGGGATCACTGTGAACCTCCATTTATGCCTCAGGGCCAACGGCCTGCCAGCCAGCCAGGGCCCTTTGAAGAACTTGGCTTCTTCTCTTTTTGTGTCTATTTCCCGTTTCGATACTGAATGCTCTGTTTTGAAAAGGGTGTATTTTAGTCACAGCACTAAGGTATTGACTGGCATTGTTGGCAGGAGGAAATTATTCAAAAGTGGGTTCATTTGCATTGGAGCGATTAGGCACAGGATAACAGTATGATGTGTGTGATGTCGCTCATTTGAGCTGGATGAAAAGGTCCTGTCTCTTCCAGAAAGAGATGTGAAAGAGCCAACATTCGCATGCAGCAATGAATTACAATAGCTCTTTCAATCAAACCGCAACATTATCGCTTTCAAATAGCAGGTCTTAAAAATTAATGGCTTTTGGAAACAGTGCAGCATTGATTTGGAAAGACAAAGTTAGAATCCAAAATTACAGCCTTCTTTTCAACTTCTCTCACACCTCTGCATATTTCATCCGGTCAGTCATCAGCTCTAGTTCAGACCTGAAAACATCCCTAAACGACTGCCTGGCTCAGCATTGCCTCCTCCCTGGAAAAAAAAACAATGATTCATAAAACAGCAGAATTAGGATTCATGAGCTGTGGCGTGGCTCCGCCTCCACGGTTCTTAACGGCACCGATCCTCACTCACCTCTGAGATCCTGATGCGTATGTCCCTGCCTTTAAATCCTGCCATAAATCTTCTCCTGCTGCCAGGACCCTCTCTCTCCCCCTACGGGCCGCTACTGCACTGGTGAGGGGATGATTACGAAGGAGTCACGACAAGAGGCCAGCAAGACAGAATGGATATTGAGTGTGTGTGTGTGTGTGAGTGTATGTAACTGTACGAAAGGTGCTTCTGATGACTCAAGACAAAATCTGTTGCAAGACAAATCTCACAATGTAAGAGGTAGTGGTTAACAAATCTCACAGCAAATACAAAAATGTATCTATTTTTGTTCAGGATTTCTTTTAATATCAGATTGTTGTATGTAATAAGTATGTCTAAAACAAGAGCGAGAGTGAAAGATCTCAGTTCATCAGTAAATATTTCCAATAAACTATTCCTTTAATTGACATCCATGTTTAATTTCTGCATGGCTGTCACATTTGCATCTGGTAAAAAGGCAGCCAGCCCACAAAAGAAACAAAGAAAAGTGAAAAATGTTTCAGCAAAGCCCTCCATCTTCAAAACCATTTATATGGGCATCAATATTATTGATTGCACAGGGCCTGTAAGCTGCACAAGCAGAACAATCACCCTCAAGAATGAATCAGAAATCTCCAACACTGTAAATGTGAAGACAATATATGTAGAACTGAACATAATTATTCAATTATTATTACAACGCAACCCTCAACCAAATCTTTCTCACTTGTCCCTACAACAGATGATCACAACGTCTCACCATATGAACATTGGTTATTACTTTCCCTCACACAACCTTCAAAACTGCCATATGTTCACTGGGGCAGAACATCACACCCCGCACCTTAATTGGACTGCAGCCAATTAGTCAATCAGATCTATTGCAAATTACCCCATTTGCAATTGATTCACCATGCTGACCTTTTGTCTTCGTTGGCCGAGCTGCTTGGATTTCACGTGTAAAGCCTAAGACTCGCCAAGACAATTAAACCTCTTGCAGACAGGAGCCGATCAATGGTTAAAACTGTGTAAAAACATTATCGAGCAGCACTACACTGGATATTGAACAAGCAGCACACCTAATGAATACATTCATACGCAGTTTATTTGCAAGTCCAGAAATATATTGCGAGACGCAATTCGCTCCCATTCCTACAAGCCCAATTTAGCATTCAGAAGCTCACAAGGACCTTGATCAGCGAGATCAGCTACGTTGGATTACATTTCCGATAATGGAACTCAAATCTCTAGGCCTTTCTGGAGAATGATGCTTCCTCCAGCACATCATTAAGGAGGCTTTGGCTTCTATCTCAACACTGTGTATGTACCTGCATTGATTTTTATGATTTATTATTTAACACACAAATTGCACACTACACATTTATCCACATAAAGATATAAAGCGAATATTCTGCATTCCAGATAAAACGTTCTTGTACAAACTATATAACAAAGCTTAATGATCACTTTTATTGTTGTTTTTACTCATTCAGTTCTTAACAACTTACAGGAATTTAATGCATAAAAACAACATACTTTTGGGTGTTTAAAGGGACATGAAACTACTTGAGTGAGTAAACTTTTTTCTTATTAAAACTTTGAAAGATGCTTTGAAAGGAACCATGCTTAAATGGAAACTATGACATATACCAAATGTGTTCATCTAATGTGTCATATTTGCCTGCTGTATATTTTCTATACCAGAATGAGAAATAGCTGAACAAAGCTTAAAATCCCAATTTACATATTGTTTCCTGTCACAGTGAAAACACATATGTATACTGGCTTTCTTTTAAAATAGATCTATTTAAAAAGCATCAGTTTTGGTTGTTAGCTTGGTAGAGAGAGCATGTGATGCTAATGAATGAAGTGTGTTGGTAGGAATTAGAGTTTGACCGATAAATCGCCCTGTCGATATTATCATCCAATGTCATCATATTATTTAGTATGAGCATTTATAGAAGCCAATGATTGGCTTTTCTGTGTGTTTAAACATTAGAAAATGCTCTGGAGAGCTAAATGCTGTGAATGTTAATGTAAATGTACATCTGGCCCTTATTAACATTCATATATTTTGTACTTTTTATGAGTGCTGTTTATAAAAAGCAAATATATTTTAAAACTGCATTATGTCATGTTTGTAAGGACTCCTAATTATCCATAAAGTATACATAACATGTTATGGAAAATCTGATAATATTGGTCAATATATCACTAAATGTCTAAATTCTTGAATTTCTGAAAAAGGTATCAGTCTTAAAAATCTTGGTTGGCGTCTAGAAGGTATCCAGCTAGAAAACTAGTTTGCACATCTGATGAATATTAATTTATGTTTAAAGGGTTTTCATGTTTGTACTAAATGGTCTTTGAAGTGACTGATACTGCATTTTTCTCTGGCTTTGTTTAAATCATGTTCGTGGGGCCTCTACATTTCTCTGCCAAAAAGAAACAAGAGCATGCTGCCAACTGATGCAACAACGCAAACCTACTCATGTGAGAAGTCTGATATCAGCTCTAAACTATTTCTGTCTGTCCTCCTCACACTCAGACACACACAAAACCACACACACAAAACACTGTTTCTTCCCATCCCTCTCCTATTATCTGGGAGCGTGGAGCCTCGTGAAAAGCTGTTGTTTGGCAGAGAGCAGTGAGCCTGCCAGCGTTCAATGGCTGGCGGCTAGCATTTGATCATATTTAGAGCTCTGAGTCTTATGGCCTTCTGTTTTTACTGAGATCACACACATCCTTGTGGATGCTCTTTGCGAGCCTGCTAAAGTTTGGACTATCTGTGTGTGTGTTTTGGAGACCCACTTTTCCCAGGGATACTCTTTCTCGCTGCGTAATCGACCGAACCTGGGTCAATGCCTCCAGCTATACCTGCCTCTGTCTCTTTGTGCCTCCGCGTTCCTTTGTTCCCATCTTTTGTTAATAACACCTGTTTTCACATCTGCTCACGCTTTGTACTAAAGGTCATTAGTCCGTTATGAATTAGCAGCCCGGTTAAACACAATGATCAAATGTAATCACTTAGCAAGAGCAATATGAACCATAAAAATGAACCACCTTAAAATCACTGGGCTTTACCATACCCCACTTGTACATTCACAAATAAAACATCCTTGTGCATTCTCATGACCTAGAACAAATTATCCTGGATTCCTGCCATTAGCACCTGGAATGGATGCAGACTCATAAAGCTGGGAGCAAAAGAGGCTCCTCCCAAGTCTCATCAAGGGAAAACAATGAGCGGCAGGATCTACACCCTTTAATTTCCGTCTGCTTATTATGTGTGACATGAATGTCTTATCGCTGACACTCGAAGGTGAGGAGTCCAAAGGCAACTGTCCAAATCTATTAAGTCACACATAAAATCAAGTTAAAATAAGGTTATCTATATATAACATCACACAAAGGGCTATTCACTGACTGTACATTCACAAACCATGTATGTAAAGAAGGATGCAAGACACATTTAAACTTTCTTCATAAGCAGAGGTGTCAACTACCATTTTATACATAATGACTGCCTCTATCCTAAACACATCATACAAAAATATTATAGTGCTGTTAAGAGCACTGTATAAATAAACTGAACTTCACTGAACTGAATTTTGTCGGGCTAAGCTTCTTTCTGCCATTCCGCTTCTTCTCTCTTGCTTTATCGTGTCTGTCGTGTTGTGCGCCATGTGCAAAGACGAATACACCAGTGGGATTGTCTTTTCTGTGTGCGTTTACTACGTTTTTAAGCCTCAACCAATCAGTCAAGTTGTCTGGATGGTGCACATTATCGATACAGAATAGGTCAAATGCATGGCACAATGGCCTAATAAATGTCATTTAAATTAAACGAACCAAGAGTAACGAGCCTGATTTGAAAATGTAAAATGTATTCATGTTGATTATAAATTTTATCTGCATCGCCATGTAATAAAAAGCACTTTCTATTCCATTGCAATACTGGCTAGGACACAATAAACCACACATTCATATGAGAATCAAATCAGTAGTTTGCTCATTCATTTTCATGAGTACCAGCTCAGCATTTGTTGTTTCATTTGAAGAGACAGGAGAAAATTAAAGAAAATACAATTTCAACCAGTCTTCAAACAGAAAAAGGGGATTTCTGACAGCCTTTAAACCCATGCATAACATAAGCAGCATCCTTGTTAGATTAGAAATGTGGGAAAAATAACAAAATAAGTGCTCTGTAGCTCATGTAAAGAATGTGAGTTTACACATTCCGCAAGGGAAGTTGGCTGACAACCATGCATCAGGATGAATTGGACAGGCATCAACAATGGGATGAGCTGATGTTGTAAATAAAGAACATGCATATTATTATTTTTTTAATTTACTCTGTACTCTGAGAAGTCAGAGGCAATAATGTGACATGTGCTTATGATGATTCATTTAGATATGGACTATGTTAATATTTACTACGAATGAAATGTTTACTCTCACAGATGAGTTTCAACTACACAATATAAACGTTTCCATCTGTTGTCATTACGTGGAAAATAGAGCTGCATTTGTGAACTCTAAGCCAGTATCTTAGAAAATCTGAAGCATGCTAATAAAATATATTTACATGCATTCCATCTACATACATTGTAGTTGCTAATATTGCGAGTCTCTCCCGTGCAGAACAGAGAAAGTCTTAAATCTCTGTTGGCTTCAACACTATTCCCTGTGGATGAAGGTATGCAGATGCACGTATGCACAAACATCCTCCCACCCACCCACACACACACATCCAAACACACACCCACACACACTGCAGCATGCTGCTCGGTGCCTGACCCATAGCTCCAGTTCCCTGTGTGCAAACGAGCACAGCATCTGCTGGGACAGCTGGCTGCAGAGTCTCCCTGTGTCTGCACATCCGTCGCAGGGATTAGTGCAATTCATGGAGTGCTCTCTGCCTGAACTCCCCCCTTTTCCGTTCCCCACCCGTTTTCCCCCTGACCCCATGGGGGACCCCCAAATCCACCCCTCCCCCTAGAGACAGCCCCAGTGCTGCAGCTCCGACTGCAGCCCCTCCTAACGCCCTCACATACACTGATCCACCCCAGCTAACGAACACTAAATGGAATGGAACAGGAACATTCACTTTTCTCTATGTTAGTGTTCTAGCATTCTAGCCACATGGCTGAGCTTTATATCATATCCATGAAACATCCAAGGCTCTTCCATCCAAAAACTGAGTATTTCCTCTCAAGCCCACCAAACACAGCAGGGTATTTCCATTTCTCCAAGCAACAGGATTTTTTTTTTCTCGACCAAGGCCACAGAAAATTCGTTTTCCAAGCACCACGCAGAAAAGGGGGAAGCAGGATAATTCACATAGTAGAGAAAACTTGACTTCCCACTGCACCTGCTTGTGAATAACAGAGTAAAATTGCAGCAGCAGAGGGAGTATAAGGATAAACCAGGCTAATGTGGATATACCTTAATAATCCCTGAGACGGTTCTTCTGTCCATCATGTACTGTTACATAGAATACTAAAGTAGCACCCCACTGGTCTCAATCAGGAGAAAAAAATGGTTCAGGATCGCCCCCTTCTGGTATGTTTCAACGAAATGACTGATGGTTAAAGCACCAGAGGTACAGTATTGCAACCACTATTACAAGGTTAAATGACCCATCTTCTGTCTTACTGTCAACTGTCAATCAATCTGCTTTTATAATCACTGAATACTGGCACAACAATTCCTCAGTGTAATTCTAGTGCATGGGCTTGAAATATAAGGGGCCAGTTTTCCAGTCTAAGATTAAGATTAGTCTAGACTAACTTTGACTTTCAGTGGTAAATCTTCATTGGTATTGCAACTTAGTTCAAGACTAGGCTTAATCTATGCTAAAGAAACCAGCCCAAGATCTTTTACTTCTTATTATAGTTACACCCCTTTGCATGTAATAGACATCAGTTGTTATCAACATTTTTGCTGTGACCTTTGAGGAACCCTTTGTGACGTCAACATACTTGCCCTAAGTACATGTTTACTTCACATTTAATTCTGGAATAGTATTTTGTTTGCACAAAAAGCTGCATTAGACACTTTAGTGCATAATGGTCACGTTGGAAGTGTCAGGTTCACTCACTACTAAAGTGTATGCTGATGCAAAATTGAAGGTTGTGTTCCCTTCATAAACAATTTTATAGTGAAATGGCATGTTATTGCTACTAATGGAGCCCTGCCAGCCCAATCGGCAAAAGCTCTAGACTCTAAACAACCCTCTTCTCATCTTCTACCCCAGATAAACGACACACACCTGACTGAAATAGCTAGATGCATGAAACCAAGTGAAATAGCAGACACAAAGTGAGTAAGATAATGTTATATACTGTTCCCCACCAAATTAAAGTGAGGGTTCATGACCCACTTTGCACATGAATACAGGTCATCAATCCTAAAATGCTTAGACCAGGAAAAAAATATTCTCCATTCCCATTGTACATGAGATCGCATAATGCCATTTCACAGTTACTTAGGGCTGAGAATCATAGCCCTATTACACCTCTACAGTGACAAGAGACAGTAAATGAGAAATATTTTAGCTATTATATTGCACTAAAGTGTTATTGTCAAATTCATTTTGATTAGAATAAAACTATTTGCTCACACTGGCATATGACTCTTAAAACAGGACCTACTGTACACAATCGCTGACTTTGCATGTCACCTTCTATGTTTTGCAGAGGGTGTCGCTATTTGTTCAACTGTCAAATTGTCCTAATTGTTTGTACTCGTCCATTCTCCTCATCATCGCTTGCCATCAATGATGCTCTATCTGGCCTTCAGAAAAGACACTTAACACAGAAAGAGAGCGAGAGAGAGAGAGAGAGATTGCGGTCATGTGCGTGTGTATTTGTGTGTGTGTTAGTCAACCAAGCGCTCTCACGCTAGCCAAGAACGGAGAAGTGATTAATGAACCCTGTCTGAATCTCTAATCATGGCAGTGGAGATCATTTACCTCTAATGAATAGATGCACATAAACATCCCTGAGAAAGGACAAGCGTGAGGGCAACAGCACATTAGCATGGAACAGAAGGGTACAGAATGAAGATGAAAATCTGGTCTCTTTCCAGGTAGACGCTCAAGGTCTGTGCATGTAAGAGATATCATCAACCCTTGGACTATTCATTAATTAAAATCTATAGCACCCAGATTGGTAGTGCAAACACTTGCAGATCCAAGGATAGCAACGTTATTGGGAGGAATATGATTTGTTAAACACTGGTCTTGTATATACATACATACAAATTCATGCCAACACGGATGATTTCTGTTTAGTGTTTTCCTCCTGTACGCTTGATTCGCTTTGAGTCCCTCGTGGCACTCGCATACATCTCACACTTCTGACTATAAATCATCATCATCGCTTGATTTGCACCTTTCATTAAACTCTACAATTTAGAAGCAATTAGGGTGGTCTCCAAGGACACCTCCTCCCCCACAGCATCATTTATTCAACAATGCCAAAATCTAAATAAAGGAGGAAAGCAAACACAAACAAAAGCAGACTATCACATGTTACCCCAAAGAATGCAACAAACAAATGCCCTTTTCAAACAAGCACTAATGGGACAAGAGCTGAAAGTTACAACACACACCAGGATACCATTTTAAAGATATTGTAAAGTCATAAATTTGCAGGAAAACGTCCAAAGTTCTGAGATTAAGTCGCAAATTTCACAAGAAAAAAACATGGAAACTGTCTGGCACAATTTTCTCTCTCTCTTTCTCTCTCTCTCACACCATTTTCGTTTCCAAAATCCACTATATCACATTCACCATGTAATTTAATGCCACTAAAGAATGCTTATTTTCATGGAGAGACTTGTGGCTCCCTCTAGAGTCAGTAATGTGAAAGGCAGGACCCGTTTGAGGCCTTGTGTGGCTACTAAATCTCTCTATGATGAGCCTCTATCGGGCTACAAACCTCTAAAATGCCGGTCAAAATCCACAGAGTGCTGTGAGGAACAGAGAAAATCAATAGAGGATTGAAAATAAAAACAAACCGCAAACGCCAAAGTGGTATTTAATGACACGGTTGGTCATGCTTGTCGCACGGTCATCCGGCTTTTGAGGAGGCAGCAGTTTGGCACGGTATAATTATATTTCCCTAGTTTTCCGAGCCACTCCAGGACGCTTTATCAAACTGCGTGGCTTCTAACGCTCTCCGACAAGGGATTCCGATGCGGAGTGTCAGCTAAGTGAAAGAAAAAACGATAGGAACCCGGCAATTTGTGTCACGTCACCGCGCCCCCTTCATCTCGCCGATGCTGTGACAGGCTCCGCTTGCGCGTGTAAAGTTGAGGGATTACGGCGCCCCGCGAGGAGCCCCCCTGCCACGCACCGGTGCCAAACCCACGAGCACCGGGCCGCGATTAATAAGATCAGCGGGAGCGACACAAAACAACTCTCACGTGCAGCCTGATCACGGGCAGATCAAAGAGATCCCACAATGATATGAGCGGAGGAACAAAATGTTGAGAGGGAGAGGAGGGTGTTGTCCGCCCGTGCGACAAAAAAATTAAAGAAACAGTTCGGGCTTTAAAAAAACACACACACATTTAACCACAATTCCCCTTACCTGTAAAAGTGGTCCGATCTCCGTCTGATTCCTTAGGCACAAACTGAATAAATTAGCTTAATTACTTTAGAAAAAGAACTCTGTGATAGATAGATAAATAAATAAATAAATAAATAAATAAATATACCCGAAATCAATAGGAAAAGATTCAACATTCATTTGCCACAGTTATACGAGTACAAAATGTAGTGCAAATCAGGCCTTTTTCCACTTAATCAAATCATTTTTGTTTTAAAATATATTACCCTACAAAATATGTTATATTACCCTACAAAACATATGTATGGACACAGTGTGCAAATCAATATGTGCCTTTGCTTTTGCAAGTTTGTAAAATAAATAATTTGTATTCAGCAGCATACTACATACATTACCAAAAAATGTCATTATCACTACATTTTAACTAGGAAAATAAATGTTTTAAAGAAACAAAAACCTCTTGGAATGTGAGGTTAAATTTGTTGTATAGATCAAATCACCCCTTTAAATGGCACCACTAAAAAGGAAACTTCATGTTAAGCCTAATTCTTCTGATTTTGACTACTGTTTTCTCTTTGGGATAAAATAATGTATTCGAGCCCTCCTTCCTAAGAAGAACATGCCCAAAGTGAGATGCAGTATTGCTGAAATAGCCAAGGGCATCAGTTTATTTTGAAAAGTGCTGGGAACAATGTTTTTTTCTTCATTAATGTTAGGTTAATTAACATTTTAAAAAGTGGTGGCTGAAATTGTTCATGACAAAAAGTGGTGGTGACAGGTCCCCAGCATCCCCAGCGAGTCTGACACTTATTGAAATAGCAAAATCAAACACATACTGCTCTTAGTAAAAAAGAAAAAAAACAACACAAGCAACACATTTAAATACAAGCATAATTAACTTAGCGAGGCTTTAAACATATGCCAAGCTGGCAGGCTCATGACATCTAACTATTGAATGCATGTTGTAGCACTTAAATACAGCAGGCCTAACAATTTCATTTGTCTTGCAGACCGTGTTGTTAAACCTTAACAAACAAAGGTTTCTATGATAGGAAGAAGGATTTCAGTGGGAATGAAACAAGAATATAGAGTAAACAAACTGCTGAAAAGCCAAATCCTAGGTAAGCGGAAAACACACAAGGAGATTGTGGAAATGGAAATTTGTAAGCTGCCAAGTGAAAACAGCAAATTTACATGGGAATATGTTTAGCTCTACATCCGCATGCCACACTGCTGGAATATTAACGACTTGAAACATGCGGGAGGGATGATGGTCCTGTTGGTTTTGTTTTATTGATTTCATTTCATAAATATTCATCAAGCTTTGATATTTACTGTAGTATGTAAATTGAGACAAGTCTGTACATGATCAGCATTCACACGCCTCAAATATGAATAAACCAATTACAATTATAATAACAACACTCATTCATATTAATTAGTTTAGTCAATTGATTAAATACCAATATGGTTATTTTCTATTGGCAAGGACTGTGTCAAGGAACGGCATGGTGGTGAAGTGGTTAGTGCTGCCACCTCACAGCAAGAAGGTCCTGGGTTTGAGTCCTGGGGGTAGGGCCTTTCTGTGTGGAGTTTGCATGCTCTCCCCGTGTTTGCGTGGGTTTCCTCCGGGTGCTCCAGTTTACTCCCACAGTCCAAAGGCATGCACTATAGGTTAATTGACGAATCTAAATTGGCCCTGTAAGGTGTAAATGTGAGTTTGAGTGTGTGTGCCCTGCGGTGTGTTGGTACCTGCCCAGGGTTGGTCCCCGCTTTGTGACTACTTTCAGTAGTCCCTTCACAGATGAACTGTGTTATATCAGCAGTATTTTAGTCAAATATTACGGAACTATCTAATGTGTTACAACTTTTAACCAACAGAACTTAAGCTTCATCACTGTTCACAAGAATTGACCAGAGGTCATTGCACTTTTTTCTTTGTGTGCTGTACTTTTATCTACAAAGGTGTCTTTTGTCTTTTCAATGTTCTGTTTACTTACTGATTGTTTTCTTTATAGGCTGCTAAACTGGATCAAAGTCAAAGTAAAAATCAACTTTATTGTCATCTCTGCTATATACTGTACAGATACATAGAGAGACGAGACGACGTGGCTCCAGGTTAATTCCAGTGCAAACAAACAGAGAACAGTAGGACAGAGAATAAATAGGCAGTGGCACAACTAGGCACATGGGATAGACAATAAATAAGTAAAAATACTAAAATATACATTAAACAATAAACATTTTAAACTATACAATATGCAATATACATTTTAAACTAGACAGGGAGTTTTAAATATAATTAGAAGCTAGAAATAGACATAGAGGTAAAAATTTTGTCAAGTCAGGATGCAGTATTCTTAACAGGTTAAAATTGACATTTACACTGAATGTGCAAGAGGTAGAGTTATAATATGACAGATACTATATCCGGACTATTTTCAAGTACAATGTTCAGTATATGTGCAAATATGCAAACATTTAAACAGGTGCAAAATTGACATTTTACATTGTATGTGCAGGAGGTAGAAGGTTATAATATGACAGATACTATATTCAGCTATTTATGTGTACAATGTTCAGTGTATGTGCAAACATTTGTACAGCAGCGTATAATGTTTGTGCAAAGGTTGCTGTTAGTTGTTTTTCTAAGCTCAGTGTATTTTCACTACCATTTGCCTCCTGATCTATTATTACATTTCCATGAAGGACTTAGGTACCACGGTTAACTTACTTGTAGTCCTACGGTGCTGATGGTTTTGTGCTGTGTTTTATCTACACTTGTCTTAGAAATACAGTACCTTACATTTTCTTGCTTTGGGAAAAACAGTGACTGTAAATTCGACAGATTTAAATACACACATAATTAAGCTGTTCGGTGTGTTTTTAATTAATGGACATTAACGCATGCATTTACAGCAATCCTCTCTTTTTCTGAACGAAAACTCTTAGCAGAGGATGGTTTCGATCCATCGACCTCTGGGTTATGGGCCCAGCACGCTTCCGCTGCGCCACTCTGCTTCGAGTCAAGGTGCTGAAGAACGCGTTAAAAAGGTGATGCGTGTGAAGAGAAGGCGCGCCTGCAAATAAATACACATTACCACATCTTATTATATTTGTTTGGTTCCTCCGTTGTACTCTGATATTCGATCTAAATAATACTACAGCTGCACCTAATCCTATTATTAGACGTAAATAATATTACCAGAACATTTACCCTTTCCGCTTAACCTCAGTAAGCAAAATCAAATATTTGTACTCTAATAATGGTGTTTTTTTGTTTGTTTGTTTTTTTCAAATAAAACCTGGAACTTTTCTTTAAAAGTATTTTCCTTATGGAGATCTCATATTAAAAACACACTTTTTTCCAGATACTGAGTTTAACTCTTTTATTTTTTACTTTGGCTGTTTAAACCACGAAATAAATAATAATTTTGGAGTGGAAAAAAACTGTTCCAGAAATATTCCAATAAAAGCAAAATCGTTATGTATTTTCGAAGCTTGCAACTAAAATCTGTTGGTTTAACTGTTTTCTAGACGCATGAATTATTAAGCATTATTAACTCAAAGTATTGTTTGGTTACTGCTGTATATTTAGACACAAAAACTCACACATTTATCAGATGTGGCGATGCTAATGCCACCTAGTGGCCAAAATGACAAAAAACATGAATTCATTGTCCTCCGCTACCATTTTCCGTTACATTTAATAAGTCAGCGTCTTCAAGTTCATCATTTAAGGGATATGCCAGAAAACATGAAGACAGTTTTTGGCTACCAGAGCTGTTGTGTGTTTTTTTCAAATTAATGTCTAAATAGACATGGTTTTTTTCGTAATTCTATCTTTTCTGAACGAAAACGCATAGCAGAGGATGGTTTCGATCCATCGACCTCTGGGTTATGGGCCCAGCACGCTTCCGCTGCGCCACTCTGCTTCGAGAGCCGAGGCTGAAAAAGGCGTGTTAAAAAGGAATTAATTAATCCATTGCCATGAATTAAGTCAAGACGTGCGCACAAATACGTACACCTCATAGCATTTTGCTATGTTTGTTAGGTTCTTCCGTTGTACTCGGATAATTATTCCATCTAAATAGTACTTAAGCTGCACCTAATCCTAACCCTAATCTTCACAAAAGCAAAAAGTTGCAGTCCTTATTTATCTAAACAAAACCTGGAAATTTACTGTAAAAGCAGTTTTTCCTCATGGTCAAGAGGGTTTCACAAAAACAGTGAGACCACTTATTAAGACGTGACCTTTCAAGTTTTCAGCTCAAACAAACAATTGCCATCTCTAAACAGATATCCTTAATTTAGCAAGTTTAGGTCAATAATAGCCATTGGTGTGCTTTTATATATCCCCTTTTACGGCAAGAGCATAGTGACACATGTATTTTATCTATCTATCTATCTATCTATCTATCTATCTGTCTGTCTGTCTGTCTGTCTGTCTGTCTGTTTATTTATTTATTTATTTATTTATTTATTTAATACACTCCAACACCTAGCAAGAACAATTTCTCCTACTTTAGGATCGCGAAGCACGCGTTTAAAAGAGCTCTTTACACATTTGAAAAATATAACAAAACTTCCGGTGTCGATTTGGGCTACGCATTTATTTATTTATTTTTGGTAAAACGTATTGCCTTAATGATATTTTCACAAAATATAGCCCCCAAAAAACTATCGTCGGTCCTCGTTAGACGTTAACACAAGTCCTGTTCCGGGCTGCGTGCCTTCACATCGCAGACTGTCACGTGAACAGCTCGTGTAACGTGACTCTGTAGGAAGTGTGAGAAGCAGCCCAGAGTGTGCAGTGTGGCGGCGGTGCAGCTGTTTACAGCGCGAACCTGGACAAACCCAGCCCAACAGTCTGGCGGAACCGGGTTGGAAAAAGAGAGAAAACATCCTTCACCCATTAACCATCTTCTAAACGCAGGTAGGGCTTTGTGAACCTCAAGAACCCGGCTCTCTTATAGGGCTACTTTGCTTTTTATTTTTGTAAATTATTATTATTATTATTATTATTATTATTATTATACAACTAAATAAATTATTTAGTCGTATATGTACATTCACGCATCACCTATCAGAGCTGTAGATGTTTATGCCACCTAGTGGTCAAAACGACAGAAAAACAATTATTATTATGTTATATTAAATGGTCCTCAATGACAAAATTAGGCCGCTGACTTTCAATTTCTCGTGTAAAACCAATGTAAGATAACATGAGGAAGACGATGTAGGTTAATAATGTTTCTGTGTGTGACCTTAATAAAATCCACAGTTTTTTCTTTCCTTTTACATTCTCTGAACGAAAACACTTAGCAGAGAATGGTTTCGATCCATCGACCTCTGGGTTATGGGCCCAGCACGCTTCCGCTGCGCCACTCTGCTTCTCAGCGAAACACTCCCATGAACATTCAATTTGTGTAAGCAACGCACCACGGGCGTGTAATATAATATTATATTAGATAATATAATAACTGCATAACTGGATCTTTGTATAACTGTGGTAGTAATGAATTACTACTAACCGTACTTGTACTTTTATGAGTGTATTTTTAAGTCTGTAATTTTACTTGTACTTGGGTACAAATTAATCCACTTTACATCTTTTAAAATGACAATTTGATACTGCATACGACTACTATTTGAAATATATCCGCAAGTGGCAACGAGAGGGGTCCTAGCACACATCTCAAACATTACAAAAGAGTCATTGAGCATTAGCGGTGTATATGTATGTTATAGACACACCTCCACACATTATTAATGCTGGTGTTTATGACATGGGACAAATGTCATATCCAAAACGTGTGATTTGGTAGTGAAGCTTCTTTACCATTTACTAAGTTTTACTTTGTTCCAAAACTGATTTAATAATAATGAAATAAGTAATCACTGAATCCCCCATAGTATTGATTTATTCATTCATTAGTTGAACCACTTTATCCCAACGGGCGTCGCGGGGGCGGGGACCAACCCTGAGCAGACGCGAATACACCGCAGGGCAAAGCTATATTATGACATGGCATAATTTTATGTAGAGTTTTAGCACCCTCTATCGTTCAAATAGTACTTCAATTGCTACAGAAACTTCATCACTTATCTTAAGAGCCATATGCATGGAAGCCCATTTCCGCCACTAAAAGAAAAAAATCCGAACGAAAAAAAGTCGAAATTACGAGATAAAAAAGTCATAATTATGAGATAAAAAGTCGAAATTATGAGATAAAAACTCGAAATTATGAGATAAAGTCATAATTATGACATAAAAACTTGAAATTATGAGATTAAAAGTCATAATTATGAGATAAAAAGTCGAAATTACGAGATAAAAAGCCATAATTACGAGATAAAAAGTCGAAATTACGAGATAAAAAGTCATAATTATGAGATAAAAAGTCGAAATTATGAGATAAAAAAAGTCGAAATTATGAGATAAAAAGTCATAATTATGAGATAAAAAGTCGAAATTATGAGATAAAAAAAAGTCGAAATTATGAGATAAAAAGTCGAAAGTACGAGATAAAAAGTCGAAATTATGAGAAAGGAAGTGCGCATGCGCGCCAGTGGTGCTAAACTTGCCGTTTTCACTTGCACATGTAAACTTAATGTTTTTGGCTTGACTTCGGATTCAAATGGACTGTAAATGCATCGAGGACTATTAAACGTGCCTTCACAACAAATGAAATACTGCACTGCTGTAGATTCACAAGTTGCCTCTGCAAGTTTAGCACCACTGGCGCGCATGCGCACTTCCTCTCTCATAATTTCGTCTTTTTATCTCATAATTTCGACTTTTTATCTCATAATTATCACTTTTTATCACGTAATTTCGAGTTTTTAATCTCATAATTTCGAGTTTTTTTCTCATAATTATGACTTTTTATCTCGTAATTTCGAGTTTTTTTTATCTTATAATTTTTATTTTTTATCTCATAATTATGACTTTTTATCTAATAATTTCGACTTTTTATCTCATAATTATTATTTTTTTATCTCGTAATTTCGACTTTTTTCGTTTTTTCTTTTAGTGGCGGAAATGGGCTTCCATAGAAATACGTTCTAACACCTTATGTCTGGATATGATTTGGCATATTTTATGTCATACATACATATGACATACATATACACAGACATTGCTGATGACCAATGCTGACTCTTTTGTGTTGCTTTTTGCGATAGCTCCCTCTTGCGGTTATATTCTATTTATTCAATTATTTATTTATTTTATGTCTGTTGCAAATTTAGCTGTATTGCTGAGTTGTTATTCGAAATGAAGACAATAGCACTGGTAATACTGCATTACTGTTGTTGTTGTTGTTGTTTGTTTTGTTTTGTTGGTTTTGTGCTTAGGGCACCCAAATGGCAAGCACCGGCCCTGATTGCAGCAATTTAACATTCAGCAATATTCCGTCTTCTTTCCACCACTGGTCGTATTTTCAGTCATTCTCGATTTCTCGCATTTGTAGCGGCTTTAGTTTGAGCCTCTGCGGCTTCTGTTCATAATCGACCAATGAGGAGTGTTCCGATGGGGGCGTTACGGGTGCGCGTTCCGGTCTGCGTGGCGGTCCCGCACGCGCACAGGCATAGAATTGCCCCAATCAGCCGACCATGCAGCGCGCGCTGACGGTTACCGTTGCACGGCACGTGGCTCTCACGAAGAAACTCTACAGTGTGAGCGCTGGGCGAACCGCGGCCATGTCTACACTCCTCATCAACCAGCCAAAGTACGCCTGGCTTAAAGAGCTGGGCTTGAGCGAAGACAACCACGGTGTTTACAACGGAACGTGGGGTGGCACAGGCGAGGTGAGAAAAGATTAGCTAAATATAACTTCTAAATGTACGTGGCTGCGGAATGCGCGTTAGCTCGACCGAGGCTTGCGTGGTAGATTAGGATTCGGACCGAGTTCGATCTCAGACCGATTACGTTCGGAACGTCACTGCTAACAAACGTTTGTTTTAGTTGCAGCGATTTGTTAATGTGACTGGAGGATCGCGACAGTGTCGGTGATGTTGGCCAGATAGATAGATAGCTAGCTAGCTCATTAGCATGAAGTAAAATGGCTTCATTTTATCATTCAAGTCTGGTTTTATCATATTCATTATTGCTGCAGCCTAAATGCCGACTATTCGAACTGACATAGGCTTACCAAAAGTGATGAAGATTCAATAAGGAATTACAAATGTCATTTTATTTTCTAGTGTACCTTGAATATTTATATTGATCAGCAGAATCCGATTCAGCTGACAATATTTTGAGTCAAGTGTAGCCTTAATATGTATTTATAATTTATTTGTATGCACGCAAGCTGTAATTATGTTTTACTTTCAGATATGGCGAAGAACACAAGTTAGACAGTACTTTTGCTTTGAGCTTCAGAGAATGATATTGGTGTTAAGTAACTTTCCATGTCAAATAAAGCATTAATTAACTTTGTTTATAGAGATATTTTACACAGTACAGCTACAGGCTCTGTTCCTCCCAAAACTCCTGACCAATCAGGTCCAGCTGCTCACGTGATCACTGGACTCCTCTGCCAGCACCTGCTTGTTTCCTTGTTTCCTTGTTTCCAACTCAGGCCTTGGTGCACTTTCACGCCTATCTAGCTCCCAGTACATCTGAACTAAGTATTGTATGTTTCACTTAACTTCTGTGACAGTGCCTTACATGTTAGGATACTCGGTTATGGACCATGAGGTCGTCGGCTCACATTTTTCATGATAGTACCTCCAGCACTACCACAATTGGGCCCCTGAGCAAGGCCCTTGACCCCTAGTTACTCTACAGAGATTGACTCTGTAATTAGGAAGTCTAAGTCACCTTAGATAAGAATGTCTAATAAATAACATCCAGAGAATTGTGTCTGTAAACATAGGTTTATTTGCTTTTACACTGTTTCTTTTTTTTATCTGCACCATTTGTGCTTAGACCAGGTATATATTGGAGATATACACAATTTCTAAAAGTGCATGTTCATTTTGCATTTAGTTAATGACCTTATCTAGAGTGCTTTCCTTTTCATAATTACAGGTGGCAACCTGATGTCAAGTGTCCACCTTTCTTAAGCCTTTTCTTGTGATGGAGGCCTCCTACAGGTTCCTAATGTCAAGAGTTTCTAAACTCCTTAGTTTGTTCCTTGGAGGTTCAGCTATTTCAAAATGTCTTGGGCATTCTGTGGATGACTGTGGACCTACGTACATCTCCTTATTTGCTTTCCTTTCCTAGGTTATCACATCATACTGTCCTGCAAACAATGAGCCCATTGCCAGAGTACGACAGGTAACTTAAATTTTGAAAGTCACTCTACGTTGCAAAATACTAAAGTTAGGTATTTATGGATTGGAAATATTCCAGTTCAAGTTCACTCTGCGGCCAGTTTTCCCTTGGTTTTTTGTTGTTTGTCAAATATTAATTTAGCAATTACTTTTCAACAGGCTACTTTGGCTGAATATGAGGAAACAGTACAGAAGTCTCGAGAAGCATGGAAAGTATGGGCAGATGTGAGTATTGGAGTGAAGATCAAAAAATGCAACTTGATTCTGAAAGTTGCATCATTTTATGTAACTAGCTTAGCTTTCATTTATTCTTTGTCAAGTTTGTGTCTTGGTGGTGCTGAATTACAGTAAACATTGAGGCATGACAATGAGAAAACCAGCACATAAAAGCACATTTAGTGTGATCAAAATAGCACTCTGTACTCTTGCACACTTTCACACAGTCACTTTTTCAAATGGGAAAAGTTAACATTGTGCCAACTTCTTACCGTGTAACTGTCAGATGTGCTTGATTGGCTTCAACATTTTTCTGACTACCCTTCATAGTGTGCTTGTCTTAACCACTGTGAAAATCTAGCAGCAGGGTAATATAATTTCTGTTTCTTCCTGACAGTGAAATTTATTACAGACATAGCAAATATTTTTACGTATCCATTTAATAACCCACAGTTTCCATTCTACTGATATGACCCATGTCTTGACGGGTTTTTTCTAGATCCCGGCTCCGAAAAGAGGAGAGATTGTGAGACAAATCGGAGATGCGCTAAGGAAGAAGATAAAAGTTCTCGGCAGCTTGGTACAGCAACATTGCAAAAATCTGTGCTTATTAGATGAACAGTTTCAAATGAAATAGTTGTATGTGCTGAGACGTCTGTGCTGTGGTGTTACTAGCTTTCTCTGGAGATGGGGAAGATCTATGTGGAGGGTGTTGGTGAGGTGCAGGAGTATGTTGACGTGTGTGACTATGCTGTCGGACTGTCCCGCATGATTGGTGGCCCCGTTCTGCCCTCTGAAAGTAAGAACTAACTCTATCTAACAGGACGACCACATATTTCAGCCTCAAACTGTGTCTCTGTACCATTACAGAAACCAGTACAATAAATTGGTAGATGTTCTATTTTTTCTTTTTCATACACACAACATAAGCCAAGATTTATAGTGTAATCATGGAGTTCTTACCAAAATGCAGTTTTAAAATTAATGTTATTGTCCTATGGTACTTTGAACAAAACTGTAGCAGTGGGAAGATGCATTGTTGCCCTCTGGTGGATAAAATTAATGATGCAAAATACTGTATGTTTAAAGGACCCATGTTCCTTCTGTCAATTTCTTGTTTAATTGTTAATTATTGTTCATGATAAACACTGATACAGATTGATCAGCAGTAAGCTCTTATTTACAGATAATATAAAGATCAGACTCTATGCTGTATTCTATGATAAACTGTTTTACATGAATGCTATTGCACCAAGAAGTGTCATTTTAAGTCCCAAATTATGTATTTAATATGAAACATGCAATTCAGGGATTTTGCTTATGTCTTGTTGTATATTTCCACCCTTCCAACTGAATTAAGTGGGCTGTGCAAACAAGGTTGCACTTTTCCTAGTGCCCAGAGGGATTTGACATTGACGTCAGGGAACTGCCTCAACCAACAACCTCTAATTGATGATGCACAGACAGCAGATTTTCATCACTATGCTCACTGCACAGGAGACACGAAATGGAAATTTGATTAAAGAGTGAAACTGAAAATATGGGTTGACAGAAGGTTAATGCATGCTGTTATTCTGTGATTTCAGGACCAGGTCATGCCTTGATAGAGCAGTGGAACCCGGTTGGACTGGTGGGCATCATCACTGCCTTCAACTTCCCTGTGGCTGTGTATGGCTGGAACAATGCTGTTGCTCTCATCTGTGGCAATGTCTGCCTGTGGTGAGACTGTCTTTTAAATCTCATCTTTATTGTTTTTAGGCTCAAAGAAAGCACTGATTCTAACAAATATCACCTTTAACAACAGGAAAGGAGCTCCAACCACACCACTCACCAGTGTAGCAGTTACAAAGTAAGGGTGTCATGCAGCAATATGCTATTGTACTGGCCGAAAAATCTTTTTTTTTGTCTTATTTGAGATTATACTCCGTTGTAGACTTGTCTTCATAATGTCAAACCATTAACCATTATTGCTACTTCATGATTTTAGTATGTCTGACACTTCTATCCATCCCTCTCTTTCCCCCTTTACAGAATAGTTGCTGAGGTGCTGGAACAGAATAACCTCCCTGGTGCTATCTGTTCTATGACTTGTGGTGGTGCTGATATTGGGTAGGTTTGCAGAGACACAGAGTGCATGCTGATCTATTGTACAGTGACCTCTCTGTAATTCTGCACTTTTGACATTTAGAAATTCACATTCAATGTCTCACATACTTTCAGATGAAGTACAGATGTCCATTGTTCAATCCAAAAATTGTATGATATAACAATGTAGACTTCCGCCTCCCTTTGTTTCTCTGATTGCTTTATGTTGCGTAGTCATGCCCAGCCACAGGCTTCAGAAGGATTTCTCTTAGCCCATCGGTTGTCATTTGCATTCTTCTACATTATTGGCCTGCAGTCATTTCGTTGGCAATGTCAACACAGCAGTGACACAAATGGTAGTGTAGAAGATACAGCAATGTTGCTGTGTTATTATGCAAATCACTGCTACTGCCAGGTTGAGCGAGGTCAATGAGTCAGAACATTTTTATATTAGATGCATTTATTTAAAGCACTTACACTTCTTGGGAGCAAACCTGGAGGTAGGATAGAGCCACACTCGAACCCATGACCTCTTGAATCTGTGTCTTGTTTATTCATTTGTTTTTCATATTAAAACAACACATGCAACACGATGACTAGGTTAAGTGATTGTGTGGACGTAGCACGCTGTTTGAGACTGGGAAAACGAATGCAGAGATTTCCACGGTGCTGCGGCAGTTAGGTGTCCCCGCATGCTCAACAAATGTTGAAAAAATGTTTTGGATTCAACTTTTGCTTTTAGTTTTAAAAAAGAATAATACACAAATTCTCTTGGTCTGTAACCAAGTATCTTACGACTAAACAACCACCAACTCGCAACCCAGCAAATATGTAACAAAGCACAAAGAAGGGCTACCACAAACCCTGCATGTACTGTACATATCAGGATGGTTTTGAGTGCCTGGCTGGGTGAGTTTTGACACCTTTGCAGCTTGAGTTTATTTGCTTGGTTCATCTTCAGCACTGCGATGGCTAAGGATGAGCGAGTAGACCTGGTTTCCTTTACTGGCAGCACTCATGTGGGCAAACAGGTGGCTCTGATGGTGCAAGAAAGGTTTGGTAAGTGCTTTACTACGATGCAACATCTCTTTCCGCTCCTGGCTTTTCATGACTCGAGTATTTTCATATCTGTTCATACATTTTATTGTGTTTGAACAGTGTTGTTTCCTAGTTTGGGTTATCTCAGTGAGACACCGTTATTAATTTTGTCTTCTGTAAAGGGCGGCAGTTGTTGGAGCTGGGAGGGAACAATGCCATCATCGGTAAATTACAGTTTTCTGAGTCTGTATGAAGTCATGCCATAGATGTGAATAGTGGTCAGACTGCTTAATGATTGTGATCTGTCTCCAGTTTTTGAGGACGCTGACCTGAACCTTGTAGTCCCGTCGGCTCTGTTTGCCTCTGTGGGAACTGCAGGCCAGCGCTGCACTACTACTAGGAGACTGGTGAGGAGTGGTGCATTAAATAAGCACTGACAGAACATTCAAATATGTGAATATGCTTATCGTTTATTTTAAAATGCACTTGGATTCCGCTCCTGGTGTTTGTCATAGTTGCTGACGACCATATCTGTGATCATTTCTAGCCACAGAAAGCTGTGAACCACGCCAGCAGAGCCTTTATCTCAAGTATACTAAGTCAAACCTCCAATCAAAAACACCCAGCTTACTGTGTAGACAAACCTGCCTCTTTCTGTTACCGCAAAAAATTACGTATCTGACTGAACAAACCACTTCCACGCCATGCACTTTGGCAACTTGTTGTTTACAGTTGAAGCCTAGTAGCTGATGTGGAACTTAAGTTACAGTTTGGCCGGGGTGTTTGACACGTCATCCTATTTAGTTTGCAGGAGTGGCTTTCAGGATTATTTTGAAATACCACTACTGTTTAGGATTTAAAAATGTTCGAAAGTCCCTGAGGTACTGTTGGATAATTGACATTCAGAATGTGCCAAGTAATTTGTTTTTTTTGTTGTTGTATCAATGACTTATTGTCCTTGGATTAAAGTCTCATCAGAAGTTTGCTAGTAATTAGCACCAGGTGTGTAATCGATTGAGTGGAGTCTCTTGTTTGTGTTCACTAGATGCTTCACGAAAGCGTGCATGACGAGGTGGTGGAGCGGTTAGCTAAAGCCTACAAACAAGTCCGCATCGGTGATCCCTGGGATCGTAAGTTAATATAGCATTTTTACAGTAACTACAGCAAATGTGACTCTACTGAATGTGTTACACCTTCTATGGGTGCTTAATTACAAAACAGTCCACCATTTTTGTCAACAGCTAGTACTCTATATGGACCGCTTCACACCAAACAAGCTGTCCAGCAGTACCTGGAAGCTATAGAGAAGGCCAAGCAGCAAGGTGGCACTCTTGTTTGTGGTGGAAAGGTATGAAGTTCACACTTGAAAATGACTTGTGTGTAATATACAGTATAGTCTTGGTCTTAAACAAGCTTTACTTGAGACTTGGGTAAGACTTGTTCCAGAGCAAGATTCAGCAAGAATCAAGTCTGGAGTAACAATACTGAATGATTATTTTCATTTTGGTGCATGAGAAAGTAATAATAATAAAAATAATAATAATAGTAATACATTTTATTTGTATTGCACTTAATTAGGGTTGCACCGATACCATTATCGTGTATCGGGCCGATACTTCATTAATATACTCGTACTTGTAAAGAAACTGCCGATACCATGCACCGATACCATTCAATGGTATTTCACAACAAACGTCGTAGTCGGCGGATGTAATCTGTTGTCCTACCTGACTTCAAGGTCTAGGGGGAGACAACGATCCAAAAATTTAGGGTCAGAGGTCCTGCCCACAAGCTCATGTGAAATCCAGGGCTCTAGATGGCGACTACGATGTTCGCCAGTGCGACTGGATTCTTATTTTCCAACTAGTTTGTTCTTTCCAGTCGCCAATGGCAACCGTCTCTGTCAATCCAAGGGAATTTTTTTTTTTTTAAGAAGCAAGAAACAGCTTTTAATTATGCGCAGATAGTCTCAGCCCCAGCGTTTCCCACAACGCTTTATAGTTAAGGTGGGCATCGTGATTACGTCCCCTGCGGGGAAAATAAATAAATAAATACACATAAAAATCCTGCTGTATCCATAGACAGTAAAAGAGGACCACGTTACGATGAAGCCGAATAGCGGCATCTAAACCTCCGAACTCAAAAGAAGATGCTACAATGTTTATATGAAATAGGACCGAACGCGGAAGTTCCCGACGCTTTTCGTAACTTAGCAACAACAAGCGCAGAGAAAGTGCTTTTGGAAGTGAGGTTTTGATCCAGTCTCAGCGCAAAAAAAAGCGTTTGGTGGACAGGGTTTTTTAACGCAGCGTTCAGAGTGCTTCAAGTTGAAATCCGTTCAACTTCTGGAACAGCGCTTTGCTCGTCAGTATCACTTTTCTCTTGCTAGCCAATCAAAATCGAGGAAGCGTTAAGTGGGTTTCAGACCAGGGTTTGCGCTTACTCTCAAAAAACAGTCTCAGCTCAGCGCAAAAAGTAGCCGTGGCAGACCGAACACTAGCCCACCTCGATGCTTTGATTCTATTGGTCGCGCGGAAATGCAAATTTCAACTTTGACCGCGGTGCGCGCACAAGGCCGTCGAGTGGCGCGCTGCACCATAGAAGATAATGGGTTTCAGAGCAAAGCGCAGCGCATGCTGTTCGGTCTGAAACCCGCTTTAGTCATAATGTAAATATAAGCCAGGCTCCTAACTTCTTTCTTTTGTCTGGAGCCCTGAATGTGTCAACAGAGTAAGTTTTGCTGACTTTTAAGTTGCCTGTGTTAACTTTGCAGTGCATTTCATTTCATTTATCTGCTTATATTTATATTTGGTCTACTGTGATGACACTTTTTTGTTACAACCAGAAAGATCTGTTTATTTTTGCCGTGGAATAGCCTTGTGTTAATGATTTGATATTTAACCTTATTATAATCTGCAAAGGAGAAAATAAAATCTGCCACTCACTTAATTACATCTAAGATGTATCGGTACTCGGTATCGGCAAGTACACAAATAAAAATACTCGTACTTGTATTTGTTTGTAAAAAAGTGGTATCGGTGCATCCCTACACTTTATATTTTAGCAATCTCAAAGTGCTACCGAATAAAAGAAAACAAGAAAAAAAAGCTTTAGCAAAAAGCCTTTCTAAAAAGAGTGAAAAGTGAAAAGCTTTGCAGTAGGAAAGCAGCTGAATGGATTCAGATGTCTGAAAATGTAAATGTGGAAAGAATTGACAATCCAGCAGTTCTGAGCAACTCTTCATAGTATGCTGTGACTTGGAGATTAATGCAAGCCATGCAAAGTTTTTAAGCTGCTGTGGATTCTTTTGAAGTGAAACCTTTTGAATGGAGAAACCTACACTGTCCATTCTCATACCAGAACAGCACTCTAGCATCTTTAACGCCTTAACCCACATTTTCTGCTAAACAATTTTTTAAAGCATGCATCATTGTGAAAGTAATTTCCTTTTACATTCTTTTCTCAGGTAATGGACCGCCCCGGTAATTACGTGGAACCCACAATCTTCACCGGACTGCCGCACAACGCCCCCATCGTTCACACGGAAACCTTTGTACCCATTCTTTACGTCCTCAAATTTAAGGTAGACCATTACCTGCTTTTGAGTTAAGGTATTTGAGTTTCATTTTTACTGTATTGCTCAAGGTTGCATTGCATTTCTGGCTTTAGACAGAAGAGGAAGCATTTGCCTGGAACAATGAGGTGAAGCAGGGCCTGTCCAGCAGCATCTTCACAAAGGATATGGGCAGAGTGTTCCGCTGGTTAGGGTGAGGGAGTAATGTGTGACTCAGGGAAAAAAAGGATATTAATCATTTGTAATTGCTGAATTAGGTATGGTTTGTAGTTGTGTTAAATGGCGCAATGCTTGGGCACCGAGGTGAGATTTTACTCCCCCCACAGACCCAAGGGCTCAGACTGTGGTGTCGTTAATGTCAATATTCCAACCAGTGGTGCTGAGATTGGAGGAGCTTTTGGTGAGGACGACTTCCTTTTTTTTTTTTTTGACACAGGCATGTAGTTCCTTTGTCTTTCACTTGCTAATTTCGACTTTGCATGTCACGCACAGGTGGAGAAAAACACACAGGAGGTGGACGTGAGTCCGGCAGCGATTCATGGAAGCAGTACATGAGGAGATCCACATGGTGAGAGCAGTTCCTCTTCATCAGTTCTCCTTTCATGAAGCAAGAATTTGTAGTCTGCATGTGACATTCTGATTTATATTTACAAAAACATGATTTTCCCCCTTTTTTTGTACAGCACCATCAACTACAGCAAAGAACTCCCGCTTGCACAGGGAATCAAGTTTGAGTGAACACTGCAAAAGGAACTTGGATAAAGAAAGAACACTAGTAACTTCAGCTCTACATGCTCACTAACCCATAATCACTTCCATTAAATGTTAGATATAAGATATCAGTTGTCCATTTAGAATGGTCAGCGATTTGCTTATAAACATTCGAACGGTTGTCATTGTTTCTACATAATGATGAATGTTGTTTAGGTTGCAAAAGGTGGAAATGAAGCTGACAGTCTGTCAAGTGTGTTGTGCCACTTATGCCAACGCTAACTTCAGCTGCTTTGACAAAATAAATCCTTTATTTTTTGAAGGAAATTTGACATGCAAATTGCATTTTTGTTTGTCCTTATTTACGTAGGAAGGAATTTGGCTTGGGATTGGTGTGTTTTGAATAAGAAAATAGAGGCCTCAATTAGAACTCAGTCCCTTTCTGGTAATTAGAATAGTTATTAGCAGTAGCATGTTAATGTCATGGCCAAACACAAATGTTCAAATGAACATTTGAAATTATTACTGAAATTACTTTAACAGCATTTTCACAAACCACATCACACTGAAGCAAACTATAAATATTTTATTAGCAATTCTAAAGTGTATCAACTTCTTTTAAAGCAGATTTTAGTAATCTGACCTTTTCTGAAATGTTAGATAAGTACAAACCCCACCCGAGTCCTTGGGACCCATTAATACCCCATGTCTCACTAGCCAGAACCTTCAAGTTTCCTACAGTACTAGAACTTAAGCTCTTTTCTAACCGCCGTCTAACTATCTTTGTTTGAAATGCCTATTAAGAAAGTTGTTCTGTGGTCCTGAGCAGAGAGAAACAAAGTGTTGCCATTGCACAGTTAAGCATCTTCTTTAGGATTAAAGCTTTCAAAGGAGTTGCAATGAAGACAGCTTTCACTGCGGCAGTCAGCTCTCTTCAAGCAGCTTCCGGAGGTTCCTCTGAACCTGAATCAGAGAACGGGAGAAGATGCTGTGAAATAAAAGGGCAATAAAATCAAATACTGTAAATCTATTAGATGTCACAGTGGAAGGATTTATTCATCTTTCTAAATGTTACATGTCCATAGTTCAGTCAAAAATCACACATAGACTGAATTTATATTAAAGATGTGTAATTATTACATTGTTTTAGTTAAGAAAATATTGAGGTCAAGTATTTCCTTAAAAGAAAATAAAAGAATGTCAGTCATGTATTCAGACATTTTTTTAAAAGCATTTTCTGTTATAGTTTACTCTTTAAAAAAAAGACTCAAAGACTGTATCGGGGCGGCAGATATCAAAATTGACCATACCGGTATCGAACATAAAGTGGTATCGTGCCATGTTTAGTTCATATTACAACCCTACTGTTAGACCTGTACGGTTGGAATTTTTCAAAACCAAAAGTAAAATGTTAACTAATGTTTCACTAGAATTTTTGTTCTTTTTTTCCCCCCCCAAAGATGACGTAGACCACGAAACAAAATGGTGACATAACGTTATTGTTCAAATGTTACAAAGCATCCAACAATTATAAACTTAAAACACACAAACACACCCCTCAAGACAACCCTACCCACTTTTGTCAGCAATCCTACTGAAGCTATTAAAAAACAAGTTCAACCTGGTCTGTATTCAACCGTCATCCCTCTCCATCAATGATTCAGTAGGAAAACTCATCTTGCCGTTACTCAACCTCCCTCTCAAGCCCGGTGTCGAAATGTTTCCAAAACCTTGTCTCACCTTTTCTAATTTGAGCAGGTTTGTTGACAGTTCCCCGTAAAGCTCCGCCTGGAGTTCTGCTGGGGCTCGATGACGGACAGCATTCCTGCAAGTGGGGGAATATATTAAATGGTGACGATGTAAAGTAATTCAGAACAATGAAAGGAAGTCTGCGCTCTGTCCCAAAACATTGCTACGCGGAGCACGAGACTCGGATCAAAGGAGCTTGTATGTTCTTCCTGGATGCACAAACCCATTTTAAGAAAACTAAAAGTCTATTTAGAAGAAGCATGCTGTGCTGTTTCCTTGCATTGTCTTGTGTCTTGTGATCCAGTTAAATTTACTGTATTACACGCCTTCAAAGACTGTTAAGACGTTAAAAAATGCCTCAGAATCTTTGTAGCGAGAGAACATAAATAAATGCTCACTCACTCATGCGAGTATTCTCCAACCGGGCTGAGTGAATTCAGCTTCTGCTCCAGAGCCAGGATCTTGAATGTCATGTAACATGAGGACAGGACGAGCACACACACCCTGCAGAGGCAACAATGCGCAAGATTTAACCAACACCGGCCAAACCCTTAACATGCTGCAACATGCCAGAGCAACAGAGCAGTTCAGTCCGTTTGTTATGAAGCGTCATTAAAAATCGAACAACATCAGCACTCACAGAAACAGGTAGATGAGTAAGAGGGTGTTAAGAGACAGCGGCTGCAACGTCTTTTCTTGATGAGTGGAACTTAGAGCAGCCTTTCCCAGACCTGAGGCACAAATGAGAAAACAGGGTATAAGAGCTTGGCGTTGAAGGAAAAGGGGATTTTCCCCAGAGTGTTATTTCATTCCCCAAAAAATCCACACACCATTGTGATGCTTTGCACTGGTCTGCAGGTGAATGTCGGCATGAACAGCCTTGTCTCCCGTCTTTATCACCTCCATGAAGTTTTCGGAAAGAGTCGGAAATTCTGAATAGGGGGACAAAAGGCTTATTTAAAAATCCAGTTTGTTTCTGAATGAAAATACCTAGCTACAGCCAATTCTGTAACCTCTAATGCTGGGATAACAAGCTCCATTAAATTATACAAGCTTTCGACTCTCCAAATGAATATCAAGTTCCTTTTACGCACACACACATGGTGAAAGATAAGACTGCTGATGTAGAGAAAAACAGCACCTCTAACAAAACCATCAATATGTTGGACGTTTTCAAATTTGATTTTAGTTTTTGCACTGTATACATAGATCTGCACATAACCATGCAGGAAACCAGTGGTAAAACTAAAAATGCAAATTCCAGTCCACTAACCCAAAGTTTCCTTCCACAACATGCACCAGCTCTTCTGATGAACTCACCCTGAGAGTGGCCTAACTTTCTTTTCCGGGATGCCGATATTAATGTGAAACAGGCTTTAAGCTAAAAGTATTCATGTCTTGTACTGCTGCAAGTATTACCACTCCCAAAAATTCCTGACCTGAGCTTCCAGGACCCAAGATAAAACCTCCGTTTTAATTCCGTGGCATGCGAGTAACACTAAACACTCTTCCTTTATTTTCATCTTACAGGTTATATGTCGTCACCTTCTTAAAATAATGGCCCAAGTCATTTTTTGACAAAAATGATTTCTTTGCCTAAATCAGCTCTTCACGATGCTGGCCACCTCCGGTACAATCGCCTATATCCTCCGTTAAACAGATCATGTGATCTTAAACCTGTAGTATCATGTCAAGAGTGTGAATTAGGCCATTTAATTTAGAAAAACTTGAAAAATACGAGTTAGGCCACTCCTTTAAGAGGGTGATGCTAAGTGAAATTCAGCATTGGTTTAGCAGAAAGGTTGCTACACCCTGAATAAGACAAACCGCACTGCAAACCATCCTTGATGGATGTAGGACCAGGGCAATCAGGATTGTAAAAGACTCATCTCATCCTGGAAACAGACTTTTTCATCTTCTGCAATCAGGCAGAAGGTTCCGCACCATCTTGGCCAAAACAGAGAGACTCAGGAGGAGTTTCTATCCTCAGGCCATCCGTTTTCTAAACCAGGACATGCCTTTCTAAGTCTCAATTCTGCTATTACATACCTCATATTGTTATGATCACTTATACTGTCTGCCACATTTTACTGTCTTAATTCTGCCATTACATACTGTGATGAACATTTATACTGTTTGCCACATTTCACTGTCCAAATATCACATGCTTCTACTCTGTCTGCTACGTACAATGCTGCAGTTGCACTCGGCCCTTTAAAAACATCTCATTGCACCTGTCATCTGTCTTTAGAATAATTTTGTAAACTCAGGTTAACCTAACGTCAATACATATATATATTTTTTAATTTAGTATATACATGCAGATACACCTGTACCCAGCTTGAGTCTTAAATTACAAATGTACTCCATGCCGTCTGCATATACGTAACTTTATGTACCTTATTGTGTATAAGATATAGTTTTATTTTTTGTGTTATTCCCTGACCTCCTTATTTAATTTAAGTTTGTATTCGTATCTCTATTTTGCTACTTTTCTAATTTGCGTAATTGCACAGTTAAAAGAGGGGATCAGGATACATTTCACTGCATGTTGTACCTGTATAATTTGCATGTGACAAATAAAGAATCTTGAATCCTGATCATGGTTATTTGTAATGCCTTAAAATGTTTATCAAATCCATTTATCCCAAACCTTCCTCATTTAGTGTGGTTTGATGCTGCAGTGCCCAAATATAATCACACCACCGTCTTATGCTTGTGTCTTAATGACACCCACCCGTCATCTTCTCATAGTCCGGAGTCTGGGAGCCTGAGCTGCTGCTCTCCAGCATGTCCTGCCTCCTCTGACGCACCACTCCATCCAGATCGGAGAAATCGGCTGAAAAGTCCTGCGCACACACACAAACAAAAACAGATTACGCACAGATTCATTAAGATCAAAAACAAGCACAAAACTATGGATTGAAGGTTACACACACAAAGGACACACTAGAAAAAAAAAGCATATGTAGACTCTAAAACGTCTTATAGACATTACAGACGTTAAAGATCTAAAAACACTGTTGTCATTGTGAACACAGAAAAGCAAAGCAAAGCACACAGAGCACCACAACAAAATGGGACCCGTGCATCTGAATTATCCGTGAAGGAGCACTGCACAGCTTTTTGCCAGCGTCCGGGGAGCAGTGCTTGGTGACGGTACCTTGCTCATGAGACCCTCAGTGGTACCTTTAGCGGTCTAAGACCTGAACCAGCAACCTTCCGATCACGGGGTGAACTCCCTAACCATTACCAACTACCCCAAATTAAAGGCACAAATGTGTAATGAAGGTACAGAATAACAAATTTATGTACACACTAGAATAAACCAACACTAACCAAAGGCAGTGATGACGGACAGTCTGCTCTGAAGCTGTTCTCTGCTGATGATGTGACCGGCGTGCTGCCTGTGTTGTCTCTCTAAAACAATAAAATATATTCAAGAAACTGTTTCTTTTCAAACACATTAAATCAATGAGCAATATTAGGACAACACTGTAGACTTACATCTAAATGAATACAGATGGATATCAGGAACTTGTAGGTTGTGTCCCGGGACAGGAAGGACACGAACAAATGCTGAATAATTACAAACCAAATGCAAATTAACCCCCTTTTTTTCAAACCTTTGCACCACAACACTTTGTTATGTAAAGCAACTTGTGGAAATTTGATCCGATCTCAAAAATACACTCACCCTCTCGTTTGTGGTCGTAACGACGAGCGCGTTCGGCACTAGAAGGGCCGTTTTTGTCTTTTTTATGTGCGTGACCGAAAGAACAGGGATAACAATCTGTGGGCAGAGATAATGTTTTGTAAAGGTTAATTCCCTTTTCCTTTCGTTTAATCCTAATCAAATGGAACTGCTCTGTGTTACCGTGTCAAGATTTCAAACTGAAATGTACCTTGGTATCTCTGCCAAACACTTTGGAATGGAAACAAATCCAATTATCAGAGACAAAAAGTCTTCCCTGATAAAGGATGTCTTTCTGGAGAGCGCATGTGTAACCTAAGGACAGACATCATGCATGAGATCAAGATAACAGCAGAGAAATTCTACAATTGTATTATCTAATTATGCAGGTCACACTGATATGATCCAACTGAACGCATTATTCACACTTCATGTTTACCCTCAGATAAGAAAAGAATCTGAGTAAAGTAGTTAAAGCACCTCATTAAAGTCCAATATAGATAAGTAACAATGTGCTGACATACTTTGCTTAAGAATCTCGTCCTTGCTTATTTCTTTGAAGAGCTTATGGTACTGGGCATTCGCTTTGGAAAACTGGAACAAAAGAGGGAGATAAAAAATGTTAACAGAGAGAAAGAGTTTTCTTCAAACCTGCCAACCATGAAAATGATGAGAAATGATGAAACAAGAAACTGAGAAAACAAATTTGACGACAAACAGAGCGGAACCATTCCAGTTTCACTTCATACCTGGCTGTACTGTGATTTCTTCCTTTCTATCTTTGACTCGCAATCCACTGGTGATATTGAGGGCTGATCGACTGGTTTAAACCTTTAAAAATAACAGGAAAAAAGGAAAAAACAGGAAGAAGAACAGAGCATTCATACAGGCCAGATAAACAATGACTATCATGTCTGCGGCTACAGAATCCTACATTAAATGGAAACTCTACCCAACGATGCTGTTGTGGCTAACAATGAATAAAAGCAAACAGCACATGAAATTATGTTCTCCATTCATCAGTTTCCTTTTTGCAGCATGTGAATTTGCCAATTTATATATAAAAGTGTGTGTTTATTTGGTTTGCCTTATAAAACTACATTCCAATGTCTCAACTGGAGAAAGAAAGGCCTAACTTAAGTCAAGGCTAAACAATGCAGTGAGGATCAACAGGAACCTGTGTCACAAATGTGGGAAAAGAAAACAGTGTGGCACTCCTCCGCCTCACACACACGCACGCAACGCTATACAAGGTATATTTGCACACAATGTTGACATGCGCAGGTACACCCTTGCAGGTGGGTATAAACAAGGCGAAGTTTGAACTTCCTTTTAGTGCTACTCAAAAGTGCTATTTAAAGTCTTTTAGAGACACTTTCTTTCTCAGGTCTTCCAGAAATGTAGTTTTACATATTTATATTGCAGATGTCAAATTTAATAAAGATCTACTTGTACAACAAATTAGTCTCATCACCAGTAGTCTAAATCTAGAATTCATAAATCAAACACATATCAAATTTGGGTAACGCTGTGTGTCAGTGCATACTGAACAACTATGATTGTGACTATCAATAAAATGTAAATGTAGTTGTACATAAATAGGTATACTATTTCTGCAGTTTTTTTAGAGAATTAAATTAACTTGGTGGTCAGACAGCTACTATGATCAAAATAACACTTTAGGGAATCGTGTTTTCGACTTTAATGCCCCCTTGAAATTAAATTAACTGCTTTAATAACTTTTAATAAACCTGCATCCTCAGTATAACCCACATAATAAATTCTGATTATATGAAGAGGAGCGTCTCTCACCTCATCATGGGGGATTTTTTCCTACTTTCAGAGAGGTCAGACTCCGTGTCCACCGACAGCTGGGAGTCAAAAGCAGACTTCCCACCTCTTCTCTGCCTCTCCTCCACATTTTCGGCTTCTGAACTGTGAAAGTTGCACAAGAGAAAACTCAGGAGCTGCCATTTTTATTCTCAAATGAACGTTAACGCCAAAGTGAAGTTGTCCTCCCAGTCAGTACTGGATTGACATTTCACTCTTTATGTCTTCCGTTGTTCATCTGCTGGAAATCTCGTGTAAAAAAAAAAAAAAAAAAAAAGTAAGTGAATTCTTACGCGAGCAACCGAGGACATTTGTTAAGGAAAGGAGCTGCAAATTTGATCTGGTTAAAGTGATTGACCAAGACAAATTTGCAAATTAAACAAAACTGGTGGTCATTAGAGCTGTACAATATATCGTTTTATCATCATCTCGATGTGTGTGCATGTGTATATCACCTCAGGATGTGCACGGTCAAGCCATCATGCAATAACTTTCTCTTCACTTGACATTAAATTAAGTGATTGATATAAAAGATAAAACTGTCATAAGATTTTAATCCGATTTGTCTTCGTAGATGAAGTTCAAGAAAAAGTTCACAAGAAGGACATTTTCAGCTCTGAAAGGTAGACTTTAAAGAGTAAAAAGGTGAATTTTCAGTAAAGAGTAAATCTTTATTTTCCGTTTGTTTATTTTCTAGGTAAATACAGGTCTCTACAAAATCAATCCGATCATTCTGGAAGAATTATTTACAAAGAGAGCACCTCAATTGTATGTTTGTATATCAGAATGTCTATCGCAAAAATAATAATAATAATAATGATAATAATAAATCACGTGGTTAATTTATTTTCCAATAACTTGCAACTCAAGATGAAAGCCCCCTTAATTATCCGTTTTCACCAATTTTAGCATAAGCCTATATACAAATAAAGAACAGGAAAATGAAGACCTCATCGTAGCGTTATCTGAAGTCAAGTCTCTCGCTCTCTCTCCGTTAGACCGCGTTAGCAACTTTTTAAGTCCCGGTTAAAATAACGCTTTAAAAACTTTTTAACATGACTTTAACGATCACCACAAGTTCCCACGCTGAGGTCATAAACGCTGTAAAACTAGCCATTATGGGCAAGAACCTGAATATAACGAACGAAAAGAAACTTTTTAGCCTAAACAAAGAACTGTGGGAAGTAAGACCCGGGCCTTTAAATGGCTGCTGCTTGCGCCTCTTGAAGAGAACAAACAAAACTCGCAAACTCGCAAACTCGAACTCACCTGTTGAGGCGGCGGACGTCTTTCTTGTCGCTCCGGCTGGAGCTGCGGCTCTCCGGGGAGGACAGCAGTGGGCTCTGGAGCCTCTCTCCCGGCTCGATCATCAGCACCATGTCGCGGCACGTCTGCAGGGCCGCGGCCTCCCCGCAGCGCACTGCCCCTCCGAGCCGAGCTCATACAGAGACCCGGAGCCTCGGAGCGGCGCTTAAATTCGGGAAGGAGGCGCTATGTGGGGAAGACACAACTCCCAGGAAAATAAAACGGGAAAATGTGAGTATTGTGCCCTCTGATGGCTGAAGTTTGTAACTACAGGTAGGCTTGAATTTTAATAAAAGGAAAAACTCGACATTTTCTATGACTAATCTGTAAGAATACCGTTTGTTTGATTTGGTTTAATTTATTCTGATTTAAGCATCATGTCACTGCTAGTAATGCGGCTTCGATTCGAGAAGGTGGCGCGACTTAGTAAAACTGAGCTCCCAAGAAAATAAGATCGAAGATGCGGGGAAATGGAGGAATTGCATCCTCTAGTGGCTAAAGCATGTAACTATGTAACTACGTGGAAGCATGTGTAAAATAAAAGTTAAGTTAAAAATAAATAAATAAATAAATAAAAAAAGTAATTATTTCCCGTGGCTAATCTATAAGGAACAGTATGGTTGATTTAACATAATTTAATCTGATTTGACCATGGCTTAAATTCGGGAAAGAGGCAACACGGGAAACTGGGCTTCCAGGAAGATGAGGGGAAAAACATGGAGGCTTCAAGACGACGGTAAAACTTGCTTCAGCATTATTTGCGACATACATAGTTTACGGGTACATGTGGTGGAATGTGCCCTCATTCGCCCTGAATACTGCGCATCAAAAAGTAAATTAAAAAAACAAGTAAATAGATAATGTTAAAGAGAAATTTAAAATTAAAAAGAAAAACGGCAGATATTGCGCCCTCTTCTGCACGGAGACCTAAACTACACATGTGCCATGAACTGCACTGTGGGTTCCGTAGTCTTTTTCCCCGCTCTTTGATACTGAGGAAGCTGGAGCCCCGTAACAATAGAATCAATAGGGTGAAGTACTTTGCTAAACCTTATATGGCTCAGCTTTTGAAATTCATGCCTCATGTTCATTAACAGGGTAATAAGGTTTGCAAGCATTAACATAGTAAATGCAATTAACATCTTACATGCCCATCATAGCAAAGCTGAGATCTTCGGATTGTGTTTTCTTTCTTTTCTTTCTTTCGTCATTATAAGCTAGAAACTTAGTACATAAAAGTACAAAAAAAGTATTAGTATAACATAAATACAATATAAATGCCTATTACATATACATTTTACAGCATTTTATACAGCTTGGCTTTTGAAAAAAAAAAAAAAACTAAAAATACGGTATGGGAGTAAAAAGATCTGTAAATTAAAACATAAGTGAATATCTTAATTTTTCCATGAATAATCTTTAAATGCAGCGTTTTATGGGGAAAACGTATCTTTTGCAATGTCGATGGAGATATTCATAATTTATGGTTCCTAATTAAAAACACATATCAATGACAAATGATACATCTAATGTTGGATACACCAGGATGGCCCAACTGTGATGACTTTTCTTAAAGAGAAGTGCATTTACATTCGAGATAAGGCCAGACACTTAAGTCTGAATGTGTCAGAATGAATTTGCAAATGGTCCTCAGTGTAGATTCCGTATTTCCATACGGGTCTGGCTATTTGCCTGGGCATTTTCCCTCGATCAGCATTCACACTAAGCTGCACAGCCAATGTCCAAAGACAAAGGAACTTAGTCAGTATATTTTTGGACTCTTAAATATACATCTTTATTTATCAAGAGTATCACGAAACCCAACCCTGGAAACAAGCACCTACAGATGTATATGTGTAAGCATAATTTGGGAGTCTACATATGCATAATATTTAGCATAGAACTTTTAATTTTGGAAATATAAGGGACATGGCGCTTTTTGAACAAAGTTGTAATGTACTTCCACCTAAACGCCAGAAGAGGGCGTAAGATAATAAGATAAAATAGAGTTTAACGTAATGCAACTCAAGATTTAAAATTGAAGAAAGTTTTTTAAATCAAGTTTATTCTCACCCCAGCCATATACACGTATACAGAGAGCTGCAATAGCGTTTTCTGGAGCAAAATGTTGTGATATTAAACATCTCAAGAGAAGATCCAAAATGTAGGTGATGAGTGCAAATCAGACAACACTACAAAAACTGTAATGCAACCTTAAAAGTACAGAAAAAACAAACGGGCAGGTCGTGTATAATCAAACTTTATAAACTCACCAATCATTCACTCTCCCCAAGAGGTTAAAATACCAACCCTGTTTTCATGCCAATACCATTTGAATATGAGTTGCATTAAAACAGAACGAAAACCTCTTTTACCTATCAAAAAATGCTTCAGTCCTAGAGTTTATCAACAACACTACTCATCTGTTATTACCAACGGTTGCCTGCAGATGTGAGCTGTCTCGTCTTGTGCCTTGAGTCTGGACACACAAACGTCTGCGCAACCCTTTGAGAACTCCCATGTAATGTTAAGTTTTCAATCCTAATTACTGTTTCATCTCACAGAGCCGCTGGCGGAGGTGTCGCTGTTGCCAGCGTGCATTGTGCAACGGGCCTGTGAAAGTGTGAAAGAGAAGGAAAGTAAAGGGAGAAGAAAAGTCCTGTCAGAGTTCATTATGTATCCAGGGAACAATGCTGAAAGCGGCAACGCAAGCTGCACTGCGCCGAGCTGCCATTAATCATGGCTGACAAGGAACCAGGGTTAAAAGGTGGGAGAGCTGCCAGTGCCTCTGATAGTGATTATAGTGTGGAGAGAACGAGAGAGCGGTTGAGAGAGAGAGAGAATGGAAAGTAGAAGCACAGAATCCTTTCATAAACCATATAGTCTGACGTTTCCAAAATAAGGCCACATCCCATCCTCAGAATCAAAAAAATTCCACACGGGCCTGGACGGGATGGCAGGTAAACGTGACATCTTTGCTGAAATGAGGATAAATCTTTGCCTTAGAGTTTTGGATTGGGTAATTGTGGATGTAACCATGAAATGGGGGATTAGGGTCTAGACTCCCATTATTTCAACAGCAGTTGTGCTCTGTGCGTTTCAGTATCTTTGTAGAGATGTCACACTAGCACGCAATCCAGCTTTATGCAATCCAGCTCTGGTTGATGAGGCGTTCAGATGATGCACGAGACTTCGAGCACCTGAAAGTGCAGCGCTCTTGGGGTCTGTCTCTGTCTGTTCCACACTGACGTCGTCTGCAGTGCCTCGGTGCATTTCAGCATTCGCCTCCTCCGAGGAAAACAGGGAGCAGACAGAAAGAGAGAGGGAGGGAGAGCATAATGGACCCGTGACTGGAGGAGATTGAGGCGCTGTTAAGTGCTCGGCTTGAAAGCATGTCTGGCCTCATTAGCTGTCAGTTGTAACAATACTGAACTGGCAGCGAAGACAGGTCGGAGTCTTGTGGCCATAAATCACGGGCCGACAGCCCTCTGACAGGCTGGGAACCGGCGCACATGCAGGAGCCTTTTCCGTTCCTCTCGCTCAGCACATCTGAAGTGAGAGCAAACACACACACACACACACACACACTCACATAAATACACTCACACAAGCGCACACACGCCTACCTAAAACAAGTCATCAAAGAGCGAGCAGTTCCCTTTGGCTAGAGCTAAGCTTCCTTTTTAGATTACAAACCTCTCTGTTCAGGCCAGGGCTTAAAGTGAATGGCAGGAGGCTGTGGTTAAGTATTTTTGAAGCTGAATCCATTAGCTATATTTATGGCAATTATCAGACACTCTTATCCAGAGCAACATCTGAGCAATATTAAAATTTCAGGTACAGTCTCCCTGGAGCAAATTAAGGGGTTAAGGGCCTTGTTCAGAGTCTTAATGGTGGTAGTGCTGGAGGTAGAATACAGCCAGACTTGGACCCACAACCTTCTGGTTTAGAAGTGAGCCTTTGTTTGTGTCAGAAATGACTGCAGCTTTATAGACAAGTGGTGTACTTTGTAGATATATCATCAGCTGATCATCATATGCTAAAATTAGAATGCTGAATTCATATCCCTAATAGGCAGAATTCATGTTGAATAAGGGCTCTTATTGGAATATCAGCCACCACAAACCGCATTAAGTCCTGTGATTGTGTAATTCATCATCTTTTCACCTTTGATCAGTACTGAGCATACATATTTAGTGCTGTTGGTTTAGATCTGCTCAATGAACTTTTACCATACATAGTTATCCCATATTATGCACATGTACAGTTACTTTTTAAAATCCTAATACCTATTTTTAGGAATATATTTTTGAATATGTATAACAGTGTGTGTGTGACAAATAAAGAATCTCTATGGTATTTAAAGCAAATTACATTTACATTTATGACTCTCATATCCAGAGGGAATTAATTTCTAATTACAGGGATAGTCTTCCTAGTGCAACTTTTGGTTAAGGGTCTTGTTCAGGGGTCCAGTGATGGTTGTGCTGGAGATGGGATTGGGACAGACTGGAACACACAACCTCTTGGTTTTAAACAGAACATCCACCAAGTAGCAGATTTCACTGATTTATTCCAGTGCTCCTGTAGAAACCATATCAAATACAAGCATTTGGGATGCACCTTACACAAGAGAGCCACAGACGTCTGATTAGCTCTGAAGGTGCTTTTTTAAATTTGCAGAGCTCTTAGACTGGAAATAGACCAACTGAACTGGTGTTATTGTTGTCATTTTTTTCTTTCATGTCCACAATCACTCTCTGTCCATCCACCCTACACATAGTATTGGGGAAGATACTTTCAGAAAGTAGCTCTTTAATTATAAGCTACTTATGATTAAAAGTAGATAAGATACAGCCAAGTTACTTTAATTTACTAGTTGTGGTCTAATGGTAGGATATTTGCCTCTGGATCAAGATGTTGTGGGTTCAAATTCTACCTCCAGCACTACCACCACTGGGTCTCTGAACAAGATCCTTGGGAATCACAAGTTGTTCCAGGGAGACTGTCCTGAATTTGGTGACTGAATATTTCATTCATTCATTATACAAACCGCTTAATCCTAACTGAGGTCACAGAGGGCACCAGACCCTACCTTGGGAACTTTCTGGCGCAAGGCAGGGACCAACCCTGGGCAGTCACCCACACACTGCAGGGCACACACACACACACGCAGACACACACGCAATCATACTCTCACTCACACCCAACAGGCCAATTTAGAGATGCCAGTTAATCTACAGTGTATGCTTTTGGACTGTGGGAAGAAACCGGACAACCCGAGGGAAACGCACGCGAACACGGGGAGAACCGTCAGATGCCACTCCTATGAATTCAACACCAATCAGAAAACACCAGGTAGTCAAAAATACCAGTCTTTGTAAAGAGAGAAAAACAATAGTACTTTTGTTAACAATGAAGTGTTTTTGCCTTGCTACATCATCATTTGTTAAAAAATAGTTAGAAAAGCTATGTGTTTTACACAGTTTTGTTACTGACAAGCAGCCCAAAAAAATTGTTAGTAGCATCACTCTTTTTAGTTAGCCATTTCCCAAATTGGCTTGCTTTTATCTGGCAACCGCCACATTATGACGAATGAATATGTAATGAATTAAAATGAATGAATTTTTGTGTTAGGTTTTGCTCCATTGCAGTTTCCATGTGCAAGGGCATATTCACATTTGCCATGTATGCTCACACTCTGTCTCACACACACACCCATACGCATGCACACACACACTTGCTGGGAGCACGAGAGGCTTTCATGTCATGTCAGTCTGTCTGTGTCCATTAGGCTGACAGGCCGTGGTGCGGTGTGACGGGCGAGGGGGTGGGTGTGGGTGGGTGTTTTGGGGAAGGTCTGAGAGGGGGGTGAAGGAGCAAGGCCTCAGGGTCATTAATCATGCCCTCTGACATGCTGAGGCAGGGGCCATGGCCCCCCGCGCATACAGCTGGGCCACACTGCTGGCATGGGAGATGGATATCCCACAAGCTTCTGTTGCTCTCCCTTTCCTTCTTTCTTTTCTCCTTCTTTTAATGGCCACTCATTCTTTCATTTAGGCATCCATCCATCAGTTGTCTGTCCAATCTATGACACTGTCCATCCATCTGTCTGACCATCCATCTCTTTTTCCTTCTGTTTATCCAGTCATCTATCTGTCCTTCTATCCATCCGTCCATCTATTCATCTATCCATCCATCCATCTGCTGATCACCTTAAATCACACTTAAATCTTTTTATCCTACTGCTGCTCATAACTCACAAATAACAAGGACTGGCATTGGCATTTCTATTAAACTTATCATTGTTTTCTTATGTTAGGGCCACCGTAAAACGAAGCATGAGCATGAATTCCCACCCTGAGCCTTTCTTTCTCCATCTATTTGTCTTCCTTTTATTTCTTTCTATTTTATTTGTCTTCAGAATCTAACTCTGTCCAGATGAGCTCCAGTTCATTCTCTTTATTTCCAGATTTATGGGGTCTGGGGACTGGTTTGGAGCTCGAAGCGCTGGAGAGTTCTTTCTGTTCTAAGCGAGTCCGAGAGAGTCAGAATGAGGAATAAAAAATAGCCTGCGAGTCCTAGAAAGATTTGAAAAAGCCCCTCTCAGTGTAGCAGGTCTTCAAATGTCTTGTGAAATATAGCTGCTTCTCTTCTCCACAAAACATAATATAACATTTTTGCTTGTGTCCTCACTTAACTCAGAGACTCAACTTCCTGTCAGAAAATATGCTTTATTTTTATCCAAAAACCATATTCAACTTTCAGTCTCAATTTCGGAACAATCATGGAGCCTCTGAAATTACTTCTTTCTCTGACAGTTACAGTTTGCTCTCTGATAAACAACTGTGGATTCTTCTACAGTGTTCCACACTTTGGGCCCGATCCACTCATCACAAAGTTAGTGGCAGTAATTATCGCTGTATATCATTCCTTGTGAAGCATGATACCAGCTCCAATGGTGTAGGAATCACAAGAAATAACACACACAGTTTGATGAAAAGCTTCTGAACCAAACTCCAAAGCTTAAATGCTAGTGTAATTCCTATTTCTCTCCCCACTCCCTCTCTATTTTTCTGTTCCAAGCTGCAAGGTTTTCCACAGCCTGATTGAATCAGACACCTTCATTTGTACAGGCTATGAGGTCAAAAGGCTGGAGCAACCTGAGAGAGATGGAAAGAAGGTGGTGATGTAAGATTTTTACTGTGGGTTGGAGTGTGTGTTATAGTAATTAACATGCTAACTCTATTAGTAATGCTTTGTTTTTAGAGCTACTTCAGGGGAATTTAAATGATGTTAAAATAAATGAACTGAAATGAAAACTGGAGGTGAGAACAAGGTATGATGATTTTTAAATAAACACCTACTGTACCAGAACCAATCAGCTAAAGTGACAGCACAGGAAAACAAAATTTGTTTCGGATAATCTTGACAGCCACAGAACCTATAAAAAGTGTGTTCAGACAGGTATAATACAGAGGGTTATTTAAGTGCCTATATATGAAAAGTATTTTTTTTGTGTTTGTCGATTTTGGTTGGTCATAAGTGAGAAAACTGTATAATATTTACATGTCATAGTCTATACTGAGCTGCAATTTCGCCAAAAGCCAATTGACACACAATGCAGCTCGTTCACTCTCTCTCTCCTTCCCTCTCCGCTCCTCTGTTCTGTTATTTTACTGCAGTGTGTTCAGACCCCACCTTCCTGCTGTTCAAACCACAGCAGTGCCACACACACACAGGGCCTGCCATAAATCAATGGACAGGATCGTGTCTGCCAGTCAGACTAAACAAGAGCATTTGTGCTGCTTTGCACTCAGTCATTAATCATCTTGACAGTTTGAAAAACACATTTCCCCTTTAATGACTGTATTTGGAGAATCACGTCTGCTTCCTCTCTTTGCACTGTTCCTGCCCTCTTTCTTCTCTGAAAGGGGGCTCTTTCCTAACCAGAGAGAGAGAGAGAGGGAGAGAGAGAGAGAGTGAAAGAGAGAAGGAGAGAAAGAAAGAGTGAGAGGAGGGGGCATACTATGTTCCAACAAATCAAAAGTGAGGTAAATGTCAGCATATTGTTTTAGATGAAAAAGAAATCATTATTTGCTGTGTAATTGCATTTTATATGGCTTGGTCTTATTCATTTGTGGCAAGTGAGCTAATAATAAATGAGCTACAACCATAACACTAATAAAAAGCTCTATAAATACCCAGTAAACAGTAATTTTGGAAATGTACTTGACGGCGGTTTCTTGAACTATAACCTTGGATTAATGGGATCCCTCATTAAAGATTAAAAACAGCCAAACGACTGGCTACATTCGCTCCGCAAATACGCGTGCGGCCCACAAATGACGTGAACGGAGACTCGACCTCCTGGCGTTACGTGGGAGCAGCTCTAGTCAGGGTCAGCACAAGCATCTGGGCTTGGTTAGGTCCGTGAAAAGGGCGAATAAACCGTGAGGAATGTCAGAACGAGACTGCGAGTCGACCGAGCCCAGTCACCCACGCATGCGGCTTACAGACGCAGCCACCATCCTGCTGCCAAGGCACGTTTCTCCACAAGGGTCTGGTTCGTGATGCATGCGAGCTGACAAGTCAGCGACGTTCCCTCGGAGCGAAGGCGGATCAAATCCATCTGGGGCTGTGCATATTAGTGGTTTGCCATAATTGCCATTGCCCTCTTGTAGACCGCTGAGCCCCGGCTGCCTGCGCTATTGCATGTCAGAAGACAGCCAGGGGGGGAAACCAGAGAGCTGTGGAGGGAGCAGGCTTTACGTAAAAAGTACAAGACAGGTTAATTTATTGTGGGATTCGGGCAGTTCGCCACAGCATACAGCAACAGACCAGGATGGTCTGAAAAACGGTGGTTTGAGCAAAGATTTGTTGGTGTAGGTTAACGGCAGGCCTTGAAAGCAGATAGCCATAAGGTGTATAGGTTTATATAGGTGTATAGGTTTATATATTTATAAGGTGTGTAGTTTTGCATCTCTTTGCGTGTATGAGTGGGAGTAATGAGCTGTTTGATAGCTTTACGGCTTTGTTAAACCATAGAGAACAACTGTATGGATCTCAAACTCTTTGAAGAGACATGGGAAGGACTGAAAACCGCACATCATTTAGGGAAAAGCCTGAGTATATATCAAGCCGCTTAGCAAAAACACGCTGGCATTGACCTCTCTTGAGCTCGGCCGCAAAGACCTGACATGTTAAGCGAATGCAGAAAAAAATCAGCTTGATCTTTTGCAGCAACTGACCAGGATCGTGTCCAGATCTCTGGTCGAGGTTTAGAAGCACACAGAACGCTCACAAGGTGACGGAGTAGAAGCCACACACTCTGTCATCATTAATCACTGGTCCTTGTCAGTTGTCCACTCAGCGCTAGCCTTTGACACCGGCATCACTTCTCCATTTTGCCCTCACCATAGGGGGAAGGGGACATAGGCAGTGACATATTTGCAATCTGTAGTGTGATGTATCTTCCTATGTTGAACATTTTGAACCTATGTTCATCCAGGTGAATCTTTCTTTAAGAACTTATAACAAAGACCAGAATAAATATTTAGCTGGTCAACACTGTTGAGAAGTAGCTAACTAAAAATAGAAATGCTACTAACTAAACTACAGTTTACAGTAGCTTATCAGTATCAAAGCTGTTTTGAAGTTGGACTTGGGAGGATGGAGTCCTGGTGTTGCTAGCTACAGTATTTTATCTCTGTTTCTTGTAGTCTAGCTAAATGCTATATTAAAACTACAGCATGGCTGAGGCTCACTGGCATAAGTAGCTTGTAGCATGAAAAGCAACCATTAAAAGTAGCTTCCTTAGCACTGCTGGTCAATATGCTTAAACTGGTTTGTAAAACTGACCAAAATGTAAAACTTTATGGACTAGCATATGCCATTGGGCCACTTTTTTGTTTTTGCAGTAGGATCTTTCAAAGACAAAGACAAGGCATATTCCACTGTAAGGCAGCTTCCATGCACACACAAGCACACACACTAGTCCATTTTGTCTCTCTTCGGTGGGCCCGCAGTGATGTATCTCTCCTCAGTGTGAGCAGCAGGGATGACAGAAATAGAGTGTGGGTGTTGATTCCTGCCATGGCCGGGAGCTGGGGGAAGAGAGAGACGGACAGAGTGATTGATGAGAGGCGAAGGAGGAAGAAAGGGAAGATGGATCGGATGACAACGTGATGGACGAGTTACAGCAAAATGGAAAATGGCACTACTATTCATCTCCCCCTTGAGAGAGGACCTCTGCTCTTGAAATTTCATCAGATACACCTTTTACTCATTTAGGTCAGGCAGTCTTCACAGGACTTGTCATTGAATCTTAAATTTGTTCTGTTAGCTTGGGGTTATTTAAATGATGCTTGTAAGTGGAGAGAACGCGTACCACATTGAAAGGGAACAAGGGATGACTGGAGAAACCGAAAATGACCCCTGAAAATTTTTTTAGTTGGTTCCCATCTTAAGATGGTTCATGAAAAACCACTGGCTCGTGGCCATCTTAAGATGAGATTTGGAACCACTGAAGCTAATTTTAGTCCAACTTAAAAAGCAACTTAAGCTTGGTTCTGAATCCTTGAGCAGATCTAGTTCATTCAACTGACAGATGACCACCATAAAATAATTCATTTTTTCTCCAAGTATATTGGTAACATGGGTAGCAATTTGCCTCAGCTATCTTTAATCTGAGCCACTACTAAGCATGTGTTGGTTTTGGTGGCACACCGATAACCCCGAGCAGTGTCAAGAAAGACAAATGCGACCTGCGTGTGTGTACCGTCCATCCCTCACTTTACCCACCAAAGCTTCTGGCAACCCGACCCATCCACTCAGGTCCAGCCAGGTGGATCTGTTCCCTCACTCAGTGTCATGAAGCACGATTCACACAAAGGCTGGGAAAAGAGAGCCGGGGGCGACCTCTCAGATTACCCGCCCAGGACTCACAGAGACGCAAGGCCTTTTCCACGCTGACTTGGGATCAGCATTTGAACCTCCACAGCCAGCCACATTCAATGAGACCCCTGTTAAAACAGGTCCAGGATCAGCTCGGGTGAGACTGTAACCAGAGTCCAAGCCCCAGCTGTGGCGTGCTCTAACCTTGTGAGCTGTCAGCGTGTGTGAGTGATGGTACACAGACACCAAACTGTCAGTCCCTACAAGACCGCAGGATATTATGGTTGCCAATCAAACTGGCAAGGTGAGCCACGCCATGTCAGCGGCACACTTTGGTCTATACGCGTTACAAAATCAGCAAAACTGTTTCAGGACGTTTCCTTTGCCCGGCTTGTGATGAGCACTGGCATTGACCTCACACCTGACACCAGGACCTGTTGCCAATCAAGCTGACAAGATACACTACTCTGGTTTCTGTCTGTCCTTGATGTCTGGTTTTGCATTCCAATTCAGATTCCTCTACCATTATGGTGCCATGCAGCAAACCTGACCCATCCTGACAGCTAAAGCCGTGTAGTGTCAGAAGACGATGAAAGGGCCTGCAAGGCAAGAATGTGCCCAGACGCAAACAGCTACAGTCAGACTAGGGATTGTCAAAAGGCTGCGCGGCTTCTTCTTTCTTTTTAGGGGAACATGGCTTGCTTATGCCATAGTGTTAATCTGTTAATTATAGAAGTGTGACTCATAGCAGCAAAATGAGTCAGTGTAATTAAATTTAATTGAACTGTCCGCACCACGGCACTCCTCCAGAATTAATTACTGCGTGCACGGGAAAACACACAAAAAAGGAAAAAACACGTAAGAATGAAACCGAAATATCCGCATATCAGTAACGTTAACCTTTAAAGCAAATGTTTGCATAACTATCACCTATATCCTGATGTGTCAATTGATATGCTGTCACTAGGTGGACGAGGGGCACAAAGAGGAAAGCAAAGAGGTAGACGGGAGAGCGGGGAAGGAGTCCCCTGGGTGGTCATTACAAGCACACGTGTAGGTTTTACAGTGGCAGCACGCCTCGGGATGTGCTGAGGCGGCACTATGAGCACGAAGGCAAAAAACACACAGGTTCACAGGGGCACTGCGGACTGCATCGCCTGCACTGGGAACCCGGCTCTCCCCTGGAAGTGTGATGGCTTTGTAGATCTCCGGCTGAATATAAGAACAGCAGGCAGAACCCTTCACCTACATGTCTGCTTGAGTGGAGCAGTAGCAATAAATAAAAAATATAACACTGTTGTGATTTGACACAACAGGTTTGGGCAGCCAGACAGCTGCCTTGTTGTTGGAAAATCTAAGGATCAGGTTGTTAGGAAAAATCTATGGCTGCTGGAAAATATAAGGTGTAAATCTTAAGTTATTTGCACTTATTAGCACTTGATGTTTTTTAGAATATTTAATCATGATGCAAATAAATAAACTTAAACTTAACAGCTTATACAGACTCACTTCCCACTTTGCTTTTCGCAAAGTTGCTGCACTAGTCTATACTTTACTGCACCACTCACTCAGAGTGTCAAGGCACAAGACGAGACGAGACAGCTCAGGACAGAGGAAGACTGCTTGGCCTATTGGATCGATACCGCTCTTCCTGACACGATCTCTAGAGACCGACATTATAAAGATAGGCTTGAGCCAATATATATGGTGCTGATAAGAATTCACTGTGGATTCCAGTAGTGCTAAGGACTAAAAAGTATTTTTTTCCCCCAAAGCCACTGTCTTTGTTAGTAAAAATACAGAAAAATGTAGAGTAGGAAGACACCTGGCATACAAAATCAGTCATATTCAAATGTTGTGTTCGGTTTTTAAAGAAGCTGAGCATGATGAATAAAATACGAAAACATATAGATTAAATATAACCATTTCGTTTATTTAACAAAATTATAACTCCAAAGTTGGACAGCACTGCCATCTCTATTTTTTCTTTCCTTTTTTTCATTAAACCGGCACCTGAACCAGCCTAGTAATCTTGACACATTACAAAAAATAATTACAGCTCTGTATACCATTTATTTTTAAGCTGTTAAAATAAAAAAGGAAAATTTAGGAAGGTCAGAAGGACTTTGACATGCACATTCATACTGCACAGACGAGAGAAACAGAAGCAACATAGAAAAAAACATTTGCTTCATAAAAGAAACAACTGAAACTTGAGGTTTGCACCATATTTAGTACAAATAACAAAGACTATGTAAATGAAGGTAATTGTGAAATTAACAGATAGTTTGTCAAAGTAAAGGACAATTAATGATGTTTGAGTGTTTTGGGATTATAAACCGGAAAGCGAAGCGCTTGTTAAAAAATAAATACAATTCTGTTTGAAAACTGTGTCTGCGCTTCAGTCAGTCTCTGTTTCACACTGCTTCAAGCTTGCATGCACCCCGCATACCTATAATCTCAGCCTTAATGGAGTCAATGAATTTCCATTTTTATTCTTTTTAACTCTCCTGTTTCCCAGCAGTTGGAAGCCGGTGCCCTGGGGGCAAATGCCAGCCAGTGTCCAGAATCTTAGCAGTCGTCATGCACACGCCCTTGCTCTTTGAAATTTGTAAGGGTTGGAGAGTCCGAGCAGTGTCTCACTGGTAGCCAAGGGCCGAGGCAGATCCCAGTCTCTGACTGTAGAGGGCATAGTGTGAGTAGTAGGGTGCGGAGGCCGGTAAAGAGGGCATGGGCAGGGAAGGGGCTGTGGGCAGGTGCATTTTGCTGTAGGGGTGGTAGCGTGCCAGCCCCAGGCTGGGAGGCGCTCTCAAGGAGAAGGAAGCGGGTAGGGAGGCAGGGCTGTTTTGAGGAGGAAGGTGGAGGTGGCAGGAGGCGGCTGCAGCGGCGGCGGAAGAGGATGAAGGATACGTGGAGAGGAGCTTTCCATCCATGCCCGGTAGAGAGGTATGCGTACGCAAGTGGGTCAGAAGTTCCTCAGAGGTAGTGAAGCGCTTGTCGCAAGGCCCACTGGCGGAGACCCAGTTGCAGGCATGTGGCATTGGCTCATTGGGAAGCATGAAACCGTATGTGTACAGCGGGTGAGACAGGGACGGAGTGACACTGGATGACAGCGAGCTTTGGTGGAGGGAGTGAAGCGGGTGTGTAGGATACACCAGGGGGAAGCCGGACTTCAGCGAGGAAGGGTCGTGAACACACGTGCTGCAGTTGCTTCCACCAAGATGAGGCGAGTTCGGGTAGCTTAAACAGTATGGGTCCCTACACAGGCCTTGCATGAAAGACGGGGGAGAGGCTCCAGTTAGTGGGCTGGAACTAGGGTGTTTTCCTGCGACTCCAACGCCAGCACTTCCCAGACTGGACTTGGTGGGGTCCAAACCAGGGACAAACTGACCAGGATATCCCGCATAAGTGCCCACTACAGACCCATGGTAACCCATACCTGACGACGGCAGGGGGAAAACAGGGTGACCAGATTTGAAGGGCGAGACTGAAACAGGCCCCAGTCCTCCAGACTGGGATGTTTGTGAGTCCGCTTTGCCCTCGTGACTTGGGCTACTGTCCGAACTGCCATTGCTAGAGTTGGCACTTGCTCTGGCATGGCTCGAATTAGCCAGCTGAGGACTGTCCAAGCTGGCCTTACTGGACTCTGACTCCTTCTTGAGAATGCTGTTGTCAGAGGTTTGAGAATCTGTGGTTTTCCCCTCCCCGTTGGAAGTCTGTGACTGCCCAGCTGGACGTGCTGTGCCAGGGGAAAGAGTCTGTCTCTGTGACTGTGTTTGTGGTGATCCTACTCTGGAGTTTGGAGAAATGGTTCGCGGAGGGTGGGACTGACAGCTCTGTGCGCTATTGCTGCTGCCACCCAAGGGAAGACAAAACCCAGACTTATTAGTGCTGCTGTTGCTGGTAGTCACATCCCGCTGGCTGTCTGGCCCCATTTTGGAGTAAGGTTTAAAGCTGGACTTGTCATCCAGAGACTGACGCTGCTCCCCAAGTTTCAGGGATGAAGACGAATTACGTGATGAGGTGTCTTTATCACTGAGTCCGCTGGACGTGATTGAGGCCAGTTTGGAGGAGGAAGGGGGGTCTGGCTTACCTATTTGAGAACAGGTCTGTGCCAGCAAGGCTAAGGGACTCTTCTTAGCATCCAACTGCAAGGAAGATGAGAAAAAATAAGACATTGCCCCATTTTTACCATTGTCAGTACAGCAGCTCACAAGAAAGTAGGAGGAGAAACACGTTTAGCACATTTTAATTATATTTTTTAGTAATGACAATTTCATTACTGTTCATATGTTGTACCATTTTATAATGTGGCAAAAACATCCCTCTTAATTAAAAGTTTAATTATATTTATGAAAACCTTCATTTATAATTTCATATAACTTTTATAAATAATTCTGCGTTTTGCAAAAAAAGAAAAAGAGTTACAATTTTAATTAAAATTAAAATGTAATTTTTATGCTCTTTTATGACTGACTGTTTCCTTATAATTATAGGTCAACTACTAAATTAATTAGGTTTGCTTCGGATATTTTATAATGTCACAGCCTAGAACATACCTGTATTTACTTACTGTTAAATCATTTTATTACTTTTATTATGACTCATGCCATATAAATAATTCTAAAATACTACACACTAAAAGATCTAAACTAGTCGTAAAATTCACGTTTGGAAAAACCCTGAATGTCGAGGACGGACAAGCCTTGAGCGCGGGTTATTAAATTTTAATGTAGCGTGTGCGCGAAGTCCGGGCAAATAATCGGACAACTGCGCAAATAATTACCTCGATGCTGACCGGAGCAGATGTGAGGGGCTGGAGATACTCCGGGTGAAGCAAGTGGCCGGAATGTGCGGTCAACATCTTGAGAATTTTAATGGGTAGTCGCTTCGCCTGACGAAGAGGATCCGAGGGATTTAACGAAGCGGCGGACGACAGCCCAATTCCAGCAAGTTTCTTGAAAGTGAAGTTGGCGTTTTCAGGGCGTGTGGGAGTCGGGCTCTGAAAATTAAGCAGGTTAAATCCAGTAGGAATATATTTCATTTGACGACAGGCTCAGCCGGGTGCGGACCGGAGTACGTGGAGTTAAAGAGCAAACATTTTGTCCAAAATTCAGTAGTTATGTTTTTACGTCCATGCGTATAGCAATTAGAAGATAATCCAAAACACAAATGTCCTTGTTTTCTAGGGTTGACAAAGAGTTATTCCAAAGCCATTCATGATTCCGTTCCGTTCCAAACTCCGTGCGCTGTGGAAGTCGTTCCGCACAACCTTCCGCACGAAAAATACTACGAAAAACTATAAAGTGCGTTTCGGTGACGTACAGGCTGTGCGAATTGTAATTTTTAAATAATTTATAACTGCATGTACAAATTCTTTTCAACTTGGCGACAAAGACAAAAAAAACCCAGCAAAACGTAGCGGAGAAGGTTCCTCTTGCTCCTCCTCAGCTTCAAGTCCCGCTCCGCTCCGTCTCCCGTAGTTCTAGTAACTGGAGCGCGAGGAGGATCCTTCGAGTCCGCGAGGCTCCGTCCATAACGATTGGCTGCATCGTTAAAGAGGAGGCGGGGCTTTCTCGTCAGACCCGCCCAGCGATCCTTTGTCACGTTCCCGGTGATTATGGCGCAAGAATGACACCGACAGCCCTTTAAATGTCAATATATCAGACTCCAAACACGTCAGTGTTTAGTAAAGGAGATTTTACCCGTTTCTGATTCCGAAGCCTTTACGGAAAATCTGTCATCATGTCACTTGAGAGAGAGAGAGATGACAGACAGGGGGCGCTTGATGCAGGAAATCACCAAGAAAAGTCTGGCCATGCAGTAACAAAGAAAGTCTGAGTCTATTTTATTACAAAATACAGTTTTACCCGTTTTTATATGTACGGTGTATAAATACTTGCCAGAAGTTGGCCATTCAATTGGGGATTTTAATTATTTTAAACAACCGACGATTTAACCAGCCCACCAACGCACCCCATGCAATTTCAACACACTTTTCACACATTCTAGTAATTAATAAAATAAAAAAAGATAAAAATCACGAGTGAACTTGAGGACTAAAAATAAGACAGTCCCCATGTTCTGGGTTACACTTTTCACCAAATTATCCAATGGCAATTCGCCACATTTGTGACATTTTCTTTCACATATTATTAGTAATGATTTTTTTTCTGAAAAATGAAGAATGAAGATGACTTTTCCTTCTCCTTATTTGAACTCTGTACATTTTTGCTAAAGTAAATTAAATGTAATTTGCTAAGGCTGTTCGGAATCAATTGCATGCTGAAAATTAGCAGGCTAATAAAACAAGGGCTCTATAGTTCCGAGTTCTGTCTATAAATCTGGAATGTTAATAACTTTATTGCATTGCTGCTCCTGACTGACTTGGCAATGAGCTAATTTTGTTAACCTAATTATACAATGAATTGGTTAAAGTGCTTAAAAATTATGCCTGACAAGAGCTATTAGTGCCAGCCTGAAATAGTCTGATGTGAAGAGGCTTTGAAGCTGGGAGTGCTTTAGCCGTCCCAGTGGAGTGAGAAATGCACCCTTATGCTGCATAACCTATGGGCTTATTTCTGTAAATTGGAGCTGATGAATTTTCTCTTTGATCCTGTAAAGGGTAACAATTTAGGACCAATTATTCGTCTACAATAAATCTCATTTTATTTTTTTATGGTGTAATTCACTTTAATATTATTTCTACTGCATTTTAGAGACATATGTTTGAACATTGAACAGCACCTGAAAAATCGGTTTACAAGCATTTTTTGCACCTTTTAGTGTTGAAGGGCATAAATGACTAATTTAACATTAGCACTTTTCCAGTGAGCACTGGACAATATAATTTTCTGTGCCCTGCCTCATTTGTGTCAGACATTACATGGAATCCCTTTGAGGTCAGCTGAGGTCATTTTTGTGATAAGGAGATTGCCAGGGCAACAGTCTGTCAGGCAGAAAGGTCAGGGGTTAAATTGTATTGGAGGAACATGTGTGGTGATGGGTTTACTGTGTCACTAGTTTTCTAAGATCAGCCACAGATGTCTGTAGTGCCAGTGGGTTTTAGTTGTGTGTGTGTGTGCGTGTGTGTGTGTGAATGTGTATGTGCACAGAGCTTTTGGTATTTATGAGGACCTGAATACCCCATTACTGATAGGAAAAGCAGAGATTTTTCAGATTTTTGAGGCTTTGTGAGAACATTTTGGTATCTGAGCACCACCCCTCATAAGAGAAAATGCTTTAACACAAGCATTCCAGCATTTATTTAAAAAGCTGGAAAGATTCTGAAAAGATATTTTGTGGCTGAGGCTATGAAGTACATCACAAAGATAACAAAACATAGCTCTGTGTGTGTGTGTGTGTGTGTGATTTAACATCCATATTAAATTATCAATAGAAATATAAATGTTAAATCATCTGCATTTCCTGACCGACATAATGAAGACCTAATTAAAAATTCCACCCAAAAAGTGAGAAATCAATAAAAAAATAATAATAATAATCAATTAAACAATGAGAGAAAATGTTATGCTAATCTCTCCCCCTCTCTCTCTCTTTCTCTCAATGGATGTTACCAGCCAATGACCTCACCACGGGGTCGTGACCTCAGTTAACTTTTTCATTCGCCATATTGATTCAAAATGTACATTTCCACTTCTCATTTGATTATCTTTAATGTACACATTTCAATGTTGTGTATTTTGATTTCTCATATCATTTGTCAATAACTAAGTTTAATAATTGAGTTCATTTTCAGTGCAATGCTGATTGGTGAAGGCGTCGGACTTGAAAAGCTTGAGAAACAACCAGTGAGGAGGAGACGGGGATGAAAGAGATTGAGAGGGTGAATAAGAAGCTGCAGGAGGGAGAAAAGTAAAATAGCCAAGGAAAGAAAGGGACAGAGAGAGGGTGTGGCAAAAACAATAGAGAACTGCTATGGGACATTTCATGGGTCGCCTTGAAGTTGCTCGTCAACAGATGTGTCACCATGTTAATGACTGATTGCCGTTTCCTGTTGTTGGTGGTTGTCAAGCAACTCCCCTGTTGTGAGGTCAGTAAATCTTGAGGATGGGTAAACGGCTATTATTACCTCAATTTAGCGATGCATAGCATTTGGAAATGAACTAAGAACCATTTTTATACAGTTCCTTATACTGTGATTGCCAATAAAGCTATTTGGTCCTTGCTTGCTCAGCCAACTTCAAATCTGGTTACATCATAAGTGTTTTAAAATTGTTGAATTCTGAGTTATTCAGGAACGCAAAACCTCCAGTTTATTCGAATTTTGACATATACAAACACTGATACAATTCAACACTTTTCTAACATCAAATTATAAATTAATGTAATTCTATTTTTTATTAACATGTAGTACAATAACGATATAAAAATCATAGTGTTGCTGTAATTATGATACATAAGACCATCACATAAATACAAGCACCTAATGTACATGAGCTGCATCACTACAACCATTGACTAAAATTATTTCTTATTATCAGTTTATTATAAAACAAATTCCTGATTTATATGACATATTTTAAGCAATCTTTTTGTTTTTCGCTGTCCTTACAACTGTAAGTGCATTCCTCCACCTAAAGTGACTGCATTTAAATTTGTTAAGGTGTTTTGGCAGTGGAGGATCCACTGCTTAACACAAAGGGTGTTTTTTTAAGTGAAATACTCACACACACACAGATCAGTTGATGGTCTTTGAAGTCGCAATTATTTACATATTCCCACACCTACCTGTGCTTTATCTTTCTATGGTGTCAGTCTGGTGTCGAGTGAGTATTAGACTTATCTGCTCGTAGCCCCAGAGTGCAGTTGGCACATCCTTCTCCTCACTCCTTACATTAATACTTATATTATGTATTTCAACACCTTCACACTAGAGTCATATACAAAGCAGTACATGTAAACACAAATCCATCAGACAGTACCCTCAAAAAACACTCATCTATGTGGGTTCGCATGCGTGGAGTTTCCATACAAAGACAAGCATTGTGTTCCTTATATAGAACTTATCACTACAGGTGGGTGGGGAGTGTATTTGGTTGGTACGGGCAGTCATCGGGCCCAGGATCTGATTGTGTGAAATTTCATCTGACATCAAAGGTGTTCATCCGCCCTTCCCGATAGTTCTACTTCTGTCTCCCACATTGCATTTAAGATACATAACTACTGCACATTGCTCTAAACACAGTTGCTATGTCAGAGAACTTACACTGGCTTAACGATGACAAAGTCAAATGTCTGTCTCTAAAATGTCAACACTGATTTTAAAGCTTAACCAACTTGAACATGATAAAGTTAACAACCAGAAGATGTTAACCAGATAAAACCAACTCACTAGGGCACATATTTGGATACTATAATGAGTGTCACATGACTACTAAAACCAAAATATGTTGAAAATAATAATTGCCTGGAACCATTTAACAGCAAATTGACCGTTGTTTGGCTGTTGAAAGCTGCATAGGTTAGTGTATGTTAGTATATACCAAAGTTGTCTCAGCTGATCCAGGGTCTGCAAATGGGAATGACCATCTATCATCTATTGATAGGCACTCCTACTCTTACACCGCTCCCATTAAAGAGACCAAAAGATCCATAAAGCTCTTTAAGAACAGTTAGGATACAAGAAAATTGACTGCAACTACAGGGTCCTGGGGCCAGAAGTAAATGTTTCTGACTTGTTTCAGTGGACACTGTGGTGGTAAAGTTGGAGTGATCGAATGCTATTGATGCTCATGTGATTGTCAGGGAAAGCCAAGCTGCATGAACACAAGCCACATGCAAAATCTGCTTCTTCACCAATACATCATCCTCAAACAAAGAGAGACATGATGAATTATTGCCTTATTTTTTAATTTACATTTTTAAGGCTCACTTAAAGTACCATGCCACTCACTTAAAGTACCTTGCAAACCATGGAAACAGCATAAGGCTTTTAAAGAAAGCAGAAAAAAACAGCTGGTTGCCACTTTTAGCTGGTTCAAAAAAAGACCATTTTTACACACGCGCATCTCAAATTGAGTTTTGGACCCGTTCAAAGTGGTTTTAATACAGCTTGGCAAGGCAGCTTGGCGAAACATTTTAAGCAGTGAACCTATACTGAGCTTTACTAGCAAGAAATCTGTCAATAACTAACAAATGTCCGTCATAGAACTTCTTAAATCGATTCCTGGTCTTTTCAGCAGAGCCTGTTCAACAAATATACCATAAAGAACATCAACATCTGCATGACAGGTTTCACAGTTAGGAGGCAAAAAAGAAATAATCACAACCCCAACTGGAGGCCATGTTTTTTTCTGGCGTATATGGAGGGTGAATAGATGTTTACATTGTAGTCAATAGTTATGACACATGCTAAATATTCCTCATAAACACTTTATAATGTAACACTAAGACTGGAAGTCACAAATAAAATGAAAAGGACAACTGTGTTTGATTTCAAATCCCTCATTAAAGCAGAGCAGAACCATAAAACCAAACGATCTCACTTGACCTTCACAGTGCCTTAAAGCTCAGTCCACGCACGTCATTTATCAGTCCTACAGAAAGAGCTTTTATACATAGTTAATGAAACATAAAATAAAACATTAAAATGTTCACATATCTTATGATTACTGATTAGGTGTATTCCATAGAAAGAAGTGTGACACACCAGTGTCAGGGCATAGTCGACTAAAATGAATAACACTACTAACCTAACTGCTTTTTTCAGAAGCTTATCAGTCGCAAAGCTACTTCTAAAATGCTGTAGCTTGAAAAAGAAACAATTGTTCTTTTTACAAATAGACATGTAGACTGGCAGAAAATTGGTAAATATTACAGTTCTAGTTTTATAAAGACAGTATTTTCAACTATTGGGTTTTCCTTATTGGTGTTGAATTAAGACTACTATATTAAAACACTAGCTGAGTTTCCTTTAATCCTAAGTAACTTGTAGCTTGAAAATCCTCAATTTAAAACTAACTTCAACTCTGGTACCAAGCACTTATACGTTAAGTCTTTATGGGAAATTATGTTCAAACATTCATAAACAATATATAAAGTCAAAGTCAAAGTAAACTGAATTGTCATCTCTGCTGTATACTGTGTAGCTATACAGAAAGACAAGACAACGTGGATCAGTTTTAACAGTGCAACAAGAAATAGGGAAGAAAGAACAAATAGGGCATATAGAATAAACTATATATACTATATATATATATATATATAATATATATATATATATAGTATAATATACTATATATATATATATATATATATATATATATATATATATATATATTATATATATATATATATATATATATATATATACATAATACAAAATATACACTTTAAACTAGAAATTGAGTATTAAATATAAACTTGAAACTACAGGTAGGAGTAGAAATAGACAGTTAGGATACACAATATCATATACACTGGAAATAACTTTTTACAGTTATATAAGAATTACAATAAAATGATCTACAAAGCATATTCAGTGTTTCAACTGTTTTATTTGTCATTTGCTTTCTGGAACATCTGATCAACAGAACAAGCTTCAAACAGTAACCAACAAATAATGTCCATGTTGTTCTAGTTTAAAACCTGTCTGTACTGTTCACACTTCTGTAAACCCAGCTTTAACCTCTGCATGGCACACCATATGGGTCCTTCTGCTAATGGAGCATGAGGAACTTTCCCAAGTTTGTCTCTGCACAAAGAGATTTTAGAGAGGCAGACACAGCCAGGCATAGATCTAGCCTCTAATTTTCCAGATCCAAAGTGGGCAGAACGCAACAATGTATGAGTTACAGCCTTTGCCTTTCAACAGGTGTTGCATAAATCCTCTGTAACAACTCGTCAGGTGTAAAGATTTATGGAGCAGCAATGGCTCTGCGGTGGGTTTTACGCCTTCCCCAAGGCGCTGAATGACCAAGGACAGATACTGCAAGGGAATGACTGGAAGGGGAAGATTGCGACACACTGGACTTGTCAGTTAGCACATGAGTGAAAAGGGCGGGTGTCAGCTGATGGGCTTTGAAGTGAGGACGGCTGCAGGCTTCAATTAAAAGCCTATCATTGTGTAAGTAAATCAATGCCTATCAGACTTGTCACATCAGACAAATCATTATTATGAGGTTCCGCCTACATAATTCATCTCAGGCTTGACATCTGACAACTCCAGGTTGGGTAATTGCATAACAGAAAACTTGGGCCGGAGTTCGCTCTGTCACGGAATGGCATGAACGAAATAAATTGACTTTATGTTGCTACCATCTATCACAGCATAATTTTGTCTACAACAGATTTTGTCTTTCAACAGATCAATCATAACTCCAACATCTTTATTTGTTGAGGATTTTGACTCTTTAACTGATGTGTATTGGTGGTACTAAACATTTATTATTCCTTCAATGCGTCATTTTGAATTCTTTTGCAATGACGTGTAGCATCACACTACCAAATTGTAAATGTTATATGCACAAAATTTGTACATAATTTGTAATGATCATGGCTCCTTTAGCAGCCTTTATATCTCCTTGCAGGACAGACTACTGTACCCAAAAAGTTAGATTGAACTGTCTGGGTCTTAATTTATTTCCGCCCAGTGAATATATGAATATGAACCAGCAATATATTTTAGAAAACGCCTTCAACGCTGCTTCCCAGAATGTGATTATGCTTGCCCCAGAAAGCCGGGAGAAGTCATTTTTCACTGGAACAGGCATTACTTTGTCATGTTGAGCATTATTCAAAGTCTTTGGACTGCTCTAACCTATGAAATATTCCCCCCGCTGACCTCGAATTCTGCTGAACTAGGACAATCATTCCCCCGCTGAACGTGTCCTGCCCTGTAGTAAAGAACCTGGCGTATCATCAGGCTCTACAGAAATGTTAAATGGCTCCCTTAGACGCTCTCTCTCTAGCCCTCTCTCTCAGTCCAAAACATACAGTCACCTCTCTTTATCTCCCTCATTTTCTCTCTCTTTTCCCCCTTCTCGCTCCTAACCTTGCCATAACGGAGCTAGGCAGCCGTTTTCTCATAAGGTCACGGAAATGGCTTTGGTGCAATAACCAGAAATGACTCGTAGGTGTTCTTATTTAGAGCTAACTGTGGTCTAAAATGAAGTTATATCGGCTGTGTAGCGGCTGAAGCAAGGCTTTCCTGCCTAATTTTCCTTTGGAAGGTTAGAGCGCTGAGCTGTCATTAATAACTCTGACATGGCCAGCCACGGCTCGGGAGCACGGAGCTGGAAAAGTTGAAGGGCCCAGAGTGGGAGCCATTTTCGTTATTGTCTAGCTTGAAGAATGGCCTTCGGAACAAGGCAGAGCATACATCATATCACCTTTAAAGGTTCCACGTCTTGCCGGCCATAAGTCACCGGGCTTAAGCAAAGGGGGAGGGAGAGAGAGCAAAAAAAGACGGTGAAATATGGCGTTGTATATTCCACCGCGAGACACATTTATGAGTCCTCCCCGCTGTATAAACGCAGTGATTGCTGTTTCAAAGGAGCATGTCAGCCCGCACCGCTGAGTACAACCAGCTGCCCCGGCGCAGAGACGGGCCGACGCGGCAAGAGAGAGACAAATTATAGCGCTGGCTGTGTCCAGCGTCTATTCAAAAACTCTCTCGCGCGGCTGTAAATTTAAAGTGTTTGTGCTTACTGCTATTAAAACCAAAACCGTGGTTGGGTGACGGCCATCTATTTCAGGCAGGCAGCTGGAGGGAATTCCTCACTGACAGACCGTCCCAGCAGCAAAAGCCTGGACAGAAAACAGCCAGGCCTGATGGTCCACGTCCACACACACACAAACACACATACACACACTATATACACATACTCTCACTGACACGCACAAGGGAAAAAAGTAGTTTGGATATGTGTGTGCGATGTTTGTTTTAGCCTAACAGAGTAGTGCAAATGCAGAAAAAACAGAAATCGTTAATGGCAGTCGTTTGTCAAGGCTGTCACTTTGATCACTCACATGACTCAAAGTCAATGAATCAGGCCTCGCCGTGGTAACAGATGGCACGTACTTAGACAAAAGTTGGGTTTGTCTGGGCATATTTGTTTGCTGATAAAAAATGTTTGGCTTTGGCTGTCAAGCTCACATGGGAAATGTGCTGAAATGCGTCGGAATATAAATGTGACCACACACAGGTTGCACACACACACACACACAGATCAGAATCCACGTGGTAATGCACCTGTCTCCCTCCTCTCTCTCCTCATTGTTATGGTTCAGCAGAAATCTGCCCTTTGTCACTGTCTGTTTAGCATCAGTGATGCGACCACCATCATTTTCTCCCCTTCACTTTTTCTGCTCTTCATCTGTGTCAAATTTGTGTATTTTCCACCGTCAAGAAGCATATGGTTGCTTTTCTTCTATCCCCTGTACTTACTCATTTGTGTCCTCCTTCTTCTTCTTCTTCTTCTTCTTCTCCTCCTCTCTCACTTGCTCTCTCTCTATCTCTCTTTCTCACTCACTCTCTCTCTCTGTTCCGCTGGGTGTCTGAGGATAAATCTATTAAAATCTATTCTGGAAAGCCGCCACTAGCACATCATTTATTTCAGCTGAGGCCAAGAAGAATTATTGTTGTGTACATCTTCAGGCCTTTTAGAAGATCAAAGCTGCCAAGCATAAGTCACAGCTCCTTGCAAATCCAAAATCTCTCTCTCTCGCTCTTTTTTTTTTCTCTCTGACCTTCTTCTTCCCCACTTTTGCCCTAAGAGACCCAGGAAAAACTCTCTCGTTCTCATCCCTCTTTCCTCTCTATAACTCCATTCATCTGCTGCTCCTTGTTTTCAGAAAGCTGCACTTCTCGTTCCTGGTGGTCTTCTTTCCGTCTTCTCTCTTCACTCTCCCCCGCATAATGCCTCTCGGTCTCGGCTTTTTCCTCCCCCATACTTTATGTCATGTTGTCGGGGGAAAATCAGCACTAAGTTATGCGGGACAACACAGCATGCAGAAACTCATGTTGTTCATCCAGTCAGTGATAACCAGAGTTGTGCCATTTGAAATAAAATCTGACACTGATGGACACAGACACACATAATGGTAGACAGAACTAAATTAAAATAAAACATTTACTGAGAAGGAGGTGAAACATTCCCGATGGACCACCTCATTTTTGGAGAGCATTTCATTGTACATTGTCCAGGCTGACAAATCAAATTATACTTTATCTGCAATAAAACTGTGACGTTCAAGATCAGCAGGAAATATGGCAAAAAACACAGATACATCACAGTGTATATCCAAGATCTAAGTAAGAGAAAAGATATAATATCTGAATTTTTCTCTTTATCTGAAGTTTGAACATTTATCAGACTACCTGCACACATTTTATACATATGATTTCTAAAATGTATGAAATAATTAAATTTTGCTCCACCATCTGTCAAACAGTAAAATAGTTTGTATAACATGATTATTTTAAGTTCTTAAAGCATCACCTCATAAATTATCTCATGAAATTGGGAAATTCTACATATTTTCAAATATTGAAACATTATTCAATGTACTGTACAAACCTAACCTGAATAGGCACTATGATTCACATTTTCTTTGAAAATGTTCATTTTGCATTTTACATTAGTTGTGCAGTTGTGCAGTTTAACCAATTTGTCAAATCTAGGAGTTAACAAACCTTGGACTAATTTTTGGGGTGACTTTTTAATTCAATTAAATTTTATTTATATAGCACACTTAACAATGGTCATTGTCATAACACGCTTTACGTACACCCGGCCCAAACCCCCAACAAGCAAGCCTGAGACGACAGTGGCAAGGAAAAACTCCCTCTAGCAGGAAGAAACCTTAAGAGGAACCAAGACTAGGTAGGGGACCCCATCCTCCTCAGGGCAACCGAGGTGCATGAACACTTAAACATTTTGTCTCAAAGCCCTTCCTAAAGTCTGTAAATTGAAAGGGACAGAGAATTACTTAATAAAATGACAAGTCTCAAGTCTAAACACCTACACAATTGAAGGAAACAAGTGCTAATTACCATCACACCTCATTATCCAGGACTAGTTTGAGACGGGGAGCGTGAACATTGTAGGCTGGTTTTCCAACAAGCAGGAGGAGGAGGATGATTGGAAAGAGAGGGTTGGAAGGAGAAGAGGAAGACCGTCCTAAATGGAACAAAGTAACAAATCAAATGAAGTTTTCAAAATGCGTCTGCCACCCAGAGTTCACGCGGGAAGATGGATTTGACACCTCACTGGCCCGGAGGGACAGGCTGGCTTTTTTTTTTTTTTTTTTTTTTGATGTGTGATCCACCAAGACTTGCGTTGGCTGACAGATCTTATCGGGCCACCGCCGCAGTAGAGAGAGCCCAGTGCAGACTAAATAAAAGGGGGGCTGGTGATAAAAATGTCAAGGATTATCTTCACTTTACGAGTCCTGTGATGTCGTATCAAACCGGATTTGTTGGAAACGATTTGGCAGCGAGGGAGATGATGATGGTGGGGGGAAGGTGGTGGGGGGAGGGAGAGAGAGAGAGAGAGAGAGAGAGAGAGGTGGGATGGGTTGGGGGGTGGTTGCAAAGGATGAGAGGATTTCTGTTGAATAATTTAATTATTTTCTCCCCCCCCTTCCCTTCTTCTCTTTCATGCCAGATGCCTTTCAAGACTGTTTTGTTTTAGTCAGGTTGCAGCCTGGCGAAGACGTGTTGCCGAGCGCCATGATCGCTGCTGTCAAGACATGCTGATTTGCTGGTTGTTGAGGAGGGAAAGGATTGCAAGACAAGGAAAGAGAGAGAGAGAGAGAGAGAGAGGGAAAAAAGAGGGGAAGAGAGAGAGAGAGAGAGAGAACGTCTACACCACAGCTATAGTGGATTTACAACTGACATTCTTACTCTCCGTAATAAATACATTGTCAAAGTGACATTACATTGCTAAAAGTCACAGTTTCATGTCAACAAAGCATAAAATCACCAGCTAAGTCCTGCCTTCAACAGTTCTTCGCTCTCGTCTTTCATATTTCTGAAAAAAAGTTTTTTATTTGCTGCTGATATTTGACTCTCCTTTCTTCTTTTTAACACGCTCTCTACAATATTCAAGAGCTGTCTGCTTGTGTTTTTTTGTACCCGAATGCTTGTGACTTATGTAGGGCGAAGGTGAGATTGCAGTAAACAGCTTCTTTGCTGACACCAACACTTCTGGGCCTCGAATGCCGCTCGCTGCACCCTGACATGCTGACATAAGACGAATAGTGCTTACAGAGGAGGTCAGCCTCAGGTATGGACCAATGCATATTTCATGGCCAGGTCACTGCTCGGCCATACTTCAAAACGTCTCGCATCGCACTGTTGCCATGTTTGTGTGATTTCTGAAAGACTACATCATTTATTTGCTTTTTTAAGCACCTAACTTTGGTGTGCCGCTGATTGAAGAAGTACAGCAGTATTAGAGATGTAGGTTGTACGTAGCCACACAATTAAAGGACTCTACTTTACATTGAGAGTGATTTCATAATTTCATAAAAAACATATATAGTAGTAATACTAAAAATGAAAAAAGTCTGCTAACTGCTAACAGTGTGCATATATGAATCACACTATTTTTCATATGGGGTGTTGTCATAACATCACAGTCACGAACCCGACGTGTCACTATCTACCTACCTGAGCCCGCTGACATAACATGGATGTTTTATATTAGATGTCACTTGTCAGACAAGCTTGTGTTCAGCAGCGTACGTTAATCCCACAGATTGTCTGCCTTGGCTTAGACAATGTGCCACAAATGCACATCTAATGTGTCAGCCTTTTGTGCGTCTCGCAGCTTCTCAGGAACTGCGCTGCCATCTGTTTACAAACTCTCTCTCTCTCTCTGTCTCTCTCCTGTTCTCTCTCTCTCTCACTCACACCGGCACTCCGATTTCTTCCCCCGAGATGGTAATGAATGGAGGTGTCCGTTAGAGCACCTTGACCGCTGAGGAGAGAGAGAGCACACTCACGACTGAGCTGCGATTTTCGGCACCTGGCCTTATGGAGCACATTAGGAGGTTTACAGGACCCAGTTGGTCTAACCAGTGAGCAAATTACAACTGATGTGCAGACAGCAGGCAGATGCAGACAGAGAACACTGTTGTAGATTTGAAGATTCTCCATTAGGGTAAATCTGGGATTATTGCTTGTGTATGTCATGATCTTTACGAGTGCAACACATAACTTGAAGGGCCATAAAACCTTTTGGAGATGTTAAGTAACACCTATGCCGTGTTGGCGAAGTAGCTTTTCAAGCTTCAAGCTACAATTGAGAGCTCACCACTATCACCTGTTAAGTACAGTGTTAAAACAGATCTTGAATCATGTTTAAAGGTAGCTAAGGTACAGTGAAGGAACTGTAAAGAATAGTAGTTAGTTACTCTACAAAGCTACAGAGAAAAGTAGCTAACTACATTAAACCTATTTACGGCCAAAAATTCTGGCTTTCAACTTTGCAAATGCAAACTCTATCCTCCAACCCCATCTTGCAGCTACCGAGAGCGTGCTGTGATGCTGTGTCCAAGCGCCAGAAGGGTATGGTAGCCGATTAATTGTCACTTCTGCAAATTCAACACCATCTAATTGGTAAATGCAAAAAGACATACGTTTTAAATTAAATGAATTTATGTTCGATTTTTTTCTTTCTGGTAGTGACAACAAAGACCAAGGTAAACTACGTATGTAACAAATATAGAATCTTGAATCAAAAATCTTGAATGAAATACGCAAATGCTAACACAAGCGCCCCAACCGAAAGTCCTCACCAAACGCATCAAGTCTGAAGAGTGAGAAGCAGGGACCGGGGAGAGAAAGAGGAGCTGTACGCCCTGCGGCCTGCGGAGGACGCGGCAGGGTTGAAGTGGATATAATTATCGCTGTCGTCTTGGCGTTCCCCTCAGGGACGGATTCTCAGACTCCTCTCACCCGTCTTTGTCGGCCTCTCATCTCCCTTTCTAAAAGCTCTCCTCGTCTCTCTTCCCCTCGCCGACTCTGTCACCGCTTTTCTTTGTGCTCCAGCGAGGCGGGGAGGGGTGGATTAGCGGGCTCGGCTGGTGGTGATGGCTGCGGGTCAGAGTCTGTGCCTGGGTCCGATAATGACGCCGCCTCGCTGAGGAGGCCGCGGGCGACAGCGCCTTTATTACATTTTTCAACGAGCCTCACCGTCTCCGAGCCAGTGTCAATATCGGGTCTTTGTTCCTCCAGTGTCAGCACTCCAGCGCTGAATGGCAGCTACTAAACAGCAATTTTAACATGTTGAAGGAAGTGGATGCTAATCTCGGTTTTGACTAAACTTGATTGTGCCACCAGAAGGTCTGTTGACAGGGCTGCCGCAGCATTATCCATTATTCACTCTGTGCAACAGTCAGCTAAGCTGAAAGCTACGTTTTATGTGACATACAAGTGATTGTTTTTTCTGTAGAATTACTCACTAAGTGATTTTTCTTTTCTAAATGTTGAATACTTGTTTTAACACTAAAGACGGCACCGATCCGATACATCAGATATCAGTCCGATAAAGACTTAAATAGCTGCATCGGGTATCGGTGGCGTTGGGCCGGTCTATGGAGCCAATTTGCACGCTGAATTCCTTATGCATCAGAAGTGGCACTGCAGTAAAGCTGGTTTATTGTTCGACATTCACACTAATTTATACATGTTAATGTGATGATGAGCAGAACAAGCAACACAACACACTCCAATCCCATAAGCAAATCACGTGATTATATTGTTTAATTTCCTGAAGCCATGTTTATTTAAGACCCATTTGATGAATTTTGGACTGGTTGGCTGTCATTTAACCAGCAACAGGAAACCGATGAATATCAAGGTATAATAAATTTAAAGTTGGCATATATTTACTGTTCAGACTTTTCAATCTTTTCAATATTTCCTTTCAGTTTTTCCTATATGACATGCTGAAAATTCTAAGTAGGTCAATTTCAGTTGTATATCAGGTCTATTCAATTTATTTATTATGTCTTGTAGGTATATTTTAGTTAGTTTTAAATGAGAAACATTGCAAAATGTAGTTTCTCAGTAAACTTACAGTTTCATCTTGACAATAAGGAAATGTTCTGGAATGCCATACTGTAGCTTTTTTCACTTCAGGTATCAACGTCTTACTTCTGACATGGCCGTGCATGCCTGTCTCCGCTGTGTTTTATTATTAAAACACATTTCCCTCAATTTCAGCCTAGGGTGTACCTTGCGCTTTTTCAAATGTCTATTGTAAAGTGAGAGCTCTTTTAATGAGCTATCATCCTCATAAAACGCCTCGCTTTTCATCCACACCCCTGCTTGGGGAAATGACAGGACGTGACAAAAGCGGCGAGGAACGGGGAGTGGAAGGAAAACAAAAAAAAAGTAAAGCTTTTTGAACCTGAAAACACCTTGAAAGGAGCCATTGTGTGTGCGAGGAAACACTTGAGTGTGAAGGGCCCTTTGAAGTGGGGGGATGAGAGAAGCAAGGCCTGCTAAACTGGTAATTCCTCCCTCAGCAGCAGGCAGCGGGGAAACAGCCAGCCAAGGCCAGAGTACTTAATTCTCCCCCGCGGTGAGTAAACCACCCTGATTGACCTTGGGTCAGAGGAAGAGGGCAGGTCACTCGTGTGTCTCCCCTCTCTCACAGAGACAGTCTGAAAACACACACACACAGCTCTGAATATTTTGTGGAACCCAACGTAATTAGAAACGTCTAATTTTGGAGACTTCTCAGTTTGGAGCTGTGACAAATGAGAATTGTGTGCTCGCCATAACAGAGGAGAGCAGAGGAAATTTAAATGCCCCTTCCCTCCCACATCCACACACGGATGCACACATTTCAAACAATCTCGAGATCAACCTTTCAGATAACGCGCAACAAAAGATGAACTCAAAGGGAAGAAGCACTCAAACAGAGGGTGAGAGAAAGAGAGAGATGGGAAAAAAAGGTAGAATGACAAAAGGAGAGTGGGCGAGCTTGGGCGCAGAGGCGGAGGATATTCGGGAGAACTTCCACCCGGCCCGCCCCTCTTCCTCATTCTTCGCAAGTCTCATCGCGGAACCCGCAGATCGGCAGCTCGGCGGAGCAAAGGCAGCACTTTGAAAAACAAAGTGGGAGCACAATGGCACTGAATGGGAGGCTCCCTCATGCTGGCAGGATCTGAAGGAGATGTTTACAGAGGCGCTTGTCAGATGGTGGCGCGGGGTTGTTCCAGCGTGTGTGGAAGCTGTAGGGGGGGGAATGGGTGGGTGGCTTTGGGGTGGGGGAAGTGAGCAGGGTGGTGACTTTGATGTCTCCTCTCCTCCTGGCTTTTGATGGAGATCCTGTGAAGTGTTCCAGCACAGTGGGGAACGGGGGTGTTGACACCCACACGGGCCAGGGGGAGCAGGATCGCTCTCTCTCTCTTTTCCTCTCTTTATTTCTTTTTTTTCTCTCTCTCTCTTACAGAAACACACACACACAGGCTTAACTTGTTGACACGTGCCGTGAATAGACTTTCCAGGGTTTGTATACACACTTGCAAACATGGAGGCCTGCAAGAGAAAAGATAACTGTATGTAATATTAACTGTCCCGGGCAGATAATCTGGGATGACTTTGTTCATCAAAGTTCATACAAATGACTGATTATGTTTTCCAAGCTGATAATAAACCTTGCCGAGGCAAAGGTCAGAGTTTGAGGTTGAGACTGAAGTCAATCTCGACAATGCAGGCCAGCCTTTCCTTCCCACATTTATCAGTGATCCTTGGTTGCCAGTTCACCAGTTTTTCTTCCTTGAGCCTCTTTTGGTAGGTCCTGTCCACTTCAGACTGGGAACAACCCACAAGAGCTGACGTTTCAGAAATGTTCTGACCTAGACATCTTGCCATCACCATGTGGCCCTTGTCAAAGTCACTCAGATCCATATGCCATTTTTTCCATTACAACAACTTCACTTAACAAAATGTTCAGTTGCTGCCTAATATATCTCAATGCCAGTTGGTGTTGTAACAAGGGAATCATTGTTATTCTCTTCACCTGTCAGTGGTCATAATGTTATGATTGATCAATGTAGCTGCCGCCACTGACTTCAAACTTTTGCAACTTTTGCCATTTTGCAAATTCTGCAAATGCATGGTTAAAACAACTAATTCAAGAGAGGGTGAAAATGCATGACAGCTGTTTTTCTCTCGAATTATCTTCTAATGTATAATGTAGAAATAGGTCACTTTGCTGTCTTTTAAAGGTCTTTTTTGGATTAAAGACGGCCAGAAAACTGTGTGACTCAGCACTCGGTTATGGATCCTAGGTCTGTAATGTTAAATCATTGTGTCTGTTCAGCGCTGGTCCTTCTTCCTGTTTCTGTCCTTCGTAAACAAAAGCAGTGCTTCTGTGGAGAGATTGAATTACGCCACTCAATCCTGTCTCGCCTCATTCTGCTCCCACACTCTCCAGAACAAACGCCGGTGTCACTTTTGACAAATTGCATGTGATGGTCCAGGGTCACGGTGACAAGAGGTGGGTTTGCTGAATAGCTGGCCAGCCATCGATCAGTTCTGAAGACGAGAGTGCACGGACCGCCTCTCAATCCATCAAACTGACACGTGGGATAGGAGCCGACTGAAGTCAATGCAACGAGGTTTTGCTGTAGCCTTTTGCCCTCCTTTTGAAAGAGCTTTCCTGGCATCAGTAGAAATGTCCACACCACAGGGATTGTGTAAGCTTTTGTTTCAGAGTACAGTTTTCCAGAACCATCGTGCTGTTTGCTGAAATTATTGCAAGCAGGCCTGCAAGATCACCCGTGAGAGATGTGTCTTCCAGAACCTCAAGTCTTTCTCTTTATGGGTCTACTTTTCTGTCAAAGAAGGTAAAGATTATGATGGATCAGATATATGAGTTTTGGAAACTTGGGACTTTCGTATTGATTCAGGAGCTGTCTACCTGACGAGGATGAGAGTTTGAACAATGCAAGAAGCCGATGTGGGAATGATGTGGAGCAAAATGCAATTGGTAGAGACAGAGGCAAACAGTGGCCAGAGACTTTGAGGATCAGAGGTGCGGGTGGATGTAGCGGTGGCTAGAATTCTAGAATTTCCCAGCTTCTCAGTGGAAAAACCTGCCATCTGGTATTAGTGTTCCTGGCCTCAGCGGCCAGTCAAAACCCCCTGGACATCAATACACATTTCCTCAGCAGAACGTCAGCGAACTGACAAAACAGGGGCTCGGTAGGAAGGAGGGACAAGAGGAGAGACAAAAAGAGAGTGAGAGAGAAAGAATAAGCTTCTACATATGCTTTAAGTTACAAGAAAGTAGGACTAAGGTGTAAGAGCCTACATTTTTCATGTCTATCAGAGGGTCTATAATGTGTTGGTGAGCATAAGGTGCATATTACCATATATGCTGAGAACAACAATGATCTCAAACAGGTCCTTATTTGTCTATTGCTGGGTATAAAAATTTTGGACTAGCAGAGCTTCCAAAGGGGTGATCATAAGAAAAACAGAATTTTCAAAAGCAGAATTTATTGGGTCGTTTGTTTCCTAGTGCAAATCTAACACATGCTGCACTCATTTCTATATATTTTGGGAAAATGAGACAATATAGGTACAGTGATTTAATGTAACATTGTAAAAATATGTAAATACAATTTCTCAAGACCATCTTACTGAAAATATGAAGAAATGAGTGCTGCCTCAAGTCTTTTACACACTGTTATACGTGTTGTGTTTGCGTTGTGCTTGTGTTTTTGTGTGTGAGTGTGTATGCAGGGAAAGCTAACGAGTCCATATGTATATACTGTGACAGAGGTCAAATTGAGTCTGTCAACAACATGGTCGCTTTAATTTGACATATTAATGCAAGCTGTCAGTGCCAATAAGTCACCACAAACAGACAGCAGTCACAGCACATGTGCACGCACTTAAATGACTCCATCATGTCCAGCCCTGCTCATAAAAAAATCCAATCTGGGCCTGAACTTGGAAGTGCTGAGTGTGTTAATAAACTCCTCCACACAGTATTTCCCTTTCCCTTGGATTTGATACGTCTCTGGCCTGCTTTATCACAACGTCTCCAACTCTTATGATGATATGCGAAAGCTAAATATCATAAATGAACTGATGAAAGCGATGATTTATGGTTTTCTCAGCGCTGGCTCTCGCCCTGCATTCCGAATCAGGACGGGTCTTCGTGGTGACTGTAATGGAAAACATAAATATGGAAGCACCAAAGCTTTTTTTGCTTTCGATTCCAGCAGGCGTGTTACACTAGGGAGAGGATTTGGCTTTTATATGGAGTCCTAAATGTCTATTCAGCCAACTATGATTACAGCAAAGAGAGTCCAGCATTGAGATATAATGACTGAGCGGTTTCTCATCAGGTTTCCTCATAAAACAACATTCACCCCATGTCTCCATTTTTTAATAGAAATGTGTTTAAAGAAAAGTTGATGGATTGTCAAATGCTCCCTGCTGAGCATGAAGTTCCCTACTGAAAGTCTCAGGATGGAAGTGACACAGTAACCTCCTGAAAACACCTGAGACAAAATGTTTAATATGCTACACTTCATTATGCTTCAATCATTTTAATTTAGATGTTTGAAAATGAGATCTTTAAACTCAAATGCTAAAACAGCAGAACAGTGTTTTTATAACTCTATATTTGTCTCTCAATGTATGAAATGACACCATAATGTTTAAAACATGGCAGAACATTTTCTGTTCAAGGGCCAGGCTCAGTGATTTGGGCTGTCAGTTATGTTTGGTTTCAACTGCACGCAAGATAGATCTGACAAATAAATCCAGATCTTTGTTTCTGTATGTTGATATTTCTGTCAGGGTGATGCGTCCATGTGTTTCAATGTCTTCTGATCTTAGCCAAACATAGGAGCGCATACACACACACGTACATACACACTTTTAGTAGTTGTCAGAGACCCCTCCATTAGACTCCCACAGTCCTCTTTGCTGGACTTCTCCAGATGTGTTTTAAATCCAAACTGCCCACAAACATTTGTCGCTGTGGTCCACACTGCCAGGAGGAAGGAATTAAATACTGCATTAAAAGCTGTAAAAAAGCTCCTGATTTACTGCTTCCTCTGTGTTTGCATCTGTGGCATCCACTCATTTCCTCCCACTTTTGCACTCCAAAAAATGTCTGGTTTCATAAAAATTGTAGAGAACGCAGCGAGAACATGACTCTCATATGGGGCATTAGTTGCTCCATCTAATTCTGCTGAAACTCTGCCCAGTCAAGTCATAGTATACGAACCGAACCAGCTTGCTGACGGTGGGAGGAGAGGATGCAAGTTTTTAATAGCTCAGTTTGCTACTAATAAAGTCTATGCAATTTATTTGGCCAGAGTGGGGTTGCTGTCAGATGAAATTTACCTGCGAATGTAAAATAACAACAGAAAAGCATTTTAAAATGCTTTTAGCCCTGGGTGATCTTCCAGCCAAGCATTCTGGAAGCTGACAGCATCTCCTAAAATTGGGCAATTTGTGGTACCTGTAAGGCAAAATCTATTTTTCAAAGTAATATACCAAGGTTTAAAAAACTTGATATTACATGTTTATTGTGCTGTTTTTAAGTTTTTCCACATATGTCCCCGAGAGATGTGACATCTAACACGTTTGCACATAGACATCCACAGACACAAATGAAGGCACGTATTAGAGAAATCTGGGGGTCTCAGCACAGGGTCACCTTTTTAATCCAGCAGCCTGGGAGAAAGTAGGGGTTAAGGGCCTTACCTAAGAGCTTTACATTGGAAAGACAGGTCTGTGACATTAGATAAAGGGCCACAACGGCACAGATTCTAAACTTCAACTCACCATTTCACCAGTTCAGTGGCTTATTTCATGGATTTTTAAATGTTTTCCATCTGTAACAGTGGAAGGCTCACTCAGCTGTCTAAGACTGGCCTTGATTGACCCATACACTGGGAAATGTCAACATTATAGATATGCCGAATCATCACACTTTTTCTGAAGACTGTGGCAGTGGAGGTTTCAAAGTTGAATCCTTTGCTAAATAAATATAAAAGAGACATTTAATTCATGTAGAAGTGTAAGAACTTTGAAACACAGACCTTTCATGACTTTTTGATGGTTTTTCCTGCTCTGAAATACCTTAGACAATAAGTTCTTATCGGTAATATGTTAGATATCCAGAATATTAGTTCACCGAACTCTGACTGCAGAACAAATGTATTATTCAATGTGGAATTTAAAAATTAGTTTATGAAGTAAGATTTCTGGAAGCTAGAATGAGCCATGATTGTTCCAGTTTGAGTACAGAAAAGAACGAAGATAATATGTGAGATTTACCCGAGTCTAGACGGGAGGATGTTGACTATCTATCACTTCTATTGGTTGCATTACTACAGCATTTGCTCTGGGATCTTTGCGACACAGAAACAAGCCATTAATTACAAGTTCCTGTACAACTCACTCTCCAAAGTAGCTGACAAAGCTAGAGGACCAGTGATTTATTTCAGATTAAAAAACAAAAAATGAACTTTTCTCTATCTGTCCTCTCCATTCACTCTCATAAAAAATAGAATGTTATTTAGTACCCCTGTTACTTTTCTTCTGTTCCCTCTGTGGCCTTCGCTGGAGCAGTCATGGCTTTCCCGTTTAATTCCCCTTCCAGGCCGATTAAGTGTGACAGATTTTCAAAGTAACACATGATGAAAGTTCAGATGGCAGACAGGAAGAAGATCACCATGTGACGTGACATTCGGGGGTCACAAGGTCTCTCTGACCGGCCATCGACCGCCCACATCAACATTCACACGAGTTAATTTCAACCATATGATCTACACGGCCATTACAGAGGAGGAAAACACTCTCTGGCCTGCATTTAGAATGGGAAATATCAAAGATCATGGGGAGAAACATGTCAGAGTCAAGAACCCTGATTAAAAGTAAAGACTTGCTATACTTTCTAGCTACTTTAGTTTGATTAAATCTCAGTGATATTTTTCCAAGCAAACAAAAAGTACTGAAACACAGCTGCTGTTGCCCACTCCAAAGACTCCAAAGTGTAAATGAAAATCTTTTTGTTCTCAAACATCACCTTTTAAAAAGGTGCTAAATGCAGCTCATGATCCATATTATTAACAAAGTAATACTGTAAATTCATAGTCTTACTTCTAAATTAAGTGAAAAGGATTTTAAATACATATATTTTGATGTTATTGTTAATCACTAATTACTTGTCAAACTGAATTCAAGTCATTAAATGTTTTTTTTTTTAATTTCGATATGGATAAACATTATGACAGCTACTGTTGATAAAGTAAAAAGCAATGGAGAGCATAGAATTTAGGTGGTTCACAATGACTGCTTATTCCTGGTTTGATAATATCCAGAACACTTAATCTGGTTAGCCAACCAGTCTGACACCAAAACTAACATGAATGAAACCTTTTCAAAGCAAAAATAATGTTTTAGACAAAAGTAAGCTGTGTGACCATCTGTTATTTCTTTTCAGAAAAATTTTAATAGATCCTATTGCAGGATAAGAGAAATAAGATCTTCACCCCTAGAACTATATTAAGTTTGACTTAGTTTGTCTCTCATCGGTCACAAGAGGCTCAAAGTGATTGAAGAGCCAGGCTGAAGCTATTGACTTTAAGTGAAACATGAAATCATCCGACCCACAAAATACAAAATACCGCCCCTAAGAGTGAAACACAGTGCTGTAAAATTATGACACATTTGGGGCTGAAGAAAGAGTTATTATTGTACATTTGGCACATAGAAAAAGAGAAAAAAGAGCCTAGGGGCAGGTGGTAAAATGAGCCTTCAATGACTACAAGATAAGCTTTACATTGATTTAATGTGAAGCCTTCATGGGCAAGATGAAGAGAGAAAGAGAGAGAGGCAGTGGAGTCATGAGGTTTAGTTTATTCCCGGTGACTTGATAAAGGACAAAGAAGTTGAGGAAACTTTGTATACAATAACACATTTGTATAGCAAGGGTTTTGCGTATAGGTTAGGGTCTGTTTAGGTCTGTTTAGGTTAGGGCGATGTTTGTCATTATAGGCAAGTGGTTCTAGGCATGGGGCCAGTCTTTAGTTCAGTGAGCACGGTCAAAGAGGAGGCTGGATGCATCGCCCCCTAGCTGCTGGAGGAAGGACAGAAAACGCCTTTTTAGCTATATGAGATCTGCACTTTTATAGTCGAATTTCAAATTGGTCAGGTTTCAGGAAAACAGTGTACAGTATGATATGCTGTTGCTTCAGCCAGCTGTTTCCCAACACAACAAATGAGCCACATTCATCAATCGTTCTTGAACATTTGTCACAAGCAGGGCTGCTGAGAAAGGAATAGGTGAATTTATGACATAGTTTCCCCCTCACCCCATTTGCACTCTCTCTCTCAGATATTTACTTTTATCTTTTCTGCTCAGTAAGTACAACGTATCGAGAACTTGATGACCCACATATTGTCTATTTATCGTTTAACTGCCAGATTCATGAGGTAAGCTTTGCATTTTTGCTCATATGGAGGTTTTTACCTCACTGAGCTGTGCTTTTTTTCACTGTTGTTTTGTCACGGGTGCCGGCGCAACAGCAGCTTTTTCATCCACTCAGTACTTCCTCAAATTTTCCATCTCAGCTCAGCAACAAACTACCAACACTTTTCATTTAAACTGTGCAACACGTCGAGAACAAAACTGCATAAGTAATTGACAGCAGCCTTTTTTCCGGTGTGTAGCAGTACCGTGGAGAAGTACGTCGTCCAAATGAAAATGGATTTAACGTTAAGCGAAGCAGACAGACTGGCACTTTAGCAGAGGGCAGTGTTTTGTGTTGGGATAGAGGCTAATGAGATGGTTAGGGTGGGAGGTCCCGGGACACAGCACGTCAAGGCTAATCCTGGCCTAAGTGCAGCCTCTGATGTGATTCTCTCCCTCGCTCTTTCTCTCATTCCCTCCCTATCTCTCTCTCTCTCTGTTTTCTTGTTCTTTCGCTTCGCCGATGGGATTCTCCCTCACTGTCACTCCTGCCAATACCAACTGACATGTCGTTGCCCGGGGCAGCTGGGCTAATGTTACAGTACCCGGTATGAGAACAGAGACGAAAAATGAAAGAGAGAGGGGAAAACCTCCATGGCTGACATTAAAGATGACATCTCACTTATTGGCTTTGTCCTCTTGTCTCCTGTCTCCTCTGCTCCGTCCTTGCTTTAAAGAGCCCCGGGTGGATGATCAGCGGCTGGAGGAGCCAAGTTATACAGTCACATGCCAAAAACAACTAAATAAATAGAAAACAGAAAGCAGAAAAAGCACCTTCCTCCACATCAGGCTGATTGAGGGAGCTGCTTGAATAGCATACGCAATCACACTTTTGACAAACCTTCAGAAGTGATAAAAGCAGAAAGGAGCCCGAAAGCGGAGAAGCTCCACTGTGCTTTGAAAGCCTCTTTCGCCTTACGCTCGGCTCATCAAAGCTTCTCAAATCTATTTCATCCCACTGGCTTTGCCCGATCCTTCGCTCCCCACCCATGCCAGTGATAACCTTTGAAGCGCAGCTCCGCACTGAAGGCAAACAAGAGAGACGCGTGTCTCTGTCAGCACTTTTGGTCGGAAGTGAGAGGCACCAAGCTATCAGACGATTGTTACCAGGGCTTCCCGTCACGTAATTAATTCAAAAGGTGCTTATCGGCTGCTGCCTTGTGGTGAGCGGTTGCGCTTCGACAGCTCGAGTGCCATCGGCGTGCCGTTTTGCACGCTGCCTGGCAGAGGCAACAGGCTAAATCAAATCCCTCCCGTGAAAATAGTGAGTTGGAGGTGGTAGGCCATGGATTTGGATTCTGGGCCCTAATTACTAGAGGAGGTGAGACATAAAAATGTTCTTTAATACACTAAAAAAAGACAGTAATGTCCCGCAATATTTTCTACTCTTCACCTGTTCGTAGATGTGGCACTTGCAACCAGCTTCAGTTTGACCAGCATCAATCAAATCCAGTAAATGATCATCATGAACCAGTTTAAGATCTAAGTTGCCATATACTGTTTTTAAGTTGTCTTGCAGAAAAACACACACTTACAGTTATTTGAGGCAAATCTTTTGAGGCATTTCAATTGACTTCCATGCTAGATGTTAATAATACTAGTTACATCTAACATTAGCCTTATCCTCAAGGGAATCTTTGATATTTTTAAACAAATGCTTTAAAATAAGTTTCCTTATGAGGACCGGATCCTAAATACAAAAATGTCCTCACAAAGCCACAAAAATGGTCAAGTTTCAGATTTTCCTGTCTTTTAGGGGACAGTCAGATCCTCATGAATATCTAATAACCTGATAGCTCACATGTCAGTCTCATCAGCTCAACACACATCATCTTTAAAATCTGTTTGTAAATTTCTGACCTTTAGTCATCTCATATCTGTCATATCTCATATCTAAGTTCCCGCACATACACAGTTGTCTCCATAGCTGTTTACACCCTTGTTTGTTCCAGCGCCTCTAGTAGCACATTTGCGCGTCCTCACAGAGTCGGATGCGCATTACTGCATTTGACAGACCTGCTTTGATTAAAGCTAAATGGCTTCCATGTAATGGAACAGTCATGCATTCTTCATATTGGGTAACAGGCAGCCAGCGGGCTCAGTTCACTCTGCCCTGGGTCACGAGGGCGCGCTGCCCTTTGAAGTGCCAATCAAAGGCAGCAGGCAATGACAGCGGCCCCCATATCACTCACCAGCCGTGTTTGTTGTTGTTGTACTGGTGCAAATGAAGCACCCATGCACCTTACGGTGCGCCAAAGCCGCCCAGCAGGGAACGTTAGCTCAGGGAGGAGCTGAGACATCGGCAACAACACCCCAATCCCGGCGGGGAGGAGCAGGCTCGACCCGCCCTCTGATCACGCCGACTGTCAATCACAGAACAGGGCCGCCCCAAACAGGACGTCCTGCAGCCTCATGGCCTTTTGGTGCCCGGGTGAAGAGGTCAGGAGTTCAAGGGAGAGAAGGAGGAGGAGGAGCAGGAAAAAATAGCAGTGTTCCGTTCCGGTCAAAGGTGGAGTGAAAAGTAACGTGAGGATTGTTGTAGGGCACCAATGTTAAAAACAATTTAATGGTTTGCATGTAGGTGTGAGTTACAGCTGGGCAACTAATTGAAAGTTAATCAAAACCAACATTCAGAACCTGTATTAGACATAATCTTGCATGTTGATTTTTTGGATTCTTTATTTTTTATTTTATTTTTTATCAAATTCTGGGCCCCTGCCCTAGTGTGAACAACGATTAATTAAGACCTAGTTTTGTAGTACACCAGTTAGGAGAATTTTGGGAACGCATCATCTTCGTCATCAAGTCGCAGCAGTAAATAATTTTTACAAGGACTTCTAAACAAAATGATCTTGTAATCCGTGCGCATTTTGTTGTGTGTATGTACGTGTTAAGGCAAATATGAATTTGGATAGATATGAGATGACTAAAGTACATGAATTCCAAACAAGTCTAAAGATGATGGCTGTTGGGCTGTCGAGGGTGGCTTGTGTGTGTGTATGTGTGTAAAAGGATTCCCACATTAGGCCCATCACAGTGTGAGTGAGTAACCGAAGGTGGCATGAGCTTGGCACAGGAGCGTCTGGAGTGTTTTTCGGAACGTGTCGCCGTGGGGCTCGTCTTCGGAGTGAAGCTTGGCTCTGTGCTTGTGTGTCCTCATTACAAGCATCACGTCTTCATGCTTAAAGGACTCCACAAACACACCTGTTTTTCAAGCTTAACTGGAGGCTGTAATCCAAACTCTGTCATTCACATTATGCTCTGTGATTAAACGTTTTGTATTTTGGAACACGAGCCATAAGTCTGTCCTTGCTACTGCATTACTATGACAGTGAGTTGTCTAAAGTTACACATGACAACAAGCAAAGTATTTTAATGAACTTCAATAGTCCTGCTATATCTGATAAATATATGGCTACATGGTTCGAATTACGGGGGGTACTGGGGGGTACTGTCCCCAAGGAGACAAAAATAGCAGTTTCTGTTATGAAGGCAGTACCCCCCAATTATGGAGGGATAATTTGCACTCTGTATGGCTAGGACTACTTTTTATATACATTTCAATAATTGTAATAGACGTAGCACAGTACTGTACATAACTAATTAGTGAGATGCCTGTGAGGAGCCTTTGACCATGCTAATAATGTGCCCCCATGCCCACAGACTTTTAGTTGGTTCATGACTGGTTATTGCTTCTTTGATTATTCATAAAACGGTCAATAGGCCAAGGCCCAACTAAGGTGGGTGCCAAAATCATTTGGCACAAAAAGGCTTCTGTCTCAGTTTAAGGGAGATCACAGGAAAGTAAATGAGTCATTATGAACCTGCATAAGAAAGAGATGGTCTTAAAGCGGCTTTTTGTCTTAGTGGTACAATGTGTCTAGCATGTTGGTCTCAAAGTGTCACTTACAACGGTTTGAGAAAGCTAATAAAATGAGTATTTTTTCTGTGAATGGAGTGATGAAAATCAGTAAACTTTCTCTGTGCTGAGATACCAATTACTTTGGCACCATGCATATGAATTTGTGAGCACATGGGCCTTTTTAAGCTGACTTTGTTTGCAAACCATCTTGACGACCAAACTTAAGTTTTATTTTAGGCCATCTTGACCAGTAAAGCATACGAGGTTTTTTGTAGAAGGATTTATTTGGGTGTAATTGGGTGTTATTTGGGTGTTTTTGTTTAATCTGAACTTTGATTTGAATTTTGGATGTTTATGTCAGCGTTGACTGCTTTAATTTGATACTTGCTCGCTAAGGAAGCCACGTCATGTCTGGGTTGGTTTTATGTGGTCTGAATCTACAAAGTGCCTGTCCATTCTTTGTGTAAAGTAGATCATTTAATTGTTTTCATATACACATAATATGTATCAGAGATATCGGTTATATCATGTGGCAGGACATCAGGCCTGTAGTGGCTGTCAACTGTCAGTTAAATTAAATGAAAGTGTGTTATGTCCAAACAAATAATTCTGTGTATGTGTGAAAGTGTGTGAGGGAGATACATGTGTGCATAGGACATTCCTTCAGAGTTCACTGAGAAGGCAGGCCCTGTGGCGTTTAGTTGGGAAAGTCCATAAATTAACAGAGTGACTGGAAGAAAAGACACACACACACACAAACACATCTGACTAATGGCTTCAGTGCCACCAAAGGACTAGTTGAGCAGGTAGTAAAAGGGTCAGAGTTCAGAGAAGCACAAGGCTCATATACACATGCCCACACCAAACCGCTCAACCACACACAGAAAAAGAAAGAGAGAGTTTTCTCATGGCCTGTCAGTATGTGTTCTCTTCCTGTGCGCTTTGGGGTCACATTAAATCGATCTCCTGTGGTAGAGCAAACCCCAACAGCACAAAGTTCACACCAGCAGGGTTAGTTTATCCTATACAATGATTTAGAATAAAGAACCTCTTATGTGTGTGTATGTGTGTGTAAGTGTGAAAAATACCCTGAATGATCTCTGCTTGGAACAAATCTGTATTTGTTGCCTCACCTGCTTGACCTGAGTTTAACTTGGATGGCGTGAGAGCGTGTTTGTTTGTGCGTCTGTGTGTGTCTGCGTGTGAGGTATCTTTAGAGGTATCTCAGTGACTGACAGAGTGGGGTCGATGTGGGGTCACAGCAGGGACAGTCTGTAGGGTCAAAAGTTTACAGGCGTATCGGCAGTAGGACCTGGAAATACAAGAAAGTGTCCATGATGTCATCAGTCCTACTTTACTGAAAAATTAGAATTCAAAGAATGCTCGGTGTGTTTGATTGATAATGTCGAAGATGTGTCTCTCTTTTTCGTTCCTTTTGTGTGTTACAGGCCTCTTTTACTTAAAGCATGTAATAAAAGCTGTAGAATGAAAGCCAGGTGTGTGTGTGCGTATTTGTTTGCCCCCTGAGGTTAGTTGAGAGGGGTTAGGGCAATAAGACACTGATCAGAGTGTCAGTTTGTTAGTCTAGACTCGAGCAAGGAGCCTAAGCCCTGGGGTAGACTTGAGTTCATCTTAGGTTCAAAGGTTATTTGGTGGTTACGTTCCTTTCTTCACTTTTTCAGCCATATTTTCTTTGCACTTTTCTTCACAATCTAAACCACTTTTATGTTTGCCTTTTTGTATTTAACCTTTTCCAATAACACATCTGGTGAGAGAAGGTTTTTTGCTTTTAATACCTATCGACCTTCGGAGTGCAGTTTTTCCCCTTTAATGGCTCTCGGTTAAGCATTTCACGTATAGAATCCTATAATGAAGCCTCTTTCGATTTGTGCTATTGATTCTAAATCTGTGCAACCCAAATTTTACTTAAAGCAGTTTTGCTCATTGTCCACTGCAGGGTCTATTTCAAACCCATGGAGGTTGTGACATTGCTAACATCTGAAACGTAACACCCAATGTGACCCCAACTTGAGCATCTCTGGGGTAGATAAGAAGCGAAGGCGTTCAGTAACTCGGCTGTTTATAGAGCCGTCAAATAGATTGGCTACAGACAGGGTTTGAAAACACATGCTTAATATTTATTAGACATTCCACCCAGGGAATAGTCTATACTTTGGCGGCAGGCCACACTTAAGATCACTTGTGGAAATATGCAAATGTTTCTCATGCTATTTTGTGCAGGAGAGGAAAAAAAGGGGAGGGGGGAGGAAAGCTCAGTTCTCTTCTAATGACAAGAGAAAAACGAAACCAGGCTTTTGCTCGTAGGCTTCGAAAGACCTCGAACAAAAGCATACTTGGTGCGAATAGCAGGAAACCGTGGATGACTTACCAACAAATTATCCACTTCAAAGGAGATTCACCCCAGTCAACCTTCATACGGTGCAATATTTCACACTAACGTCTGACATTAACAACGATGTAACAACGGTTTCCAAATCTCGAAAGAAAATCTGTCTGCCAGGCAGGAGCTTGGAGATGGAAGACGATGCGAAGATGAATGGCTGACATGAGAAAGACTGAGACAGACAAACAGACAGAGATGGAGAGAAGAAGGGGGAAGAAAGAAAGAAAGAGGACTGAGTGAGTGACAGAGAGATTTAGGTAGAGAGGAGGAGTGAGTAAGAGACAAGGCGAGGGAGAAACAGACATGAGAGTCGAGAAAGACAGCCGAGTCTTCAGATGGGATGTAGGCGTTCTTCACTGACAGCTATAATTCTCCAGCCTACAGAATTCCATCAGCAGCAGAGTTGCGTTAAAGCTACGCCGTAGGGGCTCTGGCCCTTTCAAGTCAGCCGCTCTGACAGGTAGATTTATGAGGGCTGAAATTTGGACAGATCACGCGTCAGTCAGGGTGTACTGTCAAGCCGTCAGTACACTGCCTCGCCTCCAGGGGCCAAGGATTTCACACAACTCGTCGACAAGGACAAAGTTTATTCATTCGCTTGCACACCCACATATACCCCCTCTCTCTCTCTCTCTCTCTCTCTCTTGCTCTCTCACACACACCGGGGCTTTTTTTACTCTCACACAGACCCACACACACAAACCAAGCATTCATGCGCTTGCACACACATCTGTGATTGTTGAGAAATACTGGCAGTTACAGGCATTACACACACTCACTTACAAACACACACGCAAGACGTGTAAAACTGTCAAAATAATACTGACATTTAAAATGAACAGATGAGGGATACAGATAAGTGTAAACCTACAACGGCAAGTTTGGAAATAGGTGAGGCGTCCTTCCAGGAAAAGAAAGAATTACAAATGAATTTGAATATGAATGAATATGGGTAAGAATATATAATTCCATAAAATTCATTTCAAAAGAAAGAAAGAATAACAGAATCTTTACAATTAAATGGTACTGAAGCACTAGACAAAAGAGAGACAGTGAGAAGGGGAGAGCGTGAAAGAAAGAGAGGAGTGTGTGGCAGGCTGTTGGGGAACGTCTTTCAGCAGCACATCTGGATGTGGTATTTGAGAGCTGATTAGTCATGCTGACGTTGTGTGGAGATAAATCTATCACCCAGAGGAACACAAACACTCACAGAAATGAAAGGAAGTGAGGTGACACGGCTCTGCTGTTTCAATAAATCACCCCGACGTGATTAAAACCATGCGCTGGGCTGTTGCGAGAGGGAGGGAGAGCGAGGGCAGTGTGTTCTCATGGACACCGAGCTGTCCAAATCTGCTCCCCTATTACAATGGCTATGGGAAAAACCCATATGAGAAATTTTGTCTCCATTTATCGACACAGCCCAAGGGTTTCGGTTGAACCCATCCTGCAGTACTGTCTGAACAAATTTTCATATCTCACTTTGTCCTGTAAACAACACCCCTTTAAATATTCCCATCTGCAAGTAATACATCAAACAATGAAAAATACAGCCTGGCACAGCACAGCAAGTTAGTCCATAAAGACCCATTTCACTTGTGACACTCTTAAGCTGAGTTCTGAGACCCTTAAAACCACCTAAAGCTGGGTTTTGAACTCCTGACCTGAAATAACTGTCAACTAGGGGTATATAGAGAACTTGAAATCCGGTGAAAGAATCCAGCAAAAGTTAAAAGACACTTGCTAACAGTATTAAAATATTGAAAGTATTTTACTGGTATTAGTAAAGATTAGTAATCACAAGACGTATTCGTCTCAGCTATGTGCTTTAATGTGATTGTTTTTAAAATATTGTCAGTTCTCAGATTCCTTTAATACCAAAAATGATGAGGACCAGACTGTGACTCAATTCTCCATCATGTCGGTAAGAATGTGTTTGTTCAAGTATGTGATTTTGAGCCTTCAGTTACATAAAATCACCTACAGTTGGTGATTCTTTCATATTGATTTTCCAAAAGAAAAACATGTTTTTCACACTGAAGACAAATTTTGCATTGAATATGTAACAAGTAATGTCTGTTGTCAATAGATAAATTACTGCCATTATACTGTAACTGAAGTCATGGAAAATGTGAACGTCAAGTAAAGTACAAATATTCAACTAATATAACCCAATACAGACCGCTGCAGTGACCAACAGACCCTCTGAAAATTTGTGCTGGTCTTTTCAGCAGAAAATGATCATGCGTTTTTCATCAGAGAGATAATCCCTCTTATTTACTTTGCCTTTGAGTTTGTTTGCATGCAGTAGGCTCCATTTCTCGAAGGATTTACCGGAGGGCTACAAGACAGACCGAGATAATCTGTGTCTGATCAGTTGAACCGCGTAAGCCGCTGGACCAACATTACACACCTTGTCCTTCTTTCTCTCTCACACTCCCTCTCTCCATCGAAAGGAAGGAGTGGGAGGAGGGCGGCTGGGGAGGAGGAGGATGAGGAAATGGAGAGAAGATAAATAAGGATGAAGAGACAAAGGGAGAGAGTAAAGGGAGGCCAAAAAGAAAAGGAGGAGAAAGGAACCTACCCGGGGACTGATGTCCATTTAGCCTCTTTTACAAACCGCCCCAAATTGGGAAAGAATCCGAGCAAGCTGCCACTTGTGATATTGCAGCTGATATCTTCATCATAGCATTTGATTTAATAAAAGTCTTATGAAATTTGTCTCGCACGCAATGGTGATAAATTAAATCAGGGAGCGGAGTAATTTAACACTGTAACATCATTCAAAGCCTAAATGGCATAAAGATTTAATATCTATGGTAGTGCTGACTGTGCGTTTGACCGATTGTTATCTGTTGTGACCGCTTACGCAGGGTGCAATAACAGACAAGCCAAGACAAGCAAGATTGTTCACCTTGGAAAATTAGACTTGCTTTGAAGCAGGGCTTAGAAATGCTGCTTATGAACTGCTCATGAGATAACCTGATAACACTGCAATCATTAATAAAGGTTTTCATACACTCACTGAACACTTTTTTAGCAACAGCATATTTTGCCAGCATAACTGGTGGGGTATTATGGACCAAAATACAACACTGGGCTCAGAAAAATAACCAAAGTAGGTGTTCCATAATAAAGTGGCCTTTAAGTATGTTTAAGTTAAAGTGGCTAATGAAAAAATAATAACCTTACTTTATTTGACGTTGAACTTTAATGTGGTGTTTAAGGTACAGTGACATAATATTATATGTCAAGGAATTAGAGGAATTAGTGTGATCTTTTTTTAGGCATCACTATAAACTGGTTCAAGGAGAGTGTCAGGCCAGTTTCTCTTTTATCTCCCCTATCATCATATAGGTTTCTACAGCACCATTGTTCCAGGCAGACATCTTTTACCTCAGGCGCACTACGGGAACGGGCTTCGGAAATGTCCGGAAGGAAAGCTAATCCCATCACTCAGCCTGGGAAACGCTAAATCAGACATGAAAGCCGAGTGGAAATGTCCCATCACAGATCACACGGGGGCTGCTGAGAGCTGAGGAACGGAGCAACAGAGGAACAAAAGTGCGCCTGGCCTCGTTCTCCCCCTCAGTCCGGCTTCAAAGTGCACTGCGGCAGGAAGCAGTCATTCCCACTTCCTGTCCGGGGCAGCCTGTGGGAGAAAGGAAAAAATTAAGTGTGAAACAAGCTTTCGACCCACGTTTTTTTTACTCTCTGCCGCCCCCCCAGCAATTCCCCAGGCTTTGCTCATGCTCTCTCTCTCGCTCTCCCTCAAGGACGAAGTGGATGTGGCATTGACCAGCGTACTGTTGACTACAAGTGATGATGCATATGATACATTAATGAAAAGATTTAAAGTGGATCGGGGAATAGGCTTGGAAATAAGCCTAAAATCTGGACAGTTCAGGGTTAGTACAATTAAGCATTCACAGAGGATGTGTGTGTGTGTGTGTGTTTATGTGCGTGTGCTTGCACAGCTGATACACAGAGCTCCTGGCAGCTGCTGTTATTTCACACCTCACTCTTTACTTCTCACTAACACCAAATAGGCACGCTTGTCTATCAGTGTCTCCACAAATAAACAAACTCACACTCTCTGACTTACCTGTATTCACACCCGCTCAGGTGAACCTTGACCTGCTTGTCGTGCGTAATCCACCACCCGTGTACTTTCAGCTTGATGACTTTGTTCGAGGCTGCTTTGATTTGCGAGGTGGCTGCCGCTCTCTGTCTCGACCCCATTAGCTGAGGATTCCCAGCCTTGTTAGCACCCTTCTCCTCCCTCCCTCCCTCCCTCCTTCCCTCCCTCTCCTTCTCATCCTCCTCCTCCTCCTCCTCCTTCTCCCCTTTTCCCTGTAATTTACTAGGCCTTCATCTCCACAGAATGTGTTTCTTGTACAGAGTAATGGAAGCAATCCATCCTCTCTGTCAGAGGTGAAAAACAGGCCGCTTTTTCTGAAGGCTGAGGGCGAAAGCGGTGGAGCGCACTCCAGTCTGGCTGTTTACATTACTGAGGTGTGTGTGTGTGTGTGTGTGTGTGAGTGTGTGTTTCTCCAGGCACATGCATGTAAAAGAGTATGAGAGGGTGTTTCTTCTCAAAGCAACACACACACACTCACACACTGTTGCCATTTGGGGAAGGAAGTGTGTGAGCGGTACTCAGTTAGCAAGCCGACCCTTTTTATTGCCCTTGATGAAATGCTCCAAACACAGTTCCAACTGACCTCAGAAATGTGCCTGTGTGTGCTCATGCATGGATATATGTATGTGTGTGTGTGTGTGTGTGTGTGCGTGCTTGAGCGCTTGTGTGGGAACATTAATTCTGGGTTATTAATGACCCCAAATGAGGTTGGCGTCCTTCTGAAAGCACAGAGGTTGTTTTTCATGTAGGTGTGTGGCACACGGACGCTACCTGAGAGAGAATTCAGCATCTGTGAAGGCGACTACAAGGCTGGATTGGTGGTCCTGCAAATGAAAAGAGATGTTCAACCATTTTTACACTTTCATTTTTAGTTTTCATTTCGTTTAATACTTTGCTCTTTGTCACAGGCACAGTTTTAGACAGTGGGTCTCTGTTGGGGAGCTCAGTACACTAATAGAATGAGTGTTTTACATTAAGTTTAAGCAAATTTGCTCACAAAACAATAGCTCTGTCTTAGATCAAAGCCACATTTTCGTCATATTTTTCTCAAACATTTTTCTACTATGTTAATCTGAGTCACAAGTCACAGATGATGTAGGTAAATTCCTAACATTGGATATTTGGAACATTGTACGCTCAACAATATAGATCTTAAGAGGTCAGAACTGGTTGCTGTTGCTGAAAAAGTCTGGCTGTCTCCAGCTGTGATTTTTCTGTATCCAAATTGGATTTAGAGAGATTTATAAACAAATCAAGAACTGTATATTTTACTTAAAAACTTCTCATTTGAACTGTGGTGATTGTTAGTGATTCTACAAATATAATTTGTCATTTTGGATAAGTGCAAGACATTTCAGTTGGAAAGTATACTGCCTTCGGAAATCTACATTCTACGATGTACAGAGTGTGCTTTCTCCCCACATGTTTTTTTTCTCTGGTTCAGCAAGGCCCCTGTTCTGCATATTTTACTCTCCTCACTCACATACTTGATTCTCCTCACTGGTTTATTAACAATGAGTTGAAAATGAGTGTGGTAAAGCTGGAGAAAACACCAAATTGCTGAGTACAGGTCGACTCCAAGCCTGTTACGGAAAACAATGACACCAAATATCCACAGGCGCATGAAAACGAGAGAATGATTTGTTTGTTCAAAGGCTCATTTTAAATCAGTCTTCGCAAAGGGGGTCATTCCTCCACCTGGATGCCAAGCACTCCAACAGCAACCAATAGCAGGCCAGGATTCTGCCCAACGCAGGCCTTTTGCCATTTATTTCCACCATTCTGTTGGCTGAGCAAAAAAAGAGCTCCCACATTAAACCCGTTCTCCTAGCACCCTAGTATTTTTAGCCCAATTCAGCTCTTTCCCCCCCTCATTCCACCCCTGAAAGGCAATCTATCCGCCCCCGGCTGGCCCTGACTCCGGCCCCTATAAATCCTGGCGACAGCGGCGCTTTAATGGATAATTAATTGATGCTGCTCCCGAGCTGTAATAAGACAATAAATTACGACATAGGCCAGTGTGCTGTGTCAGTGTGTGTTGCTAATGACTCTTCAGGGCCGGCTGCAGCAGCGTAATAAATTAGACAGGAATTAACTGCTGCCTGCTACGTGCCTTTGCTGCCAAGGGAGATGGAGAGAGAAAGAGGGATGGGGGGAGAGATGGAGTCAGGGGAGAATGGGGGGAGAGAGAGAGAGAGAGAGAGAGAGAGAGAGAGAGAGAGAAAGAGAGAGAGAGAGGGAGAGGGGAACACTGACCGATGGCCCTCTTCAGCGTGATGTAGTGGGTGTGTTCAGCTCCGTTACATACGACTGCTTCTTCTTCGATTTCTCCTTCCCTCATTCCCTCAGTCTCCGTTGCTCTTCGTCTGGGCTGCTCTCTCATTTGCGAAGCATTTAAGTCCATTCTGTTTAAGGGATCTGTTTAATGCATTGTGTTGTCATTAACCAAGAGTTGAAGTTCAGTGAGAAGTAAAGTAAGGGCCATAATAGAAACTGAGTATAAAGATTATATATATGTTGCATTCGCAAACATTAGAAATGATAATTATATATTGGACAGCTCCCCACCGCAGATTAGACATTTTCATGAAATGTAAATTATTGATAAGGAATGAACAGTTTATGTGCCATTTATTTCAAGACTTAATTCATCTGGATCTAGAAGCTGTTGTTTATCATTCCTCATTATCCCTCTATACTCATAGGGGTTGCTGGCTGTTTTTCAAATTAAGTTATTTTAATGCAATTAATGAAACTGTTTGCCCATGAATAGTTACGGCGAAACTTAGCTCAAACATAAATGACTTAATGGTTTTAGTAATGTAAATGCTGATTTGTACTTTTAACGGGTGCTTCTTTTCCACAGACAGGAGCTTCATGTGGTGAGGGGAATCTCAGCTGCATAACAAGGGCAGAATATCATGCTTAGAAATATGCCATTGCTTTCGTGAAAGCTTAATCCTATTTGAACTGGTTGTCTGATTAAGAGGTGAGGGACGGATTAGTATGCGTGTTTGTGCATGTGTGTGTGTGTGTGTGTGTGTGTGCACCAAAAGTGTGCAAACATACATTTAAACATATAAAGTACAAAATCTTTTGCTCAGATGTGGGCATTCACATAATACACCAATATGTGTGTATATTTATGTGTTCCTTCCTTTGTAGATCTGCCACCCTGCTTGTGATCCTGTGTGTGGAAATGGTGGAAAAAAGGAAAGAGGGGGAAAAATCGCAAATGAGATTAGAAGTGAACAGCAAAAGAAAAATGGCTGCTGGTTTTATGTCTCTCTAATTAAAAATGCCGCCAATCTGGGCTCTCCTGCAGCTCCTAATGGCGTGCTAACGAGGTGCTCGCAGTGGCAGTTATGCAGATAAAATCGTGCTCTGATTGATCCGAACGGCCTGCTGAAATTCGTTTCACTCCACCATATTGATCTCATTCCTCTGGTTGAAAACTGCTAATTAATAATGATAATAAAAGTGTCGCAGCCCATTAAAATCACCTTGACAGGTTGTTCCTTACACCCCCTTGTTCCCCTCTCTCTCTCTCTCCCTCTCTTTCTTTTTCTATCAGCTTATACTGAGAGTGGTTGTGCTTATATCTAGCCATGTTTTAAATGGCAAAACTTCTCTCACAGTGGTTAAAATTATTATTTTGTATTTTTCCTCTGGTAGGCCTGTTGTTTGTGGCACATCTACTACAATCAATGGCTCAGTGGTAGGGCATTTTAATCACTTATTTATTTTGCTTTTTTTTTTTGACAATACCACAGTTGTTTACGAAATGGAAAGTAGTAATGGGGTGTTTTGCTGGGCAAAATGTTTTAATAAAACTAAAATGATTTTTTCAGTTTTTTTCATCCTGATCATTTTAATGAAACATTTCACAGTCCATTAAAGCCATGAGAATCCAGCATTTCTTTCATTCATTCATTATCTGAACCGCTTAATTTCAGCCGGGGTTGTGGGGAGACTGGAGCTGTTCCAGGACCTTACAGGTGCAAGGCAAGGACCAACCCAGGCCAGGCACCAACACACCGCAGGGCACACACACTCACACAATCACACTCTCACACCTTACGGGACCAATTTAAGAGTTGTCAATGACCCTATAGTGCATGGATTTGGACTGTGGGAGGAAACCGGAACACCCAGAGGAAACCCACACAAACACGGGAAGAGCATGCAAACTCCACACAGAAAGGCCCTACTGCCGACCCGTGGATCAAACCCAGGACCTTTTCACTGTGAGGCGACAGCACTAACCATGGCACCACAGTGCCGATATTGTATTTGTGCATGTAACTAAACCTAATTGTTAGAATTATATTAACACTAGATATATTGCTGTGGTCTGTTTCAGGTTAGAAATAGATGTAGAAGTAGGTCAAAAAAATAAAAATATTTCGCAAAATTAATCCTAATCAAAGTATCAGAAATATGTGTGTTTTATGACTACAGATTAAATTGCATCATCCCATGTTTTAATAAACAATTACTAACACAACAAGAAATACTATGAAATTAAAAAATCACATTAATTTTAAATATTACATCTTTTCCTTTTCCCTCTCATTGTCCCTACCTGCCGCATCCCTGTGCATCTGGCCCCCAGTACTTATCTAGCCTCCCACCAACACACACACACACACACACACACACTGCCCCCTCCTCCTTCATGGCGATGAAGATAAAGCTGTTTGGCTGTGTCACCAGCACGCCGGGCCGCCCCACGCGGGAGAAGAAGAGAGGAGAGCTTAATCCATCATGGCGGGGAGGGAGGGAGGGAGTGACACAACAAAAGACGGAGTGCCCGGCGAAGCTGTGCGCCCGGACGGGGCCCGCAAACTTCCCCCATATTTCTCAGCCGCCTGTCAGGCCGTCTAATAAAGCGGGGCGAAATATGGCGGTGAGCAGGAAAAATGAACTCTCTACTGCTGATGTAATGTGCCCCATAAATCTGCCGTAATTACTCAGCGAGGGGACAGCGCGGTGGAAGCCCTGACTGGATTTATCGTGTCTTAACTTGGCATCTTAACGACTTTGTGCTTTTAATATCATTACTCCGTAATTTATTCGCCTGCCCGCCCGCTCTGCGCGACCGTCCCAACCGGCGTTAGAGAAAAATAAAAGGCCTTTTATTTATTTATTTGCACAGCCAGCAAAATGGAGGCCGTGTTCTGTTGCGTTCTTTGGCGCGGGTTTGCCTTTGACCTGAAGTTTCTTTCTGTGCGGTTGTCATGCGTCGGAGTAATGCACTCTGATGCAAAGAGCGAAGTGGTCGAGGAACAAGCGGTTTGTACAAAGGCTTTTAAGCTTATGAGTGTTCAAGCCTTTCTTTTTGATCAGTCTCAAGCCATATAAAGAGACGCCACGGAAAAACGGACCACCTGCACTACGGCTATAGCCCATTTGCTCGTTTACTTTGTGGGTAAAATTGGGTTGAAGCTGACATGACAATGCAGAGTCTTACAGCTAAAGATGTGGGAGCCAAAGACAAAGTGGCTGCAAACTAAATGCGGAGCTTTATAATGAGAACGGCGGTACAGTGAGGACATTGTGAAACTGCTGGCCACCCATTCAGAGGTTAAGCCAGACTCAACAAGCTTTCTATGAAGAACTAATTTTCTCTTCTTTCTGTTCGCTCTCTCTCCCTCTCTGTGTCATTCATCCTCACTCTATATGTCTCACTCTTTCTTTTTCTGATTTTGTCTTGTGCTCTTTCTTCTTTACATTGATTTCTCTCACACACACATACACTATCTTTTTACTTATCTTTCACTCTCTGTTTCATTTATCCTAACTCTACATGTCCCTCTGTATCTCGGTTTCTTTATCTTTGTCCCATATGTCTCTCTCTTTCTTTTTCTGTCTTCATTTCTTTGTCTCTGTCTCTTACTTCTCAACATTAATCTCTCTCTCTCTTATTTCTCACACACACTTTCTTTCTTTCATTCTCTCTCTCTCTCTCTCTCTCTCTCTCTCTCTCTCTCTCACTCTCTTTCTTCATCTCTTCTCTTCTCTCTATCTTTCATTCATCCTCTCTTGCTCTCTTTGTCTAATATGTCTATTTCTTTCTGGCTTTGTCTCTTCTCTTCTCTCTTTTATTCATCTTCACTTTCTTGCTGTCTTTGACCCATATGTCCCTCTCTTGCTTTTTCTGTTGTTGTCTTCTTTCTTTCTTTCTTTCTTATCTAATACTCAACCGCTACCTGTCACTTCATCCCCACTTTCCTTCTCCACCACCACTGAGGGTCAGCCCTCAATCACAAAAAAACGCCTCAATAAACAAGGTGAAGGTGCAGGAGGGAGCAAGTGGCAAACGAACAAAAGAGGAATGCAGGGAAGAAAGGTAAGGAAAGAGGCATGTATGAGGGGGTTGGGGGGCAGGTAACACCCCCCCATGCAGAGCTAACGTGCGGTGGATGGAGTTGGCTGGTTCCAGCTTGGCCTGCTGAGCTGATCAGCGGGGCTGCGGCGTTAATGCGCTCCCCTAAATGGCTGCCCCCCTCCTCCGGCCCGGGCCTGACAGTGACATATTAGTTTTGTGGGCTCCTGGAATCTGATAGCGGCAAGTTTGCCACCGCACTCAGCCTGTGATTAATGCCCCTCCATTTGGGCGCAGTAATTGGCTACGACTGCACCGGGGAATAATCAGGCCCCTTCTATCCCTCTCTCTCTCTCTCTCTCTCTCTCTCTTTCCCCACATCCCTCTCTATCTCCCTCTCTCTCTTTCAGCCACGAGGTGCCACCACGCTAATGAGAACCCGGGTTAATTGAGCCCCCGGCATGGGCCCCCGACAGTTACTGATGACTGTTATGACAAAGCTCTCTCTTTCCGTAATGCGCTCGCGTACGCCACCACACGTATGCAGGGCTGGCGCAGACGCAAGCTCTCAGGCCTCCGGGACACAGAGTGCTGAGTTGAGCAAGACTACTGAGCGAGTCTGGCGGGGGGAAGGGAGGGAGAGAAATAAAGAACCAAAATATATTAAGCAGGCCAGCGCTCTGCCTCATTTTTCTTCCCTTTTTCCACATACACGTCCTTGACTTTACTCTAGTCACACTTACCTTCGTATTCTTTTTCGTTCTTCCCTTCTCTCTGCAGTTTTCTATAGCCGAAGCAGGAAAGCTGCACTGCTCTGGATATAGACTTGTGTCCATTTTTATTAAAAAAAAAACCCAGACAAATGAGTTTTATAGACTATACCATATCAGTGCAGATACAGGTCTTGGATAAAATGACTAATTACGACTTAAGTACGTATATGGTGGCTCACAGCGTTGGAGAAGTTACTTTTAAATAGTGGCTTCTAGGTTACACTTAAACATATAAATTCTGTCCATTTCGCTCATTTTGTTAAACGAGAAAATTATTGTTTTTTAAGTGAGTGATTATTTGTCATTGGGAACACACCAAAGCACACAAGGCACCACATCGAAATGTGACTAGGGATGGCACCGATCCGATACATGGATCAGATATCAGTCCGATAACAACTCAAAATTGGGCAGATCTATGGAGCCGATCTGTAAATGCACACACACAATTGGTTATGCATGAAAAGTGGCACTGCAGTAAAGCTGGTTTATTGTTTAACATTCGGCCTAAACAATAATATTATACACATATTGATATGACAATGACAGAACAAGCAACGCAACACACTACAACCCCCAAAGCAAATCACACGATTATACTGTTAAATTTCCTTAACAACAACAACAGTTACATATTTCAGGTGGATGGCGAGTGTATAACTGAATGCAGAAAGTGTGCAAGACTATAGAGTTGTCACGTTCCCGCTCGCATGGCAAGATAGGATGCAAATGCAGGAGTTCACGGTGAGTTGTTTATTGACCATAACTAATGAAAAAGTCCCAAAACAAAACACAACCAGACATTAAGTGCAGCACAGCCAAGCCAAACCGGGTCGCGCTCCTCAAGTCCACGGGCTGGAAACGTGACCGAGTCCTCCTCAGTAGCATAGCGGTTAGCCTCGATGTAGCCTTGTGGCTAGCAGTTAGCCCAGTTAGCGGTTAGCCCGGTTGGCGTTGGCTGGCTTCTTGGACGGAGCAGACAGAAAGCGGTGATAATGAGGGTGAACCGACCAAAACCGACTGAAAAACCTGAACTTGTATACACAGACATAAACAAGGGGCCGAACTAAAACACAGTTGAAACTCATAACACAAACACAGGAAGCTGGGGCCAAGATGAGACAAAACAGAAAAACAAAGGAAACGAAACTAAACGTTGCGCCACCTCCTGTCTGCTCAGCTAAGGCACAGACCGGCTCCTGACAAGAGTAGAATTTTAAGTCCCCAGCCGAATGTGATATAGGACACAAACTATGATGGTGTAGTAAATGGAAAGCTGAGAAGAAAGCTGGTGTAGTGATGATGTTAGCCGGTGAAGGTGGTGATGGAGGGCGAGTGTAAAACTAGGGCGAGACATATTTTAAAGCTGCACTGTAGTGATGGAATTTCTTGTGTTCCAGGACAGCTTAGAGAGCTGTGGGTTAACAGGCATGTCCCATTCCTATTTCAAAAACTACACTGTGGTTTTTAATGAATTAAACTAAATTGTCCCATTTCCCCATTTACATCTTTGCCACTTTGTCTTGCATTGTCAGGCACTCCCTTTGTTCTTATATTGTTTTTCATATTGCTATTTTCTGTGAATTAACAAGATTATTTATCCTGTTTTGGTAAATGATTATCTAATTTTTAAACTCTGATAGTAGTAATTTTGAGAAAAAAAGGAAGTAATTTGTAAGAAATCTTAGATAAATTATTCCCTTATTTCAAGTTGTTCACATGATCAGCAATGCAAACACTCTCTTTCCACAGAGCGACACACAGTACAACTATACAGAACAAGAATGAGAGATAGAGAGAGAATATCAGGGTTAAAATTGATGACAGTCAGTGGTGAGTCTTTGCGTCTGTTTCCTTGGTTGTTCTAGGAGAATGCAAATAGAGTGAAGGCAGAAAAACAGAGAACTGGGCGGAGTTCTTCGGAGGAGAAGAGCAGGCATACAGTGCATTAGGTGTGTGTGTGTGTGTGTGTGTTTGGAGGGGGGAACCTAATGAGAAATGACCTCTTCAACTTGTCACAACCTCATCATGACCCGGAGAGCTTTCCTAAACAGCAGTGACTAGATGAAGAATGTCAGGTCATGAAGTGATTCTCCTGACCCTTTGAGCAGCTTGCGAGACATCTGGAGATAAGCCGACAAGAATTTTGAAAAAAGCTCTTGTCTTGTGTTATCACTGGGGCTTTGCTGACGAACTCCCTCTCTGAAACTGTCAAAATAATATAATAGTTACTGGCAGTACTGAGATTAAAGAGAGAAGTCCCAGAAACAACACCAAAGGATCTTACAAGGAAAAATCACATTTGTGTGTGTGTAGAAATTTGTAAATACAAATTGTCCTCATGATCACATGAAAATATTTTTTAAGCCCTGGGGACACTGCTAAATATACAGATTTTTATTAATATTTTGACAACAAATGAAAAAATTAAATGCTAAAATATTATTTGATTGAAGTTTAGGGTTATGGTTGAGTTTAAGCATAAATACTGTGAATTATCTATGAAGACAGAAATACAATTGTGTGTGTTACAGGGGCCTATGTTCTGAAAGTTGATTAATTAGATGGCTGGGAGCCCTATCTCCAGTATTTAGACCTTCAGTAATTACACTTTACGAGGCTCCTTCTGTAAACGCGACGTAAATCTCCTCCCTGCCCCTCTAACTGCTCCCCTATCAAACATCGTAATCCCGCCAAGATGCCCTTACTGCATTTACTGCCATTCCTCTCACCGGGCCATCAGAACACAGCACAGCCATAAACAGGACAAACCATCCACATCACACCCTGCGGGCCGCCCTTAACTGCCCCCTCCTCCCACTCCATCCCCTCTACTCCCCTCCCTCCACCAACTTGTAGGTGCTTATTTAAAGAAGCATTTAAAATGAAATCCTCACTGGGAGGTCAGGCACACATCCTTGGCCAATGTAATGAAGTAGAGATAAAAGTATATGCCTTAAATAAACTTTATCATTGGGAGTAAATATTGGATAGTACATATAAGAGAAATACTCATTTCAAATGGGGAGTGATGGCGGTCTGGTGGTACTATTCTCACCTCCGCCCGAAATGGTGGGCCATTGGACCGGTGGCGCAATCAGAAAATTTTAGGTTCGGCTCCTGGCTGGCTCAGGGGTTGGTAGCGTAATGGTGAAGGAGTTGGCCCTGCGATAGGAAGGTCACCGGTTCAAGTTCATGACTGGTAAAGTTGCCACTGAGGAACTTATGAGCAAGGTACCCGGGGTGCAGGGGTCACATTTTGTTGTGACATGCTTTGTTGTGGTGCGTTCACGATGACAAATAATCACTCACTTTAATAAATGGTCACAGGTTCAAATCCTACCTCCAGCGCTACTACCACTGGTACCCTTAGCAAGACCCTTAACCCCAAGTTGCCCCAGGGAGACCATCCCTTTAGTTTGGAAATAGAAGTCACTCTGGACAACAATTTCTGCTTAATTCCTTAAATGTTCATGTCAAATGCAGACCTAATATAAAGATTTGATAGGGTTGAAGCTATGTGTTGTACAGATGTTGCTCGAAATCAGGTCCAGGCTTGGGATTTTAATGTGAAAATTGGGGTAAAATAAAGTCATGGCACCTTATTTTGTGTGCATAAAAGTTATTGTACACAATTAAAACACCATCTGTTTGCATTCATTGGTGCTAACACCAAGTACATGGACTGCTTCACCTAATAACAAACAGAGACGCATGCTCACAAATAGCCAGCCACACACACAAACACATGCACCAACATACACGGCACATACACATATACACACTACCACTTTATAGATACCTATATTTTGTGTCTATAGACAAAAGGTCTTTATAATGCAAATGTTGGATTTAAGATTAGATTTTTTTTAATGGATTAGAGTGTAATGTTTTAGAGAGAATTAATTTGAGCAAAAATGTGTCAGCAATTTTATGTTGTTGTTGACTTGATTACGTTTTGAAAGCTTGAAACTCTGATATTTATGTGTTTATGTGTGTATTACCCTATAATAACAGTTAATTACAATGTTTGGTAGTAAAAAATGTAGAAGCTCAGAAATTGGGCCCTGTGGATGTGTTACTAACATGAACTTAACAGAAGATCTCTATTTAAAGGAACAACACTCCCCACCTAAAGATATATTCAGCCGAACACACACATGCATAAAAACACAAACACACTCCTTTTTCTGATGGATCTACCTTCCTCCATCTCCGTGTGACTGCAAGTTCATTTCATTCATCCCCTGTGTAACATTTTTCTCTTTTACTGTCTGTGTCTTTGTGCTGCTGTTTAATCTTCCTCGGTGCTCGCAGTCACTCTGCGTATGCTAGTGCTCTGCCACGCTAGCTGGCACCCAGACAGAGGGAAGAGATGTAGTCTACTAATGGAGAACAGATAGAGTCTACCTTTTCCACCGAGACTCCATGCCTGGACTCACCTTCACTGTGAAACATTACTCACTGAAAACTTTTATGAGACGGTTGATTCATTTCACAGAAAAAAACAAGTCATGTAATGAAATGCTAAATTGTTTCCACATGTTGTGGAGACAGTCATTATGCGAGAACAAAGAAAACATATCAATAATTCTTTTTCAAAGCGTAGGCTGGGAATTAACAGCCTCAAACAAAACAGGCCTCAAATTCGGAAAACCACTGAAATTTACTGAAGGGTTTGGCAAGGTTGAAAGTCCTTTAAGAATCATCTTAAAAAGTACTTTCTGTGCTTACAAATAAGTTTATTGATTTTATTCAACCCAAATAAATAATGTTTACACTGGAACCAAGTAATTTCGTCCAGTCTAAAATATGTTAAAATGTAAAATTTAAATTAACTGGATTTATCCAAATATTTTTATCCATGTAGTGTAATGTAATGAAATTAAAATGGGTTTGTTTTTTGAGTGACTAATTTAGTTTGTTTTAAATAAAGCTAATGCGATTCTGAACATTATTTGTTTGAAACACAAATTAGTAGTTAAATTCAGATTTAATCAAACACAGAAAATGATGCCCTGTCCTCTCACATTTTTACAGTACTCTGGACCATCTCGTCTGAGACCATTCATTTAAGTCCTGCTTTATCCAGGCCTCTGATTCACTCAAGAGTTCATTTGATTTTGACTCCATCTGATTCGGATCCAGTCGCAGGCGTGCAGTTGTGTTTGTTTCCTCGTCAGCAGAATCTAGCAAAAAGGAGGAGGAGCAGAGGCAGAGAAAGGCAACCGCAAGCAGGGGAAAAAATAGAAGACAAATGAATAGATGTGGAGAGGAGGATGTGAAGGGTGGGAGGGGGATGAGATGAGAAAAATGAAGGTTTTTGTCTGAGCTCGGCTGCGGATCACTACTGACGCACATTAGAAAACCATTTATAAAGAGGGGGATGGTGAGAAAGGACAGGAAAGAGGGAAAGAGGGCCCGGAGGGAGCTTCGAAAATCAGGACTGACCCAAAATAGTAGGAGACAGATGTCTCAATTTGTCAAATTGAACAGGGATACTCACACACACACACACTAGTGGTGCCCTGCAAAGAGTTCTTTAAATGTACATTGTGAAGTTATTTTCAATAACATTACCATTACCCTTGTATAGAAAATTTGAATAGCACGATCATCACTCTTACGTGCTTGGTTTTAATAGCACCACACATGCAAAGATATATCACCCTGCAGTATCTAGCTACAAAGCCGACTCATTTCCACCTGTTTAAAAAAGTGCTATCTCTACTCTACTCCTCTTCGCTTCCCTCTCCTGTCCTCTCCTCCTCCATGCACGAGGAAGCAGTCTCTTTATCAGTCCTTCCCATCACACGCTGAAATAGGATGACTTTTCTTCTCTCTCTCTTTCTCTCTCTGCCGCTTGCTAATGGAAGATATACAGTGACATGGTAATGATCTCCACGTAGCTGGGGTGCGCAGCCCACATCGATCGGACCCTGATTTATAGCAGGTTACGCTTGATTATCGGGCCATTAATCAGTCTTGGATTACCCTATCAATAAAGCTGCCAGCCTGGGTTTGTTTGTAAAGTGCTTGTCAGTGTATGTGAGGGGGGAAAGGAGGAGGGGAAAGGGGGCACTTTTTTTCCTTCCTGTCCAGACAATTAGATAGAGCTGTCTACTCAGCCTCTTTTCCCGGGGCCAGTCTGGCCCCTGCTCTGGTGGTGTGGCTTCGAGATTCTTCAAGCATGTGCATAGTGAACACAGTCAGCACGAAATGGAATGATGCAATTTTACTTTCAAGACCTTTGTGTGTTGCTAGGTACATGTTGATGCATGTAGTGCATATTGGTCTTGCTGTAGGATGTCATGCTCTAAGGATTTTCTTTTTGGGGTGCAGTACTTTTTATACCAGCGATGTGGAAATCAGGCTTCAGCAAATCATTATCCGGGCGGGCCTTCGTTTGACCTGTTCAATTAATCAGGTAAACTAATTATTAGTCCCAATCAACAATGGATTTAAAATGTTTAGGACAAAACTCTGACCGGGACTTTGACTTGATGAACCTGAATCAAACTCAACTGGAGGTTGTTACAGCAACTGTGAGACAAATAATGCAAGTCTAACAATGATAGATTTTTACAATGCCTTGACCATTTTATTGCAGAATGAGAGAAATAAGGATTGGTTCAGACTTTACATTTTCACAGTGTCTGTACATTTTGAACAGAGTTTAAAAGAGAGGAGTGGTCAGGTGCAGATTAACACACAGGACAGATACGGCTTGAGCCTAGGGGCCCCCACTTGTGCTGGCAGACTGGGACCCCGATTGGCCAGTAAAATACATAAATTCATTAAAATAAGCCCAGGGGGCAGGGCTAACAGAAAATGTAGCCTAGGGGCCCATGCAAACCTTAATCTGCCCCTGGGAGTCCCATTTAGGTTTATCAAACTAAATAAAATGTCAGTGATCTGATGAAGATATGGCAAATAGACAGACGCTTACAAACTTCCAGCAGCCGGGTAAGGTGGCTGTCGGAATGCTCGCGATTCGGACAGGGATCTGGTTAGGATTTGAACCAAATGCCTCACTTTCACAATTCAACAGTGATCTGGTTAGGATATAACGAATTGCTACTCGTTAGCCGTTAGCCCTTGTAGCGTGGTGGTTAGCCCAAATGCGGCTGAGAGCACGAATAGGAAGGATGGCCATGCGAGTTGATTTAAGAACTCTCTTACACGAAGAGTTAGGATTACCACAATAACCTGAGTTCTAACAGCACACTCTATCAAAGAGATAAACCCAATAACTGTTGATGTCTCACAGTTGATGTCGAAGTGAATCGGAAAAAGGGCCAGGTTGACTCATTGGCAGAGCGATTCGCCGCGAGGAAATGACTCCTTTTATACCCTTTGAACCGTGACCGGCCGCGTCCCAATCCAACTACCGGCCGTGGAGCGGAGTGCACGTGACACAAAATCCACTTAGTACAGACAAAGAAAATGAAGAAGATCTTGGGTCTGGTTCTAAACAGTGATATGAAATATGATAGCAAAATCAAATGAATTCTCTGACAATTACCAATATTCAAGTTACTGGACACAGACCTAATTGTGTGTTTAGTTGCTTGACATGCCTTTTCACTCCTTTCCATTGGCTGCCATTTTTTCACACAGCCTTGTAATGTCTGTTCTGTCACTTTTCCTGGATACGACTCTAATAAAAGGACCAAAATGTCTTCCTCCAAATCAGTGTCTGGCTGAGGAAGTTATTGTTCCTGTCGCACTGCCCACAACTTTACAGGGAGCCATGAAGCACGACCTGATGTGTGACCGGACCCCCCAAAGAGTGCTACCTGGAAGCAGATTTTTATGAGCACCAGCAAATTGCCGGTAGTGATTTTCCTATAAAAGCTGAAATAATGGCCCTCCATTTAACGAGTAAGCCTGCTGCAGCGAGAGGACCTGTGGCAGGGGAAGAAATACTGGACGCTGAATAGACGAGTCTGAGTGCGGCCTAAACTTATCTACAGCCTTTACAGAGATATAGCGGATGTCAGGAGACGTGTTAACGACTGACGTTTTTATATCCTCTCTGGCTCAAGCAATAGAAAGGCTTTCCGACTGAGAAAAGCCAATCAACAACACCCTAGATTTCCTAATCAAAAGTGTACATACTTTTAATGAAACAGCAAATTTGTGACATTGTCTTTAATCAGATTTTCATTCTTACAAAGGTTAAAGTGGAGGAACAGGGTTGCTACCTCCTTAAGGATACCATTCGTTCAACCTTTTAAAATCTGACTCTACGACCAATTCAGCCATATTACGTAGTAACTAGGGCGTCCCTTAATACATACAATAATACAACATACAGTAATTGTGTGAGCATAAATTTTCCCAAATATCTACGGCAACAAATCAAACATAGCCCTAGTACTCTAAGGACAATTAGTTACAGTCCCATAATACCTCTTCATCATCATTATCATCAAAAATTACACTCCTTTCATTTTTTTTATAACTTGTAATGCTTCATTTAACTGCTCAGAAATTTGATTCTTGTGTTTCATATCCCTGTGTGTGCTCCCAGAATTTTGTATTAATCAGTTAATGTTAATGGAACAAGTTGACCTCTAGTTATTACACTTGACTAGAAGATGAAAGCAAACATAAAAGGAATAGAAAATGATCGCAAATGAATCAGGTGCTTCTGGATAAGGGTTAGAGGAGTCCAAACACCTAATTGCACTTCACTGAGCCCCTTTGATTAGACAAAATGAGCGGACCTTGTCGTGTGCAAACAGCAGCAGCACTCAGCGGCACGGTACAGAAGAGAACAGCGCCCGATAAAGCCGGCAGCCTCAGCACTGTCGGCTGCATGTAGGGCAGCGTCGCCGTATAATTGAGGAGTGTGCTTAAACAGGCATTATTCTAAGTGCTGCAAGCTTCCACCGCGCTGCTGGCCTTTCATTTATCATCAGTGGTGCTGGAGAGAGGGAGGGAGAGAGAGCAGCCAAGACTACGAGCGAGAGTCAGCATGCAACTCTGCGGGGGGACGGCGGGTCTAACGGCTCCTGCGCGCTCCATCATTCATCTTCTTTTAAAGCACTTCCTGCCCCTCATTCCGCCATTTCTATATGCGCTGTTTCACAACGCGCCCAATGATGGAGGGCCCTTCTCATGTTGGGAGAGTATCGCAGTGATTAAGTAATGAAAAATTAATTGCAGGAGCCGACGGGCTCGTAATTTTTCTCGTGAACGTGTCAAACGGGCCGAAGTGGGGTTAATGCCTGTAGTGGGCTGGTTCATTGTTGGTGATGTGCTATGCAGAGTCTGAGAGTTGCTTTCTGTTTGCTTTTGTCCCAGAATTGTTTTCCGAGAGATGATATGTGGAATAAGGGAGAATATGAGAGAGCGAGAAAGAAAGAGAGAGAGAGAGAGAGAGAGAGGGAGAGCGTGAGATGGAGAGAGAGAGGACAGTAGGGTTTAGGTTACTGAGAGAGATTACATTTCAAAAATATCACAGACAGGACAGACAGGATAATCAATCACTCCAGGGAGTACACACACACATACACACGTACACACACACACACAGTGCGCACAGTGTGAGTGTGTGTTGGGCAGAATTGGACTCATAAATCAGTGCTAGCTGTCGTTGGGGCTAATGTGAGCAGAGTGGTGGAGAGGGGCAGTCGCAGGGCCTTCACGCTGTCCCACGCTCCACTGCCATCTCCCCACCATAACAGCCTGACTCTGTGAGTGTGAGTGTGTGTGTGTGTCTTGGACCCACAGAGGCACAGAGGCTACAAACCTCATTACAGTGACATGGTGCAATTGGCTTCACCATGTAACCTCATCATTCTCCACTCACAGATAAGGACAGTGATTGCCCTGCATTCTTATACTGAAAGAAGTGTGTGTGTGTTTGTGTGTGTGTGTGTTGGGCAGGTTGTAGGCAGCTGTGAGGATCTTATTGTTGCCTAGAAAATAAGAAAGCTGAGGTTGGCCAGATTTTTGTTATCTTGGGTCCAGTCCTTAAGGAAAAGGTGTTTTTATAGAAAAATTTCAGAATTTATTTAAAAAACAGAAAAGGTTAGGTTAGGTTTAGATGTAATATTAGTTAGGACCTGTAAAGTGTCTTGTGCAGGTTTTTAGACAGCCATAGGAATCTGATTGTTTCCAGAAAACCTGATATTTTGCTCATTTTTGTGACTTTGTGGAAGAAAAAGTGTTTTTAAATAAAATCTTCTAGTCAGAATATTTTTTTTTTCAAACTTAAATAGTTTAGGTTAAGTGTAACTGTAGTATTATTTACATCTAGTTATTATGTTACTGTGTGTATGTGTGAGTTTTGTGCTAGTTTTTTTGTCTTAGGATGTTCAGGCATATTTCCTTGTTTCTGACTTTTCTTTTATGATTTAACACGTTTCTGTTACTCATCTCATCACTTCTCTGTTGAACCTGCTGTCTGATCACCAAAGCCGTGGTTTTGTTTTTTCATCAAATCACCTCATGACTCAAATCATCTCATGACTTGAGCTGTTGCCAGACACAAGAGAACCAAATAAGGGGATTATATAATTACAGTGACCTTTAATTTCCTCCATTTATTTTTCCTTGTCTCCATGCCATTGAGATGCTTATTCTTCCATTAGTCTGTCGGAGCGTGAGTGTGGTCCGCTGACACTCAGATGAAATGAATGAAAGCTGGGAACAGGAGAGAGTAACACTGTGATTATAGGTTGGAAGGGCTTCTCGCTAAGCTATTCTGTCTTCACAGCTCTGGGTTTGTACAGCTGAAGCCTGCAGGAAAGAAAATATTGTTGTGATGACAGTTGGAATAATGTGGCCGAATCGGCTGTAATGTGGAAATAATGTTCACCCTAACTCTAATGTTAAATTTATGTTAACTTCAACTTTACTGGACAATAAAATGACAAATAGATTTTAAAAACTATATAGTGATATTAAAGTATTTTACTGATGCAATTTTCTGTATTTTTAAGGTTTTTATTGTAGTTATTGAATGTTTTAAGTTTGATAACATCAATAGGTAGTTCAGTGATCCAACATTCTTGCTGGAATTGAGTAATTGAGAAACTTTATGAAATATAGAATTACATCATAATTACAGAACATAAACCTTTAAAAAGCTTTACCAAACACCTATAGCAGGGGTTTTCAACTGGTTTTGTCCCAGGGACCACCTTTTAGATTAAGAAGTAGTCTGTAGTCCACTGTGTGCCTGTGAGTGATTTCAATAGTGAAACTGAATTGCATGTCATGGACCACCTGCAATGCCGCCGCGGACCACCAGGGGGCTGTGGACCACTGGTTAAAGCCCCAGCCTTAAAGATAACCTGCAAATCTACATAGCTTTGTCAGTAACAATATTTTTTTTATTAAAAGTCAAAGTCAAAGTCAAAATAAACTCTGCTATATACTGTACAAGTACGCAGAGATGCGAGACGAAGTGGCTCCTGTTTTAACAGCTTTAACAGTATACAGAACAAATAAGGCACTTAGAATAAGCAACATATAAATAGAACATAAAATATACACTTTAAACTACAAGTGGAAAGAGAGACAGTTTGGTTACATGCGGTATTCAGCCTACAATTACAGACTCGGCTCAGTGGTACAGTTGTTAGCGCTGCCGCCTCACAGCGAGAAGGTCCTGGGTTCAGTCCCCTTCTGTGTGAAGTTTGCATGCTCTCCCCGTGTTCACTTGACACCCATAAGGCGTGAGTGAAAGTGTGATTGTGAGTGTGGGTGCCCTGTGGTATGTTGGCGCCTACCCAGGGTCGGTCCCCCACCTTGCGCCTGTAAGTTCCCGGTTGGGATTAAGTGGTTCGGATAATGAATGAATGAAAGTGCTATTTCTAAAGCGCAACATGTCATGGATTTATAGGAAGGACACAATAATATAGTGCTTAAATTCTTAACTGTGCAAATCATGTCCAAACTGGCACAGGTGTGTGAGCATAACAGCTAAACTTTCAAACACTGTGAGTTTTTTATATTTCAGCATGTGAGCTCCAAAAGTCATGGAAATTTATATGCTCATTCCCTTTCCTTCACCCATGAGAATTTGAAGACACTGACTGCTTTCTGACAGGCAGTTGGGAATAAAGGGGTCAGAGACTGACAAGCCACTGTCAATGATCCATCATATGTCTCCCGCCAGCTCTCCTGCTGTGGAAGTGTGTGTGAGAGAGTCACGCATAAAGAAACATATGTTTAATCAATGTCTTAGTATGGTTTGGAATAGAAGTGTGAATTCACGGTTTACTCTTCTAGTGATGGAGAACAGAGAGGTCGTAGCTTTCTTCCTTGACCAACCTCCCCTGCCGCCCCCCTCTCTCTATTCATGTCTGTGTCTCTCTCTAGCAGATGACTTTGTGATTAATAGTACTCAGATGTCAGGCACACTCTGTCCCTGTATTTCCTCCCACAGTGACACCTTTCTCACTCAATCTCCATCTCCCTCTCTCACACCCTCACAGACGAGTTTACACATCATCTAGAAAAGACACACCAAAAAATGTGAAAGGGTAAAGAGTCTCTAAACTATCCACTCAGACATGTTTTGGATTTTAAACCATTTGTTTGTCTCCTTCAAAACAATACTTGCTTTCAAATACTGTCCTTTTGAAAGAATGAACTGCTTAACTAATTTGAAAATGTAAATCAGATAAATGATCCAAACTGCTGAACTTTCTCTGAGGTTTATTGAGTTTTTTGTTGAGACTTTCCATTTTTCTTTGGCTTTTTAGCACCATTTTTGCCTTTTTGTTCTTCTGCTATATATATTTCATTACTGTTATTTTTCTAACTCATGACAAATCACATGATGTCATCCTGAATTTGATGAATTTTAAGTGTTAGTAACTGTTAAACAAATGTTCAACAGTAAATCGAAATGCCTCTCCAAAGCCATTCGTCTAACCCGTGTGGAAACAGTCATCGAGCGCACATGAGGTGTGAGAACAGCCAATAAAATCTTGCGTGCTAATTACATTGCCATGCTGCAAGTCTTCATTACTGTCTTCATCTGACATTTGCACTATTGTTTCCCAAAGCCTCCATTTACAAACTTTTATCAGCCCAAGGAGCTCAAGGGCGTGTGAGCGTAAATGTGTGTGTGACACACACCTGATCCCCAGTCTTAGACGATCTGTCAGTCTGGTGACACAGACAGGCCAAAGCCTGGTGACAGTGAGAGATGTCTCTCTCGCTCTTGATGGCACATTTCCTCACGATCCCTGCTCCTCCTACACGTCTCACCTCATACATACACATGCAAATGAAGACATGTCTACTTATACAAAATAGTAACCCAAAAACCTAAAATATTGGGTTAAATAAATAAGAATGCTAAAGATACATTACTCAAAGACACTTTTTCCTTTTTAAAATAAAATGTAATTATTTATTTATTTAATAATTCTTGAATTATTTTAATGCTTATAGCACATATAACTTGAATTGGTTCAATGTATATAGCACAAATAACACAGTTTATTATTGTTATTATTATTATTATTATTATTATTATTATTATTATTATTAAGAATACATTGACACAGACAGATTTACCTATGACTCGTTAATATAAAATGTATTCAGATACTCAAGAGTGCACTAAGAAAAACACAAAAAATGACAATATTATGTCATTTGACTATACAGTATATTTAAAATGGATTTCAAGGGAGAATTTTGGTATTTCTTGTGATGGAATGATTTGGTTTGGTAGGCATTTTTATCTAAAAAGCAAAATTTTAATATATTTTTAAAACCACATTCCACTGCATTACATTGCACTTTTTACAGTAGGAGTCCTGCAGCCATGTCAGGGCTTAAGAGTTCAGTATGCATTGGGGTTCCACAGTCTGAAGAATGAATGCATACAGACAGACACCATAAAAGTTGAAAGAGTTTTCCATTCAGTTCACACAGACCACCTTGTGTGACTTCTTTGTGTTGACATTTGACATTTGGTTGCATTACTTATGAAGTTGTATGCTTCAGTCAAAAACTTGAAAAACCTGCCCCCTGGTGTCTAGGTGCTGTGGGGGAATTACACACACAGCTGCAGACTTAGCTCAGGTTTAAATTTTAACATGCACATCAACACTGTCCCATGACAAGTGACATTAGTGAGGTGTGTATATTATTATAGGTATGTATGTGTGGCCACATCTTCAGAAAGGTGCAGGTCAAATAGTTTCAAAATGTCTTTTCATAAATAGCAGCTCATATATTTATTTAATTTGAAAATTAATAAAACACGTATAGAAATCACACCCCAATTAAGCTACATCCACATCACTTTCATAAATAACATTTAAATATTTTCTGGGATGTTGCCATTTCCTGTACATCATTAATAGTGTGTGATTAACCTCACCAAAGGGACCAGACATTAGTGTCAGTTTACTTTACATGTTCAGGCCTTAATGTGTCCCTGAATCCCTCTTGCCAAGTCTAGCTCACCACAGCTCATCCTCGGGGACGTGTGAAGGACAAGCGTCCAGTTCAGAAGAGGCCCAGCTTTACTGCAGCTACCGAATAACCACACAGACCCCGACAGACCATCCGTCAAAGGTCTAAATGTGTGTGTGTCTGTGCTTGTATGTTTCTCTAAGCTTTTACCACTTTGTGGGGTCCAAAGTTCCCATGGTGACAGGATAACAGGAGATATTATTGAGATCAAGGTTAGAGGTAGATCAACTCATGGCATAAATTAGGTGAAATAAGTCACAAGTTGAAGGAAATAGCTCTCAAAGATAGTAATACAAGTTTGTCTGGGTGTGTGCGTGCATGGTATGTGTGTGTATTTGGCCTCTCCATTAGCATAGCACACAGAGTGATGCTCCTGCCCAGTGACTGCTGTCATTCATCTCTCTGTGGCCCAGACATGCCTTCCTGTGGAGAGATTCCAATGCCTGCAGGACCTTGCATCATGTGTCACTAGGCCAGCCCTGGCTTTTAATGGTCTGTGTGTTGGTGTGTGTGTTGGTGTGTGTGTACAGAGAATGCATGGAGCTAAAGGGAAAACAGGAAAGAGAATGGGGAGCTGATGTTGGCTGTGTGTTAGATTTCAGGCATGTCAAGGTGCCTGGTTAAGCAGCATGGTTATGGTCTGTGCTATCAAGATAAAGATGATCATCTCTCAAGCCTTCCATTCATACATGTGCACATGCAAGTCATCATTAATGGACTTATGGATAAATGGCCAATTCTTAAAGATTATTTTTTAATGAATAGATATAAATTATGGATAATTTAATGATAGCTAAAGTTACACCTTAAATGCCTTGCATTTCTGTTTACTCTGTTTAAATAAGTACTGTATGTTTTATTAGTTATTTCCACTTTATGTGATTTAATTGAGAGAAATTAAAATTCTTATATGACCTGTTAACCTACATATACCGAGGGGATAATATATCCCCTACATCCTTTTCCTTGATCTATTCTCTTGCTCTTTCCTTTGCACCTCCATTCATCCATCCTTCACACACACACACACACACACACACACACACACACAGAAACACACATACAATTTTTCTATGTCTTTTACTTCTATAATCCATTTGTCATTTTTTGTGATTGAATTCTAGCTCGGCCGTTTGGGGCATTCATCACCACCCCCCTCCTCACTCATCATTTCATCCATCTATTTCTTTGTTAATAACTCCCTCTACACTCATTTGCCATTAATAAAGATGAACCGACTCCGCTGTCGGCCCATCCTCTCTCACCCCCCCCTCCCTTCCCCCCACTCCCCTCCCCTTACCACTCTTCACTCTCTCTGCTATGCGCTTTGTCTTTCTGGTTCCTCTTGGATCCCTCCTTTCCCCTGTCTTCTCCCTCCCTCTCTCTACTTTTCACTTCATCTCACCCTCTCTTCATCCTGTTCTTTCATTCTATTCCTCTCTCTCTCTCTCCCTCTCTCTCATTTTTTTCTCACCTCTTGACAGGGCGTCCATCGCCAGGCACGGCCTGGTTGCTGCTCCTCCGATTCCTGCATCATTGCTCTCTCTCCTCTCTCTCTCTCTCTCCACCTCCTCCCTTTCTCCTTTCTAGGTCATATTGTACATCAATCCATGTCCTTGAGCAATCATTCAGGACCCCTTAAACTATCCCTCTCCAACTCCTCTTTCACTCTCACTCTTATTCATGCCACTCATTTCATTTCTTATCATCCCAAGAGTTTGCTGTAGTTAACCGCCTTAAATAAACAGATTTATGGCAGTTATGTGTTTTCTTTGTACAAGAGCTATTCTGTTATGTTTTGAATAATTGAAAGTGGTTTATGGCAGGCTGTGCGCCGACCAATTTTCTGAATGAAAAGAGCTTTTAATACCACAAAGAGCTTTCACCCAGTTACTGCACCACATTTACATGATGTCACTGAAAATGAAAAGGTTTCAGAAAATATACATATTCTATCTCATATAAGCAGCAGTGGCATTTCTTCATGAAGTAAATGAAGTTTATTTACTGTCCATGGACTATGGTCAAAAATTTAACAAGTTTTGAATTTCACCAGAGCTGTCATGCTTAAAATAATAACAGCACCTAAAATGTCATACCATTAATATGCATTCCTTGTGAATTTATGACAGCGTTGGGTACAACCTATCCTATAAATTATTAGTTATTTCTACAACTTCTATCGGTCCTATCTCACTTTTTTGATGTATCTGTAAGCCACAGCATGCCAAATTAAACTGCAGCTGTGCATAAAAAGGCGAACTGTGTCCTCAAACTGCACTCAATTTAAGCCAACATTGTATCCAATGACCTTTTGCCCCCACTTGGGCCTATCTTTCTTGTCCCTATTTGAAAATTTCTTTGGCCGCGCCAACCTTGTGATTCATGCATTTGTCATCACAAAGCATAGCATGCCATAACTCCTATTAGCAGTCATGTGGATAAAATGCACAAAGACAATAATGTAATATTGCAGGCTTATCAATTATGAAAGGTCCATGGAGGTTGGCTGGGGAACGGCCTGACAGGGAAATGCATGAGAGGGGGTAGAGAAAAGCGTATAAGTTTGACCTTGGTGGTACCCGCGTTAGCATGGTTCTCCTTCGTTTAAACTAAAAGGTTATGGGGATGTTCTGGTCTTTTCCTCAACTGATGGGTCATGGTTTAGACATGGTATTTGCCAGAAGTCCTGAATTTTATGTTTGCCCGCTTGTCTGTACAAAAACATCCATATATTGCGTTGTTCACTCATTTTACTTGTGAAGTATGTACACGTCATGGCTATGTAGAAACCCTTAGGAATAAAACTGCTTAACATCCTCTGTATTCATTCGCTCTATTTGATTTGGAACCACCGCCCTGCTTTCAGCCTTCCTCTCCAATTAAACTCAGGCAGAGTCGATTGGTTAGATCTCTCCCCAGGCCATCGGAGCTCGACATCTCTCTTTGGCCTAGTCAACCTTTGCTTCTTCGCCGCGGTCACAGAGGACAAAGTCAGCATGAATCACTGTGCAAAGAGATCCTGGCCCCAATGCAGAAGGAATACTCAGAGAAATGAGGACATGCATGGAAGAAAAGGCACTCAGACGAACAAGCGGAATAAGAGGGGGAACGGGAGAACAGATATCGTCTTGAAGGAAGGATGCCAGCCAGAAGATGGGCTTTATGAGGGGATTAGGGCGGCACTGAGGGCTATCATTACCATACATCAGTGCAATGAAATAGAAACTTTCAGCGGCGGTAATAAAATTTGATAAATCATGAGCAGAGAAATTAACTAGGCGTCAAAACAATGAGGCGCCCTGATGGATGGCAAGGCAGGCGACGCGATTAGTCTAGCCAGGCAGCGGCCTAAGGGGAAAGAGCAAATCTCGAGAGAGGATGGAGGAACCAGGGAAGAACAGAAGAGGGCCAGACAAGGTCAGAATTGGAACTTGGGGAGGGACTGAGGGGAAAGAAGAAGATAAAAGTCAAAGCAGGAGATAAAAGTAAGAAGACAGCAGGTTGGAAGGAGGGAGGTGGGTGAATAAGGTAGAGAACAGAGGATATGGGAAGATGGCTACATACAAAGAATGTTGGAAGATTCAAAGGTAATCTGTATTACATATTCATGAGTAGAGTAAATTCTGACAGCTAACAGAAACCATTTCCCTATTGTTTATAAACTGGAACTGAAACTTGAGCAAAATGCCAAAACCATACAAAATTACTTGCACATTTTCAACTGTTGTTGAGCATAATTCCATAATGCACTTTTGGCCAATACAGAACACAACAGTTTTCTATATTTAATACAAGCATAACTGCAAAATCTCTCAACTGTTGAAAGCAAATGTTTGGTGAGTCAGAATGAATCTGAAAGAGACATGAAAACAGATTTGAAATTTACAGCACCACCCTATACTTGGGTGATCTGACTGAATAATTCTTAATGTACTAGTAGACCCATGTAAGACAATGTGCATGTCCCTGATATTACACAATTAAAACTGGGAAGAGAAGTTTAAAGGGGAAGATGGCCAGAAAAAAAAAGAATAATCCTTGACTGCAAATTTGTTAAAGTCTGATCTAATGCTTAAGTCATTGGAACTGTGAGTGACAGTAACTTCATTGGATTCCATTGGCATTGATGTCATTTACAGACACTCTTCCATCTCTGAGTACAGGAACAGTCTCCCTAAAGACAGCAGGGTTAAGGCGCAGTACAGAGCTGGATTTGAATCTATGACTTCTTAATCATTATGGGAGTTTTCCACCACCCATCGACCACCACCCAAATTCCTAGGAAGCTGTAACACTGAAATAAATGTGAAATCATGAAAATGTGTAGGCAGTGTAGCCATTTTGGTTGTTGTCCTAGTATTTAGACCGAGTAGCTTCAGTGTAGTTCTTCAGGCATATGCTCATTGTTCTTGCCAATAAAGCTGCGTTAGGTGAGAACCTAACCGACTAATGCTCCTGACCCTACTGATGCCCTGTCTGTCATGCAATCTATTTTTCATGAGGCCTGTCTGAGGAGGGTAATGAAATCTGCTGTAATGTTTATTATTTCTGGTCTTATCAGCACTAGAGGGAGCATGACACTACACACTTAACACTTTATTAGCCGAGACAGAGCGGACAGAGCATCCTATCAGCTTACTCTGTTTCTAGAAACAAGACTCAAGAATCAGATGGGTCTAAAAATAATGTCTATTGGTCTGTCTATGAAGCTTTGCTAGTTTTGTGACTGGCATTTTATATATAATCCTTAAGCGGAAAAAGAAATCATTTAGTGTAATCCCAAATCTGATGATAATTTGTATGTACTACTGAACTGACCCAAAATAAGAGAATAAATGTTCCTGCTGATGCTGATCTCAAAGCAGTTTCTAATTTTTTGCCTTTTAGCTGACAAGGATTTTCCTAAACAGGGGTGGCGGATTTTTTCTCCATGAAAAATACAAACTCAAATGTGTAATACATCAAAAGGAATTCATGTTGAAAACACATGTCCATTGCCCACTGGATTGGTTGATTTGATTGTTCATTTTATTTATCTACCCGGAAGCACATGTACATGTGTTGTTTTGAATGCAAACAGTCCATAGGAAGAAACTCTATAGCTTTCCTTGTGTATAATGCATTACTGCCGGTCTCAAGCTGAGGTATGTTCTCCAGCATCGAATCGAACGTGTGCATTACATAAACTTTCTTATAAAACTCACCATAATCATTTAGTTCAGTGCTGGTTTGCCTGTTATGTATTGAATAATTGCCGCAATAAAGAAGTTCTGGTATTGGAAATGAATACAATTCTTCCAGCTGTACAAAATTCTAGGTGTCCAGACTATTTCTCGTTGACACCCTAATGTCATCATGAACAACAAAGCAAATATGTTATCTTTGAACATATGCTCCAATTTTTTTGGAGATGACAGGATAGGGGATGCAGGGTTGATCATCCGAGACAGCGATTCAGCAAAAATTTCATCTTCTCAAAGTATTTAAAAAGGCTTCTTGCAGAGAACACTGGTTCTGTCGAACATGTCTCTGAAAGAGCAATAACAGAAAATGTGCCACTTGGTGAATTAACATGTGTACGTTTTATTTGATATTCGTCTTCTGCTTTCGTCTTTCAAAACGTATTACGCCTCGATGACACCTCAATGACGGTTGCCAGTCAAGCAAGGAATTGTGGAACTTGGTTACGTTGGCACCATCAACTGCAACCAGATGCTTGCCCATTGATAACTGTCTCTAAACAAATCCATATTTATGCTTGTTCTGTACTCATGGAATAATATCAGCCCAACTACAGCATTCATAATAGGCTGTTCATCTCGAGTGCTTCATTAGAGTCAAGTATTTAAAAAAAAAACAAAAAAAAATCTCTAAAAGAGGTGTGGAATTTGGACAGCGGCACGCCATGGTTGGTGCGAGCCCAGATTCACCGACCCCACTCGGCCAGTTTTATCACAAGGCAATATAGCGCGCCTCCTCTCGTGCATTAAGAGAAGTGTTATGTATTTGCGGTTATTCGCTACACGCTTTAAGATATCAGAGGCTATATATATATATATATATATATATATATATATATATATATATATATAACCTCTATTAAAACATCTTAGATCTTCTTTCACAAAAGAACCGAGACCACAATATGATACCAGCGCACGTTTGTCTTTTAATCCCCTTTCACGTGCCCCCGGAGTATCGGTGTACCAATTTTCCATATTGATTTAGCTGTCAGACAGAGCATGTGACCTGTACCTCTGGTTTATAGACCGGTGTCGAGCCAGTGGAGCGGCGATAGATTGGCCAATATTGCATCAGGCTCATTTGCTTGGCATTACATTAGAGCGGAAATGATGGCCACCCAAAGTCATGTAAATGAGCCTGGAGAGCTTCCCATCACTCAGCCTGTCATCCCCTCAGCTCTCTCTTTATTTATGGCTGTAATCACCGTGATCTGCTTCTGGCCATGACAGACCTGCATACTGCCTGTCTTGTGGCGGGGTTCCGCCACTGATCTCGTAGTTCTGATCAGATGTATGCAGATGAGAAAAAGAAACACAAATATTGAATATTTTACTTTTCTGTTTTCTCCCATTGCATATGCACATTATATGGCATAATTTCGATTTCTAGCATGTAAATTTACATGTCACATTGAAGGAGCATTTTTGAGGAGCATAAAAAGTATGAAATGAGTGGCCTGTTGATGGGGTTTTGTTTTTCACCATTTGCTTGTATTAGCTTAAACTTGGAACTTAAGGCATAATTAGCAAACCAATTACCAAAACTTGTCATGTGTCCGAAATTCTTAACAAGCAATTTGCATTTCATCAAATCTAAATTATACTACCAAAGCTGTTCTCGAGGCAACACTTACAAAAACCTGGCCGTGGAAATGGAAAATGTTTCAGCCATGCAAGGTGTGGGTATATTACGTTCAAACATATCCCACTAAGTTTGTATAAATTTATTATATTTGAAACAAAGTTTCATTAAAATATCTATTTTGTTTCCTTTTGCATATTTTTTATTAAGTAAAATCTCATAGTGTTGCCTTTAAGCATTTTGAGGCCTTCTAATTAAATTATTAAAGAGCAATTAGAATGCAATACAAATATCAATTAAATAAAATACTTTGAATATTACTTGAACGCGCCGTCTATGTTTCTGTTAATTCATTCTAAAATTAAACTAGTTACTTGGCTTGCTTAATGCTTTCTATGAGTTTTTTGGGAAGGTGCCACCTGCAGGTATTTAAACTAAAAAAGCATTAGCGACAGAAACAAAACCATGACACAAATTTTTTCGGTACAAAGTGCAGACACATTTATTCGTGCCATTATTTTGGTAAAAGCAAGATAAACTTCGTTCTGAAATTTAAAGGGCACGTTTTCGTAAAATTTTGTTTGCGCATAGTCATCTCTCTCTCTCTCGCTCGCTCGTTCTCTCTCTCTCTCTCTCTCGCTCACTCGCTCTCTCTCTCTCTCTCTCTCTCTCTTTCCCCCTCTCTCCTCTCTCTCTCTCTCTCTCACTCGCTCCTCTCTCTCTCTCTCTTTCCCCCTCTCTCTCTCGCTCTCTCTCTTTCACTCACTCGCTCTCTCTCTCTCTCTCTTTCCCCCCTCTCTCTCTCCTCGCTCTCTCTCTCTCTTTCCCCCTCTCTCTCTCGCTCTCTCTCTCTCGCTCGCTCGCTGTCTCTCTCTTACTCTCTCTTTTCCCCCTCTCTCTCCCCGCTCTCTCTCTCTTTTCCCCCTCTCTCTCTCACTCGCTCCTTTCTCTCTCTCTCTTTCCCCCTCTCTCTCTCCTTCCTCCTTCTCTCTACCACTCTCTCTCTTTCCCCTCTCTCTTACTCACTCACTCGCTCTCTCTCTTCCTCTTTCCCCCCTCTCTCTCTCTCTCTCTCTCTCGCTGTCCTCCCTCCGCTCTCGCTCTCTCTCTTTCCCCCCTCTCTCTCGCTCGCTCGCTCTCTCTCTCTCTCTTTCCCCTCTCTCCTCCCGCTCTCTCTCCTCCTCTTCCCCCTCTCTCTCTCTCTCTCTCCTATCTCTCTCTCTCTCTCTCTCGCTCTCTAGCGCCCTCTGGTGTATACGTCCACCCTTGAAGTCGTAGAACTCGTAGTAGGCGTTCTGGGTTTAGAAAATCTTGGATTTCCTCCGAACCGCAAATTATGTCGACAGTACGCAAACTCACGTCACCAGCGTGGCTAAGCAAGCCAGACAGACACTCGTATATGCAATGGCAGAGGCATCAAGCTAGTCATGCTGTGTTTTCCTTTATGATATGAAATGAGGAAATCATGGGCGCCAAGGAATCAAGGATTGGCTTCCTCTTATGACGAAGGCGGTGAAGGCGTTTATTTGTTGCAGATATCACAAAGCTCGGTGTCCCTGTTTATGCTTGCTAGCTAACGACGACAGCTAGAGATGTTAGCTCCGGTTTGAACTGTATTAGCGCCAAGTGGCTAACATCGCTAGCTAGCTCGCAGCTCAGCTGTCAAGCTCTTGTTTAGCGCTGCTTATCTATGATAAAGGAATATAGTTATCGACGTTTTAGCTGACCATCTGCCTGGACTTTGACAGTCGACTGTTTATTTGCGCTGTCAGTGTGAATTTAGTCTATTTAGATCTCTAGTCGTTGGAGCTGTCATGCAGCTACAGATACAAAAAGTCTCCCTTAGCTCTTATTCACTGTTAGCCACTTAAAACGTCTAGGGGCGTAGCGGCCCTGGAATAGCTAGTCTGCTGTGTGGGATGGTATGAGCTGGTTATTCCCGAATTAACGTCGATCTTTACCAGGAGCCACTGAAATCACATAATGCCGTAACTTACTTTCAGCGCTCGAAACCACCCCAGGCCTCGTCTTTAACCTTTGCTTGTTTATGCTGTTTGTCGTTTGCTATTGCGCAATTGGTGTCTATGCAAATCGCATCTCCTCAGTCTCCAAATGGTGTCACGTTAATATTTAAACAGAAATCGTATTCACACAATGTATTTGCTGTTTAGACCACAGCCCCAATGCTCGGGCGTTAAGGCTGCACAAACACATCGTTTCAGCATCGCCATTGTGATGTGTGAGTGCAGTGTCAATTGAAGCCAATCGCTACGTTTTCCCTACTCAATGCAAAAAGAAAAACTTGCTCTCTCTCTCTCTCCCTCTCTCTCTCATGCAAATCTCATCTCCTCAGCCTCCAAATGGTGTCACGTTAATATTTAATCAGAATCTTCTTCACACGATGTACTTGCTGTTTAGACCACTGTCCTAATGCTCGGGTGTTAAGGCTGTCGCCATTGTGATGTGGACGTGCAGTGTCAGTTGAAACCAATCACTGTTTTCCCTACTCAGTGCAAAAAGAAAAACTTGTTGGGTTCAAATCTATAAGAGAAGTCTGTTTGAATTTACTTTTATTATTATTATTATTATTATTATTATTATTATTATTATTATTATTATTACATGCATATTCAGTCTTCTGCAATATAAAAGAAGACTTAATCCCTTCAAATGAAGGTTCAAAGGATTTGTTAAGGAACACACACACGATTTGAACACGGTTTAAATCAGAGGTCTGCAGATCTTCTTTTGCGTGTTAGTTCTTAATGGGTTTGAGGTCCTTATTATCATTTGCTTTGCAAGACTCAGCCTAATCGTGTGTCAGGGCTATCAATATATTGATGTTTCATTTCAGAATGCATCTCATACATAAATGGAATCCAGTGCCCTGGGTGGCTGCATTGTCTTGTCGCTAAACGCTTCCTCTCTTTCTTTCAGTAACTGATGTCGAGCTCAAAAGGCTTAGGGACGCTTTCAGAAGGACCTGTGGTTTGTCTTGGTATATGAGTCAGCAATGCTTCTTCAAAGAAGTTTTGGGGGACATGGTTCCACTCAATATTTCAGAGGTAAGACCAGATAAACTTCAAGCCAGTTACAGAGACTGTGGAGGTTGTTGTGAATTCCTGCTGTTCTCCGTAATAAAATATGGCCCATCAGATGTCCTGGGCATGTGGAATGTGCCTCTGCGAGTTGCAGCATGTGATAATTGGCTTTGACAGGTTTCAGCAGAATGTCTTGTAAGTACAAGCCGGGAGCATCTGTGTAGTACCCGTGGATGCTTCACTGTCTGGTTTGTTGTAAACATATACAAACTGCTGTGTTTTAACATAAACAACACAAGGTTCATTCGAGGCAGAGCCTATATATAAATTCACACTATCTTTAGACTGGCGATGCACAGTATATGTTTTCAAATTTTCACTGTATCAATTCTGTCACACCAGTATGACAATTCTGGTAGTCCCTACAAATATTTGCTTTAAATTATTATTGACTATAAGCCTCAGATACATTAAGTATATCCATTTTGGCCCAGCCCTCATTTGAGGTTATAATATTGTCCAGGTCAAACTGATTGATAAAAACACATCCTTGAGGTTTTATAGCCAGTGGGACTTTTGTTCTAAAGACATGAGTTTTATTAATGGTTTATAACGTGTTTTGGATGTTAAAGGCTTGTTATATGTTAGTAAACAGTGAATTTGGTTTGTAATACATGTACTTAGTATATTAATAAATGTGTTTTGTATTTGATTAATTTGATAGACTTTAAAAAAGGAGGTTAATACATGAGAAAATAAACATGAACCTGGTAAAGTAACACCTGCAAATATGGATGTGCTCCTGTGGTGTGGGCGTATTAGTTGTGGCACATTAGGGTGTAACAATAACCAGCCCAATGCCTAGTATCAGTTTATAAATGTGTATGTGCAAATCAATGCCACTCTTTGCCTCATCCAGTTCTTTTCAGTGACCACGATTTGAGATCTATTAGCACGTTCTGTTTCTGTGTGATGTTTTTGGCCAAAGGATAAGGTTTTTCTTTTGATTCAGTGTTTTAACAAAAGTCGTCAGATAATGTTTCTTTTGTTCTCCACAATATGCATTCACCCAAAGTTCAGCAGGTTCATTAAAAAGACTGAAAACTGAAACCCATATATAATGGGGTTTTACAGCATGACGAGGCAAAGTATGTGGAGCTGTTTAAACGAGCGTGTAAGATGTAAGAGTTTGTTTATTCTTCTTAAGGTGATCTACAGCTCTTTTGGTGGCACATCGAAAGGCCTGCATTTCAACAACCTCATCGTTGGTTTGGTGCTGCTGACAAGAGGACGTGATGAAGAAAAGGCCAGATGTGAGTGTGCAACTCATTTTGAGGCAGTCATCTTTTAGCTTCTTGTTCTTATATTCTCATTAGAAATGGAGAACGACATTTTAGGATTCTAAGAACGTCTTTTATCCCTTTTGTGTCTTGCAGATATTTTCAGCCTTTTTGCCAGTGAATCAGGCAACTATGCCACACGGGAGGACATTGAGACCATGCTTCAAGCTGTGGATGGAGAAGTGCACCCCTCTCTGAGGAAGTGCTTTACAGAGGTCAGCTGCTTTTTCACGAGTGTGTGTGTTCCCATTTGTAGGAAAAGGAGTTCAAATCCCTGTGTATGGAGTTTTTTTGTTTTTTCTGTGCGTCCCGTATTAGCACACTTGATTCTACATGTGTCAGCTAATCAGTTGTCCTTGAACCTGAATATGAGCAGAGCAGAGCAGAGTCTAAGAAAGCCAAAATTGAGAACTCCTAGGTTTAGAGGACTGAGTGTTGTACTTAAACACTGCTGTTTTGTGAGAAATTGAGAGCAAGAACATCAGAATGCATTGAGACACACTGTTAATGGATTCTCTTTATTTTGCTTTTTTGCTGCTATTTTGGTCAGGCGGAAAAGATTAATTATGATAAGTTTAAGAACTGGCTGCTCCAAAACAAAGATGCCTTCACCTTCTCACGCTGGCTTCTGTCCAGTGGGGTGTGTGTGACTCTGACCGATGACAGCGACACACCAACCTTCTACCAGACCTTAGCTGGGGTCACCCACTGTGAGTGCATTGTCAGCCCTGCATAACAAATAGAAAAATGTTATAGTTGCAGATGTTATAGTTGTGGTTACAAAAGTTATAGTTAACTGAATGTCTGTATTTCTTTTGTCTACTATTGCAGTGGAAGAATCAGACATTATTGACCTTGAGAAACGCTACTGGTTACTGAAGGCTCAGTCCAGGACTGGACGATTTGATCTTGAAACCTTTGTCCCACTTGTATCCCCTCCTATTCATCCGTCTATAAGTGAAGGTATGTGACTACTGTAGATCCTGATTTGCTATTGACTCATTTATCCGCTTTCTGTTTTAAATATTTCATAGAAAATTTGCAAAAGTCAGCAGCATCTGTAAGGTAAATAAGCGAGATTTTGTTCTGTTCCTCTCTCAGGTTTGTTCCATGCATTTGATGAGAACAGAGACAATCACATAGATTTTAAAGAGATCTCCTGTGGGTTGTCAGCATGTTGCAGGGGACCTCTGGCTGAGAGGCAGAAATGTAAGTAAAAGTACATTGCTGATCCTGAGCCTACACCTACACCATCACCACAACGTGCCTTTTTAACGTGGCATTTTTACGGTTTTGTTTAACATACACCTGTTTTATTTTTATCACCTGAAAATTAAACGAAGTGAAAACCCATGGGTTTAAGATATGTTTTTCTGGCAATTGGCTGAAAATGTAATTTATCTGTCTTTAATACCCTGTACTGTGCATATGCAGGGAATGTAAAGACTTGTGCTGATTGTCATGTTTTGCTTTCGACCAGTTTGTTTTAAAGTGTTTGATGTTGACCGTGATGGAGTTCTGTGTCGAGAAGAACTCCACGAGATGGTTAGTGCACTATTGGAAGTTTGGAGGGACAATCGTACTGATTCCATCCCTGTAAGTAATACTGTAAATGACATGCTTCGTTTTATTAGATCCACTCAGATTCTAAGACCATGTAGCTTCATGTTTACAAAGTAGTTTTGTCGGATTGTACCAGTTTTTCATATTAATGCTTTTTAAGTTGGTATTTCTATACTGTATTGCATGGTTTTCCTTTTTACATAACCTTTTTCTTGTCTCTCAGGAGTTGCAGTCGTCTGTGCCTGACATTGTTGAAGATGTTCTTAGGGTCCATGACACAACCAAGGTATTTGAGGACACTTTTTCCCTTTAGTTTTTAGTTTGAAAAAAATCTGCAAGGGTTGGCATGCGTGAGAGAGGTTAAAGTATTTATTTGCTCTAACATTTAGAAGGGCCATATGACACTTGAAGACTATCAAATATGGAGCGTGCAGAGCGCACTTGCTGCTGAGTTCCTCAACCTCTTATTTCAGGTATGAGTGGACACCTCAGTTTATGGTCAACAGGGTTGACGTTTTATGGTGAATTATTTGAAGTTAATAATTTCTCCTTGAATGACTTCTTTTAGGTCTGTCACATTGTTCTTGGACTGCGCCCTGCCACTCCCAAGGAAGAAGGACAGATTATCAGGTTTATATCATCCCTTAGAGGGGTTTTTTCTACTTCCTCTTTCCTGTTCATTACTTTTTTATGCTCAGAAACTGATTAGTGGTTGGTCATCTGTGTGCAGGGGCTGGTTAGAGCGAGAAAGCCGACATGGCCTTCAACCTGGAGACTACTGGTTCCTCATTTCCACACAGTGGTGGCAACAATGGAAGGAATATGTTAAATATGTATGTATAAGAAGCCTTGATATATTACAAGACAATTTTCTCCTTATTTTGTTGGTTCAGAATGTCTATCTACAAAGTGTAAATCTCAAGTTTTGTCACGTTATGGTATATCCATTCAACTGACAGAAAATCAATATCTAACTAATATAAGTATGCTATGATACAATTAAATTAAATTTAGCAACTAGAAATCAATATCTGACTATCATTATCTGATTTAATAGTCAGTTCCATTCATATCAAATGAATCACAAAACACAACTAAAATATCATGACATTTTTATTCCTGAGCTCAATTAAAAATGCTTTAATAATAGTAGATCTTCTGTTCAGTACAATGTGACATTACAATGTATTTATATTTTGGATCCATGCTATGGGCTCATTGTTCATTAAATCAGTGTAGAGTGATGTTACACACCTAACACCTCCCTTTTAAAATCCATCTCTGTTACTGGTCTCAGAAATGTTTATATCAAAACCTCTGGGATTGTTGATGTTATTAGGCTCTCAGCCTAGCAATGATGATTGACATGTATAACAACATGTACATTTTCTACATCAAATCAAAAGTTAAATTTTAGTAAAAGCAAAGAGTTTCTAAGATGCAGCTTGGTGTTTTTCCTTTTAGGAAAGCAAGACGATTGTGGTGGAACAACCTTCAGTATTTGCTGCTGGGAAATCTCCTGCATCAGCTGAGCAGGGTGTTCAGGGGGAGAACACGGGTAGTTCCAGTTCTTCCTCTGAGGAGAAGTTTTCCGACAACATCTCTAGTGCCTCTGAGGCATCCGAGACAGCGAGTGGCAGTAAGCCCTCTTGATTTTGCCCACTTATTTCAGCTGTTGTAGTTGCTCTGCTCCTTTCTCATTACCTTCATGCACTTTGCTGGCTCTTCACTGTTCACAGGTCTTCACCCATCCAGCACCACCGCCACCGACATCTGCTTCTCCCGACAGCCTGATTCGTCTGACGGCTTCCTGGGGACTGATGGTAACGTCACAGCCCTCAGACCAGGTGCCATCGACAACCAGCCATTGGTTACCTCAGAGCCTCTTAAGGTAAAAAAAAAAAACGGAGGTTCGGGTTAGCTAACCCTAGTTGACCCTAACCCTAGAAGTTTGTGGTGATCTCACCATTTTTATCTTATTCACAGATAAATGCATGCTTCTCTTTTCTTTTTAATCAGGTTAAACAACCTTGTTCCTGTTTTAAAGAGGAAGAATTTACCCAAACTTATTGTACTGAAGTGTGAACGACCCTTTTTTCTTTGAACCCTCAGGCTCCTACGTTGACAATGGAGGGGGGTTTGCTGAGACGCTCGCCCAGCCTGCATCTAGGCCAACATTTTGAGGTTGTGCCTGAGCCAGTGTGGAGGGCTCTGTTCCACTGGTATGGGGCTAACCTCAGCCTACCACGACCAGTGAGTACAGCATCTCTCCTCTATCAGGACTCAAGATTTCTCTGTACGGACCAAGTTGTGATTGGTTGACCTCCTGTTGCACAGGTTATCAGGGGGAGGGATATGGAGAAAGCAGAGCTGGAACTCTTCCCCAGACATCTCCTCTTCTTGAGACAGCAGCCCCCAGCCCGCACGCCTCAGTCTAACGGCTGGATCAACATGGGTAAGACCTAATGACCGCCTCACTAAAATACATTTAAAATACATAAAAAGGTATTTTCCCGTTTCTGCTTTTGCAGTGAGAATTTTACTCAGCAAGATTACTTGAAATTGTTAAATGTCTTGAACTAAATGGACTGGAGGGAGCTGATGGTATGGTGTTATTTAATTCAACATGCTTTGACTTATTAAGAAATCACACTTTCAGTTCAGTGCACTCTGCCCGCACATAGCATTTCCAGTTTTCGTTTGGCCAAATACTGTTTTAGTGAAGATATCAAACCGTTTCCATCCACATACTGTTGAGACAAGATTGGCCTAGTCATTTTTATGCAGCTCATTATTCAGAGACAGCAGCAGTGTGGGGCAGGTTTGGATACACTGGGCCAGACCTTGTGGTTTTAATTTACTCCTCAGAAAGTTCTGTGATACCCTTCTTTTTAACTCTGACTTTATATATGTGACTGTCACAAGACCATGGCCCAGGCCAACAGGCACTAAGCCAAGTCATATGAAATGGTTAGTGAAGTATTGTGGTATTAGGTGACAGCTTCTCCTGCACTACCAAGGATGCCATGTTGAAAAGTGAAACTATTTTAATTCTGGTTATTAATCTTAGATTTATTACTTTGAAGTTTTCTTTTTAGCCAGCTTATGTATAAGCATTTGTACTCATTTGATCATTGTATGGTGACTTGTCGTGGTAATAAAGCTTTATTTTTTCATATTATTTTGAAACAAGTAAGTGCAATTAGTCAATACCTAAGTCATGTTACATACTAAGACCTAAGACGCAACACAGCCTTTTTCCCTTAACAAGTACAGTTTGCTGTTGTTTTAATGTGCCAAAAGTGTGCTATACAGTATTCTACTATTAGGGGGTGTTGAAACTGATCACATAATCAATGTATCACAATTACGATTGGCAGACCATAAATGATTATATCAGGGTTTTCAGTTAGTGGTCTGCTGCCCCCTGGTGGTCCATGGCGGCATGCAGTCCAGTTTAACTACTGAAATCAACCCACCGCCCCCCACGCTTAATCTGAATGGGGGGACGTTGCTTGGTGTTCTTTCTGGCTAGGGCATAAAAACTCTAGTTTAAAAGAACATCCCAATAGTAACTATGGCTGCAGTAGGCAGGGTAGTAACTAGGGCTGGGCGATATGGCATAAAAATAATATCGCAATATTTTTAAGCTATATCACGATACACGATATATATGTCAATACCTTTAAATTTCCTCTAAATCACTGTATAAATGACAAATTCGGCCCTATGTTGCATAAAATGACACCAATATAATGAATTTAGCCAAAGTTTAGCAAAGTAAATGCTTTTATTTTAAACCAAAGTATAATATAGCAAACTTTATACTTTATATTGGGGACAGACGAGTGGGCAAGGGGAGCCATTGTTTGCGTGCTTATTAAACGTGTAAGACCTAACTATTAAATTATAATTATAAGGTCAAACTGACAAAACCCGCCCCTTTCAAACCGCGCGCGTAGAAATCTCACTCGAGCAAAAAAGCTGCTCGTTGGTAATCTACTTTGCGCGCGAAGACATTTAACACATCGACAGGTAACACAGTTTGCGCACAATATTATCAAAACTGCGCAGTCGATTCTTCATTTTGTGCTCTCGAGTTTCACATTTGCGCTCGCGACTTTGAAATTTTTGCAGCAAGCCATTTTGCGCGCTCTAGTTTTGGCATTGTTGTGATGCCATAGGCGGGGGAGCGAGCAGAGAAGCGAAACACGAAAGCAGTACAAAACGTGCATGCGCTAGGAGTTTTCTGGATGGGCGGGGGAGCGAGCTGTCTGCTTTGACGGGGCAGAAAAGCAAAACTCGAAAGCGAAGTACATGCTGTCTGTTTAACAATAACGTTAGGATTTATACACGATGGTCACGATATAGTCATTTACTACATTGCACGTGGAACAAGCCGAGATACATTGAGTATATTCTATGTATTGCCCACCCCTAGTAGTAACTATCCATGCTCAATCTGCGTGCCATGTGAAGTAATGTAGAAAATTTGATGGGATGCATCATGATGCATCGAGATTTCATATTAAATCAAATCGTTGACCTGATAATCGTAATCAAATTATATCACATGTCTGTTAACCTATTAGCTGTTTGTGTGTTTTCAAAACTTGTCATATCAATGTGTTGTAGGAAACATGCCGTCTCCCAGCGCTCCTCTAAAGCGGGTGCTGGTCTACACTGGCTGCTTCAGCCGTGTGATAACCATAAAGGACATCCATGATTATCTCTCACAGAGACTCCGCATTAAAGAGGAGGATATGAGACTCTGGCTTTACATCAATGAGGTAAACAGGTCATGAAACTCCGTCTCCCCCAGACACACTCACAAACCTCATGTACAATTTTAACATGGTGCCGGTTCCTCAAAAATAAGTTAATATTTAATGAGTCAGTTCTCTGGAAAATATTATAAGCATTTAATTCATCAAAGTTTCTTTACTGATATTTCTGATTTACTTGTGAAATGAAGTATATAAGTAATAGAACATTTGACAAATTAGAGTACATATCTTATAAATACAAGCATAAAAGAAGTAACATATGAAAAAGGATGCAGTGGTTTATAAAATACTTCTTCTCCCCAGTTACCATGCTAAAGTTGAAATGTTCCCCACCAGAATTATTTAACCCTTCTTGATGATGAAGATCATTCTCTAGAAGAACTGAAAATCCCGGAAGAACAATACATGGTTATTGAAGGTACACACATCCATCATGCTTTACCACTTTATTGTTCACATTAATACCAAGACTTTATTCATCTTTTCTGTATACTCAATTGTGTCCTTTTTGAATAGTACGCAACAAAGACATGAGCTGGCCTGAGGAGATGTCCTTCTTAGCCAACAGCAGCCGAATGAACAGACATAAAGGTGTGTGATTACTCCAGAGTTGAGGATAAGGTCATTACCATGCTGGCCTGTATGTGTGTGTTTGAATTGAGCTCAGTTGCTGATTTTACTCTGCAGTTCCCACCGAGAAAGGAGCCACTGGGCTGAGTAACCTCGGCAACACCTGCTTCATGAACTCCAGCATCCAATGTGTGAGCAACACTAAGCCTCTCACAGACTATTTCACTTCAGGGTCCCATCTTTATGAACTTAACAGGTCTGTTTGTGTGTGTGTGTGTTTGTGTGTATATGTATGTAAGTGCAGGATTTGTGTTTAACCAAAATATGCCTTTTTAATAGATTTACATCACTTTTGCAGTCTTAACATAATTGTGTAACTAAATTCCCCAGCCAATATTTGTAAATACACATGTATATTTTGTAATGGTGCAAATATGCATGTTAAATGTTTTGTGTGTTCGTTTGGGATGATTTTAATATTCCTTTTTTGAGGTTTTACATACTGTCTTCTAAAATATCTATGTAACTCTCCTCATTTGAATATGGTGTTTGACCTTTGACAAGTCAGATTTTACTGTTCTAGTTTGTGTGGTGTTGCACTTCCTCTGTGACATTTTGTTTAAGGTTGTGAAGGTTTATTAAGGTCATGATGTTTTTAATGTCAAAAACATGAATCTTTAAACTTTCTCCCACAGAACAAATCCTATTGGGATGCGCGGTCACATGGCAAAGTGCTACGGTGATCTGATCCAGGAGCTGTGGAGCGGAGCTCAGAAAAGCATTGCTCCACTGAAGCTTAGGGTACGCTAAATATTTTCCTTTTGTAAGAATGAGGGGTTAACGCTTCAAGATTTTTTATTTGCCACATACCTAGTTATACTAGTCAAATGTAACCTGGCTAATTTTTAAGACTGTGCTTTAAAATAAAGTTAAACAGATATAATTAAAGATAAATTAAGGAAACCTAAATCCAAAAACATCTTAATTTATATAAATCTATTTATATCAGTTTTTTTTACGATGTCTTTATTAAACCTTTCTAACACTGAAATATTTACTCTGAACATGTAAGTAGAGCATGAGCAGTTTCTCATAAAAACTGAAGTACTTTTCAGTTAACTGGCTCTAGGTATCACACTCATTATTGTGTGTTAGTGTGTGAAACATGCTCATGTTGTGCTGTTTCCGCTTGATCATCAGTGGACTATAGCAAAGTACGCACCACGTTTCGATGGTTTCCAGCAGCAAGATTCTCAAGAACTGCTGGCCTTCCTGTTAGACGGCCTTCACGAGGACCTGAACCGTGTCCATGACAAGCCATATGTGGAGCTAAAGGACAGTGATGGCAGGCCGGACTGGGAAGTTGCATCTGAGGTTGGACTTTTAGTTGCTTGCAGTTAGATAGCAGATAGTAAGTCAGATGGTGACAGATAGTAGATTCTGTGTGGCCTTGTCCTTTCTGTAAGCTGTGCCATGTAAGTTGTTTGAGGAATTATGCAAACCTGGCTACTGAGAAATTCGCATCACTGCCCATATTTGAATGCTGTAAAGAATGTGTCACAGTAAACTTGTAAACTATAGATAACAGCATGAACTAGATACATCAAAATTAGAAACTGTGTGAACTGGTGTAGAAATGTGATTCTACTATTAAACTTTCAACATTTCTAAATCCAACAAAAGTTCTAGTGATCAACTATGAATATATTTAGTGGTCTTTCAACTCCAGTCTGCTCCATTCCGCCAGGCCTGGGAAAACCATTTGAGGAGGAACCGTTCTATAGTTGTGGACCTGTTCCATGGTCAGCTCAGGTCTCAGGTCAAGTGCAAAACCTGTGGACATGTTAGTGCTCGCTTTGACCCCTTCAACTTCCTCTCGCTTCCCCTGCCTATGGACAACTCCATGCATCTCGAGATCATAGGTAGGTTTGCATCAGTGGTGCAAATGACCACAACCCTTTTCTTAGAAGACATCCAATAAGCACTGAAACATAAAAACTGTAGTAATGATATGTAGAATGTCTTGTATTTTATTTACATTATCCAAGCCAGGGCTTGGACGATGCATTAAAAATGTCCATTTTTGCGTTGCGCTCTATTGTTTATTTTGTGTTTTTGCAAAATGCACTGTTAGCGATTATATATTTTTTTCTTCATTTTGATGCTGACTCGCAATGCTACATGGCACCATTAGGATGCAGACAGAAATGTAAACAAAGCAACTGAAACAACTGTGGATTGGCTACATTTTGACTTGGCTACAACTCAGCATTTTTCAGACAAGCTCTTAGTTTACAGAACATGTATTATTCCCTGTTACGCAGGATATGAGGTTTTGGTCAATTTTTATAGCCCTAATTCCGGACTTTCTAACAGAGAGCAAGTTAATCTAGAAAGTAAAGTAACCAGTTAGCATGACAGACTATCTTCTGGGTATGTAGTGGACAAATTGTCATCAGTAGAATGTAAAACCTACTGTGTTGTGATCTCTGTGCAGTTATAAGGCTGGATGGCTCTACACCAGTGAGGTACGGGCTCAGGCTTAATGTGGATGAGAAATACTCTGGTCTAAAGAGTCTGCTGAGTGACCTGTGTCATCTGAAACCAGAACAGATTCTCCTGGCTGAGATTCATTTGTCCTGTTTTAAGGTACTCGGTCTTATGTCCTTTCTGAGTGCTTGAGGCCTCACTGTTAGGATGTGTTCACTAACACAAAGGGTTTATTTTTGATTCCTAGAATTTTCCATCAGATAATCAGAAAGTGCGGCGTGCCGTGAGCGGCTTTTTGTGTGCGTTTGAAACCCCATTGCAGGAGACTCCATCATCTGAGGCCACACCAACAGAAGTGGGCAGAGGTGAGTCAGGATGACCTCTTGGACATAGGGGGATTTATTGTTTTATTAGTTGTAGGTGTACTTAGGTTAGAAATTAGAGTCAGCCGGTATGTTTAAGGATTTTTATATCTCGTGTTGCCTGATGTTTGTTTTAGGAGATTTTACAAGATTTGCCAATGGAAGCAGCCCTCCAGTGTCTAACGACACATCTCTGAGGCTCGACATCATCCCTAAGGGCATGCCAAATACGGTGGTGCCCTGTAGCACAGATGGTGGCAGCCCCGCCAATGGCCTCCCCAATGGCCACATTGTCACACCTCCCGCCAGCACCTGCACGGGCTACACTATTGCCATTCACCGCAAAATGGTAAAGACTGTAACCACCTGTTCAGTGTTTGTCAGTGATGAAAAATTTGACTAATGAACTGTGTTGTATGTGTTTACGTTTGCTTTTGCTCTTTTTTCCCAAGATGCGGGCAGAGTTATACTTCCTGTCATCTCAGAAGAACAGGCCTAGCCTGTTTGGCATGCCTCTGATCGTTCCCTGCATGGCAAACACCCGTGGTCGGGACTTGTATAACACTGTTTGGACACAAGTGTCTCGTCTGGCCAGTCCGCTACCACCTCAGGAGTCAAGCAACCATGCCCAAGACTGGTCAGTGACTGAGTTGTGTGACCGATTGTAGTAGCTTACATGCCTGAATAACATACCTGAGGTTTGATCATGTGTTTCTTTATGTCAGATAGAAAAATGTCAGTTTTTTATTAGTGTCCTTGGAAGCTGTATGATTTTAGTTTATGTAACTAGTTAAAGATGACAGAATATAAGATCAGACTTGTCTTGCTCTCAGTCTGAATGATAAAAAATATTGACAGCTGTTATTGAATATTACAGTCATTTTGTATATCAAAGACTTTTTGCAGTATATGATTGTGTTATTTGCTGTCTTTTCCATTAGTGATGACAGTCTGGGCTATCAGTATCCATTCACGTTACGTGTGGTTCAGCCAGATGGAAACTCTTGCGCCTGGTGTCCTTGGTACAGGTATGGATGAGTGCTATAATATTTGCTGTAATTTATTAAAATACAGACTGGACCTGGACAATGTGAAAGTCTGACCTTCACTCTCTTGCACTCAGGTTTTGCAGAGGCTGTACAATAGAGTGTAACGATGACAGAGCTGCAGTGGACAATGTTTGTATTGCAGTTGATTGGGACCCTACAGCACTGCACCTACGCTACCAGACATCCCAAGAAAGGGTGAGGGGAAAGTTATTCTGTAGCTAGAACACTCAAATCTAGACTGACAAATTTGTTTCATGTTAGAATTTATCAAACATTTCTTCATATATTTGGATTAATTGTTATTTTTTGATACATGGGCAAAACAGGACTACCTCTGTTGTCCTGCTGCAACCAGTTTTAGCAGTGCTTTCTTCTGACTTTTGATAATTGTGGAGATGGCTGTTGTAGAATGCAATGTCCTGATTCCCTGCAGTTGGTGGAAGAGCACGTTAGTGTGGAACTGAGTCGCCGCGCACAAGCCGAACCCATCAGCCTGCACAGCTGCCTAAGAGCCTTCACCACAGAAGAGGAACTGGGAGAAAATGAACTTTACTACTGCTCCAAGTGCAAGACCCACCGCCTGGCCACTAAGAAACTGGACATCTGGAGACTTCCTCCAATACTGGTATCAGTGCTGTCTCTCTCTAAATGATGCACCAGAACTACATTTGTAATGTCAAATTGTAATATGATAACCTAAAAATAATGGAAGGAATGAACTGATTTTAATCAGTGTTGACCAGCGGAGAACAATAATTTAATATTTTACATTTCAATTATTTTGTAAAAATCTTATTTATTCTCAATGTTTTTGTCATGTCATGAATTAATTACATGGAACTGATGTATAGGAGGATATTTAAATGTGCTTTTCTGAGCTAAAAAGGCAGAAAGAACTAAATGTCAACTTTTAATTTAAGTGTCAATTTATTTTAAGAGTGCAGTGTTTTTCCTCTTCCATTATGCTCTCAGGTTGGATGAAATATTTGAACACTACTTTTAAGCATGCCTTTTGTTTTGTGTGCAGATTGTACATTTAAAGCGTTTCCAGTTTGTCAACGGACGCTGGATCAAGTCACAGAAGATAGTGCGGTTCCCCAGGGATAACTTTGACCCCAGTGCATTTTTGACCCCTCGAGAGGCAGATCACAGCCAGCAGGCCTGGAAAGGCTGTTCTGGAAATGATTTATCAGAGCAGGAACATGAGCCAAACCCCAAAACGGAGCCACCTTTAAACACGGCCACCAATAGCATGAAAGGTCAGTTCTCAACCACATTGTGGTATGTCATCATTCTAGACGTGACGAGCAGTGTCCTATTTCTTGCAGAGCTCAGGTTCAGAAAGTGTTTTTTCCCCCTAAAATCTCCAATTAATGGTGCATCTGGACAGAAATTCTGTAAGAGGGGCAAATGTGGCTATTAATGAAATCTAATGGGGATTTTAGGGTGGGCTCATCTTAGTGTTCTCTATAAGCTTTCATCAGTTGTAAGACAGTGTCCCAGCGTCAGTGTTCTAGTGTTGGGAGGAATCCACTCAATTACTAGTTACTTTCCTGTCTAATGGAGATATAGAGAAAGTAAGAAGAAATGGTTTCTGGTTGTCAGCTTGTTTATAATGCTTTGTGTTTGGTTTGCCCAGACTCTCCAGGCTCGGGGAGGCTGTTGTCTTCCTCTCTCAGCAGAGGCAGCAGTCCCAGCGGCAGCCCCAAAGGAGAAGGCAGGAAGGTCGGTCAGAAACGAACGGCGAGGCCAGACTCCAAGCTGCCACTGTCCCTCAGTAAGGAGAGCCTGGACAGTGGGAGGGAGAGCCTTCTGGAGCTGGAGTCCAGCAACCCTAAACCCGATGCCCAGAGCGAGGCCGAAGCCACTGGCCTGGACTCTGCACTGGGCGAGGACGCCAACAGAGACTGTGACAATGCCACATCTGTGTCTGAGCTGGAGAGCAACGGCTGTACCGAGGACAGCATGGACCTGGAGGCCTCACAGGACCAAAGAGAGAAGATCTGCCTCGAGCCTGTCTATGACCTGTATGCAATATCGGTGAGTGTCTCCTCTGTTTTTAGCGTGCTCTCTTTTGCCCTTGGTTAGTTTTTAGCTGTTCACTAAAGTTGTAGTCCATCAGTTAGTATAAACAACCATAACATGACTGGTGAGGTGACTAACTTTGGGACTCGTTCATCAACATCAGATTTGTGCTTGGAAACCTCTTACCTAGTTTTCATTAAGATGTTGACATTCACTATTATTTTCTTATTTGAGATTTGTTTTTTGGGTAAGGACAGAATCTACCAGTACTGAAGAGCACTCATTTATTGTGTGCAAACTATTACCTCATGGGTTTTCTTCAGTTCAGCAGTTGTCCTTGTGAGAAAACATCTGAGCAAAGAAATTAGAAGATATTGGTGGATGAGGCCCATTGTATGATTTCAAATCAATATCTTGGTGTCCTTACCCATTCAAAAGTAATGTTGGTTTTGCAGTGTTTGAGCCAAACCACAAGGTGGCGAGGTCTAACAGGATAATAAAGCATGGTCTGACCCCTAACATTTGAACAATCTACACTCTATGTATCTAAAGTAATAACGTAAAGTGATTCATTTAGCACTAAATAGATGTACTGATTGACTGCATTGCAGTCTACCACAGCCAATTTTGAAATATACAAAGCAAAAATACTTCTCATAATTTGGTTTTAATAGACCACTAAACACCCAGCAGGAAACATGGGGATTTTTCAGACCACAATAGTCCCTCCCCATAGCTGCAGAGTCTATTTCAGTGTTTATTACAATATCCTGTCTTAGAATTGTCCTTCTCAGTAAGAGCAGTGTCATGAACTAAAAGTGGATTTAATTTTGCTTCTGTTTGCAGTGTCACTCAGGAATACTTGGAGGAGGCCATTATGTCACGTATGCCAAAAATCCTAACGAAAAGTGGTATTGCTACAATGACAGCAGCTGCAAGGTGAAGCTTTCAAACTCAAAATTTGTTACTCCTTACATCAATTAAATTGCAAGATGTAAACTGTTCATTGTTGATGTGTTTCTGTGTTTTACAAATGCAGGAGGTGAATCCTGAAGAGATTGACATAGATACTGCATACATCCTTTTCTACGAGCAGCAGGGTGTCGATTACTCTCTGTTTATGCCAAAGACTGATGGAAAAAAGATGGCTGACACCAGCAGCATGGATGAGGATTTCGAAACAGACTACAAAAAGTACTGTGTTCTTCAGTGATGTCCATGTTCCTGTCGTCAGTGTAAAAAAAAAAAAACACTTAAAAAATGCAGTCTCTCAGATTGAGAGGAGCTTTTTTCCATGTTTCTTTTAGCCAAACTGTGGTACTGTCCAGTTATTTCAGTAGTGCATTGTGTGACAAATCAAGGAAGCATTTTTCTTGACGGTCTTGTATGTCTTTCTCACCAATGTTTTTATTTCTGTGTTGACCTTTTGCAATTTTATGTACATGATTTAATTAATAAGCGCCGGTCACATACTGTACAAACCACACGTGACAACACAACAAGGGATGATCGTTCATTTTGATGTGTACAGGCGTAATGAAGCTGGTACTACTTTATTTATTGGTTAGTAAATTTTAATGATTCCTTTTTTTTTATTTGGAGAATTCTGTGTCTGGCCTGGTCAATGTTATTTTACGTGAATGTCATATGTGTGCTCTCTTTTTCTTTGCCAGGAGTGGAGAGATGTAAGAATTGTATCGGAAGTTAATAATACTGGATGCACTTTTATGCTATCATTTGCTGTCATTTTATGGTCCCATTCCGCGATGTTGCACATTTTGGCTTGGCTTATTTCTTTTATTCAATATATTTGTATTGAATGTTATTCCATTCCATGCTTGTTTATGAAGCAAGTTATTGTAGCATATAACATAATAGTTGTGCTTTTTTTCTGTGACTGAGAACAGTTTTCTCTGTGCCAACATGGTTCTTAAATCAGTCCTATAGAACAGTTTGTGCCATGGTACTGTCATCATTGTCTTCTGCTCAGGATACAAAATTGTAATTTGTGTCAGCATGTCACAGAAGAAGTGAGCACTTTATTTATTTATAGATGACAAAAAAAAGAAATCATCTATGAGGTTAGAGACTTTTTCCATTTAGCAGCTATCTGTGGCTAAATATAAAACATTTTACAGTGTGAACCTGTACATTTGTGCTCTGATATTAATGTCAGTGTTCTTGATGCCAGAGATCAGTTAGTTAAAGAGGTCAGTTGTTTTGAACATGATGCATTGTGCCACTATTTAACATTTAACATGGATTTAAATTAGTAAATCATGTCTAAATAGTATTAAATATTATCCAAACGTGGAACCCCAGCTTGGTTACAGTTTGAGTTTCTTTGCCTCTTATTGTTTCTTAGTTTGTGATAATCTGGCCTGTTAAGCCTTTTTTGACACTCAGCTATAGCATTGTTTATAGACCTTTTGTCAAATGAATAATTTACAACTACTGAAATGGTTTTTTTTTACTTTCTGGTCATTTGTTTGCATTAAACTGTTTAATGCAGTTATCGTTGTAGCATTGTAATCAAATGATGTGCACTGACAAATGTTTTAAATATGTACTGTAATATGAGATAGTGAAACAGACTGATTGTGAAGGACGTTTGTGTAAATTGAACAAGTTTGGACTGGCTGCACAATCTACATGAACCTTTGTGATTATTAGAGAATAATGGATGATACCTGCTGTTCCACAGATGTCATAGAACAGGTGTGTGCTTCTAATACAGCATCTAAGAAATGACTTTTTAAAAGCGAATGTAGGAGATCAGATAACTACGGCCTACAACTTTTGCTATGTAATAAATGTGTTAATGCTGGTGACCTGCAGATCTTTCAGAGCAGGAAATAAAAACCTAGCTGACGTTCAAACTAACAGGAAAATATATTGCCCACTCTTTCAGGGTCTGAGGTGTGAAAGTTCCTTTAAAGTCTACTGGCTTCCTTTGTACTGACATTTAAACTGCGTACTTCAACTCTTCATAAAAATCTAAAATGAACAAATAACAAATATGGATTTGGAACAAATGAATAAATATGGAACTTAACATTAATGAATATTAATTTAATGGTTTTCTATGTGTTAATTTTTGAAATGCACATTAAAATCTACATTTTCAAGTCAAGAGATGAATGTAAGTATTTAGTGTTAGAATATTAAATTAAACTATCCCAGATTTGTGTGTGTGAAACAGAGAGAGAAAGAGACAAACAGGAAGCCACAGCGAAGTGGTCTTAAGGCTGCGCTGGGGATGACCCAGTGCAGAAAACATTGTCTGAGAAACAGAACGCAAAAGGAAGTGACAGACCTTTTCCTGCAGAATAAATGTAGCTTGGTTTAGAACAGGCATATTCACCACTGACTCATATCACTGGTCACCATTGTCTAGTAAGTTCATTGCGTTTCACCATAGATTTCTTAAGTTCTATAGAATTATAGAAGAATAAATTACTTTTACAATTACTTGCTAGGAAAACTGCTTTTCTTTTTTATAAAGAAAGCTACACTGCGTAATCTGTATATTGGATGTAGTTTTGATCATGGTGACACTTCAAAGTAAAATAAATACTTTCAGCTTTAGATTTTGAAGTAGAATTTCCTGTGTTTAACTTCTCTTAATTTTTTGTGGTAGAAAGATTTGAGATGTTCTTATATGATACTGTTATTACTTTACATTCTGTGCTAAGTCCAGCAGTATTTTTGTATGAGGTTACAGTTTCAAAATAGCTAAAATCTTTAACATGGTCATTAATAATAACATATATTGCATAATCTTTCATGGTGGTAGGCAATATTATTAAAACGGTTGTCTACTAATTAAGTATATCAAAATTAATTCAAATAGTCTGAAATTGACTTTGAATGGTGCATTTGTATCATTACATACCTCCTGGCAAGAATTCATCATTTGTTCTTTGAACTAATTTACATTTATAACCTTGTCTTTTATACTGTCATTAAAAAGCATTTTGATAAATTGCCAGGGCCTTTAAGAAATTCATTCAGAAACTATCCAATAACACTTGCTTAACAAAGCAATAAACCTTTACTAACACATTTTAAGAGTCCTATGTGGCTTCTTTAATCTGTAATCTTCTTTAATCTTCTTTTACTGTAATCTCTTTCTCTTTTATTATCTTTCTTTTTACTGTAGTAAGGCCATATATGGAGACAAAATACTGTCATGGACTCTAACAGTAGCTCATCAAGACCTGTTCTCACAACAATGGCAAAAAGCACAGAGAAATCCATCACATCTTTTATGATTCCAGAAACTAACAAATCAGGGGGTGAGGAAGATTTCATGTCTGATTTATAGCTGCTGCTTCCTTTGTCCTCACATCCCAAGGTGTGAGTGGATGAAGAAAGAATTGATAAAAAAAAATACTATGTTTTGTAACTTCATTATAATACCATTTGTTATTTATTCTTCTCTTTTTTCCTGTCTTTCTTTTTATGTTTATATCTTGGCCTTCAGTTGAATATAGCATAATATATCTCTCCGTGATTGCCTCTGTTTTTTTATTTCTGATGATCACGATGGCTTTGATGTGGCTTCGAATGTGAGTTTTCTTGTGAATTTCAGTCTAATTTACTGCAGATACACCTAGTTCTGATACTGCAAGCTTTCGTTAATTGCAAAAAAACCTTGAATGCCTCCTTTCCAGCGATCAGTCCTTATTGCTCGCTATTAGGCGTCTACAAGAAGGAAATCAGTTGACAACGTTCTCTCCACCCACTGAAGCAGGTGCCTTAGAAGAAAACTCATTTCCCGAGCAAAATCCCACCGACACATTGGGACAAAATGTTCTTTCTTCATCACTTCTTAATAAGTCGCCGACCTTGTCAGCTTTAAGGTCCCAAGGAAGATCAACACAAATGGTAATATGCTTACAGAAGATGATCTTCTTTCGTCTTCTCTCGTTCTGCGTTGAGAATTTTGCTAAAATGTGACTGTATTAATCAAATGATAGCTGACTGAGTTACTACCTAAACTGTCTAAATGTCCCAGGGTTCCCGATTTAACCAGGCCAACTTGAGCTTGCATCAGCCTATCAAGGCTGGAAGGGAGGCAATGTTTTATAAAGCAAAAGTCATGAGAGGTGCAATCAAGGGCCACAATAAGTTTACTTGTAAGATCTTCAAAAATGGTAGGATTTTAACATTTTTTACATTATTCATTTATGTTAAATGGTCTCTTTCATCATTTCTGAGACCCTTTGGTATTCTCATTTTGATTGCTTGTGCTTTTCACTTTGTGTTAAAGAAGTTAACCTCAAGCAAGCAAAGCGGGAGGTTGCAGTTATGCGGAAACTGGGCACTCATAGGAACATTCTGCAGCTTGTTGAGTGTGACTTCACAAAGAGTAGGAGATTGTTTTCCTCATATGCAACCTACTCCGAAAGCTGAGCTTCTATAAACATTTAAATGCATTCATAGTAAAAGTAATAGCCTCTAAATTCTAGAACATTGCCTCTTGTCACCAAGGCCAACATACATAATGCGAAATATGCATTATAGTAGAGCAAAAACCTTTTGCTAGCATATGTTCAGTGTTCAATTCTGGCTACGCACAAACACACTTGTCTTAATATATTGTTGCTATCAGCAATATATTCTATATTCATGTAGAAATAGAAGCTCATTCAAATTGTTTATTGCTGCACTTTTTTCTAATTGTTTATGCTTGCGTGTCAGCTCCGTATATGCTACTTATGGAGAATGTAGACCATGGCACCCTGCGCAGTTTTCTGCAGGTGAATCAAGACAGCCTGTCCAAGGATAAAGAGATTCAGCACCTTTTCACCATTGTTGCCTACCACATTGCTCACGCCATGGACCATCTGTGCTCCAGAAAGGTGCTTACATTAATCTAAGTTCTACTCCACTCTATATTAAAAGAAAAAAAAAAATCAATCCACATGGCTTGTGAAATGCTTCTCTGTTGATGACTATGTGATTACTAGATTGTGCATTGTGACCTGGCACTGAGGAACATCATGGTGCACAGGTTTCCCCAAGAAATAAAAGTAGCTGAGTTTGGACTGGCCAGAGACCTCACATGCATGTGCTGCAGACGAAGCAGTCGGAACAAGACCTACAGAGTACGACCTCAAACGTTCCTTATAGTTTAGGCAAAATTAGAAAGGTGTAGAAAATGCTAAATCTTTTACCAAATATGTCTGCATGTGTCATCATTACTAGTGCCTTGTCTATGACAGTACACATGTAGTGTTTTTGTCCCTCCAGAAACGGGTTCCCCTGCGCTGGTACCCTCCAGAATATTTCAAAAGTTATGATTATGGATTTAAAGGGGATGTCTGGTCATTTGGAATTTTAATATGGGAGATGCAAACATATGGTAAGTAGTCCTTAATTAGTTAGTGACCTAAGTGGAAACCCTAACCCAGCATGCAAGTAGGATTACACTTTTGGATTATTATTTGGATGTTCACTTTTCTGCATTATTATTTAATTATGAACTGTTTTATAACTCCAACTTGGTCAAGCTGGCTAAAATGTTGTCTTTATTGTTGGGATTAGTTTCACAGCTATCCCTGTTCTCTGGTTACAACAAATGACTAAATTCTTCTTTTCAGTTGATCTGTAGGTATGTTGTGCAACTGCGGATATATGCTGAGCTAGTTTCAAAATTATTTTTGAACAATGACTCTTTAATCTGTTAGCCCCATACAGCTTTGCAATAACTCCAATCTAATATCTTGCTTTATCTAGGCACTTTACCCTACCAAAACCTGAATACATTAGAAGAAGTAGTATGCTATGTGTGTGCAGGTCACAGGAATTCTGATCCTGAAAGTTGCAGGCCAGAGATGTAAGTAGATGTGGTTTAATTTTCTTAAAATAGCTTCTAAAATAAAATTATAGTCATTGTTGCTTTAAAAAAAATTATTATAATAAAAGGATGGGTTTATAGATGCATTTTTGATAGGTTACCTTTTGGTTAGGAATTTCTCGCTCATAGAATAATTGCTCCATGTGATACAGTGTAAAAGTTCATTCAAACAGTAGCCATTTGTGTGGAGAGGCAGTGTAGCCATATGCATTTCCTTTCACTGTCAGTGAGTGAAAATGTTGTTTTACAGTGAGTATATTACATTGCAGGCTACAAATAATGAGAGACTGCTGGTTGGAGGCCTTTTCCAAAAGGCCTTCTTTTATAAATATTGTGAAACTTCTGGAAAACACTCTAGAAAATGATTCTGTAAGTATCTTTTTTGTCAGACTGCAGTATAAAATATGCTTCTGAATGTTTTCTGTTTTCTTTGTTACTGACAGGAAAAATATGCTTGTTTCATCATGTAGCATCATTTCATGTGAAGTATTCCCTTGTCATCAAATCATTGCAGCATGAAATACTGCTTAATTTATTTTACATTGACATACAAATTCCAATCTAAATTGCAACAGAAAATTATGAGAAAGGTAAAATTCTGTTTTCTCTTTATTAGGACTATGTGGATTTGGATAAAATAAATATCATTGCTGAAACAGAGTCTGGAGATCACAGTCCTGGAACTGGGGTGTATTGCAACTAGAGTCAAATGTTCAGCCAGTTGTAAATTTAATTGTGTTATTCAGATTCGGATAATGTAAGGCATTATTGTACAGGTAGTCTCAGATCATACCTAGGTAGACAAGCTTATTTTGAAAGAAAATGTTTTGTTATATCAGAATGGAGTTGTATTCAGTGTATGTGTTTATATCATTGTAAATCAAACTCAGACATTTTAATAGCAGTATTAATGCAAAGGTCTTGAACCTCCTATAACTTTGTGTATGACTTTGTGCTGTCTTCTATCCACGATCCTAGACATCTCTGATTTCTGGCTTGTAGGAGAAAACATATTATGTCATATTATGCACTTTTATATCTATTTATATTTATGATGTTTGTATTTTAGCTTCATTGTTATTTTTCACTGCAATCACATCTTCATATTTCTGTTTCACTCAAAGCTCAATGCTAAGCAACTGATGTAAAGAGAGAGGTGTTTGGAGCGCCTGCCAGTGGCAGAAGTATGTCACAACAACCATGGCAGGGCTAATTATTGTGGTCAAGTTTAAGTTGCAGGTGGGAAAAGAAATCAGGGTAATAATAATAATAATAATAAATAATAATAATAATACTAATAATAATAATAATAATAATGTTTTAATGAAATGAAAATAAAGGCCATACAATAAGATAATCAAGTGAATCGAAATAGTTAATGTAATATAGAAATTTATATACCTAACACTACATCACTAAACGTGTTTATCCTTGTCTAAGAAATAAACCCTAACAACATTCATGTTTTGTATCTTTTTTTTTAAGATAATTAATAAAAAAATTAGACGACTACCTACTGAAATTAAACCGGTATCCCAAAAACGAATCAACGCTGCATTTCCTTCCAAATTTCTAATGTGAAATAAAATGATTTAAAAGTTTAAAAACCCTACGCAAAAATAACCAGACTCCATTAAGCGACCCCCTGATAGTTGACGCTGGTTGACGTGGGAGGTGTGACGCAGGTAAAGGCAGGATGTAAGACTAGCTGAACTCACTCCACGCTCCCTAAGGTAGTGCACGGTGTCTACAAAGGCACCTATGCACTTCAAGCGCTCTATGCAAGGTTTTATTATTTGTAGCGCACTGCATAGGGAGTAGGTGATCGCTTTGGCATAATACCCTAGCTCGCTGGCTACTACAGTCCTACGAATTCGGCACAGGAGATACCGAGCCGAGGGGACGTTTTTACCTTTCGCTTGATTTGTGACAACACTTGCTCTGTATTAATGAAGAGTATAATATAAAAGGTGAGATAAGCTTGTTTATGTTTTATTTGGCGAAAATGAGAATTGAGGATGCTGTATCTTGATAGCTAACGGGATATGGGTGTGTTGATGTTGTGGGAGTGAGAACTCGGGCGAGATTGACTTTGTCGTTATCGTTAGCTAGCGTGGGAAGTAGCTTAGCGCAAAAACCGGAGCCGATGTTATCTGGTGTTACGTGGATTAATCTGTAATTTCGTGATCGATGTGTATTTTTTAATATTTCCCTTGATGTCGTATGTTTCATCACGTCTGTCTAAATGCTGGCCTATTCGCTTGACTAGTTAAGCTAAACGCGTAACGGCCCAAGTTAGCATCTCAGCTAGCTAATTACGTGCTATTGCGGATTCTCAGCGAATGGGTTGTACCGCTATGTGATGGGCATAAAAACGAGTTTTAACTCGCTATGTTTAATTAATCTAAAACAAAAAGATCAAATAGTATATCATCAATACAGTACAGGCATTGTTCTTGTGTGTTATACGTTTTGGCCATTTTCTCTTTAGCTGTGTCTTCTCAAAGTCACGATTCGTATGTAACTGTATAGCATCAGTGTTTGTAACCAGCCACCGTACTGGAGCTACACGGTATTAGAAAAAATGTCATTCCGATATTTCTTTCTGAAATTAATGTTGTGATCTAAATGTATGTTAGTTACATGTTTCTATATAGGGAGAAACTAGCAATGTAGAATGATTGATTTTGTAGGTGGTGTGACTGCATCTAAAAGAACTTGTGTACTGGAAAAACTTAATTGTAACTTTTTAGTCTAAAGACGTTTTTATATGAACCATCCTTTTCTGAACTTACCTAAGAAGCTTGAATTCAGATTAGATGATGTTATACCAGACAGATTGGTAGATTAAGAGAGAAATTAGAAACGGGTGACTTTAACTTTTGTATCAAGTAGCAAAAAACGTGTAGCATGTGCTGTTTTATTTAATTTGGCTTGGCATTACACATCCTGCAATAGCAATGTATGAAACAATATATTGTGCCGCCCTACCACAACTTGGATAGCCTGAACAACCAATTTATTGTGATTTATGGGATTGTTCCTTTAGCTCTTCTCCATATTTGTTCATATGTCTAAAATATCATCTATATATACCTTGTTTTCTATTCTGATAGACTGAAAGCTGAATGAACTACTAAAAACTTAAATTCTTCTAGCACCTAGATACAATTGTTGGTCACATCTACATTTTAGATAGTTTTTTGTTGTAATGTTTTTTATTTGGGCTTTCCAGAGGCTTTTAGCTCTGTGCCATGTCTTCTGACACTTCTGACCTGGCCAACGAGAACACTCCCCAGTCATTGAGTCTTGACCTGCGCTGCCCCCACAGTGCCCTCCTCGACGCAGATTTAGGCCAGAGAGCCAAAACTAAGGGCTCGCGTACCTCCTCTCCCAAGAGCCGGCGCATCTACGCCAGCACCACTCCCTCTCAGCTCCTCAACGGCATCATGGGCGGACTAGATGACGAAGCGTCCGAGCAGCACCGTGAGGAGGAGCGCGCCAGGAATCAGGAGAACGAGCAGGGTCACCCTGTGTCTGGGAGCAATGCCAAGTGGATGAAGGAAGGGCAGAACCAGCTGCGGAAAGTTGCAGAGAAGCAGCAGGACCTCAACCGGAACCCGGACCAGAACCTAAACTTGGTGGAAAATGAGAACGAGAGCTCGGAGAGAAACCCGAACCAGAACTCCATGGAAGAAGGGGAAGATGTGGAAAATAATAAGACCCTAAAGGTCCTGTGTTCAGACGTAAATGTTAAAAACCACGCCAATGAGCCTCTACTGATCGAAACATCTGAGGTTTCAAAAGGGAAGGAACGAGAGGATGAGGAGGAAAAGGAAGAAGAAGATGATGATGAGAACCTCTTTCCCATCGGTGGAGAGAAAGACACAGACTCCTCAGAGACACAGAGCTCCAGTGAGTCAAGGAAAGCTGTTGAAGGCAGAAACACATGCTTACTGTTCAGCAAGAATGGAGCACCAAGTGACGAGGACTCCAGCTGTATGTCTCTGTCCCAGGGGAGCACTGCCAACAGCACCCCAGATGGAGATTCAGGTAGTTTTACTTTCCCTACTCCGTTTACTTTTCCTGTTGTACTTCTGAAAATGAAAAGGCAATTTTTTTTATATAAACGGATTCAGCAGTCCGATACTGATATCAGATATCTGTGTCTATATCTAAGTAACATTGTATGTGTAATAATGGGCCTGTTCCAGACTATCCCTGTAATGAGTAAAGGGTAGTTGTTGCAGAAGGATAGAGTGCAGTTTGAAACTGTGATCTTTTGATCTGTGGGTAAGTATTATACCTCTTAAGGTATTAAATATTAAGGCTGAAAATTTGGATCTCTGTCTCTCTCCGTCTATCTATTTATATACTTGCACAGTCTTATCAGTAAACCGATTTTACCATCAAGCTAAAAGTAACTATTTGAAAAGAAAAGTTTTAAAGTTAGACCATATGTTCACATTCCATTCGTTAGTAACAATTGCTGCAACCACTTTGACATCTTGGTGAATATTAGAGTCGTACTGGGACCGCAGTGCGTTTGAGACTGACACAGACCTGCCGGCCGGCTGGATGAGGGTGCGGGACACCTCAGGGACTTACTACTGGCACATTCCCACGGGCACCACACAGTGGGAGCCTCCTTCACCCCTGGAGGAAGGTGCAGTACCAGAAAGGCCATCCAGCACCTCCCCTGCCATTACACCCTCAGAGGAACCACAGGTAGGAGCAGAAGCCCAGCTCCAGTTCTGTTCAAATATGTTTGAAGTTCTGATTACATCAAATATTGCACATTCTAGAAAGGTATCAAACTTTCAATCAGAAATCAAAAAGGAGCCAGAGTGCTTCAATGAATGTCTAGTAAATTTTTTGGTAATTGCAAAATGTGACTCTGTCTAGATCACATGGAATGGTGTGTCCCGCCCAAACATATTTAATGATGAGTTGTGGAAGGTAGGTGCATTGATTCTTTTTTGAACTAGTTATTTAATATACTTTATGGTACAAGCTGTCCAACCTGACTTGAAACACTGATTTACTGTCATGTTTGCCATTTAGGAGGAGGACGTAACTTCTGATCAGAGTCTGAAAGATTTTGAAGGAGCTACACTGCGCTACGCCTCAATTAACCTCAGGTATGCCTTGATGCATTTATGCTTCAAGTTTTACATGTTAAAAAAATAAACTTAAATTAATTAAAAGATGTTCTTGTTTTCAGTTGTTCCCAATCAGAGGGAGAAGAAAAGCCAAATTCATACAGCACTGACATGGAGGCTAAGGTATCAAGCTGGACATAAGTGGAGCTTAAAATATTCAATATGCAGTATTAAGGCTGGGCAATTCATCATAAATCAATTGAGACCAACTTTCAGAATCTCTAATCGTCATTATCTTGCCCATGACTTTATTTCTAAATTCTCTTAATATTTGTTTAAAAACAAAGAATTCTGGTAATTCTTTCCCTTGGGTGTGTTCATGTAGTGTCCCCTTAACTCTCCCCCGTTGTCAGGTCCAGTCTTCCTGTACATCTCTGTTTGTTTCCTCCAGTTATTTTAAAATCACAAAGATAACATATTTACAGTATAAATCTTGTGAGTGAAATGGGTACAAAAAATCAGTAGTAAGTAATCAAGGTATAATGTTCAATTAATCATGATTCTAATTTGAGGTCATATCGCCCAGCGCTATGCAATATTGATTCTAATCTGTTGTGCGGTGTTTTTGCAGTGCTTTGCTGTGCGCTCTTTGGGCTGGGTGGAGATATCAGAAGAAGAAATGGCGCCCGGCAAGAGCAGCATCGCTGTCAACAACTGCATCAGGCAGCTCTCGTACCACAAACACAATCTGCATGACACTGCTGGCATCTGGGGAGAGGTGTGTGTACGTGCATGCACAGGCTTGTATTTTAGAGTTTCCGTAAAATGTGTGAGCGGAAACTGACGTTTGACTGTGTTCTGCAGGGTAAAGACATGCTCCTGGTGCTGGAGAATGAGATGCTGAATCTGATCGATCCTCTAGGGCAGACTCTGCTCCACTCTCAGCCTATAGTCAGCATTCGTGTGTGGGGAGTTGGCCGGGATAATGGCAGGTCAGTCCAGTAAACAAGAGTGAAACTTCACAAAACGTGTACCCCAGACAAAACAGACACAATGTAATAAAAATCTTTTTATTTTTATTGCGTGGAACCTTTTCGTGGGCACAGTGTCAAATTAAGATTGTTTTAATGGGGAATTGTTAGATTACATGTAGTCATACATGCATTTTTGCTTAGTTCTTGTGCTTTAACTTCTGTTCTAGATGGAGTTTTGTTAACTCAGAATCAATTTGAAATGTTTGACCAAACTACATAACGTATGTCCAGGGGTTTTGGGTGGTGTTTTTTGCCTTTTATTTGATTTTGATTTTCCCCTTGATATTAAGCCAGTTCTTGTGGTTAAATATTAGCTGAGCACTGTTTTCAACTTCTTTTCACAAGCACTAGTCAAGTCCGTCCTCGCTATAAGTAATGATGTAGAGCATCTTGAGTTAATGATCCCACAGACTTTATCTCCTAGACTAGCCATGTCATCAGCTTCTCAATGTTGGCAGTGTAAGTACTGATTATTAGTTGATCGCTTGAATCGGAACTTTTTAAAATCAGATTTTTAGGATGTGTTGCATTCCTCTTCCGTAGTTAAACCATGTGACGACGTGTTGAATCACTAGCAGGTTTAGCCTAAATGATGTTTAGTGACTTGCATGCTTAGTTTGTTTTCATTTATGCTTAACTTGCTACTCTGAGTTTGACTTTTGTTGAGCTCCCTCCTTTGTTTGCTGTTCAAACTTTCTTTGATTTCTCTCTCTGCTGCTGCGTTCTGGGACTCAGGGAGAGGTAGTGTATTGCTGTTACTGTGTACCATTTTCCATAAACATTATTTTGATTTTCATTTCATCATTTAAAAATGTTCTTTATATCAGATTGTAAATTTAATGTATTGTGTTGATTATTTAAGAGACATTAATTACAAGTAAAATTGTCTTCACGTAGTAAAACGTATACCTTGAGTTTGTAATTCCGCTAGATTGTTTTGTATTGTAAGCACACGTTGACAAGTGCACATATTCTAGACCTCTTCATTTCATCCTACTCCTATTGCAACCTGTCTTTCATTCATCCTCTGACCTCAGCTTGGTGTTTTCTTTATGAGGACAGTTATGCATGATTGTTTCTCACCTCAGGGACTTCGCTTATGTGGCTCGAGACAAGCTGGCCCATGTTTTGAAGTGTCATGTCTTCCGCTGTGACACTCCTGCTAAGAACATTGCCACCAGCATGCATGACATCTGTTCAAAGGTAAGCATTCCTTCTCCTTATCAAATATTTTTTGTCTTCAGTTACTAAATACACAGGAAATTTTATATTTGAAAGCTTTAATTTAAAGAATGCACCAACACCTGTGTAAATCACAAATATTAAGACTGTCGGGGCGGAGTAATAAGTAGGGATGCACCGAAATGATTTTTTTTGGCCAGAACCGAAAACCGTAAATGAGGAAACACTTGGCCGAAAACCGAAACACCGAAAGAAATTATTATATCATTTTTTTGGTAATATTGCCGTTATGGCTGGAACTGTGTGTACTTACCTCACTAAAGTCAAGAATTGCAATTGTATAAATTAATATTCATGGTTCAAAGAATAAATCTGTTACAAAACTATGAAAATATTTATTTATCATTCAAACAATGCACAATATGAAATAAAATTTGAAATAAAATATTTTACTTGGCCCCACTCATGAATAGCCTAAAAGCAAGAAAGCTGAAATATTATACAATTAAATATCTGCTCTCATAAAACAAGTGAATTCAAGTGCATTTTAATATTCTGAACAAAGTGCATGAACAAAGTGCATTCAGAACAAGTGCTTTAAAAACTGTTGAAAGATATAAAAACATTCTCTGTAGGCCCATAACAAAATAGTGTATTAAAACACTAAAATGAAAACTTTCTTGCCTTTTCAAAAACGTCCGCCACAGACGGAGTGGACGTGCTCGAAGGGTCTTGCCTCTTCTGTGCTTCATACTCTGCATGGCGATCGGGGTGTTTTGATTTTATATGATAAATTAATGCCGACGTTGAGAAAGTCTTTGTGGATGCACCCCCTCTAGAAATTTTGGCGTTGCACGCTTTACAAACGGCTTTCCATGTGTCTTTTTTAGATATATCGAAATGCGCCCACATGGCAGACATGTTGACTCTAATCCAATCTGGCGTGTGCAGGTTGCGGTTGTTGCTTGCGTCATCACTGTTTTGGTCGCGTAAAAAAAATTCAGCCGAAACCAAAATTGCATTTTTTGGCCATTTTCGGCCGAAATTTTTCGGCGGCCGAATATTCGGTGCATCCCTAGTAATAAGTCATAAGAAGATCCTCTGTGTCTGACTTGGGCTCTTTTTTTCTGCAGATTATGGCCCAGAGGAAGTCCTCAAAATCAAGTCTGAACAGGCTCAACATTGACCCTTCCAAACTAGTAGATATTCCCGTCCAGGGTAGGACATCAGTCGTCTTGATCTTATGTACCATTGTAAATGCTGAGGAAATGCAGGTAGGTCTACAAATCCTACAAATTGTTTTCTTTCATGTAGAATTTCCTGCACCAAAGAATGAGCTGGTTCAGCGCTTCCAGGTGCGATACCTTGGTCAAGTAACAGTGGCAAAGCCTGTAGGTGAGGATCACCTTTAACATTGATTAAAATCAACTCTGAGTTTTGTTTTGTGAGTAAATTACATTTAATAAAATACTGGTCTGACTATCGTTATGTAACGGTTTGTGTAATGTGTGGTAAACCCAGCTCTTTTTCTGTGCTGTAACGAGGGCCATTTCATTTTAGGATATTTTGATCAAGTTGATACCTTTTGAATTTGAAAATTGTAAATCTTTTTTATAAAATTTATTTTCCTTTTTATCTCATCACCTGTAAAAGTCCTTTTATGTTGGTTCCATAAATATTGATCATAATAAAATAATAAAAATATGGGTTGTTATTAACATTGCCCAATATAGTCATGTTTTGGCGTCATGTATAAATATAGTTTGTAGAACAAATTCTCAGGCAGTTAGTACATTTTAAAGAGAGTAGCACATACTCCTGTAGTAGCAAGATTATTTTTTGTAGTAGTACTGGACTGTGTTCTTACAGTATGTTTTGCACTTAGGTATGGACATTGTTAATTCTGCCTTGGAGGTTGCTCTTGGCTCAAAAGACAAAGAAGAATGGACCCCTGTGACTGTGAACGTGGCCTCGGCTACTGTTACAATCCTTATTTCAGATGTGAGTTACAGCCATTGTTGTACTAAAGCCCTTGTTATAACTAAACCACATGTTTAGCACATTGTATGATTTGTGATTTCACAACTTCACACCACACTTTTACTTTTGGTCTTAATGACTGTGTAATGGTGGAATAAAAGAGGTAAAATGTTGCGAATTTTGGCAGTGGTAGTGAAGCTTGGTTATTAATAAGTATCCGAAATGGGGTTTCAGCTGATATATAACATGTACATGTCTCACCTGTATGAATGTAGACTGAGGAGGTTTTGTCAGAGTGTCGCGTGCGCTTCCTGTCCTTCATGGGCGTTGGAAAGGACGTCCATACGTTTGCTTTCATCATGGCGGAGGGCCCTGGAGACTTCATCTGCCATATGTTCTGGTGTGAGCCCAACGCCGCCAGCCTCAGCGAAGCTGTGCAGGCCGCTTGTATGGTGAGTAAATTTTCACAGTAAAAATGATTTAATCAATAAATCATGTCCACTCCTTTCATTTACTTCAGGTAACTTTCATAAGTTTTCAGTGTTACAACTACAGCTATGGTTAAGAGTGAATGTATTAATACGCCACACAGAAAGTTTATGAAAGTTTTATTTTTCCAAATTGAAATATTATAATTCTTTCCAACAATAAATCAAAGCTAAAACTTAAAATTGAGAAATTTTAAGTTTTAAAATTTAAAATAATTGAGAAAATTTTCATATACAGTTTGATTTTACTTTCTACATTAAGCGACATTTCTACTTGAGCCAGATGGAATTTTTTACAGTGTGACATATTAACACATTCATTCTTAAAAAATAGTCTTAGTTACAACAGCTTTAATCTTTAAGAATGATCATTTTTACTTTTTTTTCCCCACTTTTGAGACATACTACATTTGAATCTGTGTTTTTAAGTCTTGCCATGTTTGTGTCTTTGTTCCAGCTGAGGTATCAGAAGTGTCTGGATGCCCGCCCCCCCAGCAGTACCTCGTGCCTGCCAGGCCCCCCCGCAGATTCAGTGGCACGCAGGGTTGGATCCAGTGTCAAGAAGGGCGTGCAGAGTCTGCTGGGCACCTTCAAGAGATCTGGATCCCAAACTCCCTAAATAAGATCGTCCTAACCCATCCCTCTACCAGCACACACTCTCACTCTCACCTGCTGCTCTATCTCTCTGCACTTTCCAGCGGGGACCACATAGGCTTAACATCAAGCCTGGAACACACATCTCACTTCTCCTGACCTCTGCATCTGAGCTCAGGTTCTCCGGTCCCTCTATTTCTGTGTTGTGAGTTTTGAGAAGTGTCTAAGAGGCAAAATGAGAATGAGTAATACTGTACGATATGGATTGTGATGCCTACCACACAGCCCTAGTTCATACTCTGCTCTAGATAGGTAGAAAAGCATATCTAAATATAATTAATATTATTAAGCAATTCACATTTTGGGGAATGAGTCTTTGAATGTGTTCTGCCATATGCAATGTCTGTCACCTTGAAAACTGGACCAAAATCAATTGTAATTGTTGCGTTCACAAAATGTGTCATATTACATGTAGTTTCCCAAGAGGTCTTGGGTGAATGCTATATTTAAAAACTCTAAATCAAGCCACAATACACTTAATGTGTTGTTTTATGTTTCAACACTGCTACTGCCATGTATTTTCCACTACGTTTTAATTGAAAAGACATAAAGCTATTGAGAGGAATTAAGGGAATCGTTGACTTGCAGAAGTTGCTCAAATATTTTCTGTTAACCCTACTTGGTTATGCTGTCAGCGATTACTGCTATTTGCTTACATGGACACAGGTAGCTAGTTTTTGACGGCAGTTGTGCAATCGCAATAAGACTTGCACACGGTTTAACTTTACCTCTGTTGTCCTTTTTTATAAAATTGTTTTAATAGATTGCCTCTAAAACCGACACGACTGATCACATGTTAATATGAACATGTTAACCTTTTTTATGTTTGCAGATTTTGACTGAGTGATATTTTATTGAAGCAGATTGGTTTCTTTCCTGAAATAGCATTAATGTATCATAGTCTTCCAAATTGGCTCAGTGGAGTTCTCCTGGATTTTTCGTTAGCAAAATGGGCATTAAGGACATTTTTATAGAGGATTTTTAGTATTATTTGCTGCTTGGCTGTAATTTCCCTTGTTTAGTGGAAGTTCTGTTTTAAGGCATACATTAGGCCATACCATTGTGTGGTTCTTGTCAAAGGATGTTGGAGGATGTGGGATGTAGGTTCTTGACGAAGGAAGAAAGGACTCCATCAGCTTTGTAAAGGTGGAAAATTCTACTCTAACTAAGGATTTAACGGTCAGTCTGTTGCTTAGCTTAATCTGATTAGGAAGTATACATAAAGCGATTTGAACATGCCCAGAGCGGTCTAGATATTTCAGCCTTCTGCAGGTGTAGTGATGCCCAGATTTATAACATTCACTTTGTTGTATCATATTTTTGGCTTCTTTCTGATGTGTTTTTGAACAAAACTGAATAATCTGACACTTCAAAGAGCTTTCACATGTGGTCTTGTAAATACATATCCTTCCTTTCCCCCATCCCCTCCTCATTTGTATTGTACTATGACTGCACAATGTCCTGCCTCATCATTACACTACCACACAATGTTGTCAGCCATTCTCTTTCACTTATTTCCATCCTCCGTGTTTACTTCACTGTAGTATATAACAAAACTAATAAGTAGCAGAATGAACCTCTATTCCTGTAGCATATTTATTTAAATGCTGTCTGAGAGGTATGTCGACTCCTATCTCAATTGGCCTTTTTGTTTTTCTCCAGTTGTCATGTGATGCATTTTTAGCTTATAGATCAGCGGAAAATAGGCTTGAAACCCACGGTTGGAAACGAATGACGTATGGACAGAATGAGATTTTTTGTAATCATGTCACTAAATCATGCTGCCATCACTCTGCTAATGAAACTGTGTTTGTGATTGTGTCTCACAACAGTGTGTATATAATGTATGAGTCTGAATTATTACTATACTCTAAAGACTAGATCTAGAACACTTCATGTGATAGCTGAAATCCAGGTTAGTGATGTGGAATAATATCTTGTCTATTGTATTTTCTGACAGGAATGTAAATGTTAGGTGCTTGTAACAAATCAATTTAAGCTTTTTTCCCACTTGAAAACACTGGAGGAATGAATGAAGAAAACACCATAACCAGCCTGCCTATAAACTTCATGTCCCTCTATGCATACTCAAACCATCTGTGATGTGGAAATGAATGTTATTGTAGGGAATTTTCTTAAATATGCAGATATTATTCAGTGGTTACAGTTCTTGATTTCCCTAGACTGTAAGAATGCTTTTTGGTTCTGCTGAAGACTCATTTTTGTTGTTGCTTGTTTTAAATTACTTTCTAAAACTGTAAATTAAGTGTCATGTACTGTATATACATGTATATTAATACAGTGTGTCTCCAGTCAAAATAAAAAGTTAATGTCTTTGTGTATCCTTGCAAAATACACTGTCTTGTAAGATCCATTCTTGCAGCTACACATACGTGTAAGACCATACATATTGTCTTGCAATGTAAAGGTATCCATTGTCAATTCATAGCTTTTACTAGGCTCTATAGCTGATTTAGCTCCATGTGTAGAAATTAAATGAGAGCTCCCAGTAATTATTTAGTGACTACTGAGGTTGATGTGAAACATCAAAATTAATCAAAAATTTTCTCAACTTCTCTGTGATGCTAAATTGACATATAGATAAATATAACTATAATGTCATCTTCAGAAATTGATTTATTTATCGTCTTTGCAGGTTATTCCTTTTAGATAGTTTGAACTATCACAATGGGAACTAAATCAACTGCAAATTTGAAAGTATTGAGTAGCTATGATGGCAGTTTTAGTTTCTGGCCTGTATTAATGAAAATTTAATTTAAATCCTGCCACCAACAAAGAAGAGTTTTGATCCATCAACCTCTGGATTATGGGCCCAGCACGCTCCCACTGTGCCACAAGTATCAACTAGAACCTTCAACACCAGGTTTAAGAAACCACTGCTGTACCAATTACACCACTTGAGCACACCTGGTAAACCCTAGTTTAGTTAAGTTTCGTCTGCCATAATTTTAAAGTTATTTTTTGTACCATGTAAAGAGTGTTGAATAGTTATTAAGACACTTTTAGTTTTTGGCCCACAAAAATGCAACCTTTGTTAAACATGCTGCCACCAAAAAAGAACCCACTAAAACCCTAGCAGAGGATGGTTTTGATCCATCAACCAGCGGGCTATGGGCCCAGCACGCTCCCGCTGCGCCACTCTGCTAGACAAAGCCCCCCAGTGGGACTAGAAGCCTGAACGCTTGGATTAAGACACCAGTGTCTTACCCATTAGCCACAGCTGCTGGAAATGATTTCGTGGTCCACTTTTAAAGGTCTTTTTTGTAACATGTAACGAGTGTTGAATATGCTATGATGACACTTGTAGTTTTTGGCCCACAAAAATGCAACCTTTGTTAAATGTGTTGCCACCAACAAAGAATCTACTAAAACCAGGCAGAGGAGGGTTTGATCTATCAACCGCCGGGGTATGGGCCCAGCACACTCCCGCTGCGCCACTCTGCTAGATGAACATGCAAGTTGGGACTACAACCTTGAACACTTGGTTTAAGAAACCACTGCCTTACTAATTACACCACTTGGTGGAGATAGGATAAGGTTAGCTTTGGCTTTTTTCAGGCATGATTTCATGGGCGGCTTATTCATCAAGACACTTGAGCACACCTGTTCAAACTTGGTTTTGTTTTCTTTCATCTGTTGTTAGGCACGAATTCATGGGACTCCTTTTAAGTGCCATGTAAAGCGCGTAAAATAACTGTGATGACACTTTCAGTGTTTGGCCTATCAAAATGCAACCTTTGTTAAATATGCTACCACCAACAAAGAAGTAAATAAAGCCTCAGCAAGGGATCATTTCAACACATCATGTGTTGAATGTAATGCGCTTCCGTAGAACTCTGCAAGAAATTCCATTCCATCGGACATCCCGCGTTGGATCAGAATCGCAAACAAAAATCCAGAAAAAGAAAAATGATCAATATCCAAAAGACCAATACTTTACATGACTGCACAAATAATTTGTTTGCAACTCATACTTTTTCATTCTGAAATATGCATATACACCCATTGATTTGGACCTCACTCCCTCACTCGACATCGACATCTAGCGGTTATCTTTTGTATTTCACAAATACAACGAGTGAACGGAAGTGCATCGGAACCGAGTGTAATGGCGCCGTTAAGCGTCCCGTTTCATCCAATCGGAAAACGCGTACGTAGCTCGTGCTACGCCGGCGGTACGTAACTACGCACAACTTCCGAAAACCAGAAATGGCGGGTGATGGCATTAGAGACACAATGGAGGATCTGGAGGATGGCGAAATAAGTGGTTCCGAACCCGAAATGTTGTCGACTTCAGATGAACGACAACAAGTAAGAGCGTAAACGTCCGTCCATCTCTCCAGAGCTGTTTTTGTGCGAACAGGGCGATGAATTGGTTAATGTTCGCGTTGCTTGCTAGTTCCATAAGCAACTAAGTTACATTTCTAATGCATTAATTTGTGTCATGTGGCTCATGGCCCGGTATTTTGTGGTGGGTTTTTTTAATGCTTTGTGCATGTCCTCTGTAGAACTTTATAAAGGTTCTCCGTTGGAAAATGCAGCCTTCGAGAGTGACGCCTTTTTACTTTTGCGGGAATATATTAGTCTAGGTTTGCACCTAAGATTAAATTGAGGTATTTGATCTTGCGTGTGGCGCGTCGTGCAGAGGGTTTCCCCTCTTTCTTTTTCTTTTTTTGTGCAGTACGTCACAGAGAGTTCCATCAAGACTTGACAGTGTAAAAATATTATGTTTATTTATAATATATAATAGTATAGTGTCTAAGTAGGTTGTGTTCATGAGGATTCAGGTTTTTCCATGATGGCTTAACATTTCCTTTATATCCCGTGTATATGTAATTATTATGTAAGTGATGTAAATTATTTTGCTAATGTAACTGTAATCCGTTACATTTAGCCCACATGCCACTTGTATGATTGGAGATTCCTTGCAGATTCCAACAGAGATCCTCCCACCTTCTTTTAAGAAAAAGTCAGTCATCCTTGAATTATTGTTGATTTTTATCTGCATAGAAAATGTAAAAAAAAAAAAAAAAAAAAAGCATTATTCAACAACTCTTATATAAACGTATCCAAATTTACTTTTTCATTGAACTGGTGGATCCTTGATCTGCACAAAGTAATTGTTTTTATACATGTTTTTCATATTTTCTTTGTGTAGACAGCCTTTTCAAGTGAGCTCTTTCAGACAGACCCTCCACGTATGGCTCAATCTATCAACAGTTACCGCACTACCGCCACAGCCGACTCCAGTGATAGCAACTCAGACTCGGAGGAGGAGGCTGCACTATGGAGAAGGAAGCGTCAGAAGTGCTCCAATGTTATGGCACCAGTGCCTCCCGTCCGTTTTGGAGTCCCCAACCCTGCAGCATGCCCCCCAGGCCGCAAGGTGAACAACATCTGGGGATCTGTGGTGCAGGAGCAAAGTCAGGAGGCTGTGGCAGCGGAGCTTGGCATCCTTGGAATGGAGGGGGACGTTAGCATGAACAGCCGCCAGAGCGAGACATATAACTATGTTCTAGCACGCAAAATGATGGAAAAGGAAAAGCAGGAGCAGGAGACCATGCTGGATTCCCAGTTAGAGCAATACATGCAAGACGGAACACAGGACACGCAGAGTGACTGTCATCTTAAGAGGAAGAGGTCAGCCAAGGAAAGACTGGGTCCTAAAGCTGAAATGGACTTTAAAGGCCGGTATGAGATTACGCCCGATGATCCAGAAAACACAGTGATTGATGAAATAGCGCACAGGTGAGTCAGGCAGTCCCTGAACCTGGACAAAAGTACACTACATTCACTGTTATTTATTGAATGACACCACTTTTAATTCTTTTTATAGGTTAATGGAGCCAAAGAAGGAATTAATTGACCGTGTCGTCAGGGTGATTGGCAGAAAGAAAGCAATAGAACTTCTGTCAGAAACAGCTACAGTTGAACAAAGTGGAGGACTTTACACTGTGGTAAGTTCCTGTTTTAATGTTTGCTCCTCATTTTAAACAACTGCTTAACTTCAACAATTGGTTAATAAAATCTGTATTTTGAGGTTTTTTTGTTAAATTGAAATGCAGTAATAATCATGCGTGCCTCACCAGTAGATTTTCTACATTTACCACAGATTAGTGCCAATGTATTTATGGGGAGACATCTAACCTAACAGTTAAAATTCTTTCCCCATCTGCCATAGAGTAGTGCCAATTTAAATTTTATAGGTATTTTAACATTCCGATTTCTCAGATATCTCTTCTGCAAGAAATAACCCTGATCCCTGTAACTTGTTGAAAAATAATCAAAAGCATTTTTATCCAATAGGATGGCAGTAGGAGACGAACACCTGGAGGTGTATATCTGCATTTGCTTAAGAATACTCCAAGTATTTCCCATGAACAAGTTAAGGTATGTTCTCTCAACACAAACATTGAAACAGTTCAACAACTTGTTTCTCATAACTGTTGCAAAAGAAATTGCTTCATTTATTTTGCAAAATTTTAAAAGTATGGGAGCAAAGCAGTACTTATATAAAAGCAATTTGTATCATACAATAATATTTAGTCATGTCGACACTTAATTATTTAACAATCGTTTGTTAAATGTGAATTATAAATACCCCTTCATAGTTTCATAGTGCAAAATTTTTCATTTGTTTCTTTCATAATCTAGTGATGTCATATGTACTGATGGTCTATCAAAATCTTATAATAATATACTTTCTAAGAGTAGTGAACTGTTTAATAGTCGTGTTTTGAGATCAGTGACTTATTTACTGATTTACCAGGTTCTTAAAAAGAACTTTTTGTTTTCAAGGAAATATTTTATGAGGAGACCCAGAAAGAGTATAACCAAAAAAAGGCAGCCAAGAAACGACGGAGGCACGTTGTGGCCAAGAAGATGAAGCAAGCGCTCAACACTCTGAACCTGCAGGAGCATGATGATGTCTCTCGGGAAACCTTTGCCAGTGACACCAATGAAGCGCTTCAGTCACTTGATGAGGTTCCTGAGGACCAGCCTGAGCCTGCACTGGGCACGGAAGACAGTCCTGTAGTTTACAACTCTAATGACTTGGAAGTCTTCTGATCTTAAGCTTCTGTGTATCTTCAGAAAGTGACTGTCATGACAATGAGAAAGTAAGCCTGCTGTATTTCTGTTAAAACCCATTGTCACTAGGTTGTGATGTGGGTGTAATATATCAGATATCATTTAGGTTTGTGTTTTTGATGTGCTCCCTGGGGCAGGGGTAAATGAGGTTTTGATCGTCTTTTGCGTAGAGTTGGACTCATTATTGCACTGTATGGCATAACACTGTTCTTGTTGGTGAATATTTGGACCAAAAGAAAAGGTGTGCACCATGTAACATTATTTTAACACAATATGTTAATGCCATAGACACAATTGCTCTTATAACACTTACTGTCAGTGAGAGATTTGCAGACAATGCCAGTCCCTTGAAAAGGAGTAGTGCTCAAATGATGCTTTCTGTCTTAAGAGTCGCTACTGCATTTCTGTAATGATAACCTTAAACATGTGCTTTAGTAAAGGCTTTAACAAGAGTTCACTTTTGTTTGTTCTCTGATTTTAACCCTTTACTGCAAATGTTTCCTAACACAACATAAACATAGGTGTGCTTCCCCATTAAAAAACATTCGAACATCAGTGTGTTTTTCTGGGTGTATTTCACAGGTGTATGCAATCAAATAAATGATTCACTTTATATGTAGGAATTTACTGATATATGATCTACAGAACAGACTGTTGGGATAAGTACATTTTCTGCCTTATGAAATAGGTAAATACTCTTACTTAAAGCATGTGTTGAATAAAATGACTGGCATCACTAGAGAGTAACCTGTAATTGTAAGTATGTAAATGGAGGAATAGTGTTCTGGTTATGTGTTATGTCTGCCATACTCTGTCTTGTGACAAACCTACATTTAATTCAAGGTAGCAGTCAGTAGTGAGTTTGATTTTCTAGTTTTGTTTCTAGTTTTATCCATGCGTATCAATAATAGACATTTTTACCCTTCTTTGTAAACTTGACAATCCACTATTTTTAAATTTTATCTGCTGAAAGGTCCATTAACTTTTTTTCTGAGTTCTGGCCACACTTTTACTGTTGAAAGAGTTGAAAAGTGGAGTTGGAGGTTTTTGGAAAATTTGGCCTGTCAAGTTCGAATTAGAACTGTCATTTTTAAATGAGAGAATATGGAATGAGAGCAAGTGAGTAAGAGGATGAGAAAATCACTTTAATTCACACTTACCTGTTAACGTACAAGACTAATTTTTACTACGTTACTACTAATTTTTAACCAGTGTTTAGTCCAGTATCTTAGGTTTTTCCTCGCATTATGGTCAAAGACTTTTTCTAGAATGAGCGTAATGGCCATTTTACCTGGCATAAAAGTGGCATCATAAGAAGAGCACCTTTTTGTACAGCAAATAAATGGCATTTCAATTAAGTGTTATTATGCCTGCCTCTCAAAGCTCCTCATACTGGCAGATGAGACAGGGATGAGACAGCGCCTCTATACTTTTAGTTCGGGGATGTTCCAATGCCAAAGAGCTGTATGAGTGCAAATCTGAAACGTTGCCATGGAGATGCTCACTATAACGTCCAAATTTGGATGCGTTATTGTGACAGATACTTAGTCATACAGAATCTCCCACAGTTTTTTGAATCCTGAGGCCATATGAGCAGTTAGTCGTGATATGGCTCAGCAAAGCTATTCATAATGTTGCTTCCACAAAGTTTGCCTCATAAATTTGGTATGACATTACTTTCCGAGTGCTCTTCAGACAGTATGATGAGACACACTTGTTTTAGAGTTGATAATTTTATTGATTATAATTTTACAAAAAGCAAATCCGCAGGTAGACATATGTTGCAACGTGTTGTAACATTTGAAAAATGAATAAAATACCATTATGGACAACACTGACTGTGATGAAGAGAGGATATTGCTTTTACTTTGTGTTTTAGTCAAAGTCAAAAAGTCAAAGTAAACATTGTCATCTCTGCTATATTTTGTACAAGTATACAGAGAGATGAGATGATGTGGCTTCAGTTTTTACAGTGCAAAGAACAAGGTAAAAGAAACAAATAAGGCACTATAAAATATATAGACTATAAAATTTACATGTTAAACCAGAAGTACAATATAAATGTAAAACTTTAAACTAGAACGAGAGACATCACTCACAAGCAGAGGCTGTAAATGTTCTAGAAAAGTCAAGTTTGAGCAATTTTTATAAGTTGAGCAAAAGACACAAAAAGGGAAATCTACAGTACAGTACAGAATATGAAAGGGCTCCTTTACAACTTCTCATCAGCAATTACATTTAACAAAACAGCCAAAATCATCTGACAAACAAGCAAATTATGTATGTAATAATATTTATATTTTGATTGAATGATACAGTTTTCTTTTAGCTATGATGCCATGAAAACCTCTGCTCCCATCTGGACCGTATGGCAGACGTAGGATCCCTGGTGGTAATGTATCTCCGTTCACTGTCCTTTTTGCAACAATTTCACTGGGTTTAGAGCCGTCCTCCATAGTGTGGTTCTGGACAGAAGCCAGCCTGCGTCTCTGCACCCAGGGACTTCCAGAGGATGCACTGCACTCCGACGAATGATTCAAATTGCGACGCCCAAGATCTGGACTGCCATCAGGACTTCCCAAAACCTCAGAAGCTAAGAGAGGTGACACTCGAGGGGCAGGCAAGGGAATGTGAGTAGATCTGGGACTGGAATGAGGGCTGCTCCAGGGACTGCTACACCCCTGTCTAGAGCCAAGGCGAGGAATGTGTAATGGTGATGAAGAGGTAAATTCAGACTCAGAGGAGCTCCATGCTGAGGAGTCTTCACCTTGAGACTGCAGCTGCTCCATGCGTCGGTTCAGGATGGAAACACTTTTGCTGTTGCTGCGCTCCTCTGGACCTCTGCTGTCCAACTCTGACGCTTTCTTCTTGGACGTTCTGCCCACCAGAAGCACTTTCATATTGCTTTCAGACTGGGAAAGCTGATGGTAAGCACGACCAGCCCCTTCCAGATCTTCATACTCCACCAGTACACTCTCCACTGTAAACAGCTCAGGATATCTGAAGCTATATTTCTGAATCTCAGGTGGAAGCTCTCTTCCTGGACGATTAATCCTCACAGTTGTGATGGTACCAAAGGGTTCCAAAATTGAAATGGCAGCCTCTATGGTACTCTTACAAGGTACTGATGTGTCTTCTGTCAAAGGAGGACCTGTGATGTTCCAGAGGAGCAGGAGTCTGCTTGGAACCTGAGAGAGGACAGAGTCTGGCACAGGTTCTTTTCTGCGCACTTTATTTCCCTCCTCATTTATCTCCAGTTTCAACGAATGACGAAGGGCATAGGCTGTGACCCGCCAGTCTTTTGTCAAATGCTTCATCTAGTTCCAGGAGCAAGATAAAGCTGTTATATTGACTTGCCATCTTTTAAGAGGTAAATCTAATCAACTGTTAGAACAGATATTACTGAACAGATATTACATAATCATGTTGCTCCTACAAAAAAATAGACTATCATCAGAAAAAGGATTCATCTTACCTTTTTAAAAGATGTTAGTAACTTTATGTTGACGTAGCCCATCTTATTTCTTCTTACATGTTTTAAAAGGAAAGCATCCTTAGCCAAATTCTCATCTGAGAGGTAATGTTCAATCTGTGAGACCATTTTTTGTATTAAATCAGCATTTGGGGGTATCCAATCATGAGGTTCTATGTCTGCATCATGCTTGCTGGAAAATGTAAAAAACCTAAAAAAAAAACAAAAACAAAGGGCAAACAAGTTTTACTCCAAATACATGATTTGTCATATTTCAAAACAAAGCTCAAAATAACAACATACTTATCATTTTCAATGCTGCCCATTCTGCCGTCTGGATAAGAGAAGCTTTAGTTGTCTGGCTTTTCAGGGTTTGGCTCAGCTTTCTTCAGTAATAGTCTGTTTGAAATGTTACAATTCACAGGGTTCCAGTAGCTTTAGCTCTGCTACACTGCCTCTGATGTGCTCCATCAGGGCTATAAATCTGTCTGTCACGCCCACACCACTGGTCCTGTCATGAAATATCTAACCAATCAGTGTTTCTGAGAACAATGCCGAAACATGGCATTTCCATTTTAAGAATATATCTACTCTGACATCAAAAAGGGCTAAAAAAAGTCTTGTCCCACATTACAGTATTGAACTATAACATTGGACATATATAGCACACAAATCCTAGATTGTGAATCTGCATAGATTGTATTAAATGCATTCCAGTTTTTTTGCTATAAATAATCAGCAACTTAAAATCTGTTTGTATATCAGGGGCAGTTTAAGTTTTTATTTAAGTTTTAATTGGATCATTTTTCTTTGAGAGACTGATAGAATGGTAATGTTGATGGATGTTGAACTAAGATTTGGGTTAAAAATTTAAATCTGGTTTATCTTTTATGATTTCTAAACTCTGTGTATACATTCAGTTTCAGTGGTTCTCAGGAGTGATTTTACAGCTACACAAATAATAATGAATAAATCCCAAAAGAATATAAAGACATGTTATAACGTGATTTAATACGTTTTAATCTATTATTGGGGCGGCCTGGGTTTGATCCCCGGGTTGGCCGTGAGGCCTTTCCGTGTAAAGTTTGCATGCTCTACCCGTGTTTGCATGGGTTTCTGCCGGGAACTGCAGTTTCCTCCCACAGTCCAAAAGCGTGTAATATAGGTTAATTGGTGACTTTAAACTGAGAGTGTGATTGTGTGAGTGTGTGCACCCTCCGGTGTGTTGGCACCTGGCCAGTGGCTTGAATAATGAATAAATGAATGAATAAATCTTTTGCTATATATTAATACTGTATTATAGTAAAATGTTTTATAAAGGGAGGGATTTTACACAACCAGTATTGAAGTGCAAAGCATTTGTCTACAGTCCCCTAAAAACACATTTATCAGTACTGTCTATAACTGCACATCCACTGCTTCATGGGATAAAATAAAATATGGTTTTGGTGTTTTTAAAACAAAAACAAAGACTACTCCATACTTCCTATGCATACTTAAAGTGTGAGGTTTTACAACCTCAAAACAATACAAACATATTTACATCACTCCACCTTATCCTTTGTTATTTGTTTGTTTTTGTTTTATTCTCAGTATGTATCCAGTTCAATACTACAACAGATAAGCCAAACAACAGATATCAGGAACTTGCCAAAAACCAAACATAAACACAGGGTACCAAAGTAGTCATTACTCAGGATTGATTGGTATGCTGACTTTAGGGGGAGCAGGTGGAAGAACAGAATGTACAGAGAAAAGAATTCATCAGATTTTTAAATAACAAAACACTGTAATAGTGAGCTGCTTTTTTTTTTACATTTAAAATTATTTTAGATTTGTATTTGATATTTCTTTCTCTATCCATTCAGCTAAGCATTTACTTGCTTTTGGCATTCTTAAATCCAGGTTTAAGATGAAGCCTCATCTTCTTTTGAGATGCTTTTCACAAAAATGCTGAATGAGTTCACATAGTACATACACACCGCTTGCTGAAAAATCCTTAAGGTGTAATTATAAAAAGGTTAGGCAGTGTAATGCTCTATACATTGTTGTATGTGGAAACATTTGGTCATAGCATTCATGTGGATGTAGATGCAGATCAAATAAACCCCTAAACCCCTTCATGACCATGGTATTCTGTGATGGCACAGACAGCAGGATAAAGCACCGTACAAGACACAAAAAATGTTTAGACAGTTAAGGGTGTTGACTGCAGCTGTGGGATATGCTGGAATAAGAAATCTGCTTTGTGGAGGCCTATCCTTGCAACTTGCAAAGAATCTGCTGCTAACGTCTTAGTGCTAGATGCCACAGGACATATTCAGAGATTTCAGGTGCTGCTTTGGCATCACGGGGAGCCATACAATATTAATCAGACAATTTAATACTCAATATTATTACTGTAGTGTAAAGATAAGCATTTTAAATTCAACTGTAGTTTTCGTAAGATTCCCATACAAATCAACAAGTCAAATTACAAATCCAATTCAAACTGCCAGTCTTTGTTGTGCTTTAAAACATTTGCAATATATTTGGTGACGAACAACCTGCCACGTGCAGTGCGCACAGCGTTACTGGCGCACAGCTGCCCGCATTCCATTTATTTTGAATTTTGTCTCGGGCGCACCGTTGAAACCGTCTGGTGTCATCGCGGCTCGTGATTGGCTTTCTGGCGTCAGGTGACCATTACATACTGACCGGCGGCCATATTAGACAAACCCATTCTTTCATTCGGTTGGAACACAAAGTAAGACACTTGCATGTGCGTTGCGGTTTTTCATACATTTTTTTGATTTGCTTTTACGTCCTTCCGGTGTTTAAATTGTTGAAGAATTTTTTAAAGATTAATTGCGAATTCGGATACAATTACGTAAGGAAAAAAAAACGAAGTGATAAGCCCTTACATAGTAATTGCTATATTTTACATTTCTTCAAAGCTAAATCGGTTTTATGCTGTTCAAATTCATATTCGGTGTTCTTATTTGTTTTAAGACATTGGAGTACTGGATATAATTTAATAGGATTCTGAAGAAACTGTTCTTTGTGCGTTTTTCTTTTAGCTTTTTGTTTTACAATGGCGACCGCAACTTCTACCCCGGCCGGCCAGAGAATAAGCACCCGGTCGACCGCCGGCAGCACGCCGCTCAGCCCCACACGCATAACCCGACTGCAGGAAAAAGAAGAGCTGAGCAATCTGAACGACCGTCTAGCTGTTTATATCGACAAAGTCCGGAGCCTCGAGTCCGAGAACAGCGTCTTGCACCTGCAAATCTCCGAGAAGGAAGAAGTAAGGAGCCGGGAGCTGACCGGTTTGAAGTCATTGTACGAGACCGAGCTCGCCGACGCCAGGAGATCTCTGGATGATACGGCCAGAGAGCGCGCAAGGCTTCAGATCGAGTTGGGCAAGATCAAAACCGAGCACGAACAGCTGCAGCAAAAGTAAGCGGCCTTCCTTTCCTCACAGCCTGAATTTGTTTTCCTTAGCGTTTTTTTTCCCGCGCGTACCGCTTGTGGCTCACCGCGTGGACCGGTGTTTGCCACAACGTTTCAAAATGGCCCGCCAAATGTAGCCTATCAAGAATTGTCTCTAGTAAACGAATGTGGGTCACTGCGCGAGAGCGGGCTCGGTTTGGTTTTGTGCCACGCGCTCTCGGCAAGGCTTTGGTCCGTCTTGTGGGGACGCGTCCTATTTCCATCCAAAACTTTCGCGGCGCACTTTGACACTCCGGAGTTATTATCCGTCGCCGTGATCGGACGGGCGTTAAAGGGCGACAGTTTGTAGACTTTTAACGTGTGTTAACATCCCGTTTGAGATTCACCACTTAACGGCCTATTTATTTAGGGAATAACAAATGAATGTTTACGCATGAGTGAAGTTTTGACTTTTGCCCGAGCCACACCTTTCTGGGAATGGGGGGAGGGGCAGATACCTTAATCCTCGGCGTTTTGAATGGATCTCGAGCGTTAGCCCCGAGAAAGACCGACTTTTAAAAGGTTGAGATTTGAGTGTGTTGGGGCTTTTATGCTTGAACACGGGGTTTTCCTAATGTGTTTTTGTGGCCGGGTAAATTACTAAACGAGTTTGTTCTATCTGATTTCATAATGAGGACGCGTTCTTGAGCGCACAGTATTTGTAAGGAAACTGATTTGGCGTTTACTGTTATAACGTTACGATCTGGACTTGCATGTGGTTAGCCAGCAGAAGTATTATTGATTATTAAGCCGAAATATGCTCGATTTGGTCATCCGATTTGCTTTTTCCACCCAAATGCTTGCATGGTAACAATTGATAGTCACGTAGCTAGCACTAATAAACTTCTCCTTCCAGATATGGCTTCTCGTAGTAGTAAAAACGTTTCTTGATAACTTTATGAACTGTCTCCAGCTCACAAAACGCACTCTGGAGTCTGCTGCAAATTAGAGAGGAGCAAGTCACATGATGCTAGCAGGATGTTGTCAAATGATTGGTTATTTTAGTTTTTTTGACCATGTGTTTAATTACAAGTCTTGGCTGTTTATTTTAGCTGACTGAAGAGGTTCTCTTGCTAACAACACTTATCCATACCATAGCCATTTTCATCACCGTAGTTTAAGGATGTGGTGTCTCAAAATATGTTTTAATATTTATTGAACAAAGCATTAGATGCCTGGGGACATTGCAAATGACTGTCTGGTTGCAGTTCTTTTTGCAAAGCTTTAAGGATTATCCCCCCATCAACATGCAGGTAATGCTTCATTTTAAGATTTGTTAGGCCAAGTATTTAAGAGGTTTTTTAGAGTATCTTAAGTGGCATACTGCCAATTTTTGTTCGCTTTTACTTTTGTAAATCTATTTTGTGAAGACACTTGGACAGTTGACAAGTTGCACAACTTGGTTGGTTATTCTGTTCAGTATTGTGGATTTCATATTAACTTTCCTTTTCTTACTGTTTTTCTGAAATGTCTTCACATGCTTATGGCAGGATAAACAAGTATTGAAACGAAATAAGATTCACTGATAGTGTTCCCTAGAGCACTTCTAAAGATCTGTTTGAACTGTAAACATGATCTTTGGTGACTGAGCAGGAGATTTAATTTGTTTTTATTCTGCCACCTTTAAGCAGACATGATTGTTGAGTTAATCTAATCAAGCTGCCGCAAACCATTATACAGTATACTTTTTACAGTAGTATTGTACATTTATGTGCATGTTTTACAGACTTACTTGACTAATATTTATTGTGAGTTCAAATGAGAATTGGTGCTCTATGAAACCCCTCTCTTTGATATTAACACAAGATATTTTACATTATATGCAATAGAGCTGAATGCCTGATTTATTAGTATTTATTGTAAAACTATTGAAACACTGGCATCTTTTAATTGCCCTTTCCCTGCATAGTCACATGAGGCCATCTGTCATTTTTTTCACCTAACCAGAACCGTTTAACAATTAGAATCAAGCCCAGCTTCTGCTGAATGGCATTGGGTCATAGAGGAGGAATGTGTGGGCGGAGTTGTGCGTCATTGAGGGCTCATACAGACAACTCCACCCATTTCAGGCTCTATTCATGGGGCCATCCTATGATCATATCACAGAACCTGAGTGAAATGTGGACAGATGTTTTTTCCTTGTGCGCTTATGAATGTCTGTTATGGTACTTCCCCTATTGAATGTTTAATTGGAGTCCCATGCTTTTAATTCAAATGGGCATCAGCCGAATTGTCTCTAATTGGTTGTGACACATCTTACCTATAATAGTTACCCCACTCTTTCAATGTTTCACTTTGTGTGAAGTTAAATGATTTTTGATAGCTAATTTCTTTTGTTTTATATTTTGTGAATGATAGTAGAACGTGAAGTCTTTATTTCAAATTTTACCATCTGTCTCTAATGGAAAGTTTAGCCTATGGGCCTGGGGAAATGAAAGAAAATCTGAAACAGATATCCATATTTTTCTATCCTCAAGCTATTACCATTGGATGTGGTTCAGGAAATTCCAAGGCAAAACTTTCAAAACAAGCTCTGATATAGTTCACTCCCTGCATGCCAGAGTGATCATTTTTGTTTTTGAGACTTAAAATACTTTAGCATTAAACTGTTTATTAGCTGCAGTTACTTGACTGACTGCAGCAAAATGTTCACATGCCACCTGCTGAAAAAAGCTGAACAGAGTCTTTATTTCTAAAGTGTGCATGTGTTGTGGCCTTGGTAGCAGTGGTGTGCATATGTGGCAGATCAGTGTGTTGACCTTATTCAATTCTGAGGTTTTTGTTGATGACACATGGAATGGGAGTGTAGACATGTCTAGCTAATTGAGTGTCTGTGAAATCTGAAGTATACTAACATAAACCAGTCGCTATTACTGTTTTGTTAAGCACAGTCATGTAATGTCTTGGAGAGTTTTATCCTGAAATTGTTTCATGTTTAGCAAGAAGTAGTGGACATGCTTTTGCCAGCATGCTCTGCTTGTATTTCACAACGTGAATTTATTATTTGAAAGGTGAAGCGATTTCTTATAGTTGGTGGAATGACAGCTGCCTGATATTGATATTAGTAGACTTCTCATCCTGCCAGCTGTTTCTAGTGAAGTGACCGGTTGTTCACGTATGATAGTAATGGATAACACCCACAGTTTCCTAAATGGTCAATATTTAGTAATTGTTCACACTTATATACCCAGTTTAGAATTATTTTGGATAGACACTGGCTGTTTTTAAGTTAAATGACAAAAAAGTATAAAGCAAAACTTTATTTTGAAAAACTTTGGTACTAAAAATGTAATAACTTTTAAAGGTTTAATAACTTGTGTGTGAAAAGTAATGTTTACAGAGAAACAGATAAACAAAAGTCATTTTGTTTTGATTTCCATAGTGTACTTTAAATCAGATTTGGTTATATGAATACATGCAAGGGTGTGAAGCTAAGTTTTCGTCTTTCTGTGTGTAAAATGCCTGACATTCCACCAGCATTCTGTTCATTTTTTGGTCTACCTAGATATCGCTTAAAATGTCCGTTTGCTGTGTCTCAAGCCACAGTGCTCACACACACACACTCACACTCTCCATATGGGGCCTCTTTTGCTTTTGTGAAACTCTCACTAACTCAACAAAGCCAGTTGTACAATCCTGTGTGTATGGACAGATGTGTGTTGGGATTTAACAGTCATATGTTGAACTTATACAGGCATGTTCCCTAAGCCATGTTGAAATGTTTGAGGCCCCTTGCGCAGTGAAAAGTCTTTAGGGCGCCAGTAGTAGTTCTGCATGACAAGAATCTCAGCGTAAAACTGCTCAGTCATGTGTTACAATGCAGGTTTCACAGATCTCAGTGCATTCTACAAATACATGCAACTTCTAACATTTTTTTTTTGTTTTGTCAGTCTGAGGTCTAAACAGGCATTTGCTGTTGATTAGTTAATTATGTATGAATTGTTCAGTGCTAACATTCAGGGTTTTTTTTTTAGTTCTATTCAATAAAAAACAAGGGCCTATAATGCAAACTTTGAACGCAGGTGCATTTTCCAAGTCCAGTGCCATTTCCTGTAGGAAGGTCCCCACCAGCTTTCACAGGATAGACTATTGTATGCGTTCTGTTCATCCACAGAACTTTCCATCTCTAAGTAAAATCTTGCAGGCTGCCATTTTTGAATAGAAGCTTCCATTCAAAAGAAAGATTTGAAATAGTTACACTTTTGAGTAGAGACATGAGGAATGAAATACCCTTTCTGGAATACTACAGCATTATCAAAGCCTTGTAAAATTGAGTGAAGGATCAAAAAATGAGGCTGTAGATGGAGGAAAATGGATAATGTGACTGCATAAAAATCTCATTGGGTAATTTTGTTGTGATGTAAATATTCTCTTCCGCTGCGGTCACTGGACTGATCACGTTGATGAGTACAACATTCTGGTGTCTGCCCTGATCTAATCTTCTTTTCACTGGGTCACACCCGCAGCCATTGCTATTGATCAAATAGGAGCTCACTGTTTAAGCCCCCCCTGGCCATGCATGTCTCTCTTCTAATCTCCCCCATTGAGCAACCTTCAGTGCCATCAGCTTGTAATTAACACACAGTGCCTTGTCATTTTTAATTATCAGCAGCTTTTCATCTTTGACAAGATCTTCACCTTTTAAAATCAAAGCATGCCACAGTTGCTCTTTATATTTACCAAACTTCCAGTACACGAAAAAAACATGTCTTTGGCTTCTCATGAGCCCTGTCTTTGTTTCTGTAGCTATGCTAAGAAAGATGCTGACCTGGCCGCCTCCCAGGCCCGGCTGAAGGATGTGGAGGCACTTCTGAACACTAAAGAAGCTAGTCTTGCCACAGCCTTTTCTGAGAAGAAAGGTCTGGAGGCTGTTCTGGCTGACCTGCAGGCTCAACTCCAGGAGGTACCACTGTCTCTTATTTATTCTGTCTAAGAGAACCTGTTGGTAGGGTTTGCTGCCTTTTTGTTTATGTACCAGTTTTGTAACAAATTATTAATAATCAAACGTTTCATACACAATGGTATAATGAGGAATAAAAGTATCCTGCTCTGAATGACATTACGTTCCTTTTGTGTTGTCAGCTAGAGGCAGGCTTGGCCTCAGCTAAGAAGCAGTTGGGAGATGAAACTCTGCTGCGAGTTGACCTGGAGAACCGCTGCCAGAGCCTGGTGGAGGAGCTTGAGTTCCGCAAGAACATGTTTGAAGAGGTAAATGACTATTTTGTCTGTACCTTTGCAGTAAAGAACATTTTCTTCCCCTAAGTAATACATGCTGTATTTATGCAGTAGCTTAAATTAATGATGCAATAGTAAGGGGATATAACCAAAGTACTTATGACTTGCAGATGTAGGAAAACTGAAAATCTCAATGGGCAAAAATATTTGCGTTATTAATAGCATTTTGTTTGCAGCTGGTGAACCATGAAATGGTGTACAGTAGACAGATAGTATTGATTCCATTGAGTGACATTTGCTTTCTGCTACCATCCCGTACAACGAGGACCTGCTGTCTGGTTAGGCTGGTTGAGTGAGCGTTCACTTGCAGACCTGGATGTAATCACATTGCTATTATAGCAACAGGAAATGTTGTTTTTCGAACCACATTTATAGTTCTATTCCATCATCCATATTTTCATCACATTAGGTCACAAATGTAGTACAGACGGACGTAAGAATGCATTGTGCTGTTTAGTAAGGTCAGTGCCAGAGCATCAGACATTGAGAAATGTCTGCAATGCATGCATATACAACTTGTGAAACTTAATAATGAAATGGGATTCAGGTTATTTAATGTTCATTTCAAATAATGGTTGCGTAAACCTTACCAGTCTTCGCCAGTTAAATGCAGCAAGTGAAAAGTGTTCGAGCACGACTGTGCCTTTTCCACTTTGCTCCAGTTTTCCACACATCCATCCACTATCGCTTCATTGTTGCTCACCTTTATTTAACCTTACTTCTGTTTACTCAGCGCTCCCTCCCCATTTTGCTTTGTACGTTTTAGTGCATATGACGCCTCCTATGAGGTTTTTGAACAAGCGGGTCCGTGTTGCGCTGCTTGTTGACTGACCTGTCCCACCTCTCCTCACCCCACCCACAGGAGATCAAGGACACCAGGCGCAGACACGAGACCCGGCTGGTGGAAGTGGACTCGGGACGCCAGATGGAGTACGAATTCAAGCTGGCCCAGGCGCTGACTGAAATGAGACAGCAACACGATGACCAGGTTAAACTGTACAAGAATGAAATGGAGCAGACATACCTGGCCAAGGTGAAGCACTTCTGTCACTCTTGTTTGGTGGGAAAAACTGTATGTTGTTGGCAGATGTGAATCTCTTGACAAGAACACAGAAGAGTGGAATTCAGATTTTTAGGTCAAAGTCAAGGTCAAGATTTTCCTTATCCTTTTAAACCCACTCTAGATTTTACACCATATAGAAAGAAAACCAGATAAAATGATAAATCCAGATTTCCATATCTCCGCTTATTGTTGTTTATATTTCTTTATACTTATTTGTAATGAATCTCACTTTTCAGAATGATTATACATCTAGAAACATGGGGGAACATTTAAATGTTGAGAAAGTACTGGGGGACATTTTTTTGTGTTTGTCATGGTGGGTTCTCATAATAGTTCACCCCTATGACTCAGCATTGACCACTCTGAAAGCAACAGCAGCTTTAAAGCATGTACACTTTCACAAACACACCATAAAATGAAAGTGTTTTTATTGCAGAATGTCTTTTTTTTTTACCTTAGATAAACAATGTTTGTAATAAGATAATTTGCAAAGATTTTTTAGGTATATTAAGTCAATTTGATTTTTTTAAGTTTTGCTTATTGATTATAAGGTGCTGTCTGGATCACTTGAATGATTTTAGCTTAAGATTTACTTGTTTACAAAATAGATCAAGATTTGCCTTCACACCTTCGTTGCACCCCATCTACGCTGCTACAGTTGCACTTCCTTCCACTGTGCTTTGCAGTTCCTTTTTTCAGAGATTAAGAACTTTTTCTGTGACTCGGTCATATTTGATCTGTCTTCTGTGCATTTTCAGCTGGAGAACACACGCCTGGCATCTGAGATGAACAGCAGTTCTGCCAGCATGGCTCGCGAGGAACTGAGGGAATCGTCCCTGAGGATGGAGAGTCTATCTGCTCAGCTGGCTGCTTTGCAGAAGGAGGTACGTAAGGCAGTAACCTTCATGCTCTCTGTCTACTCACACTGTCCTCTGAAGTTCATGCAAGGAAATGAGCTATGGTTCCTGTTTTATATGAATTGCAAATCTGCACATAATCAACTCCAGAACAGGATCCACATTGCTGGAAATATTTTGTCTAACATTGTTGAGAAAGTTGTGTAAAATGGTACTTTGTTGAAGCTTCAGCAGCTGTGTGGGAACTTCCTGTTTTGTACTGACTTTTAGCCCAATTTCAAGCCTTCGCTACGGCAGCAGTGTGACAGCAGGCTTTAGTGTTGCCAAGTACAACTTGGAAATTGTATTGGCACTTGTTTATATGTATTTGTGTATATGAATATATGCATATGTGTGCGTGATAGGGATTTGTTTTAACTTTCTGCTTAGCATTGATAAACTGTGACATACAGCTCATGTTCTTATGAAGAGCAGACTACTTGGTAAGTTCAGCAAGTCTTTATTGGATGTGAAAAGCGGATAATAACATTAAATATTGTAAGGCATTTTGCACCATTTTCTTTTCTCTCCGCCCTCACCGGGTATACTGCTTCATGTTGAATGGCTTTCTGCTTGTAAGATGGCATGATTTTAGGATTATTATATTAAGGCTTTGCAAGGTAGCTCCGTAAGTTCAGTGACATAAGGTGTGTTTCAGCACTGCAGGGCTTGCTGTGCTAGACTGATTATAGAGAAGGCGGCAGTTCAGAAGAAAGGAAAATATAAGAGAATGTTTAAAAAGACGGACATGTGAGGTAGACAGATTCGAGGAAATCCAGACCTGCAGATGTATGTCTGTGTATCTGGGTCATACCCTGGCCCTAGTACATGCAGAGTTGTTGTTTTTTTTGCTCCAACCAGTAAGTACCACTAATAACGTAGTGACATTAGGATGCAAGCAAGTATCCATACTCTCTGCCTTTTTATTTGAACATTCATTGTAGCATGGAATCTGGAAATAATCATTTAGAAAATTTCAGTGGTCATGTGAATTTTTGTTTATTTTTATTATTTTTTTAAAGTGTTCCATTAAAGTAATATGCACAACATTGAAGAAGAAATCAATCTAATTAATGAAATCACATACTAACTCCAGTAAGATCTAATTCAGTAGACATACTTTGTGTTGGGGGGCTGTAGGATTTTATGCTTGTGTTTACCTTTGTTTCAACTTTTCCTCGTCTTTGTTTGACCGTAGGCTCGAGGCTGGCAGGACCGTATCAGTGAGCTGGAGGCCGCTCTGGCACAGGAGAAGGACCTGAGCCGCAAGATGCTGGCAGAAAAGGAGCGAGAGGTTGCAGAGATCCGAGCTAAGATGCAACAGCAGCTGGAGGAGTACGAGCAGCTGCTGGACGTCAAACTCGCCCTGGACATGGAAATCAACGCCTACAGAAAGTTGCTGGAGGGCGAGGAGGAGAGGTCAGACGCATTCTCTCTCACACCATATATAGGTGATTTGTGGTGGAAGTGTTTCCATTGTCTTGCTTTACTGGATTTAGACAATGCTGTAGCTACACTCGCCCAACGTTGCCCTAAGTAACGAAAAGTTAATATAGAGCTTGCAACACAAATCCTTATAAAGGATTGCAACACAAATGTCTGCGTTTATACAGAACACGTCATGTGTGGAATGTAACTGGCCGGCTATATTTATACAATTTAATGATGAGTGCACTTACCTCAGCTCAACATAAGCTAAACCTCACAGCTTGTGCACACTTTTCTCTTGTTGCTTATTCTGTTTCCTTCCTGACCCATTAGACTGAAGCTGTCTCCCAGCCCGTCATCTCGTGTGACGGTGTCTCGGGCCTCCTCCAGCCGCAGCGTTCGAACTACGCGTGGGAAGAGGAAGCGCATAGATGTGGAGGAATCAGAGGCCAGCAGCAGCGTCAGCATCGCCCACTCTGCCTCCGCCACTGGCAACGTCTGCATCGATGAGCTCGATGTGGATGGCAAGTTCATTCGACTACACAACGCGTCCGAACAGGTAAGAGCTGGGAATGCAATCCTCAATATTGTTGTTAGATGTTAATTGAAAGGGTTGCTTGTAGTGCTGGGCGATAAAACGAAAAGATAATTATCACGAAATAGCTTTTCCTCGATAGAGAAAATAGATATAGTTGATATAAATTTGATAGCACTCATCGAGTCCACCTTCTGATTTCACGTGAAGTCAACGATAATTAAAACGGCGCCGTGCCAAACACTCGTATGGTTGCAAAAAAGTTCCAGCACACGTCAGTTAAGTAAGCGTGGTTTCTCACGTGCTAAAGCTGTGGGCTACTGCAGCCGTGCACAACAGTATGTTAGGAGACCGAGCGAGATAAAATAGATTAAAATGACGACAAGCAATACCGTTATAGAAAGACACCTCAATGGACACTGTGTAAGGCTCAAAGGACGAGGACATTGTTGGATAAAAAGGGTCCGAAGAATTCCGCAGTTTGGAAATACTTTGGCTATTTAAAGTCCGATATGAAGCAGAGTAGTGCACACTGCAAACTGTGTTGTAAGCATGTTCATACAAAGACTGCTAATAGTAGAGCTAAAACGGTTGTTCGAATTCACTAAAATACTTAGTTTAATTTATTTCAGTTGCTAAAGCATGCGCCGCTTTTGTTTCACACTGACGCGCAACGTTTTCAGTGGTGTGATCAAGACAAGACCTGATCCCTCTGTATGTGAAAGTATTTGTGAGATATACCGTGCAGAAAAACAGAAATAAATGCATGAAAACGCATAAATGACTTCTTGACTTTTTGACACACGCACTGCGCGTTTACATCGCAAAAAAAGGCATTTATGCGTTTTGTGAACGCCATTACTCACTAAAACGCTCCAGTTCAGTCCAAACGTCCCCTTTATTACAGACACAATGCATATTTTAGCTGATAAATAACCAGCGTTCTACTCACAATACAGCAGGTTACTGAGATTTTGCCATAGATTTTCCATCGTTTATTCCGGAATGCGCGCTTAGCGCTTTATAGTCACGCAGCTCTGAGGCGTGTGCGGGAGATTGTGGTAAATGTAGTTCTCCAGAAAAGCCAAAAGCAGCTCATTTTATAGGCCAAATTGGCTCAGAATGACCTGAAACTTCAGTATTTCTTCGTTTTCAATTGATTATTATGTCTACAGTAGTTATCTCTACAGTTTCAGCACTTTTATATGACATAAAGCTAAAAAAAACATTTCTACAGGTGCAAGTCAGTTTTCATCAGACTTCATGTTCAACTTATGTTTTCTTATCACAGTTAGAAATAAAAAGGTGGTTTGACAGTGATTAGACTTATATCGTGATATATATCGATATCGGCTGATATGGAAAAAAATATATTGAGATAAGATTTTTCCCCGTATCGCCCCGTGTCTTAGTTGGTTGTTTATTGTGCAGTTAGTCATATTTTAGTGTTGTATTGCTAATGCATGCTGCACTTTTTCTTTACAGGATCAGGCCATGGTGGGATATGAGATGACCAGAACTATAGGTGACACTTCTGCTACCTACAAGTTCACCCCCAAATATGTCCTCAAGGCTGGTCAGAAAGTCACGGTAAGTGTTTTTTCATCTGTTTTATTCCACTGTTCGTAGAGCTTTGATTGCACCCCTTTTTGATGTGTATAGTTCATTACTTTAGTGACTTGAGTTTGGGCCTAAGTGAATGTCTCTTTCTTGGCAGATCTGGGCCTCTAATGCAGGAGTGAGCTCCAGCCCTCCAACTGACCTCATCTGGAAGAACCAGACCTCCTGGGGCACTGGGGAGAATGTAAAAGTGGTCCTGACCAACCCAGAGGGAGAGGTAAGAATGTCTTGTTCTTAGTTTGTTATTCTCAAGTCCAAAAAAATATTGCACTACATTTTGACATTTTAATTTGATGCTATGTTGACAAGCCAGGAATTAAAGTAGTTTTTTGTATACATTTACCAATTTGAAGTAACTGGTTAAAACTGACATTACAAACCTGATCACTGTTTTGATGTGGTGAGGTCTGTACAGATTTTAAAACTGGTACAGTTAAAATTCATGTTTTGTGAGAGGAATGGTTTTATTCAGCATGCCACAGCTTTGATAGCATATGCTAGTGTTGTGAAGTGGCATTGTTTGATGCAGTTCCATCAGTAATCAGCAGGTGACAGCATACATGCCTTTTGCTGTGACTGACCCTGACGAGTTCTTGTCTGCTTTGCAGGAGGTGGCTGTAAGGAGTACAGTGTTCAAGACTGCCACAGCAGAGGAGGAGGAAGAGGATGATGAGGGAGTGGAGGTTATTGAAGAAGATCTCTTCCACCAGCAGGTCTCATGCACACTTTACTAGCTACTATAAAATTAGTTTTTAGTAGTTAGGCCTCGTTCACACGGACGTCATTTGTCTGGCATTCGTGGCGCCAGGTGAGCGCCGACTGAACGCCGACCGTTTTTCTGCTCATTTGAGCAAATCAAAGCGTCCACACGGGTGTTCAGCACCGGCGTTCGGGTGGCGTCAAATGCAACGCTGCATGCAACGTTTTCTTGGCGTCAAAATCCCGACGAACGCGAGGAAAACGACGCTATTGCGAACGCCAGTGAAATGCTATTGCGAATGCCAGTGAAACGCCAATCGAACGCAGCTACAAAAAGCAGCAAAAACGCGTATGGCGTTCAGAGGGCGTTCATTTCGAACGTCCGTGTGGACGAGGCCTTACAGTATACAGTATAATGCCAAGATTTTCATTTGTTATACTGTGGATGTTTGTTTTCTTTTTTGAATTGTTCTTACAACATAATTGTTTGTTTGTGCAGGTTCAAGCAGCACGGTTTCCTTAATTTTAGGCAGGTTTCCATATCTGGAGAAATGTGTTCTGTAATTGAAATGTGCTTTTCTGATTTAGATGTTTCATCTCAGTGAATAAGTGGCATGTGAGCACCCAAGAATTATTCTGATCTTTTGTGTTCATGCCGTTGCAGGGAGATCCACGTGCTACCAAGAGAGGATGCTCAATCATGTGAGCACAGCAACACTACCACCCTCCAACCCTTCTACTACAGCCAGTCTCTGCTGCCAACTCTACAACCACCTCAGAACTATTTTTATATCACTAGTGTATTATAAACTGAGTGAAACCCTTTTCTCCCTTTCTTGGGTTAGTTTTAAATGATTGTACACCTTTTTGCTACATTTTCTATTATTTTTTTGTATGTGAATTCAAAAAAGATGCATCACAACTTGCTTTGTATCAGCCAGAATTTAGTGATTAAGTGGAGGACTCTTTTTAGTAAGACAGCTCTGTGACGTTTAGGCAGCTTTTTTGCAGAATCACCCAGTCCTCCAGGTGCTGTGATTATTATTTTTTTTAAACTTGTGTCCATTATTAAAAATAGTATTTTAAAGTTCTCTTTATAGAAATGTTATTTTATATTTTTTCTAGTTTTTAGCCGGTGAGGTTAAGTATGATGGAATGTAAGTCAAACTGAGAATTCAGATCAGACCACTCAAGACACCATTTTCCAAGAGCAAGCTACCATATGCATTCACCTAGGTAATGTAGAAAGAAATACTTTGCAAAGATGCAAATGTTGCTGGCAGTTGGTGAACGCTAATCCGAACACCATTTTATTCAGTTGCATCCCTATTTGCGTCTTTGGACAGTGTTTTTTTTAAAGCCTGTACATTGAGAATGCAAGTCAGACAGCTTGCCACTTGAGGTCACTAGAGTCTTGGACTAATGGAGGAAGCAGAGAATTTTCTCAGGCTCTTTTGTAAACTGGTTACTCTGTATTTGCAGGCTTGACCGTTACACTATTGATGGTTTAGGAATTGATTTAGCCAGTATACACTGAGTATAAATCCCTACAAATGTTAATTTGAATATTTTGAGCCATTACAATGAGGAAGCTAGTATAATGCTCTAATTTACTGTACTTCACCAGCAGTTGATGTATGCAGTCAATAAATTGGCAACACAGGATCTCTTTCAGGGTGATAATGCTTACATTTGCCATTGCAGCAATGACCTGTATAAATAATTGCTTAAAGTTGCATAAATGCCATTTTATCCCATTTTGTCTCTTATATAACTGACAATAGTCTTATGCATCCTTTTTGATTTTATCTTAACCTTTATTAGAATTGTGAGTTGTCATGTCACTTGCATGCTTTGCCATAACCTTTACTATTTGAAAGGTAAAATAAATTTTTTTGGTTGAATCTAGTCTGTCTTGTGAAACTTGCTTGTGCACACATTAAGATGGTTCAACTTGACTATTCACCTTTACAGTCCTTTTCTGGTCACATTTTTATTACAGCACTTATTTACCCAGAAGGGAGTAAAGGGACGTTTAAAGATGAGAATATTGACGGGTTTGTGATGGAATAATTGATCTGAAAGTGCAGTGTTATATCACTATTGTCATCAATGAAAATAATATAGCAATTTCACTGCAGAAATCTTGAGTAACTGTACTGAATTTCAAGATGTTACTGGGGTACCTGATAATCATATGAGCATAAAAGAATGTCCAAGGACAAGCAACAGTGTAAAAAAAAAATAACGTGCACAGAACATATGAAGCCTGTGACTCAGGTTGGATTATAAAAAGGGCCTGCTATTGAGAACACAAGTAACCATTACCTTTGCATATTTTATTTGAACATCTGGCCTCTAGAAGTAAAACTTGTAAGTACAGTGAGAAGACAAAACCACTCATAATGCAAGTGTTGAACATTTAATAAAAGTAAAAGCAAGACAGTCAAATAACATTTTGCAGAAACTTGAAAAAGGATTTTAAAAATGCAATTAAATATGCCATAAGCCCTTTCTTTAAAAACACATCTTTATCTATATATCACCCAAATCCACAGTGATGAAATTTTTAACCAGATTAAGATTTTTCACTTAAACCTTTCCATGGACTGTCATTTTTTAACTTTAAAAAATCCTGCCTCGTCTTGGAATTTCAGTCTAGTGCTTACAGCAGAAGAGTTATTAGCTTAAGGCTAGTGGATGTGATTGAAGCTTGGGGTAAATATTTGTCTCATGCCTGCAGTCAATTATCTCAGAACTTGAGGTGACAAAGTTTTATTAATACGAATGACAATATTAACTTCCAAAATGGCTTGTAAAATATAAGCAGCAGAACCTTCTTGACAACCCTTTAGAATTAAGAAACCACAATCAACCAAATCAAAAGGCATTTTTAAGGAAACAAATAGTAACAGTGATCCCGGGATTTAGATGTGTAATTTTTACTGGAACAGCCCTTGTCACGCTGTGTTCCCTTTATCTCAATCTCTTCACTAGTTATTTTTTGGGGAAAAAATAACTAGTATTGGTCTTAAATGCAGTGCCCTAACGTTATGCATGACTTCATTTTTTCACCTGGATTGGCATACAGATGCATCAAGCATGTAGGACGAGACCTTCTCCAAATAAAATGAATCTGGCTGATCCATGCAGATGACGTATTTAGAAGTGTAATAAAACTATTTTTATTCAAAAGAATCAAATATAAAATAGTTGGCTTGTCCTTGCTGCTTAGTGCTTCCTTGTTAAGTGTCTGAGATGTACTGTAGAGCTCTTTGTGTTTTTATGTTACTTAATGTTAGCAACATACTAACAAGTTGAAAGGTATTAGCGCAGCTGGTCTTCTCCACAGCTCTGAAACACGGTCCACAGACTCATAAATTGTCAGTAGCAGAGTTTCTCAGTACGAGGCCATCAAATTCACTCAAATGTCCACTGCTTTTGCTCTTGGCTCTCACATTCAGGCCATGTCTCTGTGTCCACATTTGGAGTCCACACAACCTAAACAAAAGTGTCACACTATAGTTTCCTTTGACGGCCGTTTTCCTCGTGGCAGACCTGGCAGTGGCAGATTTCCTAGCGATTCACCGGGAGACTTGGGCAGCAGAAGGACCACCCTCTGATTGGTCTGACGCCATTCATTATAGAGACGGCAGTGATACCTGAGGGACACCTGTGAGAGACGGTTATGATGAGAGATTTACAGCGGGAAAAACCTCATTCCTCAGGAGGCACAAATAAAATACTAAGTACCATCTGGCTAAGTCTAGAGAGGTTTGCGAAAACCTGCTCAGTATGGCACACTGTGTTCAGGAGACATGCATTCATGAAAAATGTATTGCAGCAAATCTTTACGGCTGCTTTGTTTAGACACCTTCAACCAGCAATCATTTAATATGAGCGAACAGCTGCATTGAAGTGTGCTTATTCACATGCACAAGTAAACAAGGTCCAAATCTGCATAGCGCTTAGAAATGCTGCCAGCCACAAATAAGGGAATGTTTCCCCCAAGGGCTCTTCAATTCTCCTTAAACATGTGCTTAAAAAAACAAGAGGATGACCAAAATTATAGGTTAGTTTAGTCGATTTCTGCAGAACTGTGTCTGAAACCACCGTTACTTCTTAGTATAGTGTTTATCCCTTAGATGAAGAATGTTCAAGTCTTGTAGGGCCACAGTGTTCAGTCATTTTCCTAACACACCTACTAACCTAACTATGATTAAACTATGCAGGTCTCAAAATTTCTAGGACTAGAACTAGACACTCTTGGCTTTGCTAACATTACTATTAGTAATATTAGAAATGCACTCATAATCAGACTTTAAAATGCTTAAATAAGTATTTTTTGGTAATGCTGCCAGTGGGATAGAACCATATTCAAATCCATAACTGTAGCATTCTACCACTTGTCAAAGTCGCTCAGATTGTTAAAAGTGCTTCTGACACTTCAAAATCAAGGACAAAATATTCATTTACAGCCTAACATGTCCCACTCACACACCTGTAAAGTTCCATTGTAGTGAGACAAACAACATTATTTACTTAACCCGTCAGTTGTTATAATATTATGGCTAATGAGTGTATGTCTAAGCCAGTCATGCACACGCTAAGCATTATCTGCTCTTGTCATACTGACCAGCGTCCAGAAGAGGTAAATGGTGAAGAGGGCAACAGTGAGGGCAATCAAGCCCACAGCCTCCAGCCTGCTGGAGAAGTGAAGATGGTCCACAGCCCCTCGCAGACACAGCCAGCCTGAGATGGTGGCTAGAGGAGTGATCAACAGGAAACACACCATGTCTCCAAACAGTGTGCGCTTTTCTTGACGAAGACCAGGGTTACGCAGCCACTACAAAGAGACAACAAAGACAGGAGAAACAACAAATAAGAAATGGCTTCTGCCCTTCCAGAATACAACTTTAAAAAAAAAACTTCTAATTTCTGCACTTTGCCAGAAACTCAGTCTCCTTAAGGATAAACACAAACAATTAAAGAGGAATGAATGCATGCTGGTATCAGAGTTTGCATTGACAATTTGATCTATGAACATGGAGTTACTGCAGTCAATATGCACATAGTTCTTCATGGCTGATCATGTTATGCAGAACTAATCAAATCGCAAGCTGTGCACAGGAAGGATATAGCGGACATTAGAGTGTCAACACCATTTAAATGCGATATATGGAGATGCTGAGCATAAGTGGATTATTCGGCTTCGCTGTCTCTTAAATGGAGCCTGTCTGGCCTTGGACTGAATCACATTATCGTTTAAAATTAGCATATTATTTTCTTTGGGATCGAGCACAGCACAGAGGCAAGCAGCGTCCTTATAACCCCGAGATTCTGAGCTGAACTTCTTGAAAACACTGGGTTGGAAAAAATATCCTGTATTTTCAGACTTGAGAGCAAATGTTCTCGATTTGCGGAGAGCTGCGGATACAAAGTGTTTGTTCAAAATGTGGCTAGGCTTTGCCCTCTGTCACTAAGGGTGTAATTAGTGCCAAGTGAATATGTGGGGACTGTATGACTAAGAGGATGCTTAACAAACTGGGCTGAGCTGGGCCCCGTTGCTTTGCAATTAAGCATCGTAGTAACCTGACACGGACGAGCAGCAGGGCAACGCAAGCCAGACTGAACTATTACCGCCGTGCGCCTTTCTTTCTCAAATCTGCATGCCTGGAAATTTCTCTAAACGTGCACAAGTGAAAATGGGGACTTAATGAGCACATCTGATGCTGGAATCAGAGTAAAGATCTTTAACTAGAGAGTTTAAGTCATTAACATTGTGACAGCAATCAGGATGGTAGGCGCGACTCATTAGTCTGGGCTTCATATAGAAGCCCCAATTACTTATTTTAGGAAGGAATTTCAGTTTTGGATTAATGATGTACTGCAACAGGAATGCCATGCCATAAGACCAAAATAGATAACTCTGGTTTTATCAGGGTGAAACTTAAACATAAACCTGATGAACTGCAGTAACAGACCTCTTGTTATTGTCAGTTTTAAGCCCTTCAGGTTGACTACTCCTTCTGCCATCACATTCCATCAGTGCATGACAGATCCTCCAGTTACTGAACACACGTTCACACACACACACACACACACACACACACACACACACACACACACACACACACACACAGCCACATCTTTCAATTATTGCTACAATTTTTAGATCTAAAAAAATGCCAACCTTATCCTCAGTGACCAAAAGCAAATCTTTCCACTTTTTTTCCAAATAAAACATTTCTGTAAAATAAAGAATGGTGCACATATTGAGTCTGCGCAAAGCCATAGACATACAAAGTCATAAAGGGTTTCCTACATACTACATATTTTTGGGGAAAAAAGATAATCAAAAGTTGATATATTTACTTTTTATGTTTTTTCACTATCCCATCACCAACTGTAATCAACCATGACTAATCTTAATTCTAATTTCTTTCTTAACCCTAGACCTAACCTTAATCTCAGTAACAGTAATCTCAGTAATCATTTTAGCATTTTAAATAAAACCTTTACTTTCGAACCATTTTCATCGTGGGAACCAGTTGAATGTGCCCATTATGATTACATTCTCATGAGCTATTTTTCATCTGTGCTCTTAAATCTATCGCCTTCAGATGAACTCAGACTCGTTAACCACAAGGCCGTGTAACCTTTGTCGAGCTGAGGACGTTACTATAGAGACCGTACCTCCAGGAGGGGTCGTGCTTTGCGCTGCACACTGAACTGGAAGTGGCAGAGCTCACAGAAACTGGTGCTGGAGGCTGAGAGCCAGTGCTCCAGGCAGCTGCGGTGGATGGTGCCCAACGTCCCTGCACACTCACAGGGGGAGAGCAGCTCCTCCTGCCCCCCTCCGTCATGACAGATCCGACACATGGGTCTCTCCACCAATGGACTGCTGGAGAACAGAGCAACAGTGTCAGCAACAGCATTTTTATTGATAAAATTATGAATGCATTCATCTGCCTTAAGAGGTATCACATGACTCTGATTATTTGTACCTTTTTATTTACTACATGCATGGTCACCTCCGACTATTCATTTCCCTATATGACATCTAATCTTCTTATGGAGATTAGGTTTATTTGCTTTTCATAAACAGTAAGTGCTTTAGAAATGCACTGAAAGCGTCATCAACAACAGTGATGTCACTGCGTTTTGGCGAAAAAGAAGATTTGTGAAAAAACAATGGGAAAAAAACATTAGATACTAGAGCAAAAAACAAGAGAGAATAATCTGGTTCTAGACAGCAACAATAACTGTGTAAACAAGAGTCCTTCAATAACAACAAAAAAGGCGGAAAATTAACCTTAAAATGAAACAGAAAAGCCTTTGGTTCAGCAATACATAAGAAAAATACATTTTCCTTGTCACTATCAAATGATTTGCTGGGAGTGTTTCTTAGAAAGGACAAAACCATTTCAGAGGAGCAGGGAACCTATTAAAGAAAGTAGACAAAATATCAGAAAATAGACACACTATTCAGTAACTTAGAACATAACCATACTGGAAGTAGACTTTGCAATGTGGATCTAAGACCATTTTTGCAAGCCTGAAACTAATACTTGTGTAAGAGGAGCTGTTCTGCATCAGCATAAAAGTCAGACAGAGGATATTCACCATCAAACTGAGTAGGTTTCAAAACCAAACCTTAAGGGACAGGCTTCATGTGAACACGGACAGGCCATATCCTTTATGAATGAGTATGTGTTTAAGCCTTTAATAAAAACATTTTTAAAGTCCTGACCTTTTTCAAAAGTCCATGTAACTTTTACACAAACAGACCCATTAATTCCTCCTAATGAAATATGAAATATTAAGTAACATTTGACTTTTTTCCTAAATAATGAATTCAATCGACCAGTTCTTGCCATACTTCTCTCTTCAAACATACTTCTTTAACATATAATTACAAGCTTACTGCATTGGCAAAATTTCATGCATTACAACAAATAGAGGGTGTGTCTGCTAACACCAAAGTCTACACGCTACAGAGAAATGGCCCGGTCCTGGTGCATTATGGGCCATGTGCTGCCCAACCGCTGCCACTGGGTTCGTCTCTGCATGAGTGCAGTTGTGGCAGCTGTCGTTCGGTTAAAGCTCTCTTTTGTGAGGAGGAGCTCTCCGGTGGGGGTTGGGATGGAGGGTCGTCCGGGTCTGGACTCCGACATACAGAGCAGCCTGGTGTATCACAAAGCAGGCCGTCACACTCGCTAATCAAAGAGCTAAATTTAGTCTCTCCACAACAGGGGCTCCCAGAGAGCTTACTTGTTGGGCTTCAATGGATGGTCAGATGTCTCAAGGCTTTGATGGCATGAGCTGCCTACAGCTAGATATACTAAGAAAAGTTGATTATATTCACAAACTAAATGACTATTTTCTTTTGTGTATGTCTATTTAAACATAGCAGAGAGAGCACACTACTCAGTTCATCAAACTGATTTTAGCTGATCTTATCTCAATCTTATCCCATCTTAATTCAATCGTATTTTTGCATAGCATTGTACAAGATATTGTGAGAAAACAGCTTTACATATTACCTTGGCTTTGATAACAGCTTTACATATTACTGGGTCCAAGTCTAAGGCAATAATGGCACAATGGAAAGGAAAAACACCTCTGTGCTAAATAGGAAGAAACCTAAAAGGAATCATGACTTCAATTTTTTAATGTATTTTGGAGCATACAGGTACATATAGGGATAGGTGGATAGGTGCCATACCATCTTAAGCTGTTTTGATAATACACTCTGATAATTTTGTTGCAGTTAGAAATGTGAAATACAAGTATTTCATATTTCATGAACATAATTATAAAAGGTTAAATTATAAAAATACTAAAATTTCTAGGCAGTATATCAAATGCCCTCATTGTTTTTCCCCCGCACCCTCATCCATACCTTTGTTTGGCGTATGTTACATTGCTTGGAAGTGGTCCATCCTTAACTGACAGTTGCTTGCAGTACTGTCCCTCACTTGCTAGACTTGTGTCAGAGTCCATAGCTTTTCCTGGAAGGGCAGGATCCGAGTAGTCCAGGCTCCCCAAGGAAGCAGGTTCCTGTCCTTCAAAGCTCCTTAAAAGCTGAGTGTCCGACTGATCCATCAACAACTCAGGTAACTGACTGTGGATGCTCATTGTCATGGTAGCAGACGGTTGATGCCAAGCATGCTTATACAGCCTGTCCCATCTGAATGAAAAGACATAAAGACAGGTTTTGATAGGGGTCACTCGTTTCATATGAGGTCCTCAGGTCCAAGATTTATTTGACATTGGCAAATTTAGCTAAACTAGTTAAATTGAGGTTTTATTTACTGGGGAAAAAACAAGATTCATAGATTGCTAATAGCAACAATAAGGGAACTCAGTCTTAAAAACAAAGGATCGTTTCGATAGCTTTCATACAGCAAATCTCACATGTATTAAATAGAAACCTAATGTCACGATTTGGCCCGTGATCCCACACTTAGTAGCTGCCATGTTTTGTGTTCCTATGTTTGTATTTTTGGCTTGTTTGTCCTAATCAGTGTTGTGCAAGTTACTTGCAAAGTGTAATACACTATACATTACTTGTTACTGGTATTCAAATGTAATCTGCTACCTTACAATATTACTGTCTCAGAATTGTAATCGTTACACAACTTCTGGAACTTTTCAGTTACTTTCACCATAATAACTGTGAAGATATAACTTGACATTCTAATATGAGAAAAAATATTGCAGATCATTACATGCCCAGTAGATGACGATGTTTTGTAGCATAATGATTATGTGCTAAGCAGGCTACAAACAATATGATTAATATAACTGGCAAAATAAGGGCTCAAGAGACAATTCAAGAAACATTAACAGCCTAAAATGAAAAATGACCAGAATTTGAATAACATCATAATAGAGGTGGAATATATATTAATTCTAGGCTTGTTCATCATTAAACAAAACAAAACTATATTCCACATTACTGCTTACTATAATGAGAAGAAAAGATGCATTTTTCTTACGATTGTCATTCCTTTATTCTCTTTAAATACAAGAGATTCTCAACATAAGTCATGCATAATGCTCAAGGTGTTTTTTCAAATTGCTAGTGCTATTTCTCAACGTCGATAGTTTTTTAGGGTTCGGGCAAAGATTGCACTTGACTAAAACAGTCTTTTTGTCTTTATCCCTGACAAACTCAAAATAATGCGCAAACGCCCACCTCGCAAAAGTACTGTCTTCTGCCATCTCACCGGAGAAGCAAGCCTTATGTGATGCACTGTGCAAGGGGCTTAACTAACCACCAACAGGAAATACAACTCTCGCGCATTTCTTTTAAAGCACAGATAATTAATCTGAGGTCTCGCGGTCTTTTTAAACAAATACATTTTTGGTTAAAAGTGCTTTGTAACGCACGCGTTACTGAACATGTAGCGAGTAAAATATTACTGAAAATTGATAAGTAGTGCCTTACATTACTACGTTACAGCAAAAAGTAATCCGTTACTGTAACTCGTTACTTTTGTAATGCGTTACTCCCAACACTGGTCCTAATGTGCCTCACCTGTTTTCCCTCCCTATTGAAGTTGTCTTGTCAACTTTATCATTGTGCTGCCGTTTGCTCAGAATTTAGCTGGTGTTTCTAGGCATAATTTTCTAGAGATTTTTTGTTTCAAGGTTTCAAGACCCATTTATTTTTGGTATTGGTGATGGTTTGTTTTTGTTAATGTCCACTGTTGACTTGCATTGCATCCTGCCTCGTCCCTTGCCCTGTGCATGACATTTGTGTAGTAGCTATTCTCTTCAACATCAGGATGACAGTTGAGCAACATACAGAAACCAGCACATTTATTGCTCAATAAGCATGAGTTCTCCACTCCTTATTCAGGCCAGCAACAGGTCTCCAAACATGCCATAAAGTATCAGACATTACAGTGTCTCTCTTGTGGACAGCTGGCCAACAGTGCTTCCATTATCTCCCCTCTCAGTAACAAAGGGTGAAAGACATCTTTAACTTCCCAAGGCAGTAAGACAGAACGGCATCACCAATGACTCAGTGAGTCACATTGTCAGACTTCTCTCATCATGCCATACGCACTCGGTGCTACGCTCTGCTATTCCCCACGCCCTGATCGCAGATGCGAGAATGAGAAACACAGTCATCATTCAATCCACTAAAAGAGTTTCTTACTGGTGACAAGGCCTCTTTTAATAACTGACAATGTCTTTGCCTTTCTCAATCCTCAGGCAGCAGTTGGGCAAGGATTGACAAAAAATAGCTAGAGCTGGGAGGAGCGTGAGTGTCGCAAGGACAGGATAGATCTGTCACCAGTGCACCAGCGTGCTAACCACAGGTGGGGCCTTCCTGAATAAAAAAAAACAGTACCAGGAAATGTGTTCCTCAGCAACTCAAATCCATTGAAGCTGTGGTGACAAACGTCACATGTGCCGCACTCGAAGACGTCACGAAAGAATGAGAAGAGAATGAGGCTTGTTTATCAGTGTGCTGCAGCTGGGAGTGGTAGGCCATCATGCTTCCTCTTAGCCCACCCTGCATGATAGAGTCCAGTTGGCACACTGTCTAAACAAACTGATTGGAAGCCTTCAACTGCTTGAACATTCAGTGTGTGTGTGCAAAATGTTTCTGCTCAATATTCCCAATGTCACTAACCGGTATATGAGAGAGGAATAGAGAAGGCAAGAGACAAAGAGAATTTAATATAGACAAACTCACACAAAGGTATGGGGATGTCACGACAGGACTGGGACCACCCAAAAACCACATGCAGCTGCTCATTACATGTTATATCAGGGCAATCAAGAGAGCTGTCCTGAATGCAGAACAAATGCCTGCCACAATCTCAACAACATAATTAGAAGTTACTCATTTTAAAATGCTAGAGGTTTCAGTAATATAGGCAATGCATCCAGGTTACCCTTTAGGTAGACTATAAAATCTGTCTTTTAAGTTGACATTAGGTTGACAAATACGAATGGAAAAATGGAAGATTAGTTTAAATCAAACTCACAGCGCAATCAGATATAAAAGCATTGTGGCAGTGCAGATTAACAATATGTTTAGGAAGGTTTTAAAATAAGCGACCTGCCAAATGCATATTAGTAACAGGATTGGCTAAGGTCAAATAGATACTAGGATCAAATTAACTAATTATTTATACCATTGCAATTCCACCACTGCAATGCAAAAGAAAAAAAACAGCTTCAAAGACAAGTGTACCACAAGTTCTGTGGTTAAGCGTTTTAGACAACATGATGAGAGAAAAAAGAGACTTAGTGGTGACATAGATCCAGCATCATTTCTCTGAGGTGTGTGTGTATGTGTGTGTAGGGGCGTGTGTGTGTATCTATGTGTACCTCTTTTCAAGCTGACATAATCACGTAGACAGCAGCCTCAAGAAACTTCTTTTAGCAGCCACATTTGTGTAAGCTGGATGTTTAGTGCAAATTCATTGGAGGATGAGTGACAGAATGGGTTTCTGTTTTTGACTGGAGGGAGAGCTAAAAAAAAATAAAGGAAGAGAGTGAAATTAAGAAAAGAGAGAGCAAGAGAGAGAAAGGATAAAAAGGACAAGAGTGACGGAAAGCGAAGAGTGTCTCTCCCAGATAAGACTCTTAGCCTACTATGATAAACAGGGAGGGGGTTCTGCTGAAGCTCCATACCCTTGAACTATTCCGTCACACCTCCCACACACACACACACATACTCGTAAATGCTGACAGTGCAAAATGAGGTCTCTTGCTCTGTGAGAAATTTGACTCCAATCAGATCCATTTACTGTATAATGCAGCCTATGCTAATTAAAGCTGTCTGTTGATTTCTGCTAATTAGTATGTGTTAAAATGGTCGGCAATAAATAAACTTTTCACAGACACACAGTATGTTATGATGAATAAATATGACAAACAAAAATCATCTTCCGTTAGATTGTTTTAAGGCTGTGTTAATACACATATACTCAACAATATAATCATGTGGTACAACAGTGAGTGAGTGAGTGTGTGTGTGTCCGTGTGAACTGCATCGTGTGTCAGGCAGTGAAAAGCTGTTGGCATGTCAGGGCTGCATGCCTGTCACAGCTGTGAACTCCAGAGAGGGCCAGTTGGCCAAACAGAGCCGAGTTACACCAGGCTTCTCTCTTTCCTTTGACACGCTATGCATTTGCTCAGAGCTTGTAAAAAGGAATAGATGACACTTTATACATAAATAAGTCCATCAGAGAGTTAATGGGTGTTTATGGCCGAAAATGTATTCTTATGATGGCCATCACAAATTCTCTACTAGTGACAAGGACAAGGACTGAAAACTGTAGATGATTAAACTGTTTTGTCTTTTCACCATTATTTCAGTGATCAGATATAAAAATGACCCCAATAAAAGCATTCTGTGACTTTCTTCCCCTTTCTAAGTGGTCAATTAGTGGGAGTAATCACTTAATCAGGGCTGAGATCGCTACTTTGTCCTGTACACACAGGAGCTTTTAAGATAAAGTGCCATGGAAGGGGGTGACTGCACTTTCTCAAAGCAATGACTTAAGCTCAGCCATTATCTGATGATGTATGTCTCTATATTTAGGAGTGGACAATGCTGTGACTCTGGAGGCTTGTTCAAACAGTTTCTTTTAAAACTTAAAAGAAGAAATATATGTCACTTTATTCTAATGTGAATCAACCAGAGGAATGGTCACTGTAAGTGAATCCTCAGAACTAACCTATCATTGATTATCTCGATTTTTTAAAACATGTTTTGTGCCTATCAAATGTAATTCGAATCGGTTCAGTCTGAGGTCTCCTCTTACATTCCTGGGTCCTCAGCAGTGTGGGAAAAAAGACCAGAGACTCTTAAAAATAGCAGCACCCCCATCTTGAGACAGCCTATTTCCACAACCCCACTGACCACATCTAATAACTACCGACCAGCTTTCTCTGCTTCTCCCAGGACCCTCCACATCAGCAAATCATCCCTAATGGCTGCGTAAACCAGCCATATCTAAACGATGGCAGGGTGGTGAGAAGAAGGACACTGGTATGTTTCCATGAAGCAATCTGAATCTTTATTATGACCCGTGTCTTTAGGCCTGAAACAGAAGACAACTCATTCACTGACTCAGTGTGTATTGTGACAGCATGTAGATGATGACTCACGTTATTCCAGGCAGTAAACCAGCCCTATGAAAATTTCAAGCCATAAGCTTTTTTTGAAACTTGAAACTGAAAAGCTTGCTAAGAGTAACAGGTAAATGGTTTATGGCTCAAGAGGTGCTGTATTTGGTTTCTTTAAACTGAGAAATACTGTTCTTATGTGAGATTTGAAAATGGCATAACAAGCCCAGTGGCTTTTTCCATTAAGTACCAAAACACAACTCGCCCTCGCCCTAATACAGTAACTTCGACCTGGCTTTTTGGTAAATATTTTCTTTTTATGGACACAGGACTACAGCTATGACATTGTTGATATGAGTTAAGCCATGCCAGTTGTTCTGATATGGTTTGTCAGCAGCAATTATGCAGATATAAATATGTCCTGAACGAAGTTGTGGGCAATAGGGAACATGGAGAAAACGTGGTGGTATAGTGGTAGAATATTCAATTACAAGCCAAAAGGTTATTAGTTCAAGTCAGTCAGTCAGCCATTATATGAACTACTAAACCCCTATCGGGATTGCGGAGACTGGAGCCTATCCTGAGGCTACAGGCACAAGGCAGGGACCAAGCCTGGGTGGGTGCCAACACACACAATCACACCTTACATGCCCGATTTAAACTCGCCAATCAGCCTATAGTACATGGTTCTGGACTGTGGGAGGAAACAGAGAAAACCCTCGTGAACACAGAGAGAGCAGGCAAATTCCAACGGCCCTACGGCCCACTTGGGGATCGAACCCAGGACCTTCTCGCTGTGACGTGATGTGGCAGTGCTAACTCCTGTGCCACAGTGCCGCCCTAAGTTCAAATCCGGATCCATATTACAACCAGTGGAGACTGTTGCTGTAATCCGGACATGTAACTAGTTCTGAATAAGAGTGTCTGATAAATGTCATGAATGTGAATTTGTGATTGCCAAACTGGAAGACAACAATGGCAGTGCTACAGTGTGGCACACAGTCTAATGATGTCCCATCCTGGCTTTGTTGTCAGCTGGGTGAAAATCAGGTCAGAATTGAGGATTTCTCTCTTTTGTTTCAAAGCTTGTCTCTTTCGAACACTGATAAGCTACTATAATCCTCTCAGTATGTTTTAATCCCCGCATACCAGTGCTTTGGATAATTACTGTTTTCACCAAAACACGCATCCATAATACCCTAAAATGTCTGCTTATGTAGTAATAAAATCAGCAAAGTGAAATGCACAAACATGTTTAGAAGGGAAAATAATTCTTATGTTCAAAATAAACACGGATTCCGATAGTTTACCGATAGTATGCCTGCTAAATAAATGTGTTAGCTCTGGAGTTAGTAAATTATACTGGTATAAAGTACATTAATCATTTGGTTGAGGGGGTACTTAATTGCTGTTTTCTCTTTCTATTGTCCACTAATACACAACATAATCAAGAAATCTCAATAAATAAATAAACCCAGTTATTATTATTATATACAATATACCTGGGTGATAGCATCAGACAATTTCATTTCAAGGCCATTATTCTTGTTTGTTGTTTGTGCATGATAATGTGTGTTATTCACACTCAGTATATGATGATGAAGAGATAAACAAAGTCAGTGTTGGAGTGGTAAAAAAAAGAGCATGTCTGTCTGATTAAATCTGAAGCATTCAAAACAGCTACATGAAGCTCTACACAAGAGATTTTAGAAGTGGGAAGAAGAGGTTAACGTCACAAGCCAAACATTACATGATGTAAAAGACCCTCAATATGAAGAGCTCAATAACGTCAAGCCAAAAGAGGATTATAGTGGCTTGAGTTCAACAGTCCAACAATATGTTTGTATCTTTTAAAGTATATAAGCAGGGATAATCTACACCATGAAAAATAACAAAAATAATGTTTTTTTCTGAAATATATTATGCCATCACTAAGGCCATCTGCCTCTTCAAATTCACCTTCAAAGAAAGGTATACTGCTAACACTGAAACAGAGCTCTATAGGCTTGAATACTGGGGTAATTTACAGAACAAAGAGGAAATCTAAAAGATACTTTGCATGGTGTGATGTGACTTTTGGTGAAGCTCAAAGAAACTGACAAATGTCTTTGTGATACTGAACTGACAATCCTCTCAATCTTATGACAAGATCAACACACATTTGAAAAATGTTACCATATGAGCGTCATTACCATCAAAGGCTTTTAGGGGCAGCCATCACATACGTTATTAGCTAAACTGTTTGAAACATTGTATCCCCCCGCTCATGAAAGCACATCAGTTGTGTGGGTTCACTAAAATGTGACTACCATTTGTTAACAGGCTACCAGTTAATGGCTTTACTACAGTGGTATAAGCCATTTTCTGAAAAAGCATTATTAGGAAATAATAAATAAATGTATTATAATATTTATGAGAATTGGAAATAGTAATTTCAGTGAAATTGGTTAGGGTTAGGTTAAGGTTAGGGTTAGGGTTCCATTGCAAAATGCTATGCCTCTACACGCCAGGTCAAATAAAATGGTAATTTCTGTCTAAAAAATTATAAAGGCTAAAAGTGACTGTTTGGAGGAACCCAGGATTTGAAAGCATTTTACAAACTTTATATACCTTTTATTCATTTGGATTGCTTTTTTTATTTAACAAAAATAAATGATATTAGCTCTGACTATAATTACACTTTTTACATTTTCATTTTGGGCTCATTTTAGGTACCACAGTCTACAATGTGAGCTAGATAAGAGCAGTCAATTCATGTTTTACTATTGTCTGAGTCCTTGAACCATCATACTGACTGACAGTCTCACCTTTTTCTCTTGCCTCAGACAGTGAATGGTACTCTGGTGCATGCTGTACTCATCACTATTATGCAAGGGCCTTTTCATTTTCCAAAATCAATCCATCCGTGAGACAACCATGCTTACAAACACATCAAATCCTCAGCAAGTGTATGATTATGTATGAATAGCTGGTTGCCAAAAGGAGTCAGCCTTACCATTCTCAACATGCCTGCTTAGTAGGAAACAGACTGCACAGAAAATGCAGCCTGCCTATTCAAGCAACATCACTGACAACGGGACGTGCTTATACGCTTGGTTTCCTCCATCCAAGAGCAGGAAACAAATGCACAACAAAAAAAAGAGGAAGAGACACTGGACAGGATGAGCGCACACACACACACACACACACACACAATTTTACAACTGTTGTTAATCAACTATTTCTGATAAGATAATAAGAAAAATCTACATATTCTTTATTGTCACTGACTTTACCCTGAAGGCCGTATGAGATTAATATATGACTTTGCCCTATTTGATATATCTGTCACATTATCACTTCAGAGTAAGACTAATACCCGAGTTTAAGGCAGAATTCCTAAATACTGCAGCTCAAGTATTTGTTAATCCCAAGTAACAATGCAAAATGTCTGAGTTTAAGTTACTGTACTGCTACACACCTAGCCCTTTATACTTTACATTATACACAGTCCATCTCAAGTTGGTCACTGTTTAGTCACTGACAAAAATAACTCTTTGTACAGTCACGTAAGATCTTTACAACTTCAGAACCATGGTAGACAGATATCTACCCAAAAGGCAGCCACACAACTACCGACCATTATATCTAAAACTACAACTGATTATATACACTTGAGATTACTTCTCATAACCTTGTATGAACCACAATGTTAGATGCAACATTTTCAATGAGATTTAAGCCTTGAAGAAGGCTCAGTCTTCATAAGTGCTCGTGAAAGATTATTGCCAGTACCTTATCCGTTATGTTGCTATGATAATCTATTGCTTTTAATTCAATGTCATTTCACTATTGCTGGTATATTATCACAAGGATGCACTGTGTATATATTAATTTATGGCTCCAATAGTCACACTTTATGCTTTAAAAATAAACTACTAAATATTACTGGACAAGCAGATCTAAGCAATACCAAACATCTGAAAATGGATAGTTTCCAGAAACCTTATCACAGCTACCAACTGACAGTAAATGACACCTGGGCATTGTTTCTTTCACACCCCATTTACTTGATTACTAAACCTAAGAACCCATTGCAACATTACTACAAAATAATTGTTTTATTTGCATAGTACATGCCACATGAAGTGCGTCAAAGTGCAATCCTTGTAATTAAACTTCCTCTTCTCTTACTTTCACTTCGCTCTCTTTTAACACATGAATGCTGTGGGTGTTGCATGTGAACCAGAGGAAATATAGTACTCTGAAGATAGAGAAAATACCCAAGGAACTGACAAAACAAACAGAAATAACGCACTACTGTCTTTACAAATGTGCTCACAACACTGATAATGTTATTAATTCCCTGCTGTGTATACCACGCATACATGTCAGATTGGTTGATGCACTGTTGTAATAAACATTCAGATTTTATTACAATACCGTTAACATAACGTTCTAACGTTACGTTGTTAGCATCGCAGGTTTTTTTTTTTTTTTTTTACATAAGTTTTCTTTCATTTTGCCGCAAGACAAAACGCAGTAAGATGAAACTGCAACCTACACGTCCGTCACGGTGACAGTCAAAACACGTGTTAAGTATTAATTGAGTTGGCTTATATGGAATTCCTTACCTAACAATGAACGTGACGCGCGTTGGACGCTCCGGTGAAGTCAGTCACAATACAGCAGTCTGGTTCGTAAAGCGTGTTGTTGGTCCGGACGGGGGCATTAACTTACACATCCCCGATCTCACCACAGACATTCCGAATGATGGCTTTAAACAGCCAATCATTTGCTTATGATGACAAAATGAGACACCGGTGGGAGGGTCTCTGAAAGTGACATCTCACAAGCGACCAAATCTGCTTCTCTCATGGCCCCGTTACGCCTTACGTGATGCACTTAGCACGTCTTCTACAGAATTATAATCATGCATGTAATTTAAGAGTAGGGAGATTGTAATGTGTGAAGAAGAATTCCAATGTTCAATTCAAAGTTACGCCCATGACAACAAATGCAATGTATAATTAACAATGCTATGCATAGTATAACATACTGAGTATGTATATCATATACCCATGTGCATGCATATCATGTAATGTATACACTATATTTTTCAGAGGAAAAAAAATCTCATGTATATCTTGGGGTGATCGTGATGGTGAATTTTAAGGTGAATTCTGTTTCTGCATATAATGCACTATACATATATCTTAAAAAATGACCTTAACCCAGATTTACATGGAACTAAAATAACAATTAACATATTTACATTTAAATTAACATTTTTGTTGTATAGGTATGATTTTTATTTTTCATTTTGTGTGAATTCTGATTTCGAGAGTTCATGTTAAGTATATTTTTAAAAATGAGAATTTGAAATGCCTTACTTTTTGACGCAGAGCATTACACAGGACGTGAAAGCCTTTCAAGCTATCTAAGACCCTTCTTAGGGAGTAAGAAACCAGTCTGAGGTGCACCCAGTCACTTTGCGCATCCTGCTGGTCGGTTCACATACAGCACTGCATGAACTACAAAGCTTGATAGCTCGTTTTTTTATTGGCGTGGTTATGATATTTACATAGCTAAAAAATTGTTTATACGAAAAACGTTACTGATTTACCACAAAGTCTGAGATTCTAAACAATGAAATAACGCTGCATGAAGAAGTATTAAACAGCTTCTCTCTCAGCTTTTATCAGGTGCTTTTCCAAGATCTTCGTGTTTACGCGGTGCATCATTAAAAACTGTCCATTTAGATGAAACACTGGAATGTCAAATTTGTATCTGTCGCACCACACTCTGTTTTCAGGGAGGGTAATGTCAACTTCCTGCAAAACAAACTTAACCAGGACAAACATGGTATAAATGGCTGGACAATAAATAAAAATGCAAAACAATGCATAATGTCTTACGGATGATCTTACTTACTCTGTGTTTATATGGTTCAAGAACTTCTTTTGCTTCATCACACAAGGGACATGGATCCTGAAAACATTTACACATTTACAGACCTTTTGAGATGTGATAATAAGGCTTCAGCAAATCATTATGCAATAAGATTCTATTCTACCTGTCCAAATAAGTAGGTGAACCAGTTATTAACCTAGTCTGCAGGGGAGCTGAAATGCTGAGAAAGGTCGCTACAGAAAGCCAAGCCCACTAAAGCAAAACAGGTTGAAATCTTAACAATGACAGTTTACGTACACTCCTCTTAATTTTTTGATTGCTGAATGACAGACGTGCCTGACTATAATTTTTTTTCCCAATATGTGAAAAATCTATAAGCAGTCAAAGCAGACAATCAAGACAGATGCCAGAGTTTGCTCTCACCATAAACAAAGACAATAATTCAAACTAGGCCAGTAACTGGCTTAATAAACAGGTAGAATGAAAGCCTGAAAGGTGAATGACTTGCTGAAGAAAGATTTTCACATTTCTGCCACATTAATTTAAACAGTGGCAGGTACCCACCTTGGTAAATAGAGTTAAAATTGGTAAATGCTTCTGTGAACAGAAATTCCTAAAGACATGATGAATAGCCTTTGTTTGAAGAAGAATCTTGCATTGCAACGTTATCATGTCTGCAAAGAAATAATGGACGAGACATGTTATGGCTCAACTATTTAATGCACAACTACTGCAGGTATTTCATGCACTGCAAACAGTGTGGTCTGTCGTTCCACGTGCAATTTCCATCAGATACTTCCCACTTCAACGTGACGTCGGCAGACAAGCCTGTAATGTTGAGACTAACCTGCACAGAGTACGTCGTTTATTTACGTCGGCTATAAAATGTAACACACTAGGTTAATCTAGAAGAAATTAGATCAAGTTTTAAAATGGGAGCCCATATTGCGTAGGCTGGAGTCCACATACGCAATTACGCGGTTGCAAGAAATATTTTTAGCCCGGCATGACGTCCTATGTGCGTTTAAAAATAAACCCCATGCATACTCATTAGATCTAGATTATAAAAACTGCAACCTGCAATTTTGCTCAATGTTGACCACCTCACGGTAACATTATTTTTTTTATTAATTAGAAAATTAGCTACGTGTTTTGTTTCTTGTATCCTCTCACCTTAAGCTGCTGATAAACGGCGTCGTGCAGGAAGTGAGGCCAGAGCGCAGCGCCTCTGCAGCGGTTTATTGGAAGACGGATGTGTCGCTTCCGGTTCAGTTGCGCTTTTCTATTTGGCGAGTGACACGTCGGTCGTGAGCACGGCTTATGCGCTAAAATCAAAGCGAATATTTACAACTGTCGAATGTATAGGAAACAGTTTCCTAAAATGAACCCAGGTATACGTGACTTACCGGTGTGTAGATCTCAGTCTGTGCACAATATATATTCCTTACATGTCTTCATACAGGCTGGGATTAATTATACGGTTAGGTAGAACAGTTGTAAAACGTTTGCTTACTTAACAATAAAAGTTAAGCATGTGCCTGAAAGTCTTACATTTGGAAAATTAAAGTTTCAAGTCTTTTATTGCGTAGTTTGTATACTGGGAAATAAAGCTGCATTTGTTTACTGCATTATTTTAATTAATTTTTCACGAGGGGTTGTCTACAATGCAGGAAAAAGCATTTAAGAATACCAAAGGTGATATTCGTATTACTTTATCATATGTTTTGTGCGGGAGTAGATTCTACAGTCCAGACAAAATGTAACACGAAGTGCAACCTGGTGCAATAACAAAACTGTTTTCCTGAATTTTCACAATTTTGTCCGATGAAACATCTATTACATAACTCTCCTAGATGGGATACGCTATTTTTGTAGCATAAATCACACAGAAGACGGTACTACAGCAACGTAAACAGGACGTAATAGCGACGCGGTGCGCATGCGCACTTTGCCCGGGATTTAACATCCGCGTGGAATTTGTTTGGATGCGCGCGCCACATGGGTCGCTGTCCGAGGGTCCGGACATATGCGGGGAAAAGGTAGGTGTTGTTTTAAATAATTGCTTAGTCAGTTATTCTTTCGTATGTGTTTATTATAATGAAGAAATTTTAGACCTTAACCATAAATTATCTCTATAATTTATTGTATAATTAGTATTAATTATAACTTATTAAACAATAATAAATACTATTGCATACATGCTGCTGTTGCGTTAATTTCCCAATACTCCTTTCGAAGCTGCAGAAATGTGCAGCCCCACAGATGATTACCACATTACAGTTCCACCTCTATATGAGAACCTAGACGATGAGAAATATCAGCCGTTTCCTCCACCCCTGTCTCCGGTTGTGGCGAGTACATCACATTGGGCATGCTCTGCTTCTTCAAGTCAAACAATTGACTGCCATCAGTGTAGAGCAGGTAAGTTAGTTACTGTACAGTTATTAGTTATTTTGTTTTTAAAATTTACACTGGTTCTACTTTGGAATAATATAGGGTAAGTTGCTATTAGTAATGTTGTAATAGTGAGAGTAGAAGCCAATATAACTCCATTTGAACTTAAGAAAAGCAAGAAAATGTGTTAAATATGCAATATAATTTTGCAAACAGAATGCTGAAAATGCCAGTGCTTTGTTCTGTTTGCAAAGTATTTTTGTACCCCATAAGAGAACATCAATGAAATTGAATTAATAAATGTTCTAAATGTGTTTTTCTTCTGGATTGTTTGCAGATCGAACTGGCTGTTCTTTCCTGTCTCATATGGAAGAAGAGCCAGTAATGCAGAGGGAAGTTGTACACGGTGCTTTGGATGTGGAAAGGCCAGCACAATGCACACAGTTACAATATTTTTACTATATCCTAATACACAATGTACAGGTTTAACGTATTAAAAATGCCATGCCAGATCTAATGACTTATAAGTAATCTTTTTTTCTGAAAAGACAGAATTGTGTGCAATATGGATATCACATTGTATTTAAACATATATGTAACGAAACGAACGAAAACACTTGCTCTTACTTAAAAAAAACCCAAAACAAAACTATGCTTGATTTTGCTTACTTCATAGACTTGTTTCAGAGAATGGAATACCTGCTCTGTGGAAAACTCTCTGTAAAACATCTTTCAAAGGACAAGGGAATGAGGTGAGCATGTTGACAGCAGTTTAAAAATAAAAATATTCCCAGATGGAAATCTGGATCCCGGTGCACTATAAAATGATAAGCAGTAGACATGTCATGCAGTTGTATTCTGCCTTTCTTCATTTGCTGGGACCTCTTGATTGATAAATAGTCTTGTAGTCACAATATCCATTTCCTAAGAGTTTACATCTGACAGACATGGGCGTTTATTAAAGGGAAGGAATTACAAGGCATTATGTTTCATGAATGAATGTGTGCTTAACACAGGATATAATGTCTAATCTGTAAGTATTAAGATCTTGAAATTTACGCACTCCATCCGCTTGTCGGAAGCAGTCCATATGGTGCATTTCCACAGCGCAGCTGCTATCAGGTGCATTATTAAAGAGGATAGAGTATTAGCTTTGGATTGAAATAACTCCATGGGATAATTGATACAGAGTTAAGTGAAATAATATGGCAGGTAGTAAGTTGTTCTGGTGCATCACTTTCTGAGGATAGTTAGAATGTTCATTCAGATGACATTTTAAAAATGTGCTTAATTGTGGATTAATATAGGTACAATTACACAATAGGCACAATTACAAAGCATAATCTATTCATTCAATCCAGCGGCGCTGGAGCTCTTTGTTCTTTTTTACCCAGTTTGTGTGTAGATGTCATTAAAGGTAGAGTTCAGTGGATTAAGGATATATGTTACACACTGGTCGTCTCCAAGTTTTAACTTTGCTCTAATTCCTAACTTGCGTAAGCACTAGATCCAGGTGAGTGATGCAGTGCTAAGTCTAGTCTGTTGGCCTGGGAAGGTGTCTGTCCTAATCCTACTCTGTTCTCACAGCTGTTACCTATGCCCAGGAAAGTGAAAGCTGCTGCCTCACTCCAAAATTACACTGACCCCATACATACGAGAAGGATTATGCTCAAAGCCGTAGTCTAGTTTTAAATAGAGCCAGTTTGTGTGTCAATCACTGAACCCCATGTGCTGTTATAGGCTTAGTTTTAAATCTTCCCTCCTGATTGGTGGGCCATTGTGTCTTTGTGAGCCCAACTTGATCATACAGCTGTGAACAGCCAAATATTCAGTTCTCTACTATTTATGCTGGGGTTAGAACAAATCTTTTCAGATATAGTGATAATGTGATCATGTCAGTGAAAGAAAGCAATATCAAACTACAGGATCATTGAACACTGTTTTCTTCCAGATTTTTTTTTATTATGGTCTACTTTAATTTGTTTAATCTGTCGCTTTAAATACATAATGGTGACATGACAGCCATTAGCTCTCAAACTATTTACATCCAGCAACATTGCTTTCCCTCAGTGATTGTGAGAAAACTTCTGTGTTGATCAAAAGTTTAAGAAACACTTGCACTAACATTAAGTATTTGTTTTGTGATAATTGTGGGCTAATATGAGGTATCCTATGAAACCAACCAGGCAGAAGATCTCAACATTTTACTGAGTGAAATTCAGCAATGGGGCCAGCAGCTGTACTCAGAACAGTCTTTTGAAACTCTGATTAGCCAGCTTGAAGATGTAAGTGACCATCCAGCAGTGAAGGTATGGTTTTGATTTTTCAACTTTGCAGTACAAGACTTCATCAGTTATGTTTAGTGAAATAAAATGTAAAGTGTGTAGAGTGTTGAGTTTTTTCTTTGACTTTACATTAATTCTCACCAGCAGACATGTATCCAGGATTTACTTCAGAACAGCACACTCCCAGTGTGTTCTCTGTCTCTACCGGACCACATTGAAGACATATGTAAGTAAGCATTAACCACACATACTGACAGAAAGTTTTTTTTCCTGACTTAGCATATATGTTATTTTTCATGCTTGACAAACCCAGGGATAGTTTATGATTTGGTCAAGATGTTTATTGCCATTAATTTTTTTTCATTATTATGATATAAAGCAGGTTACACTGTGGAAGATATGATCAAGTCTGAGAAAGCAGTAGAGGATGACTCTTGTGTAAACTAAAATTCCAGGTCCTCTGTCTCACTCAGTTCAAACTCTTCATTCAACCATTTGTAATAAAATAAACAGAAGTAATTAGACTCTCTCATCTTGTTCAGGTGTTGCAAACGTGTTATTTTTGCACAGTTGTGAGAGGAAGCTCAAGATAGATCAAGACAACACTGGTGCTGACTCAGAGGATGCTGTCAAGATAATCTGGTGATTTTGGATGGACCGATGAGGATTCATTCATATCCATATCTATTGTGGGTTTATGAGCAGGAGGAATTAATACCTTTGGGCGAACACCTACAAAAACCTTAGGATAATCATTGGTTTGATCTTGAAGCCTTGGTCTTTATATTGATTTATACATGAACAACAATAATTAACTTGTCTCTGAAAATTAATATACAACATAACATGAACAACATAAATTTAGCTGGCTACTTTTGAGTTTGATAGAAATGTTCCCATATCTGCCAAATGCAGTAAATGTAAATCAAAATCCTATATCCAAAAGTGGACTGTTCTGTCCCCTCTTTTCTAATATGAGAGCATGTTTGTTAAAGCATGTGAAGACTGTTACAGATCAAATAAAATATCACCCCTTGGTTGTATTCTATTTTATTGTCTTTTGGAATTTGGATCATTTAAGTGTAATTTTTATTTTTTCCCCCTGTAATTAGTAACTATAATTACTTTAAAAGTAACGTGACCAACACGTTACCTGATTAAATTCCAACACTCACTCAAAACTTGACCGTGGGTTTACTGTTTGAGCGCTAGGTGGCGACATTGAGCTGTCGGCTGTCGAATAACTGGCGCATAGGGTCGGTATTTGTTGATTGCGGACAAGACATTTAGTGGAAAATCCACAATCAAAACATTAGCATACACTTGAAGAATGTAAATAGGTTTGCATGCAAAATATCTACTATACATAAACGTTATTAGACAAACATTTTTGTCATAGATGAAAAATGTTTTCTCATTTCCCCCGAAAGCTTTTAAAAAGTATTACTTACGCAACATTAATAAGTGGCATTTTTTAAGCAAAAATATAAATATATATAAATATCACGACAAATATATGCATACAGTATGCCGTAAATGTGTAAAGTGCCCTTCTTCTTCCTCCTCTTTCGGCTTTTCCCTTCAGGGCTCGCTGGATATTGTAAATATAAATAAAAATACGTGTACACAAAATCCGTGAAGATAATTATAATAAGAATGACTATGCGAATTATTATATTGATTTAATACAGGTAACCCAATCCAAACGAGGTTCCAACATTGTCAGGTTTAAGTTTTAAACAAAATACACCTGCATTACATAATGTTACAGAGTGAGGTTTTAAACTCATCTCTCCTGAGTTTGGCATTCTAATTGGCTGTATCAGCAGTGACGTCATGACAACAACCTCGGCCGTGTTTTCTCTCTTCATCCGCACTGTCCCGTAGAGAAGTTTGGGATGCTGACACGGCGCCCGTGGACTTTGCTGTGAAACTACAGCACTTAGCAACCACATCGCAGGCTTATTAACATTCCCGATTTACAATTAGCTGAAATCTGCGGATACTGGGGATCTGATGTGCGGAGCGTCTCAACTCAGGAACCTGCCGTTAGAGAGAGTTTAAGCGTTCCCAGAGTGGATCCATGAGTTTGGACCAGTCGAGAAGTCACGCTTAGAACTGGTGAGATGTAGTTTACTAATTTATTAAATGCATCCATGTCATTTCAAACTTTTTGATGGAAAAAAAAACTGCCTGCTTGATTTAAAAAAACCTTGCCTTACTTTAATTAAATAATATCAATTTGACGAATTTTCTTTAACACTTTGCAAAGTGTTAAATTATTCATTCTAAGTCATGTAATCATGAATAACATGTTAATCACTGATGAACTTGACATTTCTTTACATTGCTCTCATGAATATGTTCTTTGCCATATATGTGTTTTTACCAGCCTACCCAAATGTTTTAATGTGAAAAAATACTGTAGAAATAATCAGATTTTTATACTGTAAGGATTTTATTCTGTAAAATCTTGTTGATGTGCTGACGTTTCCAGGCCACAGTATTTCTAAAATGTTACAGCCACTGAACCTGTGTAATAGATAGATTATTAATGTTGATTTAACAAGAAGAATGCACATGCATTATTGGATTAAGCCATGTCCCTCTATTCTGTAGGGCTGAGCTATTTTCATGCAGAAAATCTAGCCAGTGCCTTTAAGGCACAGTGGCACAAGAGAAGAGTCCCTACTGTGTAAGGCTTTGTCACTCTGTGAGCTTCACTGTCATGTGACTGGTTTTGAATGGAGGAGCGGAGAGTGAAGCCTGCGGCCACCGACGAGAACTTGCACTTTGACTACTTTCAGCATGTATTTCTGAGAAAGAAATTCTGGGTGGCTAAATGTAGGTGCTATACAGTCCAAACGTACAGTGTTGTAGCTCACTCCACCTCAACCTTGTTTTCTTGGTAGACTGATGTGGTGCATCATAATGGCTCTGCTGCACCTTAAGAGTATTGTCCACTCACATCCAGACCAAAACACATTGTGTACAGAGCAGTCAGGCTTAATAAAATCCAGTTGTTGTTCAATCATATATCAAACAAAAAGAAAGGGACTTGTCATTTCACCTGTCTACTTACTAATGTAACTATGTGAATTCAAACCAGTGCATTCTACACCAACTCAACTCCATACTGACATCAGTTTGGTCTGATAGTTTGAGATCAGTTTGTATAATGTATCTTGTGAACAGTTGGTTTTGGTATTGTGTGGGTTTTGTGGATTGTGAGTTATTATCACTCTGAGGAAAGTAGCAGAAAAATAGACTCAGGAGCTGTGTTTTAAAATTTTATTTTATTAATCTTTTTCACCTGAATGAAGATATAAATTGTCTGTATTAGTCTTGGCCTGCATATTGATTTAAATACATTGACCCTGACAGTGCTATTATTGGGATGCAGTTTGTTTGGGAGTGTCAGCATACCCCAGCTGGTTGCAATAAAAACAACATAATTCCCTGTCATAATTAAAGGTTCTGTCATCGTGAACCCATTTTCCAGTTTTTTGGAAGATAAAAATATGCCAGCCTTGCAGATGGTATAGTTTGTCTTGCTTTAAAAAAAAAAAAGTAGACTGGTTGCTTTTCATAGGACACAAAAACATTGGATTGCACTCCTTGCACATTCTAACCTGTCTGAACAACTTGCTCAATTATTGGAATAGTCTGGAATATTACAACAAAATTACAAATTTGCTTTTAACAGCTGATCAAATATTCACAAGAGAAACCACATCAGACATCCTAGCTTGAACAGAGCAAAACAACAAAAATAGCCTCAAACAGTTATGAAAATATGCAATCCTATCAGCTTACTAAGAAACAAATGTGAATCCTCTTGTGCAGAATGTAGTGTATACACATTGTTTATATTTTCTTAGTGTTTTATTCACACACAGTTTGGATCTGAAAGTTAAATGAATGTGGTTCTCTTTTCACTTTGATAAAGCAGATGTTTCTTGGGGCTGGAGAAGTGTCTTGACTGACAGTAACACATGCCTACATTTACTGGCTAACTTAGCGAATGTGGGGGGGAGTCAACAATCTACAAAATCCAGAATGTTCAACTGCTTTCACTGATGCTGCCAGAAGTGTCCTGCCCTGATTCCTGCATTGAATGAATGCTTAAGTTGCTTCATCAGTTTTTTCACTACATGAATAAACATAGCATCGCCCAACATATATTTTAGGAATGCTGTTTTTGAACAGTTATTGCTGTCAGAAAGCTGGTCAAGTTGGCCAAAATACGTTGTTCAAAAATATTTATTGTGGATGTACTTTGCAATAATGATGGAGTGTTTGGCATTTTATCTTGTTATTTGCTTTAAAAGTGCTAATAGAAAACATCAGTTTTGATATTTACAAGCAGCACCATCCATCTTGCTGTGATTAGGCCCATCCGGAACATATTCTCTGAATGAACCACAATCAGCGCTTGGGATGAAGTCAAGTCAAGAGTAAAATACAGTGGATGTCAACACTTTTGGCAGATTAGCAACTGTCATCGTTATGCCTCATCACATTGTGGTTGATGCATATGGTGCTTGTTTCTCCGTTTGAGTCAACATGATGAAGTTCTTTGTTGAAGGACTGAATTCGTTTTTCGGTTAATCTCCTGTGGTGACAACTTGAATCCAGTAGGAATACTATGAAAACCTGAGTCCTGTAGGTTGTTCCTACTTCTGGTCATGTGTTGGTGTCGGAAGCCACTTGCGAGTGAAGTGGGTAAGGCTGTATTTCCTTTCCAGGCCTCTTAGTGCTCTTAAAGGCAGTAGACGGTGATGTACATGAGTCTAGTAGACACAACGCTCATTTCCTGACTCCTAGCCCCACTCATATCACCCCCAAATTCTGTCTGCAGCTTGCACTTGTCTGGGGGGCCCCAGATTCCTTCTGTATGGGGCCTGTGTCTGGACGACTTAACATTTGGTAAAACCATGTTCTCAAGTTGGCAACAACAGCATATGGGCATGAAAGCTCATGCTATCCTTACAGTAGAAATACTCATTTCTATCCATTCTATGAATTGAATTACAACTTTGGATTAACTTCCATTAGAAGTGTTTTGCTTCTAGTAAACAGAGAATTAACAGCTACTGTTTTTTGACATCTTGCCCACTGTCAGGGGGTAAGAATATCATCTCCTGATGCATGCGGTAGACACCACCTGTCCCCTTAAACAGAAGACTGCAGACAGTTTGGAGAAAGAGCAGTTTAATGCAGTGTTCTGTTGAGTTTTTAATTAGCCCCCTGAGTAGCTTTGCCTGGAGTTCACCCCTCCCTCACTGCCTGCATGCTCTGAAAAGCCCAGGCAGCAAGCAGCTTGTGACTTGAAAACTAATTATTCTGGGAGAGTTTTTAGCAGAATTGTGGCTTGAGGTTACACCTGCTTCTGTTACCATTAGGCAGAACAAATGTTAGCAGAATTGAACATTAAGTGTTTTACACATGGCAGTTGGGATAGATTCCCAGTGGAGTGCCTTGTGTACTTGTGGCTGTAATGACTGGTTTGACTTTGTCACTTTGTCATAAGCTTGCGGATATTTAGTGAGGGCTTGGCCTTAATACTGAAGGGCCGAGCAATGTAAGAAAAAGTGTAAACTCTCTCTGCCTGTAAGCTGCGTTTACCAAATCATCTTCCACTTTCCCAGTCTTCTCCATGTGAACTGCTAAAACAGTCAGGAATTAGATACAGGTTTGCTCTGTATGCTTCTGGCTTTCTGGTTGTTCCAGAGTACTATGCTAATGCTGATGTGGGAGGTGAGATTGTTTTGATTGGATTGAATATGGCACTGGGCTTTAAATCAAAGTTCCTGTGATGTGAATGGATTGTTTTTAACAGAATGAACAGGGATATTTTGTGTTTGTAGCTTTAATGACAGCAGCAAATATTAAATGTGTGCTAGTTCTTGAAAATAATTCATCATTTTGCTATACAGCCAACGACCAATAAGAGCTGTCACTGTAATACAGTGCTAATGTTAAGCTTCTCTCTGACAATGCCACCAATGCCAATTATTAAAGATTCTGTTATTTTAATTAGGTTTAGGTTTTCACATAGCTTTTTATGTTCTGATAAGATTGGAATATAAACAGCAAAGCAACACACACAAGCATGTAAGCATCTCAGATCTGAGAGCCAGACACTTTTTTTTCTTGGAATGAAATGTCCTCATAATGATTTTTTACTTTTGAACACTGATATGCACCACCACTCAATACTCATATGTTGGAGAGCAAATATTTAGAGATGGGGCTGTCTGTCCATTGTCTCAAGCTTGGAAGCACATCAGACAGAATGGCCTCTGCTTATAAATGTACTCCAGGCTGCTTATGTGGGCTCCGGCTTTTCTTATCAAAATCTTCTGGACAACCCCAGATCCCCCCCCCCAGGCGCCTGCCATGTATGGGCCTTTTCAGACACCACAGCAACACCCTTGTTTGTATGACCCCCCAGTTGTTGAGGGCTTTGCGGGTGCAGCTGTGTCCAGTCAGCTACGTGAAACCGGAGTTGTGTAGTCCTGGTGCTCCCATCAGCTACCTCGCCCCCTCAGAGTCGTTTTTCAGGAGGTCGTGCAGGTCCTGCCACAGGCCCACTAACAGCCTCGTTTAGATGCGCTGTGAAAACCTTACCGCCACACGTTGGTGGCGCGTCATTGCTATTGTAGTAATGCAACTCCAGATCACAGGAAACAAGGCTAAGCCGGCTCTGTGTGTTCAGCAGACTCCATAGACGTGGAAAACACCTGCTGAGTAAATGACAACTGAAAGTTATGGTAGAGAGTGTGTAGCAAAAGAAAGCAGATGACAAATCTTTCCTGGTTCTTCAACAAAATAGTAATATTATTTTTTTAGTAATGGTATTTTTATATACATTTTAAACATTTTTTCTTACTTTATTCTGTTCCTGTTTGTCTGCATGCTTGTTGGCTTGGTTGTAAATGGACTTTATGCACCAGTCGGTGTTGAGAGAAATATATTCATTGCAGCCTGTAATTTTTGTCATAAGTTGTTCTCCTAAAAAGCCATACCAACTCATCTTCTGCAAAAGACACAAAAACATGCCAGCCCAGCCCTGTGGTCTTTGAAATTTCTAAATGCTTTAGAAGGATTCCACAAAATGAACTTATAAATTCTGTACACAAGAATCAGTCACAGCTGATTAAGGTTTAGGTAATGTCTTTTAGACTCATTAAAAATAGATCTAATATCTCCATGATTAATGATTCACAGTAGTCCACAGTATTTTTTCAGGATATTTAATGAAGTTTGATTAGTTTATATCTCTTTTAAAGAGATTAAAGCTGTTTTTCAAAAGTGTGAACATTTAAAGAACAAAAAAGAAAGACTGTAAAAGGAAAGAAGTGTTGCTCAAGAATCTCATTTTTTTCCCCTCCAGCACAGCAGGAGCTTTAATGCAGGTTTCCTGTTCCGTCTCCAAGTTTCATGCCTGTGTTTTTTTAACTTAGTTGGCTAGGATGTGACGTGCCTGCTGATGCCAGAGGCGCATTGTCCCGGCTCTGTCGGTCTGACACGAGGGATCTGCTGAGCAGCAGAGACAGAGCTTGTTTCAACATTGCCATTAGACCAAAGAGGGATCTGATTTGTTTGAGACAAAATACTTCCAGTGTGTTAATGACATGTGGCCCGTCTGGGGCAGAGAGTACGATGTTGGCTCTGCCTGTAGTGCCACACTCTGTCCTGTCAGTCACATGAAGGCTGAGCACAGGATGTGGGAGAAAGATCAGAGGCAACTGTACTCTTTTACGCGCTGGCAATTGCGGGCATACATCAGTTCTCTCCATTGCAACAACCCTGTTACACGTCACTGGAAACAAGTTAGAAGGGCTCCCATACTTTCTAGTATACATACATAAATACATTGTGGTTCCTCTTCAATGAGTCGTCTATATCTGATCAGCAACATGTAAACGGTTTATTTGTGTTACTGTCCTAAGTTTATGCATGTGGTAGAGGACAACATCTAACTAAGAAAAATTTCAAGCATATTTAGAAACGTGGTTGATACTATAAGGTTGAGGGTGCTGTAAATATACATGCTTTGTCTATCACATTTTAGGAAGCCCATAATGATATGGTGTGTGAGTATGGACTAGTTGTTTTGGGGGGAATGCAACCCAGATGCCCTGCAGTGGAGCTGAGAGCTGGGAAAGGCTGGGAAGTGGGCAACAAAAAGAACAGTGTCATGAATGTGTTATTGAATGACTGTAAGGCTTTGTTTTTAATTTTCTTCTAAGTAAAACAATGGAATGACATGTTATTAAGAAAGCTTTTGTTCTTACATTTCTTTAAATATAACACTTCTATTCAGAGAACAGGCTTCTGCAATGGATCTTTATTCTGTGTGTGTGTGTGAGAGAGAGAGAGAGAGTTTACAAAAAGTGTTAAGAATTTATTTTTAACGAAATATAGAGCTGAAGTTTCTTTTATAAAAGGCTTAGCTGGAAGTATTGACAGATGAAAAAGACAGCTTGTGGCATTTTGAAGAAAGCACAACAACAATAGGCCTCTTCATACCTTTTTCTGCTCTATCTTAAATTGCCACCACATAATTGTTATTAGATTATAATAAAGTGTGGAGCTCAAAATAAAACCTCTCTCTGTAGGCCTGACTACACACTGTAGCTCATTTAACATTTCATTTTGGGGTTCATCCAAGGCCAGCTCTGTAGGTTTCTTTCATTATTAGCATTCCCTATTAGGACCAATAAGGTATTCCAAGAGTTTCATTTTCAGCAGCTCATAAAAACATGAAAAAACAAACACCACAAGCAGATTTAAAAAGAGCTAATAAAATACAGATGTTTTGTGTGTTTTTTTGTAGTCAAAACTTTACATCTTATTAATACTAATTTGATTTAGTTGTATATCATGTTGCTGATAATGTAATCATGCTGCTACGTGCTTTTGCAGGTCATTGAGCATTTGGTATGCTTAATACTGTACAACTTGTTTAAAGTAGACACATTCTTATGTGTGTTGAGTTGTAAATCTACGTTTCTGCTTTTCAAGCAATAGTGAGTGCAGGCAAGTGGTGACGGTGCATAGCTGCTTATGTCATTATTTCACATTCATTTCATGTAGCGGATTCATTTTTCAGGTTTTTTGGGGGGCTGTAACTATTGCTCCTTATTCCCATTGTTGGTGAATCACTTGTTAATCACAAGCAACACTCTCTTAAGTGTTCACTGAAGTGACACTTGAAAAACAAATGTGTGAGCAGGATAGGCATCGTGACCTAAGATCTAGACTATAGCACTGAGCACTTCTCCAATGCCCAGGGTTAAGAGAGAAAGGCATGATAAGAAGATGAACTTGGGATGTAAAATGAACTTGGGACAGAGAAAGCTGGGTGTACAAAATCTCCAACTGCATCAAACGGTATCTTCAAAAGTGAGTGTAAAGAATCATGTTTTAGACATAAGTAAAAGACATTACATTTAATTTAGCAAAGTGTATTTTTCAGCTCAGAAAAGCTGAAAAGAGGTGTGACCACATGAAAGCTTTTAGAACTTCATCCAAAATAGAAATTTTTCAGTGTAAAAGAAAAAAAAGGGGTAAAGTACAATTTAACTTATTACGTTTTAAGATTACTCGTTGTATTCTCCAGCTTTCTCTAGAGTACATTTTAACAACAATGCATATTTCATATCTTTGTTTAAAGTTGGTTGGTTTTTAAAGTGCATTTCAAAAGAATGTGTTTGCGGATGTGTTTTTGTTTATATGTATGTGAGTGCTTGGGAGCTTTCAAGTTGCAGTAAAAAGCTGAATGTAGGAGGTAAATCCAATTTGTATTTTTTTTATTTTTGTCTCCTGCTTCCTGAAGTTGTTACCTACAATGATGCTGTCTCACCTGTGGCCCTGTGGCTCTGTCCTGGTGGCCATAACATGCTGCCTTCTGGGAGTGACGTCATCACTGAACCTGGAAGACCCCAATGTGTGCAGCCACTGGGAAAGGTAACAACACACAAACACACATATTCACAGGTATAGATGTATAAATTATAATGAATTGTATACTTTCAAGTCTTCAGTTTGTTTTTCATTTTCAGACTTTTATTTATATATTACTTATGAAGTTGAAATGAACTTCAGTCAGAGTAAAACAGACTTAAGAATATTCACCCCGGCCAGTGTACACTGTGACTAAACTATATAATCTTATGGCCAGTTAAGGCATGAAATGTGTAGAAAGGAACAGAATGTGACATATTCCTGATGGCGTTTACAGCAGAACAACTGTCTGGCACAAAGGCAGTTCATGTGCTTTTATGCTTTTTTAATAGATACATCTTATAGAATGGCTTTATTTTTGCCTGAATGCACCCTACTGCGATGAAAACGGACACAGCATTTTGGACAGTGCTCAGTAGATCAGGAATAAATTGTATTTTTCATTGCAGTTTTTTATGATATGAAGTCTTAAACAAACTTTTGATTTCAGTGCTTAGTTGTATATCACCTTGTAATAAATAAATTATAATAGCTGTTCATTGTTATATTGGTATATTGTACCAGTTATCTTAACACAGTCTCCCAAATTGAAATTCATAAAAAGCCAAATTCAGAACTGTTAACAATATCATATCTTATACATTCATTTATATGACATGCAGCAAAATGCACTTTAATTACTTTGTTTGCTTGCCAATCTAGAAGCATCTATTTCTTCTAAAGAAGAAAAATATAAGACAGTGATGTTTACAGATGTACGACCTTATGCAGATGATATACTTAACATACTTTACAGACTCACATGAATCTGTTTTACTTTGTTCTATCCTTAATCATTGTTGCATAACAAAGTGATGAACTATGTATCTGGTCTCATATACATACACCTCTGGTACATATGAAAGCACATCCCCACTTTGCAACACAGTTTTAATAGGCAGAAGATTTCTATGTCCAAATTAAGGAATGGCTTGAGAATCCATTAAGGCAGATTGAAGAGAACAAAGGTGGAGACCGATTTCCCAGCTAGATTTACTTTCACTGGGTAATGTGCAAGAACAGCTGCAGTTTCCTAAGCGCCCATGAAGAGGGAGACCATGGAACAGTGCCCGAAAAGAGCCAATGTGACCTCACACTGGACCCTACATCCAAGTCGGCCTCATTTCTTGTTGGGTAACATTTTAATACCAACTTACTAACATTTAGCCACCACTGTTCAGGCAAGTTTCTGAATGCCTCAAAAGGACATTCTGACAATATGGACCCTGAGCTTGTCATAGATGACACGTTAGTCCTTAGATGTAGATGTGATAAACAGTAATCAATGACCTCTTTAGTAAGGTCATACAAATCTGGATCGCCAGGTTTAGGGAGCAATCTGTCAGAGCTTCGGGGTAAGTACGTCTGTAGTCTGCAGTCTGCAGTCATCTTAATGGTTTTGTAGACAGTCATGGTTGCATCATTCTTAAAATTTTTCATACTGTCATTACAGAGAGCTCTAGCATAAGATGAATGAAGCAGATGGACATTGAGAAGGTCTTTCAAAACTTTTCAAATGATAACTAAACTGCTCCTTCTTATCATAGAGGGCCGTGACAAGCCTGGAGTCACAGCCATTCCTTCATGATCACAAAGGAGCAATTATCAGTGCTTACTGCTACATTGGAGAACTATTTAATTGATTTTTTGTCAGGCAGTACTGAATATCCACATCTGACTTTATTCAGTAGGGGAAGTTTGAATGCAGCTGATGCCAGCAAATGAGAATAAGAACAGGGTATGAAAATTAAAGTGATATGAAAATGAATTAATGGCAATTTGATTCAAAATCTTTTACATTTAACTTGCTGTTAAACTTAAGCTAAATTAATTAATATAGTTATCGAGCTCCCTGTAGGGGTAGTGTTATAAGTAGCATACACAAAACAGCAAAATGCATTATGCTCATGATTCAAGTATTTTTTATATATCTATAACAGTTCAGTTATTTCATTGTTATCAGTTATCCGATTAACCCAACAGCATTACACTGCTATATTATGTGGTTCTAAAACACAATTCTCACATTTGTCTCAGCATCGTACTTGTGCGATGAATGTAAAAATGGCAACAGAGACTTCACTTGTAGGCCACCCACGCACAGTGGGACAGTGTGGGGATTTGTCATGGGCTGTGATCAGTGGGAGAAAATCCGTTCTTGATACGTGGATGCCTAAATTGTGTGCCCTTATTAAAGCACTTAGCCTGTGCTCTCATTAGCCACTTGAGTTATGGGACCACACATGAACCGTTTAAACAGGTGGCAGATTTTAAGTTCAAGTGTTTGTGTGTGTTTGTTTGTGTTCTCCACAGCTACTCAGTCACTGTACAGGAATCGTATGCACACCCCTTTGATCAGGTCTACTACACCAGCTGTACTGATATCCTCACGTGGTTCAAGTGCACACGTCATAGGTGAGAGCATAGCATCCCTCACCATTTGCAGAACAAATTCTTTATATTAATCCATATATATTATTATTTTTAACCCCTGCCCTCTAATCAACATGAAGTGCTGTCACTGACAGCCATCTAACTGGCAAACATAAAAATATTTTTTCACTGAATAGCAATAAAGTAAACTGGTTGTTCATTGTTTATCAATGATTTAGTTCAACACAAACCTATTAACATTATCAGTTAACACAAGTTTTGTTCTGTTGTTTTAATCATATCATGTTCTTTTCTTCACAACTCCATTGTTTAGGGTCAGCTACAAGACAGCTTACAGGAGAGGGGAGAAAACCATGTACAGACGCAAGTCTCAGTGCTGTCCAGGTTTCTATGAGAGTAGGGACATGTGTGTGCGTAAGTAAAGTTGTCCATTAACTTGATTTTTACTCATGGACACCTGAATACAGTCATGAATAGTTAATAATGAAAATCAATGAAAACTACATGTTTCCAATAGAACTTCGTGATGTACAAAATCATAGATCATGATGTTTTCAGAATAGCCCTAACTTTAGTTTGCCAACAAAACAAATTATTTAAACCCGGTACTATCAATTCCAGCTCTAAAATGATTGTCTGCCATATGCAGCACTTATTTTTAGAGAAATTGGATGTTTAAAGATCATATGTTACGCTGAAGGTAGACTCCACTGATTACCTTAAATCTTCAGTGAAATTATGTTTTGATTTAAAGCTTTAATATGCCTGAGTGAATTAGAGATCCTGTCCATGCCAATGTGTTTCAAGTTGCCTGGATTGTGGAAGCAAGTTTTGGCACCTCATACTGTCCATTAACCTCTTCAAATTAGAAAAAAGAATGTCATTTCTAAGCATGAATTCATGCTTCTTGCACCAGACTAAAACAATAACCTGATAAAAGTTGGTTACCAGTTGGTGGATTTTCAAAAAACCCCAGCAACAAACGAGTAATCACTGCCAATTTAAATAAGAGGAAAATTATTACTTTTGAATAGTTGTCAAATGATTGATTTGTTATATAAAAACAAAGATTCTAGTATTAAATGTTCATATATATAAATGATTGGTAAGTCATTGAACATAGTTTCAAACAACTTTTAAGAATACTTTTATTATGAGTCCCATATTATAAAAATGGCTTCTTTTCTCATATAAACATGTCTGAGGTTTTCCTTTCATTGTAGCATTATTGTGTGAAACTCTCTGCAATTCTTGAAATATGTTGAATGTATCAAGTTGTGCCAGGTCAGAGAGGGGTGACTATGGATATTGAATGCAAACATGTCTGTGCTGGCAAAGAGAATGATAAAAGTCTTTATCTGGGATGAATCAGCTTTTATATCATAGTGGATGTGAAAATGTGACCCCGTGTTGTTGAAAAGGGACTTTCTTTGGGTCCTAAAAGGATCTGTTGTATGTACAGTCAACCGCAATCACATGGTCCTTCTCACTCCCTCTGTTTCCGCATCATTCTGGCAAAATACAGTGAATTTCTACTGAGAATCGCTTCTTTTTATAACATGATTGACAAAGAGTTGATGAAACTGGCCAGTAAAGCTCAAAAACTAAATTAATTATAACCAGATGAGTCAAAGTAACTGATTTCTTTAAATCATTGTAGTAGACTCAACAGCTGAATAGATTCATTACTTGACTTTTGACTAATCACTGTACATTATTTAATATATTGTTGTATATTATTTTAGCACATGATGCATCAGTGCATTCAATGTTAATGTAATCTTTACTCTGTTTATTATTCTTAATTCATTGATCCTAATATCTTTGAAGGGTATATCTTTATTGTTACCTGCACATGAACTCTGATTTTGTTCTGACGTTGATCTGGGAAATTAACACCCACTGCTAACGCAAACCCATGTTCCCACTCTACTCATGTTTACAAACAGTCCCATCCTCCAATTAGCTCCAGTTTCTCCACTGTGGGCCAGCGTTCATAGCCGAGCTAAGGATGTAGCGGCTTTAAACGCACATCTTGCTCCAGTTCGTGGAAAGTCTGCTGTAATGTCGTAAAGCTGCGTGACTTAATGGATTGGTTCTGGGCCCGGTGTAGATCTGTCTTCTGTGTTTTAGCCTCTAGTAGGCTCATTCACTTGTAATTGCATTGTTGCTGGCTTTTTGACATCATTGTAAACAGATCCATCAATATCGGTCTTCAAAAGGTTACTAGCTTCTGTTCCTAAGCGTTTATCCTTTAATGTTTTTTAAAAGGCCCAAAGGTTTTTTTCCCAGTCCAGGTTGATTTGCAGTTTCTTTTGGTTTTAGTCTCTCTATTAAGAAGGTTTGCATGCTTTTGTGCCTCTTGTTTGGTCTTCCCTTTCATTTTTCTTTGCAGTGGTGCAGTTTGTTTGAAGGAATGAAATCTGATCTTACTTTCCCTTGTTTTCTCTTTCTCCCCTTCCTCCCCACCCTCCAACCATGGTGAATCCCCCTCCAGCCCACTGTGCTGAGAAATGTGTGCACGGCCGCTGCGTGGCCCCCAACACCTGTCAGTGTGAACCCGGGTGGGGAGGAGCAGACTGCTCCAGTGGTAAGTCCTCCAGCTGTAGCTGTCTGTCTCTATGCACACCCACGTCTCTGAACCCACAAACACACATACACACAAACACACACTAGCTCATAATCCTAGGCCTCTTAGAAGACCAACACACAAAACGGAAAGCAAGCAGCTTGACGCCAAAGGCTTTGACTCTTACGCAAATGGAAAAACTCCTTAATTGTGTTCTCAGTGTCACCATTAGATCTTTTTACTTGGTTTTTACTTTATAAAATTGTATCACCTTATCACCAGAGCAGGTCTAGTTGCCAGTAACTCACAGCTTTGGTCAGTGTGTTGTGATGAATGTTTATGACTTTTTGATATCAGCGTAACATTCATCTTCAGTGTTTTTCCCCACTTTTGGGCATTATTGGATCGTTTTTAAGGTTCAGTCTCTTGCACTGACATGGTTACATCATGGTTACATTAAGCTTGGATCTGAAATGGGCAGATTCTACCACATTTATAAACTTTTCCAGACATTTCTGGACCCTGATTGAGTTTTGGATGGGTATTTGTAAATGCGTTCCATTTAACTGAATTCGATGTGTCTGGCACTCTTTTTAAGGGTCTTTTAAAGGGTGGGGGAAATGATGGAGGTTTTGTATAACAGTTCTATAATGTTAAAAAATAAACCTGCTGAGTGAAAATTTTCACTCTTCTTTTTGTTAGTTTTACCAGCTCACATGCTGTCTGAGGCCAAGCACGACCTCTGTGCCCTTGTATATAGATTTGATGTGGGCCTCAGATGAATCAGTGGGGTTCAGCTCTGGGACTGTGGTCCGATACCCGCCGTCTGCTGGTCTTGTGTTTCAGGGTTTTAGTAAAGGATTCATTGTTATGTCTGCAGCCTCTCTTTGTCCCTCAGGAGTTAAACAAGTTCGGCCAGTCAGTCTCAAACGAGTGATTAGATGAGAGGACTGGTCTGGGATTCATTGTTAGGAAAGACCGAGGTAAAGGGATACAGACACACTTGAAAATGTTTGCTTGCCTTGCTAGCCTGCTGGCATTTTCTGCCACTTGCCTGTCTTACATGTACGATGCAACAAATGCTACAGATACTCAAAAATTAAGATTCAATCTTTCTCCCTACTTTAAAATGTTTTGCTTGTGATTGATGAGTGCTGTTTGTTTTCATACTTGCCGCAGCCTTTTTATTGACTGGAACACACACATATACACAGAAACACATTCACACAGAAGCTGCAATAAACATGAATTGACTCTGCGCATCATGGATCAATATTACTCACTGGATCAATATTACTCACCTCAGGCAGCTCATTTTTGTAATTGTCTGGTTGAGCGTGAAGGCTGCCCTTCCTCATAACGTGACTTGCTGTTATTGTTGTCAGTCCCGCAAGGCCTTGACTTCTGTAATACTAATTGAGTGATTTTCAAAGTGATTGATTATATTCCTCACTTGGCAACATGGGGCAATTCTTATTGTCATACTATTCTGTGAGAAAATAGTTTAGGATCGACCATAGCCTCTTAAAAATGTTGGCCCATATGTGCCCTGTTGTAACACAGAAAGTAGGAGTGTAGGTCTGTTTTAGAAATTTAGCGTTTACTGAGTTGTTACTTGTTTATTGTTTGTTTAGTCTTATAACATGGCTCATGGATAAGAGTTTATCTTTCATGCATCATGCCCACGCCAGTGGCCAACTCTTCTAATATATTTTATGTGGACCAGATAAAAACAATGTGAAAAATGTATTTGAGTCTGAGAATCAAAATTAATGCGTCCGTTTATTCTTAGTTCTGCAGCTATTATGTTTTCTTCTGACCTGACCTCCAGATGCAGTTGGGTAAACAGTAACCCCCCTGCCCCCCATGCTAACGTGACATTAATTTCCTGTAAAGATACTCAAATCCTCAGACTAATTTAATCGGGGGAGCCTCCATTTACAGGTCACAGATCCCCAACAATGCATCACTAGAGTTTATCGGGTTCAAGAAATGATCGCTTTCTTCACACGGACAAAGAGCAAACCAGGAGGTGGAGAGAGAAGGATTGGAAATGCAGGAAATGACCTCAGGGCCCAGGACTTGTGATTTTCAAATCTAGGGCGTCACGTGACACGCAGTGCAAAACACACAAACACATGTTCTCTAATGCTTTTTCACGTTTACATTAAGTTTGCGGACTTAAACTTTCCAGACTTAAACGTTGACTGGATTTTCAGCCGTAACAATGTAGTCATAACTAGCATTGAAGAAACACTTCTACAGTTTCAGCATCGAAAGGCAGCATTTATGGTAAAGACATGCCTTTAAATTAACTGTGTGGGCAGCTGTTGTCTTGGTTTGGATTTCATCCTCGACACTTTGTGGCCATTTTGCTTGAAATAAAAACGCTGTTACCTTCTTACGGGGGTTCTGGAACCACATTTCTTGGTAACATAGCGAGTCGAGTCGTGTCTTTGCTGTTAGTAGACCACATTGTTTCAATTTTTTAATGTAAGAAGGAAGTTTTCTGCATCCGGTTAATTTTGAGTTACAATAAGTGACAAACTGTGACGCAACAAACAGATGTCATCTTGAGTACAGAAGAGAGGTTGATGCCATAGTCAGAAAGTCAGAACTCAGCATTTTATAAGAAATCCCTTTATTTATGTCCATATGGCTAAAGGTCCACTGATCATTTGCCAATGGTCAACATTAAATGAGTCACCAGCATTCATCATTCATTGCTTCTGTCATTTCTCTCAAACGCTTTTTTTTTTTCAAATCCCAACTCTTAACACATGAAATGAATTTCAAAATGTCTTTCAAAATATATCATTATAAATGCCAAAGGCTAAGCTGACAAGATGACAAACGTCCAGATTCTCATTAGAGAACAATGAACCACAGTCCATCTATGTTGTGTAAGGCATAGGCTTCTTGGTCATTCTGTAACTGTCTGCCATGTCAGCATGTTCATAAAGTTCAGAAAGGCATTCTAGGGTTGCAAAAGTCAAACAGAGACAAAATACAACTGGTAGCATCAATTACATCCACGATGAATAATGCTAGAACGCTGACCTCTTAAAACAGGCTTGCCAAGAATGTCTTGGTAAATTCTGTTTTTAATTTATGCCTTGTTTTGATCTTGCATTACAGTCCCACAGTGATTGAAAATCCTTTAAAGTTTCTCTTTAGTCATCTTTTCCTGCTTTCTATTCCTGTGTCAAATTGACGTTATTTCTAACACTGGGTGTAAACATTTTAATGAAAGCAGGAGGCACATGTAAGATGCATTATGTGAAGCAGATGTCAAGCTAGGCAATCAACACACCAGAAGTCTATTTAGAAACACCCCACCTCCCACTTGGTCATGCAATCCATGTCAGTTATGATTTCAGTTTCAAAAACATGGCAGCCTGAGGAATTTTGAATGACATCGGAAGGTCTAAAACAAATCTACAATTTTTTTTTTACATATACCAGCCTGCAGTTTGTTATTAGTTGGATGAAGAAACAATCATGTAGCCTGCTGCGTTCAACAATAATCAATAACACTGGCTCTATTCTAGACTAAAATGTGGCTGCTGAAGATCTCATATGAATGTCAGTGTCTTCAATGTGTAAAACCACTGAAGCAGAAACACAGATTTAATTCACATTATCAAAGCATCCATATAAAATGATTTGATTTGAGTAATACGGTGTAAAATGCTGAATACATTTTAGATTTAATATAAAATAACATTTTCCTGTATTATAATTGCTGTAGTATCTCACTTAAGACTATTGCCATTGTCATTTAAAATGTCTTAAGTCAACTTTGTAGTAATTTCCTATCAATTTAATATAAGATGGTACAATATAAATGATCTTAGAACATGTTATAATCACAAGAATATGTATCATTTTCAGGTTCTTTATTTTGTAATAAAATGATTCAACAATGACCACAGATTCATTGTTGTGTATGGTCCTGGAGCTTTTTCTGAGAGTATTTTTACAGTCTTGAGTGGTACGATTGGGAGGCAGGGTAATGTGCAGGCTACAGCATGGTAAGGGCTCCAGGTCTACTGTTTTAACTAGGTCAGTTCTTGCAAACATTTCCCTCTCAATAAGAAAAGGTTTTGTTTGTGCAGTGCCCACAGAACCACGCTGTTCTTGCCCTGCGGAAATGCTGTGGACTTTTCACCAGAGTCTGAAAGCACTAACGCATGCTCCAAACAATGCTGCCTAATGGAACTTGGACCTTGGTGTAATATATTCTGGCAGGAGAAAGGAGGGGAATTTATATGTTATTTTTTAGGTTTAATGTTTCATAATCGTTTTGTTTATAAAATGTAGCATTGTGGTGGAATTGTTGGTGGAAATCATGTCATATGTGTTTTGTGCATGATTAAAATTAAACCTTTCAAAAGCAAAAGCGTTTCTTCTGCATGTTACAAAAATTAAATCTCTACAGATGACAAAAAACATAACAAACTCTGCGCTGTGAACATGTTTTGTCCAGAGGTTTAGCCAGAAGACGCTGCATGTGATCTTTAGAAGTTCTTACTGTGAAGACTGCTTCATATGGACTTTTAAAATGCTGCTTGCCAGATACTCTTGGTGAAGTATTACTGATATTTTATTTTGTCTTAAAGATGCCCTACTGCCTTCTGCTGTCTGTTTAGTTATTAAGAGTTATTTATATATGATAAACATAAGGAACTTTAAGTTTATCCAACATTTTTTAAAGAATACCTCAGTTTGTTGCTCCGTAAGTGGCTTAAAATAGACAGCTGCTAGCTTTCCTCAGCAATGCTTGCATGTTTAACTGAACCCCATAAATGAGGCTAAGAATGACGGGATGTCAGTGAAAGCAACAACTGTGAGAGAAAGAAAAGAAAGAAAAATACATCCCACTGAGGTCGGTGACAGCAACAACTGTGAGAGAAAGAAAAATACACCCTACTGAGGTCATTTAACCTCAAGGTGCTATAATGACATCACCACACACGCTAAATACACAACTACGTGTGAACACCGGGTTTGAGTCCAACTTGTGGTAGATTTTATAACTTGCGGTACAAACTCAAACTCTCTCATCAGCACATGGTTTCCTTTAATCAGTACAGCAATGACGTGTGTGGTCAGTAAGGTTAATGCAATGCTCAAGCTTTAATGAGTATCCCAAAGTCCATGTTTTGAGATTGATTGGGCATAATGATGTGCTGTCTATAATACAGAGCATGTAAGGGGAAAATGAACATTAAGATGTAAAATGATGTATCTTTGGCAGTTTGTTTTGTAATCTTTGTAAATATGACTTGGGGGAAATGTATAGTGGTTGCTCTATTGATTCTGAGCCTGCTAGACGGGATTTAGGACACATTAACATTTCTTGCGCTTGAAATGCACTGATCTGATATATATGCAGAGTCACTGGCACTAGACACGCTGCAGCAACTGAAATTACAGCCCAGCATGCTGGTTTTAGCTGGTCACAACTTTAGGATTGGTGTTACTTGTGGACACCTTAAACTGTCTTTTAGATCAATGCTGAACGTTAGTTCAGTAAAGTTTAGTTTGGCTCAAAAAGTTCATTGAATTCAATATTTACGTTTTAAGGGCTTACTCGTGTGTTGGTTTAGAGACCATTTTAACCCCTTTTCTCCCTCTCCGGCATGCACTTAATTGTTGAAACTTTTAACCTGAAACCTCAGAACCCTAATGAAGGCTTAGGGGATTATGAAGTTGTCCTTACTCAACTGTTCCTTGTGCCAGCTATCAAACAGCTCAGGCTTTGCCGGAATAGAAAGTGCCTCCTACAAGATGAAAGAGGATCTAGAATAAACATGCGGCTTGGGTTTTTTGAGGTTCTCCTCTGTGTTTGTGAGAGAAGAGCCTCACTGCTGGAAAGGGTGAGGCTGGATCCTAATCTGGACTGATCAGATCTGCTCAAAGCAGTGTAACTGTGGTCCAGGGTGATGTGGTTGGTTTCAGCAGAGGATACACTCTGGGCAGCAAAATAAGACTTTAAAAAAAAAAACATGCTTACTGATGTTTACAATGCAATATGTTTACAGTATTCATTTTGTAGATTTTGTAGTATCATTTATTTGAAGGGGATAAAGTTTTGAACTTTTATCATGTGAGATTTGTATTTAATGTTAGAATATGATGCAGGACACACTCTTCATTCAGTTATATGCTAAATTAATGTCAGTCTCCATGTGAAACTTCACACAACCTGTACAAAACTACACAACTTGCTTATGGACTGCTTGCAATATACCATTGCATATCAGGACTTGTGGAATTGCACAGTAAAGAATTAAAGCACAAGACAAACGTGTTTTGATACAAAATTGAAAAAAAAAAATTCACAAAACCTATAACTGGACAATAGTTAATTGGGAAAACTAAATAAATGCATGCTCACTTACACTTTATACATTTTATATTCCAGTAGCACACGTAAGACATGTAAGAAATGTGAAATTTAATGTTTTTCATCCTCTGCAGCATGTGACAGCAGCCACTGGGGTCCTCACTGCAGTAATCGCTGTCAGTGTAAAAATGGGGCTCTGTGCAACCCCATCACGGGTGCCTGCATCTGCACACCCGGCTACCGTGGCTGGCGCTGTGAGGAACGATGTGAAGCGGGTACCTATGGGAACAACTGTCAGCAGAAATGTCTGTGCCAGAACAATGCCACCTGCCACCACATCACGGGAGAGTGTATATGCAGCCCAGGTTACACTGGAGCATTGTAAGTTTGAAACATGTGCAACAGTTCTTGTATTAGTAACACTTTAATTCTACAAAGACACATTTCGAATGCACAGTTTTAACCTTTCCCACTGTCAGTCCTTTAGTCAATGAGCAGTGGTCAGTTTTTGACCACAGCTTGTACATTTATGTTGCTGGCAGTGTTGGGGAGTAACGGAATACATGTACCGGCGTTACGTATTTAGAATACAAAATTTGAGTAACTGCATTCCGTTACAGTTACCGTTTAAATAGGTGATAATTAGAATACAGTTACTTTGTTGAAATAAATGGATTACACGGCGGTCTTCATATGTTAGGCTATCTCCTCTCTATCCCCTCTCTAATTTTGGTAATTCCACGCATTGCCGCGAGAAGCACCCCCGACGCGGGCGCGCGCATTTGATGACTTCCGCCTTTATACGAACTACCGTCCATAAACATTAACGTTCAATTCGTTCCTACACTCTGTTAACGCCAATGAGATGAGGGCAAAATTACTCATATTCTTAAAAATAAAAAACCTCACACAAACTTGTAAACAATAACGTTTGTATTGTTAAATGTTGAATGTAACAGCATCATATGCAGAGTTAGAAGGGGGTGCATTTCCTGACAGGGGGCTCTGCCATAAAAAGCACCCCCCTGTAACTTCTTTTCTAGGTGTTCAGTCCAAACAAATTTTGGATGTTATTCTTGTCAGACCATGATGTGTAACTGGTGCAAGTATTATGCATGTAACAGCATCCTATGCAGAGTTAGAAGGGGGTGCATTTCCTGGCAGATGATCTGTTGCAAAAACCTCCCTTTAAATTTGTTTGAGGTGGTTTAGTGCTGACATATTATTTTAGGTTATCATATTTTAGATTTTAAGATCCAGGCATATGTTTTTTTTTCAAGTGACATTAGTGTGCAAAGGATTTTATTAGCGAGTGTTGTTCATAACAGGCCTCTCTAGATTCAGTTTAATGGTTTCTCAAACAGTGACATTTTAATGACCCTAAACATGTGAAAGGTGTTGCTTGCTATAACACATGTTTATGTATAATACAAAATGTTACTTCCTACCAGAATTTTAGTCATGATTTCAGTAAGTACAGCATGGCCTTAAACAATAATCCATTACACTAGCCAGGTAAATGTGTGCTGTTTGCGTGGAATGAAATAGCTAGTGGATTGAGCACTTATAATATTGGTAAAATATTTATTTCAAAGCTTTATGAAAAATACGACACATTTCACCGTTTTTGTTCACTGTTTTTTTTTTTTAATGAAACGTTATTGTTTACAAGTTTGTGTAAGGTTTTTATTTTTAAGAATATGAGTAATTTTGCCCTCATCTCATTGGCGTTACCAGAGTGTAGGAACGAACTGAACGTTAATGTTTATGGACGGTAGTTCGTATAAAGTCATCAAATGCGCGCGCCCGCGTCGGGGGGGCTTCTCGCGGCAGGGGTCCCGATTTCGGCACGACACCTGTCACCCAAACAAACACGCAATAAGAGGCTCTAATGTAAGCGTCCTGTTAATGTTGGTGGCGTCAGTCACACAATGAACCCGGAGCCAGCACAACAGAGCCAGCAGTGCCCGGGCAGGAATGCATTTCTTATTTGGAAATTTCGTCTTTCCTCCTCTACCTACAGTAAATATATTGTCTATTTAGGGAGATTTGGGCTTAACAGCCAATTGGTAGAGAAAAACAAACAAGAATTTGCAGGATGTGATTGCTACATTCATGTAGTTGTAAAAAGCATGACAGTATATTAAGTAATCCAAAGTATTCAGAATACGTTACTCACATTGAGTAATTTAACGGAATACGTTACAAATTACATTTTGGGGCATGTATTCTGTAATCTGTAGTGGAATACATTTTAAAAGTAACCTTCCCAACACTGGTTGCTGTAGACCACTTTAGCAGTGTCACCACAATCTAGCAGTGCTTCTGAAGTGTATAAAAAAGACTTACTGCTGAACTTTGTACACAGAACATACCAACATAGCACACAATTACATGCTGCTACTATATCAATGTCATTGCAATTTTAAGAATGACCCAGCATTTAAATATTACCAGGTCAGATAGTGTCAGAAATAACCACTATTGAATAGGATAGAGGATGAGATGGGTTATAGTCACTGATCATCTAAAGTGAGCATCCATAATGTGTTTCCCTGATTATGGAGCCAATGTTGTACATACGTGAGGAGACAACCTTATTTGTTCTCTTGGAATATGAGGCAGATTTTGTCTCCTACTCAGTCATGCCTCCAAATCCCCTTTCCATAAAATTCTCTACCATATCCAGGCCCCATATGTCCTTCCAAATTCTCATTAATTGTCTCGTGTTGTTGTGTCCTGTGCAGTTGTGAGGATCTGTGTCCACCAGGCAAACATGGGCAGCAGTGTGAGGAGCGATGCCCCTGTCAGAATGGCGGCGTTTGTCACCATGTGACAGGAGAGTGTTCCTGTCCTGCTGGCTGGATGGTAATTATGAATATAATGGTTTAATGGATGGGAAGAAGTTCTACATACATCACATCTAGTGCTAGACCAATTATTTGTCAAGAAATTCTGTTAAAATAATTTTCTAGGTTTGATATGTGTGTGTTTGAGGATCTTGCTTTTGAGGTTTTGCTTTTTTATTTATTAGCTACTTCGGCACATTGCAGAAACTGTATAGGGTGCTTTACTTGTGTGAGGTGGAAAAATGTATTAATTAATTTTTGAAACAAGCTGGATAAATGGTGTGTGTGTGTGTCCATTCAGGGAATGGTGTGTGGACAGCCCTGTCCCCAGGGTCGCTTTGGGAGGAATTGCTCTCAGGAGTGCCAGTGTCACAATGGAGGAATCTGTTCCTCCTCTACAGGTGAATGCTCCTGCAGCCCCGGGTACACTGGAGAAAGGTGAGACATGATGTCTACTTTTGTATTCTATATCTTTTCTGACAACAGAAAGCTTAGCATGTAAAGTATACATATAAAGTCATAGCAAAATATCACATTTATGACATTGTTTTTGTGCAAATAATTCACATCTTACATTTTATTAGACATGTGTCCTTTGAATGAGACATAAAACTGAGGTTCTAAGGACATCATCCTAAAAGAGAAGGGGTGGTACCATGATGCCCTTTCACCACCTAGGCTATAGTGCAGGGGTAGGCAACTCTGGTCCTGGAGGGCCGGTGTCCTGGAGGTTTTCCGTCCTACCTGATCAGTTTCTTCTGGTAGTATCTACCTGAGGCCAGGTGTGAATGTTCTAAAATCCAGATGGAAAGAAAACCTCCAGGACACTGACCCTCCAGGACTGAAGTTGCCTACCACTGCTATAGTGTGTTGACCTATGCATTGTCTCTGTAAAGTGTTGTGCCTGAAAAGGTGCTGTGTAAACATAACAATGTACATTAGCTTTGTTGCCAATGATTTAATAGTCAAATATTTGGAATGAAACTTGAATTAAACTATTTTATTAGTATAAAACCATGAAGTGTGAAGCTTCCGCCTTTCAAGCCATTGTTTTAGATCCAATGTATTTAAATTGATCATGTGAGCAGTGTGTGTTCGCCAGTGGCCATGATCATGATGGTAATTGTTATAGACTTGTGAGGGGGACTAGGTCAGATACTGTAGGTTAGGAGTTTGCGTAAATGCCAGATCTATAGCAGAATGGCACAAACCACAACCAGGTCACATGATAATTAAGCTGTGAAGTCAACTGTTGTTAACTGACACTGTAAGCAAATGGCAAGATTTGCAATCATGTGATCATCTATATCATCTATAAAGAGCTGTATGCCATGACGAGTTTTTGGAACTGTACTGTAGCCCAAAGTAAGGAAAGTATATGAAAATGGCAGTATGTTTAAGTAGTTAGGAAAATTAATGTTTTAACAAACGCGGAAAGTAGGTGGGTAAGGATAGTGGAAAGGGAGGAAAAAACAAGATGTGGCTCCTATGTGCTTGGGTTGAATTATGGGGCACTGAGACATTATGTGGCTTCTATTTTGAAATGCACCCCAACACTAGGCCTATTTGTAGTCCTCTGACACACAGAAACATGTGTGTTTGATGTTTTATGTGTGTGTGTGTGTAAGTCAGATATCATTGGGTGCCATCGACTGAGTATGCTGCTTAAACAGGAATATTTGTTTTATAGCACTAAAAGGCAGACCAGCGGTCGGACAAAGGATCTGAAGTCCCCACCCTTACCAGAAAAATCTGTTTAGCCTCAGGCAGACATTTTTTTCCGCAGCCCATGGCTCGTGTTCCAAAATGACCTTGGCATGAAGGGAGCTGTAGAGTAGCCACAGCCCAGTATGAATGAATCTGGAGTTGTTGTGATGAAGATCAGAAAAAACAGCAGCACTAGTTCAGGAGAACAGCGTCTCAGTGGCGAAAACAGATGTGGCCAAGGCCTGGGTGAAGGAAGTGAGGTGGGTGGAGAGGACAAGTGGAGAGTGGCTTAGAGTGCTTCCTCATTGATGATGAAGAGGAAGCATGGGGTGGGTGTGGGTACATTGTTGATTGACTGATGAGTGATGGGTCTGAAGTAATACTGAGTTTCATCAAAGGCTACAGATTACTTTTGAAAGTCTGGCTGAAATAGATGTGTTTATTTACTTGTAAAGATGAGAATTAGATTTTGTTCTATATTGCAATTCAGAGGATTTAAATATTTCTCTGCAGTACAGATTTTATTTGTTTGAGACACAATCTATACTCTCCTTGCACAGTATGCCCTTTCAGCATCGTCATTGTGATATGTGCTGCATATGTAGTCAAAATGTAGTCTAGTAGAACAAATCAAATCATGTCTTTGTAAAACCTTTTTGCTGCTTGATATAAAGGGAAAATGTGAAAAATCATTTTATGTGACAATTCAAAATCAGAATTATATCCTTTACTTAAGTTCTTGCTTTTAATTTGTTAACATGGATCACTTTTTCCCCATCTTTTTATATCATTTTTTATAATTGTGCAGATGCAGTCCCATACACAATTACTCACCACTCATTCTAGAATCAAGTATTATTTCCAAATAGAGCTATTCAAGTTATTTAGGTAAATTAAACATTATGTTGCAATATATACAATATATATAACAGAAAAAATAAAAAGTAAACTTTTCCAATATTGGGAAACTATATCAAATGTTTTCCATTTCAGGGTTTGTAAATACTGGTATTTGAGCTTTGGTGACAGTGTTTGTGCATCAGTGTGCATCATTGAGGGGAGAGAGGTGATCAGCACCATCTTGAGTTGATTGGGTGAAGAAATTGGGGCCTCCAGTAGAATGGAGACTAGACTGGGTAGCAAAGCCCTGCGCTCATAATTACCAGTATCGGAGTGTATGTACCATATACTTAAGCAAGCCAACCAGCGACAGGAATAGCACCACAAGTGCATTTTTATGAGTTAATAAGAGCTTTGGCTAAGACAGACGTCACAGGAGGCTTCCGGCCAACGCTAGCAGGCAGGCCCCATCCCACCACGCCCTATGGACTGGAAAATAATCAGGGTGTGTGCGTGTATGTGTATGAGAGAGAAAGAGAGGATGAAGATGAGAGAGATAATGAAAGAATAACCAACTTTTTCTACTTTTTATGCCAAATAGCAAAACTTTAAATGTGTAAGATGTTTTAAATATTAAGTTAGAACTGTGCAATGTTATTTATTGGAACTAAAAATACTTTAATTACTGGAAATGTAAAATCATAAATTGGAATAAAAAATGCAAAATACATCAAGAAAATAAAAGAATAACATATTACTATAACATCAGGTGAGCTGAATAAAAATGTTTTGTTGAATTATTCTCATTATTAATAATACATGCTATGAAATTCAATATAGTATAAATTAAAAACATGACAAGGGTTAATAATATGACACGTGAGAGTGGTTGGGTTTGATATTACAAAGCGAGGGTTCATATCATACTTCCCCCTGATAAATGCTTTCCTGTAGGAGACATCTGACATGGAGGCATCCAGAATTCTCAAAGTGGTGGAAATCCTTGTCCGGTTGGACGACTTCCACGTGTTCCCACACAAGTCTATCCATTTTGCCGGTGGGGGTGGAGGGTTTTGCTTGCCATTCTACAGAGCGCTAGCTTTGGGAAACAGCTTAGTGAGAGTCCATCTGCACAGCTAATGGACACGATAGCCGTGTCCAAGCTATGTGGTCCAAATTTTTCAAGACTGACATATACATTTATCAAAAACCAGTGTGTCACGGACTGGTTTGCTCTATCAGTCTAAAGCTGCAGTTCATCCAGAGGAAAGGCTCATCCGGAGGAGGGAGTCTTCAGCACATAGACTCTGATGAAGTCCAGCGCTCACGCAGGCGCCTGCAAGACAGGATTTTGTGGTTAGGAGAGGTCATATGAGGGGGTTTTGAGATTAGCTGGGATTTCGATTTTCTGTGCTGGTCTCTGAGCTTGCGTTTTTATGACTCCTGTGACTACTCTTGCACATAGAGTGGTGTCTAAGTCAAAGTCAACTTCAGTTTCCTGATGAAATGTGTTTTTAAAAATTATTACTACTGCTGCTACTACTATTCTTCTTCTTCAAGCCTGGCTTTGTCCTGCCTACATCACCACCACCACTGGACCCCTAAGCAAGACTCTTAGCCTTAGTTTTTCCTGGCAGACCGTCCCTGTAGTTTGGAAACGCAGATCACAAATTCTAAACACAAATGCTATAAATCTAAACTGTAATGAAATGGAGGAAAGCATGTTGTAGAAATACTTAACACTTCTGCACTGTATATAATTGGCAGAAATGAGACTGTATCACATGCATTCAGAACACACACCACTAGGGTAACTGATGACTAAAGTTGTGTGTGTATGTGTGTGTCTGTTGTTGTTGGTGTGTGTGTGTGTGCAGATGCCAGGACGAATGCCCGGTTGGCAAGTTTGGTGTGGGCTGCAGCCAGACCTGCCGCTGTGAGAATGGTGCCAAGTGCTACCACATCAGCGGGGCGTGTCTGTGTGAGCCAGGCTACACGGGCGAGCGCTGTGAGGCCCGCATCTGCCCCGAGGGAGTGTATGGCCTCAAGTGTGACAAAAGATGCCCCTGCCATAGGCCCAACACCCGGAGGTAAGGCACACTAGACTTGGGTGGCTTCCTGGTGGCTTCTCAAGTGTGTTGATGTAAAGTGTGTCAGAGGGAGGGAGAGTAATAAAGACAGAGAGAGAGTGAAAAAAATAGTGACTTGGCAGTACTTTCAGGCCAGGGGAGAGAGTTTCCAGTTTTAATGACACTGTGTGGAGGAAAGTGTGTGTTTATGTGTTTAGTGCCACACACAGTTTCCCATTGTGTTTCTGGCCTGTGGATCAGACAGGCTGGCACAGCTGACGGGCTGCATGTGTTGTGTTTGAGGACAGCTGCCTTGCTCTTACTCAATAGAGCTGCTGTTTCAGGTGCAGACAGCTGCCTGACCAGCAGGTACTGACCACTGCCACGGGCTGCAATGACAAACACAGCCCAAGGAGTGTGCCATATGCCTTAATTAAACCGTCCTCTCTGGTACTTTGCCATGACTCCTATGTCTCTAGGTTGTTAACTTTAGGACTTTAAGTTTGATTTGTCACTTTCTTATTTTCTATTAATTCAAGAAAAAATTGACTCTAAAAATGTGTCTAAAGGTTTATCCAGAAGGAAGGAAACAGAAGAAAAATATTAATATAATAATAATTATTAACATTATTAAATAACATGAATTAGTAGTTTAAAAGTGTAGAGCGGCGTTGACACATCCATGGTCAGACCACAAATAATATCCAAGGCTTCAGGTTTTTGCCCCCTTTCTTTCATTAAACAGCTACTAATGTGAATTTGTGCCTTTGTTCCTTTACCTTAACGCTGTCCACTATAATATCCAGCTCATCCTTTACAAACATTTAACTATTTCACTCATGATTCACCAAGACAGTCACAAAGTCTCCTTAACCTTTTCATGAATCATGCCCACTTAATTGAGTGGCTGTTTATCAATAAATACAATTATCTTCGGATTGGGACAGTGTTATTATTTTCATAATGCTGGATGAACCCAGGAGCAGGGTGTGTTTCAAATTTCTCTCTCTATCTTTCTCTTGTTCAGTTGCCACCCCGTGTCAGGTGAGTGCTTGTGCCAGCCAGGTTGGTCAGGCGTCTACTGCAACGAGACTTGTGCTCCAGGCTTCTATGGGGAAGAGTGCCATCAAGTGTGTCAGTGCCAGAACGGTGCAGACTGCCATAGTGTGACAGGGGAGTGTATTTGTGCTCCAGGCTTCAAGGTAAATGCACACCAACATCTTGGGACATTTAAAATGGGTTTGCACACGGTAGTCAGCATGCATGTACTAAGCCACGAGTAGACTGATTATTGGAACATTTTGTCTCTAGTATATGTTGATTGTTAATTTGGTTATTTGTCCAGGGAGCTAATTGCTCTGTCCCCTGCCCTGCTGGAACATATGGAGTGAATTGTTCATCCATATGCACCTGTAAAAATGGAGCTGTGTGCTCTTCTGTGGATGGATCGTGCACGTGCAAAGCAGGTAATTTAATAATTTCATGCCGTTACGTGACTTTACCTTGCTGAAAGACACAGTTGTTAATAAATTGTTTCATTGTGAGTTTTCTCTCAGTCTGCCACAACAGAATGAAATTATGATCCCATTGAAGCCAAAATATGCTTTGTGTTACTAAATTTTTTATAATAGACTTTTTGATAGATGTTTCAAGCATTTTTGCCCAAAACCATTCCATATTACAAACTGCAATGAACAATGAATGTTGTTGGTTTGGTCCATACTGAGGTCATATTGTTTGGTCAAAACAGATTTAATATTTGTCATTATTGTGAATGTAATTTTAAAGTATATGCATTGGAAGATTTTTGTTTGCTATATTATTTGTAATATTTTGGGCAGGCATTTTCTTTAGTTTCAGTTCTTTTCTTAAATTATTTTAATTTACTTGCCTTACTTGACCTTTATATACCAGTGATCTGTCAAACATAATTACACAAACTTTTTTGGATGCATATGTGCTTGACTTTTTAGGCTGGCATGGTGTCCACTGCTCTATAAACTGCCCGAGTGGCACATGGGGACTGGGCTGCAACCTCACGTGCCTGTGTGGGAATGGTGCTGCATGTAATGCTCTGGATGGTCGGTGTACCTGTGCACCAGGTTGGAGAGGGGAGCGCTGTAGTTTGCCCTGTCAGGTGAGTTCTAAAAGAACCCACACTTAATGGCAGTTATAGATGGATCTTTGTTCTTGCATCATATTCCTCACAGTTGTTTAGCAGTAATTACTATAAGTCAGATTACTATTAGTCACATTTTGTGCATAAAACCTTTTCCTTGTGGTAAAAGCCATGTTTGGCATTAATATGATCAGTGGCAGCAGTTTAGATCAAAGAAATCACATGTTCTGAATCAAAGAACAGAGACTTAATCTACATCCCTTTGTAATGATTGTGTTATAAAACAGTGAGTTTCTTTTTAGAAGAAATCCAATTATCAGACTGTTAGAACACTGTGGATTAATGCAGTTCCTCCAAAATCCTGGCATCACAAGGTTAAACCAAGTGCAATTATGAACAATACATAAAACGGGTTCATTCAACCAAGATATTGCACTATTTTAATCAACTTTAATCCTAGAATGAAGACATTTATGTGATCTGACGGATATGATGAAATGAGTGTAATCAACACAAAGCTCTTTAAGACCACACATTGTTTCCCATCATCATAAGAATTCATCGCTTTACATTTTTATTTATCCCATTTAGCAAAAACTCTCATTTTTAGTTGATGTATATTATCTAATTACAGTGACAGCCTCCCTGACCAACTTGGAGTAGGACACAGGTCAAATTCAAAACCACAGCCTCTTGGTCTGTAATTGAGTGCCTAACACCTAGGGAACCCTGACCCCATAACTTTACTTTCTTTGTAATTATGATTATTGTGTGATTTCGTGATTCATTCAGGATGGGACTTATGGCATGGATTGTCGAGAGCGATGCGATTGCAGTCATGCTGACGGATGTCACCCTGCCACTGGCTACTGCCGCTGCCTTGCAGGATGGACAGGTAAATGCTTTGTTTCTCAAACTATGATCCTTTGACATATTTTGAGAGCAAAAATTGTGCCCACACAGAATATAGGTAAACACATACAACTTCTGCTCAGTTTAAGGGGAATGTGCCATCCTTTTTTCCTTTGTTTTCCTAGCCATGCTGCTGATATGCAAAGTATAAGATAAAGTTCTCCTCTCCTCTCTTTTTTATCCATTCTCCTCTCCTCTCCTCCCCTTGCCCCTGCCTCATTCTCTTCTTCTCTCTGGGACTTTCGCTACACGGGCAGCATACTGATCACTGTGCCCAGCGTTCCGGCCCTTTAAATACCTCTGCATTTCTTTAGGGCTACTTAACAAGAGTTTATCGCCAGCATTCTACTGTTACCTAGCAACACACCCAGGCCCTCAAAGAGGCTTTTGTCCTGAGTCTTGGCGTAGTTCTCCATCACAACGCTGGGTATCACCACCCAACCCAAATGGATAAGACTGGGACAAACACAGAAAGAGATAATATCAGGAAATTTGGATTTCTGTATATTAAATTGAGAAGTTGTTTGTGGCTTCTAATGAAAGGTATTGTAATAGATTAAATAAGTTGGATAAGATGCTTCCGACCTTGCATCACTGCGCTTTCTGTGGTAGGGTGTAGTTGAGGGTGCAGTTTCCATGTCGGTATAATCCTGCTTTGTGCATATTCCTAGACCACTGCATTCTTACCACTTGCATAAGCCTGCACATTAGAAACTACTTCACATCATCCTGGTCACATTATTATAGTATTCAAGCAATATTAATTTATTGGTTATTAGTAATTCCTATTTATTAGTATTTATTATTGTTTTCAGAGGATAGGGTCTTTTTACTGTATTGTGCAGAGCCTGAAAATTATTTTGCTTCCCCTAATCTGCCTTATCTTTGCTGTTTAATTGTTGTTCTAAATGTTGCTGTTTTTTTTCAGAATGACTCTGAAACTCATTATATGTATTATATGAAAAAGATTTATTACAGGTGAAACAGTGTATACAGTAAACTCATTGCCTTGACTTCAGACTTCTGTCAGTTTGATGTGTGTGCTGCTGGCAGTTTGCCCTGGCTTCAAATTTAGCATCTGTGGCCTAGACCCTACTGGAAAATAAATAAACAAATTATTAAGAGATGGAACAGGCTAATCAGTAGATTTATTACGCAAGGTGATAAAGCTTTAGCTCTCTTGGAGCCACACACTCAGTGCTGGCTTTGATTCCTAGTTTTTGTTGTTCATCTTGTGAGGCAAAACTTTAAAAGAGTTACAGACTATAAAAATCTTGAAATATCTTTTTGCCCTTTGGTTCTACTCTGGTTTTCTAAATCCATGTTTGTGTGTATGATCGAAATACTTCAGGGATTCACTGTGACAGTGTGTGTGCTGAGGGACGCTGGGGTCCAAACTGCTCTCTGCCCTGTAACTGTAAGAATGGAGCATCCTGTTCACCAGATGAAGGCACTTGTGAGTGTGCACCCGGATTCAGAGGCACCGCATGCCAGCGGAGTGAGTATTATGTCTGTGTGTGTATTTTCTTGTACTTAGCATTTTGCTGTGGTCAGACCAGATTTTTTTAAAGAGGTACAGAAAAGATAAAAGTTAAAATTTTATTTTAACTTCTGAAATGGTTCCTGTTCATCTGACACAGCATAGAAAACTTAATGCTCTTACCATTAGGTCCACTATTGTATGTGTAACATCCAACTGTTTTCCAGTCTGCTCTCCGGGTTACTTTGGCCACCGCTGCAGTCAGGCGTGTCCACAGTGTGTTCATAGCAATGGCCCCTGTCACCATGTCACTGGTCAGTGTGACTGTCTTCCTGGATTTAAAGGGTCTCTTTGCAATGAAGGTGAGAATTATGCTCATCTCCTCTAATCTTAGTAAACATGGCTGATTACCTTGTCATCCCTGCTCATGTCAGTAGCGTTTGACCTCAAATGTTACAATTTTGTTTCCAAACATTGTTTAGACCAGTCCTGAAAACCCTGAGTCCAGCACAATTTACTTTCATCACTGCACCACACCTGATTGTCTGAATTTGGCATTTTAAGTTTTTCAACTTTGTTGAAATTTGAATTCCCAGGACAGTGTCTCGCCACTTCTCTACGTTCTGATCTTTGGCTTGTCTCTTTGTGTTCTGCCAGTGTGTCCTAGTGGCAGGTTTGGAAAGAACTGTGCCTGGATGTGTACCTGCACCAATAATGGCACATGCAACCCCATTGACGGCTCATGCCAGTGCTATCCGGGCTGGATTGGCAGTGACTGCTCCCAGCGTAAGTGATAAGTTCTTAGTCTCAAACTGCTCCTCAAAGTGAGGTCAGGGTGTTTCAGGGGCAGTATTTTGTGATGCAGGTCCTGAAAGTAGAAATGCACATGCCACGGGAAGTTTAAGAGTACAGTGAGTGCACAAATCAACTGAGTCAGTTAGGCACATTTTAACACTGTTGTCAACATATAGGCAGTAGTACAAATAAACAGGTGTTGAGCCAGGTGCTGTGTGTTCTTTGACCCCACGACCCGCTATAGTTAACTCCTACAGTGATTGGCACCCAATGAACTGCTTGCTGCCTCAGAGTCTTTAAGTGATGTAATATGAGAAGGAATAATCTGAGATATCCTGATGTGGAAAGTGATATGGTCTGTCTTGAGAAAATAAGTCCTGTTATATTTCACAAAACCCTGCTGTCTATTCTCAGACAGCAAATCACACTTGAGACTTTTACATTTTGAACTTGGATTTTACAACCCTGCTGACATCATAACCAGTAATCAGTTTTTATTGTGTCTTTTGAGACAGCAAAAATGTTGCTGGAACTTTAGAATGTGTCTGCTGCCCCCTGCTGACCATATAAGGACATTTTCGTCCAAGTCACAATACAAGATTCAAGACTTTAATTTATCATGCACAAGTTATATTGGTATAACATGCAATGAAATGTGAATTGTGCTTATAAAAGAGAACATAAAAAGATACACTATATATGTGTACTACATCATGTTATATACAATAGAAATGTTTTTGTTTTTTTTGACATTTTTAGTCCATTCTGTGTCATGAGTTTCTCTGGTAAAACTATTCATGTGTTTTTGCTGTTCCAGCCTGTCCTCCTGGCCACTGGGGCCCAAATTGCATCCATACATGTAACTGTCATAACGGAGCTTACTGCAGTGCCTATGATGGCGAGTGCAAGTGCACACCAGGGTGGACTGGACTGTACTGCACACAGCGTGAGTCTCTCTGCCTCTCATCTGTCCAGCGTGCCTTAATACACTGTGCAGCAACTCATAATGTAATAACTGCTTATAATTCAATAACTTGGGTAAATCAAATAAAATAATATACTAAGATTCATAATCGAACTTTGTGTCAGTCTGCTGTTAAGGTCATCCAGATTCACACACTTCACATTTTTGAAAATTGAATTACTTTACAGCTAGAGCTGGGATTACTGACTGAAAATTGTGTTCAAACTGGAATGAACATGATACAAGAAGGTTTGTTTAGTCCATTTTGTATAAAAATAATTTTACTGAATATCTATAGGACAAAGATGACCTTTTATAAGTATATAAAGAAATAATAAAGATAATTTTTCTTTTGCATGTAATGGACATAGAATAATAAGTACAAATCACAAAATAATTATAGATCTATATATAAATTTTCTATAGATCATATAATATTTAATAAAACACACCCCAAATTCTTGTCTTACAACCACTTTCTTTCAGTATCGTCTGAAAGATCCCATTTAATGGTCTGTAAAATTATCATGTATCAAGGTTAAATCTATAAAAAGACTCTAGCATCAAGAGTGCCTGTCAGAAATGCAAACGCTCAGGTTTCTTTATACATGTAAATTTGCTAAAAAGTAATTGTATTACCAACACATACCTTTGGCATGTAACAAAAATTACTCCTTATCTGAGACAAATAAAAGGTCTAGCTATTAAATCTAAGATACCATAATGTATTTAACAGACATGCAAATAGAGCATGTTGTTATATTTTCAAACTGTTCATAGCTGTATTGCTTGTTCTCCCAAACCAGCGGGGTAATACAAATAGATGTTTTTGAAAGGCGTCTTAAAAATTAAATTGTTTTTATTTCTGCATATCAGTTGAGCAAACTATAAAAGGTAATCCCCAACCATGCTAAATCACTGAAGACATGGATTTAACCCTTTAAACCTATTACCTCGTACATAAAGAATAAAAATCTCTTGTCCCCATCAGATTATAACATTATTTTATCCCATTAGACAAAGTTATCATATTATAAGCAGTTTTTACGCTGGGTTGTTATTCCTTTTTATGTTATGGTCAGTTGCTGCACATTAAAAACGTTTGGGAAAGGATTTGAAATTTTATAGTCCTGTGTGCAATGCCAACAGATAGTGCCTAACTGTATTCAGTTGCATTACACTCATCTTCAACCCCTATGATAAAAGTGGATGTGTACGCATTGCAGGCTGTCCGTTAGGTTTCTATGGTAAAGACTGTTCCCAGACCTGTCAGTGTCAGAATGGTGCAGACTGTGACCACATCTCTGGGCAGTGTACCTGCCGCAGAGGCTTCATGGGACGACACTGTGAACAAAGTGAGTGAGCAGGGCCTGGAATCATGTGATCACAGTGTTTAGAGCCAATAGTGTTTGGGCTTAAAACTGACTTTTCTATTAATGCCGAGTGGCGTTGATGCATCGAATGGCAGGTTTCGGTGATGTAATCCAATGCTTCTGTTTGTGCTCTCAGAGTGTCCACCTGGGACCTACGGTTTCGGCTGCCGTCAGGTGTGCGACTGTCTCAACAACTCCACCTGTGATCACATGACTGGGACGTGCTACTGTAACTCAGGCTGGAAGGGGGCACGGTGCGACCAAGGTAGGAGGAAAGGATGAAAGAGAAAAGCAGAGAGAAAAGAAGGAGTGTGAGAGCCAATTAAACATACATGCTTATTTGCAACTGTAGTAGTTACTTTCACCCCAGACTTAGACTGTCAAAGCAGTGAAATGACCTTACTGCTATTCATTTTGAAATACAAAACAAAAACAATAGATATACATAGATTTAACAAGTTCTACACTTGGAACCTTTAAGAGTATTTTTTCTTAATTAGAAATGCAGATGTTAAAATGTATAAAACATGCTGGAGTTTTCTGTATATACAGCTATCAATAATTTATATGTAATTATGATGGTGATGATGATGATACATTGTTAATCCCAAGAAGTCAAAGCAAGCTGAGCATTTTTTCTTGGTCTTGCTCTTAGCTGGTGTGATCATCGTAGGAAACCTCAACAGCCTGACCAGTGCAGCAGTCCCGGTGGATTCCTATCAGATTGGTGCCATCGCGGGCATTATAGTTCTAGTTCTGCTGGTGCTCTTCCTCCTGCTACTCTTCATCATCTACCGCAAAAAGCAGAAGGGCAAAGAGCCTGTCATGCCTGCCGTCACGTACACACCCGCCATGAGGGTTAACACAGACTACGCCATTGCAGGTCAGTGCTGAAACTTAACTCAGGACTTCACAGCTATTCTTCATAACAATGGAATCAAGTGATCCATGGCCTTATGGAAATATTAGTTTTAAACACAATTTGTGTGTGTTTTGTTTGTCTGACATTTAGTCCTTGACAAATTATATAATTGTTTTCTTCTGTGAACTTTTTAAAATCAAAAACGTGTATGGGATTATAAACTCAGGTATAAAATATTCATATGTCTCTGATTAGTTATTTGTTGTCCAGCTCACTCTCACATTTTTCTACAAGAGAACAGAACAAATGTACAATTATTATTAGATTAGATTATTATTAGATTATTAGATAATATTATTATAGCATAATGATGAAACTGATGTTTTTGCTTGTGTAGAAATACACCAGATCCCATGTCTTTAAACAAACTGTTTCACTCTCAGTTATATAATCTAGCCCTCTTTTACTGTTAAGCCTGATACATTTTCAACTTTTTTTCTCAGACACTCTCCCACAGACAAATGAGGCTCCTCCCAACAGTAATTACTTCTCCAACCCCAGTTATCACACACTGACGCAGTGCACAAGTCCTCCTCATGTCAATAACCTGCCCTATGGAAAGGTGAGTGCAGCTACGTAAATGCAGAAGGTTAAGCAGCACAGGAGACATGAAACCCCAACGTACTGAACGTTGGAAAGTAAACCAACTTTTTAGTGAGTAAATTTGTAATGTTGTTGGCCACCAAAAATGTTTGTCTATGTTTGCCCAATATTTTATATGCATTTTGAATAAACGTGTGTAGTATATTGGCGTGCTTTATTTGACCACTGTTTTATTTCAACATATGATTACTACAGATCATAATATACCTATCCCCCTTTTAATAATATGTAATGGCCCATGGTTTTTGGATCAGGAAAATGATGACAGTTCAAAAATGAAACCACAGATACTGGTGCTGTTTTAGGAACATAAATATAAGAACCCATTTATATCTATAGTCAATATTGCTCCATAAGTCAAGGTTTATTTCATTTGATTCAAAACATGTATTGCTTCATATTGAATGATACAGAAAACTATGAGTTACTATAAAAGGCAAAGGAGACTTTATATGAATAACATGTTCTCGGCATTTTCCATCATGTTAGACTAAAAACAACCAGCTGTTTGTTAACCTGAAGAACGTTCAGCAACGAAAGCGGCCGCCTCTGATGGATCACACTGGAACTCTGCCGGCAGACTGGAAACAGGGCAGCTGCTTCAATGAGCTTGGTGAGCTGTGGGATCTAAAGGGCTCTCCAATAACTCTCCCATACTTTCTCTCACATACTGTACATAATTGTAACATTTATTTAAGTTATTTTATTATGCCTAACAGCATGGATCAAATATATATATAATGCTGACAATGTTTTCTAGTCTTCCTTGCCTCCAGCATCTCACTATAGACACTCACATTACCCACAACGTCAGAATCTTCTGATTAAATTTGATGTCAGCAATTTTATCAAGAAGTGCAATCTGTGCTTTTGCAAGCAACAAATTAAATAGGATTGTCCTCTTCTTCTCTCTCTCTTTTTCTCTGCCTCTCTCTCATTTAGGAGCTTATGGTGTTGACAGACGTTACATGGGAAAATCTCTTCGTGGTAAGAAATGTCTGTTGCAAATCACTGATAATTTTACTCTAGAGTCTGAGCACACTAAATCTTATCAAGATTGAATCAGGATTTAAATACAATGAAACTTTGTCTTTTTACTGCATGTAATTTATGCTTTCGTTTACATGTGTAGACCTGGTGAAAGGTGTTCCCTACCACGCCAGTTCCTGCTCTCTGAACAGCTCTGAGAATCCCTACGCCACCATTAAAGATCCCCCAATTTTACTGCCCAAGAACACTGAGTGTGGCTACGTGGAGATGAAGTCTCCAGCACAGAGAGACTCTCCTTATGCGGAGATAAACAACTCCAGTCCTACAAACAAAAATGTTTATGAAGTTGGTAAGTGATTGAAAGATATAATGGCTATAGTGAGACATTTATATTTATCCTTGAAATGGGTCACAGAGAATGGTTCATTGAAAAAACCTAGTCTGACTGATAAATTGTGTTAACTGATGTGAGACAATTGCAGATAAATTGGTGCTGATATTTATAACAATGTAAAAAATGGCAAGGTGACAGTAAAAATAAACAAAAGATGGATATTTTAATCCTGTTATGTGTTTTGTCATTGCATAGTTTGTCCACTAGACGACTCTGTAGGCACCTGTGTGTTAACAATTTCATTTAGTGCACTTTGTTGTACATTTTAAAGCATTTTTAGGAAAAGCTTTTTTAAATGAACTATGCCGTTCTATCTTGGTGAGGACTCTTCCATGACTGTGTTTGGTATGTTTTTCTTTATTTTTCTGCCAGAGCCGACCATTAGTTCTCTCTATACACCTGCAAATAACAACTGTAATGGACCATTTGGCCAGGACCCATACGACCTACCAAAGAACAGCCACATCCCTTGCCATTATGACCTGTTGCCCACACGAGACAGCCCCACTTCCTCCCACAAAGAGCTTGAAAGTGAATGAGCTCTTAGAAAGACTTGAACAAAACAGCCCATTCCGATCACCACCATGACTCCACCTTCAACTGTTTATTTAATCTCTGATGGCTTCAAACCTCTGCATATCTCCACATCAATATATTATAATGGTCTTTTGTACTGCCATGAGATTTTTTTTATTCATACTCTTTTATGACAGATTACAAAAGTTCTCTCTTGGCTATCCTTTCATGCAAAATCATCTGGAGAAATCTGGAGAAATATGAAGTCATTCAAATGAAAGAGGTAACATTTCTGTAGCACAATTCCTCTGTAACTGTTCAGTGAACCATTCCACTCATCCATGATGACATATCATTAGCCTTTATATTGTAGAGTGCAAATACAGAGTGAACCTCAATTTATTTTTGTAATGATACAATGTTTTGAGAGTTATTCAGTATTAGATTTTAGATATTGGAAAGGAGGCTGCAATGTAATTTTTTGCTCTTTTTTGAGTTTCTTTTTAAAACTTGATATTGCCACTATCTGTGTCTGTACCACATTGCAGTATCATTGCTGTTTAAGGAACATTTTCATTGTTTGATAGCATATTATACATACTAGATTTAACCAAAGGTCAGAGTGCCAATAATACTGCTTTGTTTGCTTCTTTTTGTTATCTGTATTGACATTTTTTGATAAATGTATTTATTTAGACGACCATCCTTCAGTTGTGTTCTGCATAGCCCTGGGATTGCACTTACCATTGCTAATGCTATAATCACAGTTGCATAAGGGTTAAAACATCACTTACAATAACACACTTCTCTCTGTTATAACTATGCATGTGTGTCATTTGAACACACATTACCAGATGAAAGTTTAATGCCCAAAACACATTTCTTAGCATACATGCTTCAAGCTATTCGAATGATTGTTTATTGTCATTTTAAACAAACCAACATTTCTGTGTTGGCCTCTACAAAATTTTTTGAAGGACTTATAATACTCTATAGTCATTTGTGTGTTATGTAACACACTTGAAACTTGCTAAGTGTTGAATTAAATCTGGTATGTTATCTGAATGTGCTGGACTCAAACCCACCTGGTCCAGTGTTGCTGTGGAGTAATAATGCTTAAGCTGGTCTTTTGCAACGAAGAGAAAATGAGTTGGAATATTGTTTTAGGGTAAAATCAGTTCATATATGCACAGGTAAAGTTTTAGAGTCTAGTACTTTTATATGTTTATATTGATTGATACAAGAACACCCTCTGGTCTTAAATGACTCTGAGCCAGATGTTAGATTTGTATAATTGTATATAGTTGTTATACTTTGTTAAGAAAACAATGAAAAAGGATTGAGTGCAAAATACATTTAAATACAGACTACAGTTTGTAATGTCGGTAGTCTATACAATTTACTGCGTAAATGGATTTAGGATCAGTTATTTCTATGACCCAAACTGAAATTGTATCACTTGACAGGAAACCTTAATTTATGTTCATCTTTGTAATCTGTTAACAAACATTCTGTACTTGAATGTATGTGGCACTTGTCTTTTTGGTTGGCCCATTTCCTTCTTGGCATCATATTTTCTGACTGGAGCTTTAATGTCATTCCTTTTAAGCAGCCTAACAAACATCTCTCTAACAGGTCAAATATTGTTTAGAAAAAAATACCAGTCTTTATCAATCAAGAGAACGCCTTGTATAGATCATTAATGTTAATTTTGTTAGTCTTGTCTTAAATCATGGATTATCACTTGAAATACATGGTTTCGAAAGGCCAGTGCAGAATAGTGGTGACTGAACTGGAAGGGGATTTAAATGTTTATGTACATATTTACAGCATTTTTAATTGCCCTGATGTTGTGTTTTTTATAAAAATGAAATAAAATTGCACAATTGTCATTCTCTTCCCCAAAGAACACTCATGACGACTTTTGTCTTGTACTACCATTTGGTCTCTCACATTCTTCTGTTTCAAGTAGCATGTATGTAATCTATGTGCAATTTTTCTTTACAATAAAATGACATGTAAAATAAATTTGACTTTTGGTGAGATGTATTACAATAATTCAGTGGGAATGCAAGCACAGAATTTGACATAGTGAGTTTACATAGGCCAAGTGTTTCTGAATCACCGTAAGTTATTTTCTGGCTACTGTTAGTATTGTGAAAAAAATGTATTTAAGTTATTCAAATCTGGGCTGTTTGTTAGTGATGGTAGAAACGGGACTTTTGATATTTTACACAACTAGGAAAAAACATCGATCTTTTGACTAGCTCAAAAAACCGAACTGGGTCCCTCTCTACTGGTCAAATACACGTAGCTCATCAACAATTCCCCTCGTTTAAGTGTTAAAGCTGATTCCAGATCAGCATGTGTTCCCGCTAAATCGGTTTCTCTGTACGCTCTCTCCAGCGGCGTGCTGATTAAAAACACGTAATGCACGTTCGGTTCCTGAAATCACGTGACTCGTCTACCACATTCTGGCCAGTGAAATGTTGATTCAGCTTAGACGCGTTTTGAATTGTTGTTTGGATTTTTCAATCGCGTTATATATATATATATATTATATATATATATATATATATATATATATATATATATATATATATATATATATATATATTATAATTTATCTAGATGGTAAAGAGGTGTTATACTATCTACATAACTCAACTATCGCCCGATTAGTCGGTCCTACGCAGTGGTCGAATGTAACAAAGTATTTGTACTTCGTTACAGTACTTAAGTAAATTTTAACGTATCTGTACTTTACCTAAGTAAAAATAATAATGCATACTTTTTATTTTACTCCATTACATTTTGCGGCAATTATCTGTACTTTCTACTCCACTACATTTCTACAATTTATGAACACAATTTACTCAAAATCTTGCATGGAAAAATAGTTAGCCTACTGATAGCGTACTGGTGGTGTTTGCCATTGCCAACCAATCTGGTGGCTTTATTAGCTCCAATGATGGCAGAGCGCGCGTCTAGTAGCAGCACGAGCAGGTAGAGTGGCTTGATTTCAAGAAGACGAGACATTTAACAGTCATTCACAGTATTGCAGAGTGCACGCACAATAAGCACACCAAACTTTCCAATACACACACACGAACAATGACATCGGTAGAGGCATAAGTCAGTATATCTACATTCTTTTACAAAATGGCACAGCCCAGACGTTGAGACAACCCATTGCGTGACTACTTTTACTTAAAAAATACTTTAGTACTTTCACTTAAGTAAGATTGTTGATGTAGCACTTAGTGTTAATTTCGTCAGACTAGACGAAATGTGTTCGTCAGCGACCCTCTTTTCCACGACTAAGAAGAGACGATGACGAGACTGCACCAATGTTCTAAAAATACTAAGACTGTGTTAATGTGCCATATTGTTTACGAGTAAAAACGAGACTAAAATGTTTTGCATGAAATAAAAATGAAACAAAAACTCCCTCCTCGTTTTCGTCTACACAAGAGACCACTAGACCCCCTGTCATGTGTTTGTGCCAGCAGTTCGTCTACGTCGTGTTCCTGCGCCCCTCCGGCCGTAAAACTACATGCAACTACTTGCGCCAGAGGTTATTATTACATTTAATCAATAATGTAGCGGTGTGGAACACAATTCAACTGGAATGATAAACAAAAATCATCTCTGAAATAAAAAATAAAAAAGACTAAAATGTTTTAACGAAAACTTGACTAAAATACCTTGAGTTTTCGTTTGACTAAAAAATGTTGAGACTTTTAGTCGACTAAAACGACTATCAAAAACTGATATGTTAATCACTAAATATTACTAAGACTAATAAGGAACTTTGACACAAGACTAAGACTAAGACTAAATAAAAAAAAATGTACTTTTACTTAAGTGCTTAACTTAAGTACTTCCTCCAGCACTGGTCCTACGTTAATCGTGACCAATGCTGAAATTAAAACTCTTTCTAGAGGCTGCAAAAGAGGTCGGCGCCATTATTTAAAATCACACACCGAGATATAAAAACAAGCTTTACCTGTGTAAATGGACTAAAATATACAAATGTATAGCTAAAACATCGGATTCAGCTAAATCAAAATTCGGCGCGCTGTACTCTTTTTGGGTGGAGCGCCCTTTAAGCGCAAAACCTCGACTTCAGACGTGGCAACTTGTGATGTCACTCGCACGCGGCCATTTTCGACGCGTCTCTGAAGTTTGATGCTTGGATTTGGACTTAAAACGAATGTAATTCCGTTTCTTCCGAAGCATTAACTTTGGGAAATTGTGAAACGTGTCAGGTAAGAGCGAGTCATAGCTAATGACGCTCTGCTGAAATGGCCTCTTGGTTAGTTTTGCTGTCACTTCATTTGAAAGCGTTGCAATCTTGTTAGCTAACTTGGCTAACAGGCTAGAATAATGTAAGGCTGCGTCCCAAAACGCACACTACTATACTACATAGTTTGTCAAAAAAGGACTTCCCTAAAAACTTGGCATACTAGCTGGTACGGTAGCCGGTGTTGGACGTTGCCTAAGACCCAGCAGAATAGTTGGTCATCTTATTCGTCAGGCTAGCATGCTATAAAATACACAGACGGAAGCTAAACGGATTAAAGTGTGATTTTGTTAGTTATAATAAGAAGTTACGTTAGTTAAGGTTTTTTTTTGGTTACTGAAAAAGTCGTTTCCAGCTTAGTAAGAGTTAACTTGAGACCCCTGTTGAGTCTGATCTCAGTTTGTATTTTAACTGGTAAGCAAAGTGCATGTCAGGTTTTTGTGACTGAAACATGCGTTATTTTCCAGTTTTGTCTTTTCCAGTTTCCACGTTACCCGCATATGGAACATATGTATATCTTATTATATGTAGATTATTATAGATATATCTTACTATCTGAAGCTACTGTGAAAGCTTGTTTGCTTTAGTGGGTGAGATCTGATCTCGCTGCCTATGTAAACTGTTGAAGACGTGGCACACAATGCTGATACACACAACAGTTGTGCTGGGAAACAATGGGCTTTGGCTTGACAAGTTTTGCATGGCCCACTGTACCATGCCTTGAATATGTATTATAGGCAATTGATATAAAACTATCAAACGCTGTTGTCCAGAGCTACTCACATTTCTTAATTACAGGGACAGTTTCTCTGGAGCAGCTTGGGTGGTAGGGTCTTTCAGCCACAACTGTACAGTGCCACTAGACCACCAACATCCTAAACAGACAGTGTAGCCAGTGAGTTGTGTTCGTTGAGACACTTTTTATTTTCAGCTGTAGTAAAATACAAACTGCTGTTCCCCTATAGTCATGTAACCACTGGTTTCCCTTAATCTGGAGGCTTGTTTTGAAAATTTGTTTTAAGTCGGTTTAATATTTCAGCCTCAGGATACTCATGCACTGATCAGTTTGCAGCACTGTTAGTTATTGGAGACTTTTTTTAAACTACAGTCTAGAGTAAGAAAAGATGATGGAAGAGAGCGGAATTGAGACTACACCACCCACGACTCCTCCACCTCCTCCCAGCATGGCCTCCACCGTCAACCCCCCTGCTCTAACAATGGGTAAGTAAGTTTGAGAGCTGATTGAGTGGCATTCACTAAGTTCCTAATAGCTGCCTTAAGGATTGGATAAACTCACAGAACATAGCTCACGTCCATTGTCCTTTCAGGCAGCATATCTGGGGAACCAAATGTCACTTTATGAAATTTGCGCATATTTTGAGTAAATGTCATTTTTCGGTAATTAATAGACGAACTCTTCTGTACGGGTACTGCAGGGGAGGATGAGCCACTGGGACTTAAAGTAGAGGAGGTTGTGTTTGTCTGGAGGCTCACATGTGAAAATGTGCCCAGTAATCAGCAGAGTAACTTTGAGGTGACCTTCAGTGTAGCTCTCCCCATCAGAAATAATTGTAGCTTTGGGCAAACTATTTCCACTTGATGTTTCAGTGTGACACTAGCCACAGTCCTAGCCTTGCTATTTACACTTGCAGTGTCATCCCAGTGCCCGTAATATTGGTTTGTTATTGCCAGTAACCATTTATAAAGTTCTCAGTGCACATATCCTGTGGACCCATGCCGAGATAAAACATGACAGTGATGTTCTTTTCAAGGTTTAGCTGTATAGATTCCTGCTGTGTTCACTGTTCTCTTGCACAACTTGATAAATTAAAGAACACTGTCCTCACAAAACAATGTTCATTCATTGGACCTGCAATGATTGCACTGGATTTATTACATTTTAATTTCAGTCCTTTGATGGATGAATAGCAGTGAAGGTAGTGAGGAGTTACAAATGATCGAGGGTATAAACATTTTACTCTAAACAACAGTGCAAAGCTTAGACCTGTGCCATTTTTATTTGCTAGCATTATATTTTAATTCCACTGTTTGTCTTTTCAGGTCTGTCCAGTCCACTGACCCTTCCCAGCACCACAGGAATCCCCAGTTTTACCCCAGAGGGCTTTTCCACTCCAGTACCCCCTGCAGCAGTGACCTCCACCCTGCCCCCAATCCAATCCTCTGCTCCTCCTCCGTTCTCTCTCAGCCCCATGAACCCTCTGTCCACAGTGTCCCCAGCCCCTCCTCCTCCTCCTCTAGGTGGAGCAGTCCCTTATAGCAGCCCTGTGGCCTCCTTCACCTCCTCCACCGCTCCCCCTCTCCCCGGTTCCACTGCACCACCTCCAGGCCCAGTCATGTCTTCTCCACCCATCGGGCCACCCACAAGGGGCTTCACCGTTACTGCTGCATATGACATCACGCGTGGACATGCCGGCCGTGCGCCACAGACCCCGCTCATGCCCACCTTCGCCAATGCCCCGCCAATGCCTGGTATGTCTGTGGGGTTTGTGTACTATTGAGCACACAACATAAGGATCAACTTTCCTCGTTATCACAACATCCCAAAAAGACTAGTAGGCAAAAATAGTTCACCCAAAACCTTAGGAGTTTTTAAATGACTGTACAATGTATCTGTATCTGTACAATGTTTCTTACACAATTGTGGGTGAATCCTTCATAATTTTATGTAACGCTTGCACTGCCATGTGAATTCCATTTTTTCTGTAGTTGGTCAAGAAAAAATAAGTCGTACCTCCAAATGCCAACAAAATCATAAAAGTGTAATTTTTTTCTTATGCTCTAAGTATCCCACTTAGCCTTAACGACCCATTTCAGACAAAACAAATTATACAGACGTTGTGATTCATTGATGCCGTTGTAGTAGAATAGGGTAAACCGGTCCTCAATATCCATTAGAATAAGTGGAGTTAAAAAAAGAGGATATTGGGAACCGGCGACAGTGATATTTGTCATTTGTAATGTAGCCTGGGGTGGTGGTGTGACAGGGAAAGCAAAGGGTCGGGACAGAGAAATTGGAGGCTATTATCTGAATGAGTGAGTGGAGGGCAGTGGAACTAAGCCTAGCAATTTCAGCCGAGCCGTATCTGTCAGCTCGGAGCCACTCTCATCAGCTGAACAGGGGGGGCTGCCAGGCGCCAGACACGCTCTTAAACAGTCACGCTTTATTCATACTAAGGGCACTCGCAAGTTTGCTCAAGTATTTCAATTAGACTTATCTCAAGGTCAAAACTTTCAGTGAGATTGTTTTCTGTGTGGATCATTGGTTAATATATATTTTTTTTGGTTACTGATATTTTGCCTCTTTAGGTGTAGTTACCAACCCAATGGTGCAGCAGCCAATGATGTCGGGTGGTTTGGAAGTGGCCTCACCCATTACCTTTCCTGAGGACCATGGAGACCCCAGAGTGATGCCTGAAAGTGGCGCAGGAGGAGGAATATGGGGCTTCATCAAGGTAATATATTATTAAAAATGTAAAACCTCCGGGGCATCTATTCTAAAATAAAAAAGAAAGAGCTAGAAAGCATCAGTCATATATTGCTGTTCTTCTGCATTTAGCTTTTGATATGTTATAAAGTTATTGGGCCTCATTCACTAGTATTTTCTTCTATTTTATGTCAAATTTGTTCTTAAGAAATTTAAGACATTCATATTGTATTGTAGTATACAGCTGTGGAATTGAGGAGAATGCGATTAACCTAATGCACAGACATGCATACAATAAAATTTGTGCAAGGGTGCAGTTCTTACCTAGGAACAAATCTTAAATAAGAAAAATATGTTGAATGTCCGAATCTTTATGAAAACGGTGTAAGTTTGTTTAGAGAACGGTTGATGAATGGGCCTATTCTTTTCAGATTCTGTATTCTGTTTATTTCAGGGTGTAGCAGGCAACCCCATGGTAAAGACAGTTCTGGACAAAACCAAGCACTCTGTGGAGTCCATGATCACCACACTAGATCCTGGAATGGCTCCATATATTAGTGAGAAGTCACTCCTAATGTTCTTTAATCTACTTTTACTCTTTAATGTCCTCTAAAACTGCCTTTAAAAAGTGGTTTGTTCAGTATTTTATTCTGAATCCACTTGGAAACTGCTAAATTTAACATTTCTTTGTCTGTGTAACAGAATCAGGAGGCGATGTGGATATTGTGGTAACGTCCGATAAAGAGGTTAAGGTGGGAGCAGTGCGTGACGCCTTCCAGGAGGTGTTTGGCATGGCCATGGTGACTGGTGAAGCTGGTCAGTCCAACATTGCTCCCCAGCCAGTTGGATATGCCGCTGGGGTCAAGGTGAAGGGCTTTCATATTTCAGCCAGACTCGCACATCAACAATCTGCTCGGCGCATCTGGTTCTTTATTCTTTTTTCAGACTTATATTTAGATTTAAAATGTTTCTTAGTCAGCATTATTCATATCAAGTTACATTGTAACAGGGACTGTTTCCATATATTTAGCTAAAGTTATCTGGTCTCTTGGAAAGCATCATGCTTCAGTTTTGCTAACACTGTAGTTTTGCTAAAAAGAGTGTTTTCTCCAACTTTGCAGGGAGCCCAGGAGCGCATTGACAGTTTACGCCGTATGGGTGTTATCCATGAGAAGCAGCCTGTGGTTTCGGTGGAGAATTTCATAGCTGAGCTCTTTCCAGACAAGTAAGAATAAGGAATGATCAAATCCAATCCCTGTTACATTTTAGATTATTCTAGCTGCTTATATATTTTCTTTTCTTCTTTACGTCTGTTCTAACTAGTGACTGTGTATCTTCGTAAGCCCTATGGCTCATTTCTCCTGTGTGGAGCAACCTCTCAAGGTGACAGTTTAAAAGCCAAATTAAGTGTCACCCTTGCAGAACATGTATTTATCACCTCGTTTGTTTACAGAGACATTTATGAAAGTGTCGACTTTGTTATCGGCTGAAAAATAGTTTGTCTTAAATCTTAACCTCAGTTTAAATGACGCGACTTGAACCGGGTCCAAGAACCTGCTCTGTGATCAGTTGGAGGACACAGCGGAAGGTTGTAGTGAGAATGTTGGCTGTCTGAGGTGGCGGTGTTGCCACTCGGAGGTGTAGGGGGAATACTAATGCATGGGTCTGGGCTGTAGGTGGCATTAAAAAAAGATGCAGTAAGCAAGGCGGAGATCAGGCACCCTGATCTAGCCCGATCTGGCCTCTCTTATCACCGGACAGCAGAGTGCCTCTAACTGCTGAAAGTGCACATGAGCATGAGCCTGTTAAAGGTGTTGACCAACCAAAGACGCCAACAGAAGCAGAACGTTTCATGTTAACTTTCATTCATTGTGAGCCATGTTAGGGTCTTCGGCCAGCTTTGAGAAAGTTTGCTGTTCCTATTAGGTTTTTCTTCTCCGTTAGCCACATGAGCATCTTTGAGTCATTATGTCAAGGCTGGGTTGTTTGCTTGTTTGCAATCAGACAATGCCTTGAAGACTTTGTTCCAGCTTTTCCAAATCCAATTACTGCTCCTCTGCAGTGTTGAATGGACACGATTGGTGACTTTTTTTTTTTTCTCCAGAGGTCTATCTAATTAAAGGCTGGACTGATGGCAATCCGTCACCTTTTATGTTTTGTATTCTGCTGTTAGTTCTTTCTGGTCTACAGAAAGAGAGCATACCACAATTGTACTTTGCATTTCCATTTTTGTGCTTGGTACTTTTATGCTTATAGTCTTTTCATGAATGAAAGAATCTATTTGCTTGGGGTGAGCTAGTGTTCCTCTGCTTTCCTGTTCTCCTGTGGCTGTTTGCTGCTCCCCTTATTTACAGGACTGTATTATTGACGCTCTCATTTTAATATAAATCTGATGCTCTCCACTAGGTGGTTTGACATTGGCTGTCTAATTCTCGATGACCCAGGCAACGGTGTTCACATAGAGACATTCACACAGGCTACTCCGGTAGCCCTGGAACATGTACAGCAGGTAAGAGTTGCTCAGACAGATGAGGTCTTTGATTACACCACACGTTGCTTTAGGTGCATCGTAAAAGTGTATCATAAAAACTGCACGTCCAGAAATATCAGACTTGTCATGTTAACTGGGGAAGTCCGCCACAGCAGTGTCTCTGATGGTCTCAGCCATGCTTTAGTAATTGGAATCCTGTCGTTCGTTTGAAGTGCCATGTAGCCTTTTCTCCTGTACTGCACTCGAAAATCAGCCTGCCAAACTGTCTAGTGAGTCAGCAATTAAAAACCACTCTGTCATGGTACTCTCTTAAATCTTCTTGACAAGAAAGGTAGTGAATTTTAAGAGATTAAATACTGACATCCAAGAGTGACCTAACATGGCCCAGCTTTTTCATCAACACAGACTACAAGCTGCTTATAAATTCACACAAATTTAGATCACATTGGTGTTTGTTGAGTTGCTGAGTTCATAGACATGTATTAATAGCCCTACTGTTATGAATGCATGAAACCACCCAGATTAAACTCTGCCTGCTCCAAACAGAAAGATACCTTAAACTTGGGGTTAAGTGAAGCAGTTCATGAGAGGAGTAGACAGGGGTAGGAAGACGAAGGAAGCACTTCAACAGTGGAGCGTCATACTAGTGACGTCTTACATTTCCAGCTTTTAACAGGAGCTCTTGTGATTGATTATTTGTCATTGTGAACACACCACAGCACAACACACAGTGCCGCACAACAAAACCTGTGTCCTCTGCAATTGACCCATCTGTGAAGGATCAGTGGGCAGTGCCGGGACGGTACCTTGCTCATGAGTACCTTAGTGGTATCTATGCTGGTCTAGGATTCGAACCAGCGACCTTCCAATCATGGGGCGAACTCCCTATCCGTTACACTACAGACTGCACCAGAGTTTCCAACTCTTAGACCACTGCTTTACTAAGTTCAACTCATTCTGAATGTACACATGAATCCCATATTATGATTTATATAGGCTGTATTATTTATTCCAAGAAATAAATTCACAGCTTTTGTGTTCTGTCTGATCTCAACCACAGGCAAGGTATTTGTGATATTTTGCATGTAAAAAAAATGCCTCTTTAAAATGTGCCTGTCTCTTGATTTTCTTTGCCAACATTTTCATTGGTGATCAGAAGAGTTTTTCTTCTTTGAATTTTGATTCTCTAGGCACAGTCCCTCACGCCTCCAGATTACAGCTTACGTTGGTCCGGTCTACTCGTGACCGTAGGAGAGGTGCTAGAAAGGAGCATGCTCAACGTTAGCCGCACAGACTGGCACCAGGCCTTCACTGGCATGTCTCGCAGACAGATGATCTACAGTGCTGCTAAAGCTCTAGCTGGCACATACAAACGTCGCCTTCCACCCAGGGCGGTATGAGTCCACCTGAACGCCCTCAATGTAGGGACTCTGCCCTTCAGGTCTACCAGCCAATAGCAACCAGTTTACCTTGTGTTCTGTAGATGTACCCTACATCCACCTTCAGTAGATGTTTTACAGATCACAGCCTGGAAGATAAACAGATTCTAGATCCAGTTTTGCCTAGTGTCTCAGAGTAAGAGTTTAGTTGTTACTCTTAGTACTTAGTACTGCCGTGAAAGCAAACAATCAATATTGTGCTATTAAATATCATCGTTTTTCCTAAATCTGCGAGGATATATGACAAAGTAAGATATTCTACCTACTTGGAGGTTGCCACAAGAGGGCTATATTGAGGTCAACTTGGTAAAAGGCACAATATTTCTCCACACTCTGACCACGATGAGTCCTTTATGTAATCTAGCAATCATTTCCAAAAAATATTTCTCTTATATGAAGACTTTAAGATTGGTCATATTTAAATCAGGATATGCAACGCTGCCACTGGTTATTAGATGTCAATTACAACTCAGTCCCATGAGTTTGTACATAGAGTTTAGGTCCCAAGCAATCTACAAGAATAAATAAATATGAAATGTTACTAGGTTTATTTGAAAGCTTCATTGCTGCTATAAAAACTTGAATTTATGCCCTCAGTTACCTATATCATTCTGTTGATGTGTGTCATACAGCAGACTATTTATAGCCTTTGCACTCAGAGGGCCTTTGTTAGGACAAATGGTAATAATAATAATGTCAGTTATTGGTAGTATCCTGTGGTGAATTCTAGGCTCAAAGCAATTTCGAATGAAGTGATTTTGTGTCAGTCAGGGTCCTCTAAAGGTTTAAAGTGGAAAAAAATCTAATACACATATTTGGACTGAAAAAAATGTCTGTCTCTGGATCAGTAGCCTTCCAGTGGTGGAGATCGTTACTGTATGAGTCAGTTTTATTTTTGGTTGATATGATGCCATATAGATAACTTTGCTTTCATACAATTACAGGATAGTAAAACTAAATCTGTTACTCTGAACATTTTTCATCCCATTTTTACATGAGTAAATTGTCAGCTAAATCTGTCAGAGAGAGAAATGACAAAACCCAGGGTTGGCTACTCATGTGAAATATTGATGACATTGTTAAAGATTTTATTTTATTTTTATCTTACTGCCTGTTCCCTAAAACACAGGCAGTTTAGTCCTTTTTAAAGTTGTGCAATGTAAATAGAGTAAATACATGCTGTTGAGTTACCAAAGGGCAAGTGTTTTTAGAGAATGAGATACATACATTTCACCTCTAAGACGGGAATTTTAAGTGTGTTGCTACTCACCAAACATAAGATGTGGTTAGATTAGTTCTTACTTTGTTGTAAAAACAAATTTATTAACATTTATTGTAGCTTGATGCTTGAGTGCATAATGTAATATTTGCACTACTGATGAGCCTTAAATCTAACCGTTCAGGGTAGTGTCTTATCATTACTTTAGTTGATTTATATGTAAAACAAAAAAACATGATCATTTGCATCAATATTATTTTTTGTAAAGTTTGTTTTTAGTGGCATTATCATTAAATGTCATGTCATTGTTTTATTTCTGAATGAATTCCCTCCCCTCACCTGGAAACCTGGACAGCTTTGCAGAAATTGTCACTGCTTACAAACCTGGCCATTTTTATTATATGATAAATTGTGTGCTTAAGTTATTTTTGGATTTTTAAAAGTAGCGTTAATCATGCAAATTAGAGAGTTTCTCTGCTAAAAATGTTTCTCTCTTTTCATTCTGTTGGTGAAGTAACTGCTAAGCCAAAAATCCAGAGTGATACAGAAACTTGTGAAAATCACAGAACTGTGCATGACCTCTGGGAGATGTTGATGTAAAACTGAAACCTTTGTTTGAGATGTGTGGTTGTGTACTGTTTGCTGTTAAGGCCGCAAGCACTGTCAGACAGGGGCAGTAACGATTTTTGATGGCAATCTGAGAGCATGATTTGTAGTCTCAGAGTATCATAAGTGGATAATCAAACCTTGCCTTTAATATAATGCCATGTATTTGTATTTCTACAGCCAATGTGGATGTTTTCTTTTGACCAACATGGAATTGTACTTCCTCAAGGTGCCTTCTGCAAGCAGAAGTAAAGTCCTTTTTGGTAAAACAACTTTGTCTGTTCAGTCATTGATAACAGCATAAATTACCTGCATCATGCTAATATAGAACAGTACTTTTTAAACCTGATTGAGCAGCAGCTAGATTTCGTTTTGCGTATATATTCTATAAATTGTCAGTTTACATCAAACCGCACTGCAATCTTCACACAATCTTGGACATCTTCTGCAATGCAGAACGAGCTGCTTCAGCCTAATACGATTACCCTACAGATATTCTCTTGGAAGACACTTTTTGAATGTCAGATGGTTCTCGTCATCAACTGTGCAGTCTGACATTAAGAATTCAGTCCCACTCTTCTCTGTCTCCCTCAAGGATCTGGCTTGAGTAATAAGCAATACTGAGACGAGGTGGAAAGGGCCAATCTCTGCTAATGAATTGTACAGGCCCGTGTGTTAATCTGGTATATTTTGCCAATTAGGTGTAATTGGAGACCTCAACACTCAAAGCATAGACTCTGTAGGCAGCTGGTATTAGCACAAAGTCGAGTAATAGGGCATTTCTTCCCTGGAACCGAAATGATCCGTGAAGGAGTAACAGCTTGAAGAAAAGTAAGTCAAGAGAACTGTTATAGGAGCTGTTAGAGTCATTTTAACCCTGAAAAAGTGCTGCACATTATGATCATTAACAAAACATCTTAGTGTGGTTCCCTGTTTTATGAACACTTTGGGGCAGTTTCCCAGACAGGGATTAAGACTAGTTCTGAACTGTATTTCTTTTTCAATGGAAAATCTCCATTCAAAACACTCTGTAATCCAAGACTAGTCTTAATCTCTTTCTGGGAAACCGCCCCAAAATTACCGACATGCGCTAGACCTTCATAAACCCTTGCTAATATAGAACAGTTTGCATTTCTGGTCATATTTCTGATACTGTCTGAAAAGAAGATATTTGCAAATATATCATGCAGTGTATTTTAGCTTTTAATTTAGTTTTCCTGAGGTATGGCAATGGAGGGAATTAAAACTAAGGTTCAAACTGACAGACGTAACAGTGAGGTTAACACAGTTTGTCATGGTCATGTCATACAGTAGCTGAAAGGCAACTACAGCCAAAACCTCAGTAAAAAAAAAAAAAGAAAAGTGTATACATATATATATATGCTTCACTATATCTGTGCAAATATATTTCTACAGTCTTCCAATTCCTATAAATAAATGCTCTCCACCTCCTCTCACTAAAAATGCCAGCGTGACCACATCCTTTAATTTGTTTCAGATTAAATGGAGCCTGTTCTTTGCTTGACATGATAGTGGCATTGTACATCATTATTGCTGTCAGGATCTGAGAAATAATGTCCGCTCTTCAGAACCATATGAGAGATTATGCCTCAATAAAATCATTTCTGATAGTCTTTGTGTAAAAAAGCTTTTAAAAAACCTTTTCATAGAGTTTGCCCAGTGACTTGATCTCAAAGACGTAATGCATTTATGCTTCAGTTTAAAAAGATTTGTTTATCATGTAGCCAACAGACTGTGACAAACATTTGGCTGTGCGACTAAAAATATAAATAGTTGAGTCATTTGGGAAACAGGAAATGGAAATATACAGTATTAGTCTCAGTTAACGGACTGAGGACAGATCTAACAAGTCCTTCCCTCAGACTGTGCTGTGACATTCAAATCAGTTTCTTTCTTAAAAATTGTGGGAGCATAGATTTATTTTGGAAAATAACTCATCACTGTTATGTCATTCATAATCATAGCTGTTAATGACACTTTTTAAAGGTTGAGTAAGAGTGATTTTTAAGTCATACCGGTTTGCTGGATTTAGGTCAGAGCTTTAACTGGGACACTCCAGGATATCCACCCTTTTTGTTCCCTTGTCTCGGTTGGTGACGCTTTGTGGGGTTGTTGCACTGCAGAAACGTGAGGCTAACCTCATATTCTTACATCAGCTGCAAGTGTTTTTATTCATTCATTCATTTTGTAAACAAAGAATACTTCACCTTCGATGATGTTGAATGCCCGCTTAACATGTCATTATTGTGCTTCATGGTTTAATTGTTGCTTTTGCATGAACCAAAGTCTCACTGTTGTTACCCTGCTCAGTTCTGCATTTAGGGCAAACTGCTCATTTATAGTCCCTTCAGACCACAAAAGGCTTATGGCCATATGTCTTGCTTTACAAGTGTGTCCTTTTGGAAGCTTAAAATTGCATTAAGGTCAGCTTCCATGAGTAATAGTTTCTTTGGTGACATCCTGAAGTTCCTGAAGATTGACCTCTCGTACTGTACACTGTTGCTCGTGCTGCTCTAGTTTCTTTTTAAGGTGTTAGAACCCTTCTAATAGTCTTTTTAATCAGCCTTCTTCTTAATCCGCGTGATCCATGCAGAGCTGGAATGATAGGACTTGTCTAATGACGGGATGTTATTTAGAATTAGTCTAGGTCTCTAAAGGAGAGCAGGCCTGAGATAAAGCAATACAGTGTGATATAGATCTCTAAACAAATTCCAAAAAAGAAAGCGAAGTACACTGAACAGCAAACAGCGCTAATGCATTAAAAAACCTCAAGAGAAGAAACATTGAACATGTTTTTAAAAAGAGTTGAAGGACAGACAATTAGGGAGCATGTCAAGACCGATTCATTTATATGGATGCAGAATGGTGTACAACTGATACAATTATATTGTATAATTAAAAAGGGATAATAATTCTTAACCAAATTATTTTGGCCTACTGTAATATTTAAAGTCTGCTCAGGTATTTAAAGCTATTGATTCTTTTTTCACATGTGGTTAAGTTTGATTGGAAATATTCTGTTGAATATTTTAGAATTGATTTTGAAGAGTGCAATTTACTTTCATTGCTTCTTGTCTGGAAGTGAGAAAAATTTGGATTTGAAAACTTACCATAAGAAATAGAACCCAAATAAATTTAATGGCTGATAAACACTGTTATTCTACGGGCACTGGCTCAGGGTCTTTTGAGCTGCACTAAAGTTCATGATAGTACATCACTTCCAACATTAGAACAAACATATTACGAAAGGACGGGGCAGACATTAGGACAAACATAAAAACAGACCCTAAAAGAGGAATACTGGAAATAGGCACTTAAGAAGATGGACAAAAAGCAAAAGTCAATTCTGAATTGCAGAGCAGCTGTCAATGCCAAGGGCAAACTACACTCTGTTGTTAAGTGGGCAGGAAAAAAATCATTGACTTTAACAACCTCTCCCCTGGATATCTGCACAAATCCATGGTGAAGATCCCTGTCAAGGTGACTTCTTGCTCCTCCCACCCAGATTACCACCTGGGTGCATAACTTTCTAGAGAAGAAAAGTGCAGCTTCATCAAATGCTGTGACATGCGCAATGTCTTTACAGCTGAACATCTGGAGGTCAAAGCTTCACAGATTTACGAGCACTGATTTGAAACCAGGGATGAGAGACATTTTAAGGCTTTGTCTTTTAGGATCGTGGAAGTGATTAGGTTTGTCTAAAGCTTCAAAGGCTAACCAACAAGTTCTCTGTACTGTGGCAAATGTGACCTCAAATTGTCAGTAAAGTTTGCATATTTTAATAGGATGCCTCTATAAATATGGGAGGTATTTCCTGCAGAAATGAAAATGGTAAAATGGAAATGCAATCTGCACTTTACCATTTAGTTTAAAGTTTCTATATGAGAAGATCCTGCAATAATGAAAAATTAAATGAAATAACTCCATTTGCATTAAAATCCTCCATTTATGTATGAGTCATTTGTGAAAGATAAAATTAAAAGAACACTTTTCATTATCCCTTTTGACTTTTCATTTTCCATATACTCGCCATGTTTCAGTGTCATAAATAAAATGTAAATGTTAACAGGGAAAGGAAAAAGCAATCTTGAATTTGCATTTGCTTAGCAAATGCTAAAATTAAAAAGAAAGTTATATGTTCACGTTATATTTTCTTTTCTGTGGCTTACAGGTGCTTCTCTGAGAAAATTAAAATGAAAACTCAAAATGGATACATTAATAGCAGTGTTCATATTTGGATTTCCATTTCCAGCACGAACAGCGCTGATACTGTAAAAATCAAAAGCCAAAGTCAAATGAGTCCTAGCGCCATTGAAACACATTGTTTGAAGTAAATTCTTCCATCAATACATTTAAAGATGCTTTAACCTTGGTTTGGAGAGGAAAGACTACAAGGAGGATGAACCAACACAGTGTTTGAGGACCTGCATGAAAGCTAGATATTTATACAGAGTGACAGAGTGGAAACTGTGACACTTGACATCATGTACCATCTATCTCACGTGTTGTGACGTTTGCCTGCTGTTCATTTTCAATACAGTAAGAAAAAAGTAGCTGAAATAATGAAATCTCAATTTTATCCATTATTCATGCTTAAAACACCCACTTCATCAACATTATCCTTATGAACATCATCTTTGTGAAATTTTTAGCAACAAACCTGAAAAACAACAAATTCGAAGAAATAATATCCAGTATAGCAGTGATGCCAATCAGGGAAAACTCATCAGTAAAAATGCAGTGTGCTTTTAATATTGCATTTAAACAAGTTACTTGATCCTTACATCCTGTTTACTTTCATGTCATACTTCTAGATAAGTTGTACTTTATTTTCCTAAAGAAATAGCCTAAAACTTATCTGAAAGTTTTGATCAAAAACTGAACATTTAAACATTTGACACTTAACATTTAAAGATGGTTGTCTTTGAGTTTACTGATTTTCCATTTTACTTCATAATGCAATAAAATCTTGTTCTTAATTTCATCCCAATACAGTCTCTAATATGCTGTGTGCTGCACAGTTAAATATCAGTCTCCAAACCAGCAGTGACGAGGAAAGGAGGATCTGTCATGCCATCTCATGTTAGGCCAATTTGACATTCTCAGGTAGGTTACTTATCAGTCCTGAGCAGTCCATGCAAAATGAAAAGCCCTCCCTGTCCGAACAGATTTGACTGGACTCAATAGGCCAACCTGTGAAGATGTGGATGAAATATTAACATTTCACTTTAGAGAAGGATCACTGGCAGGAGGCTTGGCATGGAGGACCTGCGCTTAACATTGCCATGGAAACAGGCTCAGAAGCTGTTCTGCTTTCAAACACAGCCAATAGCTCTGCAGTCTCTTCAACCCATGTTTCCCCTCATATAGATAAAAAATAGAGGGATGAGGAGGTGGGCATGGCAACTCTTTGTTCCGTGCCCATATGACACATATGCAGCAAATTCTGATTGACATTTGTGACATATGCTGTTTATTATTATTGTTCTGAGATTTTGGGAAAAAGAGGGAGCACACCCAAGTCCTGTTATCATGCACTACTCAGGTCTCTAAAAGAGTGGTGTCTATCTATGCAGGAAGAGAGAAAGGAAAAACAGTTTGTAATGCTACATGAACACATTAATCCATCCACAGAACATGGCATCGGTATGGAGGCTGGAGTTTTAAAGTTATTTTCCCTCAGTTGTGGAATGGTGATCTGAGTTACTGATATCCTGAGTTGGCAACATTGAGATCTTATTACTTATTAACTTGAACACAGTCTGGCTCATGAACAAGGCCCGCAATTTTAAGTTGTTTGACTGAGAGGGTAATAAAGAAAATGTTATATAAGAGTAATAAATATCCTGAAATGTAAAATCAAATTTAGACCAAAGAAAGAGTTAAGAAGCACCAGCTCTTGGGAGAAATTCTGGAATCTGCTAGGTTGTGATGTAACTTGTAAACTTCAAACCTGCATGGAGGATTTTGAGTGGTGCTTATTTTGCATTTCCTTCTGCTTCTCACCATAAATCCAAGCTCAAATGTCTGAGACCAAGAGGATGCTGACATTTGGATGTGCTCTGAGCCCTAAATGTTGCAGAAGACTGGATCAGAGGCAGAGCTTGTGTCAGAATGTGTGTGAGATCCAGTCAGCGGACAAGGCTTCACAGCTCTGTCTGTTTCTGCAGCACACATCACCTCTGCTGATTGCAAGGAATAAACCAGCTTTAATCCTCTTCCCAGGCTCACAAGACGCTGTGGAAGAACTGTCTTTTTCACTCTTTCCCACACACACACACACAGCGTTAAACCTTAATGGTTTTCAACTTAATGAAAAGGCTTGCTTTTGGTAACTGAGGAATTGTTGGTGATACAGTTTTAAGCTATGTGTGTATACACGCGTGTGAGAGAGGGAGCTTTGCACAGACCGAGCCTATAGTAAATTCTGAAGAAAACTCCAAAAAGATCATTATAGGCTTCTAAGCAATTTACACTATTACACTGAATATTATTTATATTTCGGAAAACTCTCTACTTTATATTGCTTTGATGGCTGCAAAATGGTACTCGAAATGAAAGGAATCACAGAAAATTGCATTTTTAAGAATGTATCTGTCAGACCAATCTGCCACAAGCTGTGGATAGAAATTTGCTCAAATTGATATGGGAAAGAGAAAAATGGATGAGTGAAGAAATTGAAGAAAAAGTTTCCCCCCAGGTCACTGCAGCTTTGGCTGAATATCGCTCTCTCCTTTAGATGTGTATGCTTTCAGGTTTGCAGAGTTAAGCTATTTATCTGCTAAGCCAAGCCTATCAGTCTCAAAAATGGATGGACGAAGGAAGTGAACACCATTTCCTGCCAATACACTCCTGTGTCTTACACTCCCAGCGGTTGAAATTTAGCCAGTGGCTAGTTCTACACATTCCAAGCGATTGTCAAATCTGTCAGACAGGCTGAGGCTTTGACCCCAGCATGGCCGTCTCACCTTGTCAAACAAAGCCCCCCAAGCAGAGCTCAGTTTAATGTCTCTGTCATATAGTTAATACTCAGTTTTTAAGCGATGGTGCTGGGATTAGGAGAGAGCCTTCCAAGTAAACAGCTGTCTTTTTATTTCTTGACAATGCAGACAAATGGTTTTGACACGCCTAGTGTTTTAAAAGATTGTGAAATCCCCCAGCCTTGACAGTTATCTTTTTTTGGTTTTTGTTCAGTCTAAACAATAGCAATATTATTTTCATGTAGATGATGGAAAGAGAGCGCTAAACACGGCTTTGATTTAGTAGTCCTATAGGTATAGCATTAGGTATGATGATTACACACCTAATGACTAATAGCCTTTGGTCTCCCTAGACCATTGCCATATTGCCTCAAGGATTATGCTCACGCCAGCAAAAATAAAGTATGTGGTAGAGCCAAGATTCGATACTAATAACTGGCCACTATGTATTTGCAGTTGCGTCTCCCAGTGCCTGGCCCAAGAAAATCTACGGGCCCCAGCTATATTCTTAATGAGGTCATTGGCCCTCCTGTAATAGCCTGATGTATGTCCCATTTTAAGTAGACAGACCACGGCAATAAGAGCTTGGTGTTTGGGATCTTGGCACATTTGGATGGAACTTAACTGGCCTCAAATATGCTGACCTCTACACAGCAACAGAGAAGAATGAGTTCTCAGTGACTTATCGACTGCCTTATGAATGAAAGGATGTGCTAACCGCCGCTAATGCCCCAGCACTAGCCCGCCGGCATTCCCACTTTTTCACCCATTAGGGATCCATTACACAGATTACGAGATCATGTCACAGTTCACACCAGCACCCTATTTTGATATGAGAAAGCTCAGGGGCACTTCAAACAGTAACCCACTTTCAGTCTTCGTATAGAAGTAGTTTGCAGGACTTTCTTGCTTGTTGTTGGAGTACTGCAGAGAGGAAGTTTGAATTTACATGATAGCACTCACAATTTTTGCAGCCGGATTGTGAAAAGACAGTATAGAAAGTTATTGAGGACAGTACAAGTAGCACAGTTTATTAGCATGAATAACTTTATATCATACTGACGTCTCTTGTTATTCGATATTTTGATAATTCAACTCTAAAGGAAGTCCATTTGAATATCTAAGTCAGAAAGTACTGAAAGTCGGAAAATACTGACAAGTTGTGTAATGACTTTCGAGCCTACTTACTGCCATAAGATATGCAATTTTTCTGTGTTCCAATTCCAACAAAACAGACTAAGACTATGTATGTTTTATACATAAACTAACAATTGGCAACATGCATTGATTAAACAGACAGGTTATAATAGAACAGAGAATCTGCAGTGATTAGACATGGCCATTTTGTATGTATACCTGCAGTTTGTCAGTGGATCTGGCTGTGTGTGTAGGATCATGTTTTCACTAATGTGCTATAGCTTCTTTTCATGCATGCTTGCACTCTCTCTCTCTCTCTCTCTCTCTCTCTCTCTCTGATAAGCAGTAAGCAGGAAGATAGAATGAACTGATGTCGATGCAGATCTCCTTGCTGTCTATGTGCTTTTGAACTCCTGCACAACAGCACCGGTAAGAAGACAGAAGGTCACAGCCCATATCTGCAGATAAAATCCTTCCTCTGGTTGCAGCAGGAGACACAGTGAGCTCCTGCTGGGCCCTAACACCTTTCTAACAAGCTAGTATCCCTTTCCCCTGCAGTCCTTTCCAGAAACAAATTTGCCATCACAAGCCAGGGGACGTTACGGTGTGACCACACATGGAGTGTCATTAGAAATTCAGTCTGATTCATTGATTTTTAATGCATATTAAGTGGTTCATGCAGTCAGGGTGCTGGATGATAATTGCAAATGGAGAATGAAGCTGCAATCAAAGCTTCTCGATTAACTTCCAGTGAATAAGCAGATTGCAGTCATATCAGCTGGCCTGCCTGTAGCTCAGCAAATATTTTACGCAATTCTAAATTCTTCTGTTCAGCTTAACTGAAATGGGCACTAAGACATGACATGCTATTACATAATATTAATTGCCTCCTGACCAAAGAGATAACTCCATCCCCTTTAATGACACCTCTAAAGCATTTTTATGTAAACACCCATTGGAATATTAAGATGGCAGTAATGAGTATACATTGGTTTAATGCTATGGTGAGTCCTCTCAACTTTCCAAAGATCACGGGATGCATCATAAACAGCACATCAAATATTTATAGCAAGAAAAACTGCATCCTGCTCAGCCTTGTGAACCGTAATTGCCATGTTGTGTGTGTGTTTCAAGTAGCAAGATTTTAACTGCCTATCAACTAAAATATGAAACCTATTCACAGATTATCCTAACACAAAATTCTCCTCATAAATTAGTGATTTGGCATCCCAAAATGAGTTTTGGCATTTTCAGTCACTCTACTAAGAGAAAGTCTGTTGTACAGAAATATTGATCAGGAATGCAAAGAGGTGTTCTAGCGTTTTCACGCCACTGAAATGACTCCCAAATGCTGCAAAATGAACGCGTTCTGCATATTAACTCTAAGCAGTGCTTGATCCTTTTCCCTGAGTATAGCCTCTATTAATTTATCGCATGCTAGCTGATTCCTCTGCTGCATAATGTTACAAATCAGTTTTAATAATTCATTTTTAATATTTAATATGCATGTATTAGACTAGCTATGCTGGCTATCCAGCAGGGGACTGATGAAATAACTCTTTGATAGTTCCTTTTTCATCATGCCTTGTCGAACTTGAGTGGAAGCGAGAGCTCTCTAAGAAGCCATGAGGAAGCATAAGGCAGAGATGTGGGGGAGAGACAGAAGGCTGATACTCAAATCTTCAGCAAGAGAGGAACAAAGCACTTCTAGGCTTCATGCACAGATGGAAAAAACAATGGCAATAAATCATGGCCTGTGTACCCCAAGAGAAGGTAACGATGGCTGGAAATTCTCTGTGGTGAAAAATGTGCAGTTTAAAGACAGTGGCCATTTGAAGGTTGTGACAGTTGCCTGGTCCAGGCTCCTATACCTCATATATTCTCTTTTATGAAAGAGGCCTGGACTTCTAGGTTTCAGTCATAGCATGAAACAAAACCCAGATCTCGTTCACTGCCCCAAGAAGGAAGATGTGAGAGTCCCTTTATCAATGATTCATGGCATGACCTGGAGGAAAATGTAATAATGTTCCGTGATGGTTTGTTTCGTCATTGCGGAGAACTCTTGGGCTGTCTGTCAGTGTCCACAGAGTCAGCCAGGTGCACTGGGCCGCTAAGAATGAGGACAGACAAGGCAGCCTCTGAAGTCTCACAGGACTCCCACGAGGGATTGTTTCAATGGAGTTGAACAAACTTAGAAGCCAAATGCATCTTGGGCTTGTGTCCAAGGGATTTCTAACTGACTCATAGTCTTTGTTGGTCAGAAAAATTACAACATCCCACCATCATCCCGCCAAGCAAATTCACTGTGAACTGCAATCCTTAAAATCAAGTAATTGATTAAATGAGTACATTATATCAAACTGACTTCTCTTGCAGATAATTCTTTTTACATTTTTATCAGACAAATTTTTTTACCGTGATGTATTCCAAAACTCTTCTGTAGACCCATTTGTGTTGTTACTGTGATTATCTAAAAAGACATTACCATAACGTGTTGTGACTAACTGTTGAATTAATCTGACCTAATCCACTGGGCTCGGTAGTGTAATCAAAACAATTTAAATCCACATCAGTGTCTAGTCAAATGAAGACTCACTGAAGCTCTATTTAATCTTGAGCTCCAGTGACTAACTTGACTGATGGGCAGGAACGTTATTCAAAGCTGTTATCTAAATCCTAAACTAATATTCATTTAAATAAATGAATAAAAAGTGTGATGCTTGGCTGGGTCACCCATAACTATGAAAGGGAGATTTCACAGGCCAGTGGCTCAACATTTAAATCTGTCACCAAAGTGACAAATTCAGAAAGAGGCACTGGGGAGAATTTCCCAGGTGCAACAGACACACTATAAGTTTAACAAGACAAGCTGAGTTTCTCTGGAAAACAAAAGCAGACTAATATTCCTCTAATATTTTGTACTAGAGTTAGTCTACTCACAGCTAATAGCTAGATTTTTGCCTAACGCTGGCAATCTGTGTATATCTTGGAAAAAGGTTTTGAAAGCTGACATTCTCAGTTTCAACACTTGGAGTGGTACAAAAATATATTCTGCTGAAAACAAAAAAATGCCCTCATATGCTATAATATCAGTGTTCTGCTTTATAATTGTCAGTCTCAGACTAATTGAATCATGTTATAATATACTGTACATCCTAAACTTAGGATGGACCCCAAACTTAATTGCTCCATATAAGGTGCCAGACAGATGTACCCAGCAGATGGTAAATAAGGTTTTTGGACTGTGTGGTTTGTCATAAGGGCCAAACATACCCTACTGATACAGGGCAAACAGTGTGCCTACCAGGCCGGCATGCGTTGAAATCAATTTAGCTCCTAGCTGCGTCCTGCTGACTTTCCATCAGCATGCTCCAGTCCATTGCATGTGTGGGATGGAAATGATATCTCAGGCTGTGCGTTTGAATGACTATCCCCCGGCTCCCTCGTACTGCACCATCTCCTGCTTCTTATACTTCAGGGTCTGAACCGTCAGGGAACGCCAAGCCTGACAGGTTCTACTTGACAACACACCTGCCGAGCAGTCAAACGTCTGATTGGGACTATACAGGGACGACCTGAGTATGCAAGAATTTCTAACGGTGAGAATCCATGCTGTTCCAGAACAGTGACAGTTATGGTACAGAGCAACAGCAGCATTGTGCCTAAACACAAATCACAAATGAGAAGTCAGTGTAGGTGGTGATGTTTTCTGATAAGATATTTGACCATATGACCTCAGAAATTCCAACAGAAACCTCCTTAAGGGTAAACATTTCCTGTAATTTTTCATAAAGTACAAACATTTCATATTTAACATATTCCTTTTTTCATTAGGCTTCTGACATACAACTTTTATCTAAAAATTGTAAGTGCATTTATGTACAAAATGAAAGCTGCTGTCACTAGACACAAATATGTCTAGTCTATTTTAGGATTAGCATCAAGAGAACACTTCAGGCTAAGGACCTAGTTTTATTGAAGAATAAACAGATAACAATGTAGATTTAAAAGACTTGACACTGGGATTCTGTTTCCTAGAGTGCTATCCTCAGTCTGAAAACAGATAAACTGAAAGGGGCTTTTTAAACAAATCGATGTATTGCTGTATCAAATTCAGAAAATGCAAGAAAGTCACATTGTTTATATGTTTCAGACAGACAGACAGACAGACGGATAGATATTCCCAAGGCTTTGATCTTTTACTGGCAAAAGATAGGGTAGGGTTCTTAGACCAAGAGATAGGTTCAAATCTGGATAACAAATCGTAATAGCCATGGTTTTGATTGTTCACCTGGTTTGATTCTACCTGTTTAACTGAGTGAACTATTTATTAAACCCAGTCCCAACGCACCCCAAAAAAATGCAGATTGGGATTAATGAGTGGGACAGAGGGTTAACTGAACAAAACCTGACCGTATAATGATAATTTACACATCCCTAATACACGCGTTGCAACAGACTGTCTCTTTCAGCCCGATCGTGTGTAAAGTCTATGTGCTGTGTGCTAAAGCGTTAGCGGGGGACACCCCGCGTTTTTTTTCACATCCAGAAAATCCCGCGTTGCGTCGCGTGGCGATCCGCCCACCTCACCGCGCACACACGCGCACACGCGGCAGAGGCGCGAGGTGGCGCGTGGCGCAAAGCTGTGCGCGCCGAGGCTCTTAAAGGCTTGCGTTTGGTTTCCGTCTACTAGCGTTTAGCACGTTGTTCTCCGACCGGCGGTTGTCGTTCGCATTGCTTCGTCTCCTGCGTGTCGGCTACCGGCGGGGGCGAGGAGAGGGTAGAATGGGCGAACCCCTCAGGTCTCCACGGTAACTCTGGAAATGGATCCCACGTTCTCGCGGGGAGACAAAGGTACAACTCTTCATTTTTTGGATGTTCTTCTTCATGCAGGACCCAACCTGCTCTGCAGTTGCGGTGAATCGGGGAGAGAAATTCGGGCGCCGTGTCACGGTTCCGGCGGTTGCAAACCGACTCTCACCCGATATTACACTTGTTGAGTGAATGTGAGGATGAAGGTTACCGCATTAGGTGCAGCAATGGAACGGAACCGCGGCGCCGTTTAGTTGATTTTTTGGTTTAAATATAACGTTACGCGTGTAGTGGAGGTGGAGAAGGGGAACGTTTTTATGATCTGGGTTTTATATAATACATTAGTTCAGTGATAATAGCACTCGGTCTTTAATTGTGATGGGTTACTGACTTTTTTCCTCTATTAGGGCAGAAATTAATAGTATAAAATGACTTAATCGCGTCAGTATATGCCGGCTGTCTATTTACCATGCAAAGGGTGTAACTTTTAGTTCAACATTGGAGTGCTTTTAGATTACGTCCATTAACCAAAATAAGATGTATTCATTTTTTTATTTGTTTTTTGAGCTGCAGATGTCTTCGACATTTGCCAAAATATGATTTGTTTAAAAAAATATTTATTAAGGAATTGGGTGAGATCTTTCGTCATGTACCTAAAAAATTAATTGATTTATTTATTTATTTATTTATTGGATAGGGCTTGAGGTCTTCAGACATTTGCCTAAATATTATTTTATAATTACTTGAATTTAATTTAATTTTATTTTATTTATTTATTTATTTTCTTTTTGCATGAGGTATTCACCTCATTTGTATTGACTAGTTTTGTACACACATGCAACGTACGAAACGCACCGAGTTTCCACAACTATTGCACAAGATGTTCATTAAAGTTATATTTGGGCTCATCAGACGTGCATGACGTTATAATGAATTGGCCCATTTCACCACAGTAATCATTTTCTTCCTTGTTAAGCAGAAAGTAGTGAACCTACCATTTAGTTAATAAATCTTAACTGTTTTTTTAGTAGCTCTGGAGTGTTGAAATTAATGTACTATTTATGCATACAGCTAGCTTTGTTAAATAAGGGTTCCAGTTATGATGCCTGGATTCATTTTGTCACTCTCATGTCATTTTATGTGTCCCATTTAGAAATACTCACAACTGTGTTTTATATTATTTCAAGCAGAAAAACGTTTTCATGGATAGTTAACAGGTGACATTATTTGTTGCATGCATATAACACCTGTGCCTGCTTATTCATTCAGCATCCTGATAACCAATCTATCATTGGAGAATTAAAGCATTGCCTTTGTAAATCATAACATATGCTGTGCAGAAATGTGATTTTTTTTTTTGTTATTTTTTGCAGCTATTACCAGAAATGTAATGTGAACATGAACCAGTGAGAGCAATGGTTCATGTTCACTAAAGCTATGCTGCATTCATTAAAGTAAGAGTTGAGCATGCATGAGCTGTTATACATATTAGTTTTCTGCATTTTTAGTCCATCATTTATTTATATGTTAAAGTAATGCTTGCAGTCCATCACATCTTTATCATGCATTGTATTCTCTGATAAGTACTTTTATTAGCCTAAATGATCTCCTTCATCACTGATTTTGACCTTGGGGTTTGGCTTCAAAGCGCTGTCTTTCTCTTTTTTTTTTGCTGGAAGGCTATTTTAGTCATTCCCCATACAGTAACGCGCTGATGTTCTGACATGTTGCCAGCAGCTGATTCTTCATCTTAATCACTGTCGCACTGAGTTTTGGAAGAGGGAAATTGTTTGATTTCTTTTCAAGCAAGTGGATCTGAGTGGATCCTTTCAGGTTGTCATATTGCAAGAGCTCAAATTGGTAGCTCATTCTTTGATACTTATAACGGGGGTCTCTCATCAGAGCATCTTTTGAAATTAGGATTGTTATCTGCATTATGCTCATCACATAGAGAGAAAAGACTTTATTAAAAAATGTTATTGAAAGAACATTCGGAAATACTAGCTTACTATATGCTGTTATTTATCATAGTAGACAATCACTTGTAATTAAAATTGCTCTGAAAATGGATTGGAACATTTTTGTGAGTTTATAGGGTGGTGACGACAGGGGACGGAGGTAATCTATGTATTGGAACATGGAACTAATGATAACAATAATTGAATCTTTTTTACGCCAAGTGTTTCAAACCGAGCCAGGGTAAAAGCTTCACGAGCCAAATCCTGACTTGTCCAAACTTTATCTATTTCGCATACCCTTGGCAGGCAGAGTACAGTGTAATGGCCTTCTTTTCTGCCATTACATACAGTAATGAAGCTTTAGAATTAGGCTACACTTCACTCTCTGCTCACTGCTGAACTGCTGGATAACCTATTTGTCCCTCTTTTTCTCTCCATGCACGTATTAGTGACTACCCACAAAATGCAGCAAGATCTGCATTCACTTACTATTCCTTCTCACAAACACCTAATGAAAATAGATTTTTATGGCTTGCATCAGTGGAATCTTATTATTTTATTGCAGTATTTTCTCATTAAAAACATTTAAAATCTCAAATGTGTTCACTCAAACTGTGTTCATCCCAGTTCATCTATTCTGCGTCAACACTGTATACTATGAACATCATAAATGTTAAATGAACATACTTTCAGTGCAGCATAGTTTTGAATACAAAATGATACTGCAGCCTAGTTTGAATGTCACTAAAAGCAAGAGTTTCTCCCAATTTATTTAGTCAGTTACAAAGAGTCACATCAAGTCGTCATATATTAATGCTCGACTGTTCTGAGCCGATTTCACTCTGACATTTTTTGGTGAGTCGTTTTGAGAAAAATCGCACTGATGTCTGCTACCTACGAAAGATGCAAAGAAGGGCTCATATTGAACAATGGCTTGCAGTGTTGAGAAAAATGCAGAGTCAAATAGTCCTGTTTCTGCATAAAATGAGAAAAAAGAGGCATGAACCATACTTGTATTTGGTATCATGTTAGTGCATTGAATTTTAACTATTACATGTCATGTTTTATGTTTATATGTTTTTAGTTAAAAATCTCAGAATCCATGTAAAGTTGATTTTTTTAAAAGTATGTGTTGGGCAAATGCTTGTGTATGCCAATGTTTTTACCCACCCTTGCCATTTTCTCCAATAGTGGCATCTACATCCATGGCACAGTTCAGTGGACATGCTCTGCAGGCTAACACAAACATAGCAGACGGTGGTGAGAGAGGAGGTGTTGGAGCGACTGGTCTCCAGAGGCAGGCAAACTGCATATTTGCAGTCGGACCAAATCCAAGGTCCAAAATTTTACTTTTGAACCTAAGACGTTCGATTGAACAAATCCACTGTTACCAAGGTGAATTTGTTGAAGAATGTAGTTCTTTTTCGTTGTGTTTGTCAAAATAGATTCATCTTCTGCAACATTAATATGCATTATTTTCAAATAAAATTGACCATCCATTGAGCAAATGTGTTTGTGTGAGATAGCAGCGGTAGATATATCTGCAAAAAAAGTTGAGTCAAATTGTTAGAGATTACTTTTAACACTATTTTTATCCCAGTAAGAGCGTGTTTTTTAACTCTGTGGTTATAGATATGTAAATGATTGCTGCAGATTTTCAGGTTTTTGCAGATGCGGCCATCACCAGTAAATCTTGCTCAGAGCCATTCATATGGAAGCCATCTCCTATTGCTATATTTTAATATTCATTGATTTCTCATACATCAGTGGTCTAGTGTCAAGCATCCCAACTTCTTGTGACAAAGGAACTTCCTTTGTCACAATTCTTTGTCCATCTGTTCATGGTACTAGCTTTCCAATCTGAGAAAGCTGTGGTTGGTCCTTAAGTTTCAGACTTTGAAGCATTTATTGATCTGTTGTGAAAAGAAGTGCTCTAACCATCTTTGATGAGGTTTTGCAAAAGTGGCCTATGGCTGGGCATGAATCCAGCTTTCAACTCTGTAATCCCTGTGCACCTTCATCACCTGGCAATACACTGCATTACTGCAGAGTGCGTCAATAGAAACCCAGTATTATAACCTATGGTTTGATTTCAAGAACTTCCTCCCGCGAATCCGGTGAAATGTATGTAATATACTGTGCTGTACCAAAATTAATCCAGACACATAAACTTCTGTAACGCTGCAACTAATGCTACATACATGGCATTTTGTGCAGAATATCTAATATTTAAAGGACAGTTTAAGTTGTGCTTCTTTATAAAGACCCTGTAGTTGTAAGCAAAACTTCTAAACCCGTTTTGGTAAAACTTTCACAGTGATCGTCAGTAAACCTCTGGAAGCAAAATCTGCAGCTCCATGGTGGAGGATTCTTATCCTAAGCTGTGAATCACCTGTGACATCCCACTGTTTCACAGATCTTTGGTTGCCAAATCAGTTTGGATCATGGCAGTGCTTGTAGAAGCTCTGAGAACCAGAGGATTTACAGATGCTCTAGCTGAAAGAATCTGTCCATGACAAACTTGCTTATCCTTTACATTAACAGCTACCAAGCTCAGAGGAATACTAATTGAAGAAACTGCAAGTTGAAAAGGAGTTCTGGAATTGTAGTGACTTTGGAATAGAGCTCTAAGTTTAATTGATTCTATATTGTTATCAAAATTGGAATGAAATCCAATATCCAAAATAATTAACAATTGATTATTAACGTGTTATTACAAATTCCTTTTATTAATAGAGAACATGTTATGCAGTTTGATTTTTGTGGTCATAGCTTTGCAAAAGGCAATGTAAACTAATACTTCAACAAGGAATGCCTGTTGAATCACTTGAAGAGTGAAAAATGATTCTTGTCATACTAATCAATAAAAATATCTATATTTGAACATGAAGCGAGATGAAATGTGTAATTTCACCCGTTTCTTTTCATGAAGGAGCAATGCACATACAAAATGATGGTTTCAAATTAGCTACGATATGTTGTGCTACTATAAATCAGACTTTTTTAGCATTTACTACTAGAGGTGTGAACCTTCTCTGGTCTCACGATTTGATTAAATTACAGTTATCATGTCAGCAGTTCGATTCGATGCATCACGATGCATCCCATCAATTTTTCTACTTTACATTTATTTACATTTAATTAATTATTCACAAAGATGCCCATATCAGCTGGAAATGTTTTGAAAAATAAATAAAATGATTTTTTTTTAATTAAATGATTTCTGAAGTGCATGTCACAGGCCACCTTTTTCTTGCCACCACGGACCACCGGTTGTCCATGTCTGCATCACGATGCATCGATTATGTGATCACTATCAACACCCTTATTTGCTACCAATAACACCCCCAGAATGACACACGCTGGGTTGGTAATTAGTTGATAAGATGAATGGAAGTGTTACATAAAAGTGTTAAACTCTGCAGTGTGTTCCTGCAGACCTGCAGTCTGAAATCCCTTGCAGTAAATAAACAATGAGTTGTACATAAAATCTTTGGGGATCTGAAGCTGTTCTTAATTGTCATCTGGATTCATGGGAAAATAGACAATATTCAGTTTGTAGAACATAAATCATCCAGTAGCATTAGACTGGATGGAGTAGCATTAGGCTCTTTGGAAAGAAAATTGGCTAGATCAATGCAAATTGATTTATGGTGCCGTCATTAAAAGTGGGAGGTCGGGATGCGCTCTCTTAGGAATAAAGCCATCTTGATTGGTAGTTTTATTTATTTCACTTGATTCTAGAATTTCTTTCTACCTTTTTTTATAGCTTTGTAAAAGAATTTCAAATTAGACTTGTCAAGAGTTGGACTAGAACAGTTATATCACAAATAAGACACCCACATGATCTCTCTTTCATTTATATTCTTTTTTTTTGTATTCTTTTTCTATCTGTTCACATCTGCTTTGCAGCTCATGCTATGTAAGATGTACAGATTACAGTGCCAGATCAATACTGCATAGCTCGCTGCTGTGAATTACTCCCATAAGAACTAGTAGATAAGAAAGATGGATGATTTTGCAAATACTCCTGTGGAAAAGATGAAGAATCTCTATAAGAGACCAAGATTAGAAATGGGAAAGGAGTTAAATTTCTTTGGATATGCACATGTATATGCAAATGCTCACACAAACTCTCATCTGAATGTCTGACCTGTCCATTCCTGCAATATTTATCTCTGGCTGTGTATGTGGTCGTAAGAATCGACGCCAGCAGACAATCCTCTGCTCTGGAAAGTTCTTATTTTTGAGATATTGTGCATGTGGTTGTGTCAGTGGGGTGTGCACTGCATTGTGCTATAGTGACAGAGTGTCAGTACGACTGTCGCATATAGAGAGATCAACAAGCCTGCACTGGGTACAGAAGACTGCAGGGTGTGGCACAGAGCAGCACCAAGCTACCACACAAGGGTTTCACTTAGACTCATCTGTTAAATAACACCAAATTTTAAATGGCAGATGACAGGCAGGTTAGTGATTATTCATTTGTTATTGTAAACACAGGAGAGGATGCTATAGCACAATGAAATTTGACCTCTGCATGTGCCCCATACCTGTAGGAGGAGTGGGCAGCAATGCAAGTTGAAAGGACAGTGTTAGGGATGTAGGGTTCAATCTCTTAACTTTGTGGGTATGTGTAGGGTCAGTAGTTTGCTCATGAGTACCTCTACTCTGCCTATAACATCCAATCACACAAGCAACTCCCTGATCATTAACTGTGAAACTACCACCATGAACCATTAGTCACTGCTCCATGAAAGTAATTATGAAAGAAAAGCCAAAATGGCTCATTACTAAGGAGAGTGTGCATTTTTTAGCTATTAATCCAAAGCAAAGATGTGTGTACACACACGTCTCAGCCTAGGTGAACGAGCCAGCAATTATTTCAGCATGAGTGACTTTATGACAAGCATCAGCCTGTATATTGTTTCAGGAAGTCACTTTGCCACTTTGCCCCTCTCTGTCTATCAAACACTTTTTTATTTTTTCCTCCCTTTTTCAATTTACTCTGTCTCTCTCTCTCTCGCTCTAGTCCATCACACAGCACATTTTCACACATCACTGGACACATTATAACATTTGCATATTGTATAGAAATTGTTTATAGTGTTTTTGAGGGGGTGTATTTTACTATGTATAATGTTTTAGATCAGGATTTTTAATCTATTTTTAATCCCTTTTATAGAATACTTTAAGTCAGCATTTTCTGTAATTTAATCAATTTGGGATGTTATTTTTGGATGTTACTTGCAGAGTCTTAGGATAGTCCAGGTTTATATTCACTACATGTTGTTCTTATTAAACTAAACATCACAAACTCCATAAATGTATCTAAATGCATTTATTTTCTGCTTGGCTCCACTGTCACTGACTTTCTGTTTTTGACCTCACTGCCTGTTATAGCATGCAAAAACTGGATCACCTGTTGTCATTTGACTAAGTTTTACATTTTGCCTTGTTTGCTCTCTGCTTTAAACGCCCTTCTGCTTCCAAGATCAACCCTGAGTTAACTCGCACTTTCTGTATGTCTGTCTTTCTGTTTCTCTTTCTCCTTCCCACTATCCCCTCTCTCTCTCTCCTTCCTGGCTTTAGATGAGGTCCATCTGGAGGAGTCGGGGCGAGCGCGTGTGACGATGCGCGAGCGGCTGATGTGGGACTACCCTCTGCAGTTCTCCTGGCTGATGGAGGCCGAGCCCTTCACCTCCTCCCTGCAGGCGGGCGGCCCCTCGCCCGGCACTGCCATGACGCTGGAGCAGAAGACCACCTTTGCCTTCGTCATCTTCCTCTTTGTCTTCCTCTGCATGCTGATTGTACGCTGCTTCCGCATCCTGCTGGACCCCTATCGCAGCATGCCCACCTCCACCTGGGCCGACGGCCTGGATGGCCTCGAAAAGGGCCAGTTCGATTACACACTGGCATAGAGGATGCACACACACACACACACACACACACACACACACAAAACACATGCACACAACTCAGCTAAGTGATTAAACCCCACACCCAATTCTAAATGTCGTTATACAGTTAAAATAACTACATAAAACATACACATTCAAGTTCCCTTTGGTCAGGCACATGAAAAGCTGACCAAATAAAGTTAAAATGGTGCATGGTTTGTGAAAATCCAAGCTTGATCTTCTTGTAACAGAACATGTTGACTCTCACACACACTCTGCCACCATTCCCTAAACAAACACACACACCTGCACACATACATGCACACACACACACACACACACACACAGGGTATGCTTTGAAAGGAGCAGATTAGAGGTTTGGAGTGAAATCAGAGGCTGTCTCTGTGCCATGGGGAGCCTGACCCCACCCAAATACAGGGTATTTCCCTCCACCTAGCCCTATTAGCTCCTCACACACCCGCCATCAGCACCTGCACTGTTGTAAACTGCCAAGTAGACGTCTCTAATAGATGACACCTCCTCAAGACCCTTTATAAGCACTCCATAAATGCTTCATAGGTTTAAGCTTCCGTCAAGAAAAGTGATGGGCCTATAAGTATGCACTGTTAGTATTAACAAAGCCTATATGCAGTAGATTGCTTAGGTGTTAGGATGTATTTATGCAGTGCTTATGGCTATTCCAAAGGGCCTTTTACTGATGCAAAATTTGACACAAATTAGGCAAGTTGTATAACTTGTGTGCAACTGTCTGTGACATTAGATAACTGAATGTAAACTCTACATAGAAGCTACAGAAGGCACTTTTGGCTTGTGTCCATGTCTGTTGTGATGCACAAGCAGTGTCATATATATATGTCTATTTAAAACTAGTCATGTTAAATGTGATCTCAGAACAAACCGTAAAGTCAGCATATACTGCCTCATTAGCACAATAAACAGAATTTAGATCAATTCCGTTTTAATACACAATTCACTCTCTGGTCTCCTTTGTAGGATCAGGATTAATGGCTGAGGTTTGCTTCATCAGCGTTTACATTTTAAACAGCCGCCAGGGGAGATGGAACCTCCACTGTTAAACCCAGCTCACTGGCCTTGGGAAGATGCTTGGCTAAGAGTAAATGATGAGGAGAGGCCACTTTTCAACAGTGCCTCCTTCCTCGATTCAGGTGGCAAGTTATGTGTAAAATTCGTCCATCCGTGGCTGAAGTGCTTCCCTCCTCTAGTGCTTTTAGCCTTCTTCCAGCCAGTGGGGCTCAAGGCTGATGATGCTTTCTTGTTTTGCACTTCCACCTTGTTTTCTCACCACTGTGAATGAGCCGACGAGAGAATGAGAGCACATAAGGAATGGCGATTTGTGTGATGACTTGTTGAGCTGTCAGCATCAGTGAAGACCACTTCAGCATGCAGGAGTGAGAGAGGAACAGACGCAAGGCTGTGGCGCTGCAGCCAGAATGGACAGATGTGTTCCAGCTGTTGCATGTTATGTAGATGTGTTTAATGATGGCAAGTGTGACTGCTGATGTTCTCTTAGAGCTTTGTTCACTGTGAGGATCTGCTTGGCTTTTCTGTGAATAAGCTTGTGTCTGACGCAGAGTACTGATGATACCTCCCCAAACACTGTCTGTCTTCTTAGAAAATACTCAAAAACATTGATTATGGAAGTCAATGTTTGATAATGAGAGAATTCTTTTGACCTGCATACTGTTAAAACAAATATGCTGTGTGAGTAAAACAATAGATTTTCAGTGGTACATCTACTACCTTGAAAGTATATAGAGCAAATTCAGATACTTGCTAATTGAATTTATTTTACAGCCATTCTTGCATTTGTCTTATGTAAAGATTAAATAAAAATAAATTATTTCCAGATCATTAACTGACTGCTCATCTGTTTTTGCTCTTACTGCATGTTTCTACTTGCTCTTGTTGCATATTTCTTTCTCTTAAAATGCATTGATTTTTATTCATTATTAGTAGATTACATAATTCCAATAATGTATCTGACACAGTAATAGTTGCATTTTAAAATAGTTGCATTTCTTTTTTTCTTCTTATGTCTTAATTCTGATTATGATAAATATATAATTTAGGTTATTATACATTTATCTTATAAAGTACACCTAGAATGAATGTATTTGGTGTGTGTGTATACATATATACATATATATATATATACATATATATACACATACATACATATATACAAAAATAAATACATATACATATATATTATATATATATATATATACAATATGCCTAGTTCAGAGGTTCAATGGCTTCTGGGCATGGACAGCCTGCTTCAACTCAATCCATACCTTTTCAGTGATGTTCAGGTCTGGGGACTGGAGACTCTAGAACATTCTTTTCAAGAATCTGCTGATATTGGGTGGAATCCATGCGGCCCTCAACTTTAACAAGGTTTCCAATACCTGTGCTAGCCACACAGCCCCATAACATGATAGACCCTCCACCAAATTTTACTGTTGGCAGCAAGTTCTTCTCCTGGAATGCTGTGTATTTTTTTCACCATGCATAGCTCCTCTGATTATGACCAAATAACTCTATCTTAGTCTCATCTGTCCACGGTATTTTTTTCCAGAATATTTCTGGCTTGTCCATATGCTCTTTTGCATACCTCATGCGGCTCTTCTTTTTGCGCATCACCCTTCCACTGAGCTGTTCCTGGTGCAAAGTGTGCTGCGGACTGTGGAACAATGTACAATGACACCATCAGTAGCCAGATGTTGTTGTAGCTCTCTGGAGGTGGTCTGTGGTTCGTCTGTGACAATTCTAACCAGTCTTCGTCCGTGCCTTTGAGATATTTTTCTTGCCGTGCGACATCTTTTCTTCACAAGGACTGTTCCTGTGGCATTCCATTTCCTAACTACATTTCTGACTGTTGAAACAGACAGTCCAAACCTTTGTGATAATCTTTTGTACCCTTCTCCTAATTCATAAAAATGCAAATGTTTTAAAGTCAGTAGAGAGTTCTTTAAAGGTTCCCATGGTGCCACTCTCTAATAGGAAACCAAGGACAAGTACCACTAGCAATTTATATATGTTAAACCATTTTGTTTTTCATTGGTTGCAGCTGTCTTTGTAGTTTAAGGTCTAATGAGCTAATCAAAGCAATTTAGTGCTGCAAACTGTCAGTATTAAATGACTGCATGTCTTCAAAGTAATGTAAGTGAGAGGGTGCCCAAACTTTTGCACATCCCATTTTTCAAACTTTATTTTGTTTCATACAACTCAATAATGCTACATTGAGAATTTTGGTCTGAATAACATCCCCTTGTCTATATATCTCTAGAAAAAAAAACACATCTTGCTGTGATCTTCTCTTATGAAGACACAGCTAATTATCATGCAACCTTGGAGGGGTGCCCAAACTTTTGCATAAGACTGTATATATATACACACACTCATGCGAGGGCGCATTCTCACCAGCTTCTCATTAGTATTCAATGCACAGACTGTAAATGGAAAAAAATCTCTGCAAAAAAAACTGCGGTCAAATGAGACACTGTCCAAGGAATTTTCTTATATACTACCAACTTACTGCTTAGACTTACTGCTTGCTATTAGTACGTCAATTGCACTTCTACAGATTATAGATACAATTATTTACAATTACATTATTAATTTAAATTCTAGGCAATTGCCTACTAATAGAAAGTCAGTGAAGTGTCTGTATTAAATGATCTATTTAGATGGAGTTCAGTAACTTTAAATCTTTTTATACAAGTGTTAATATTTAAATATATTTAAATTAAAAAAAAAAAATTATGAGGTCTATTTGTGTTCTATTTCACAAAATAAATGGAGTATGTGTAATAGTTTTCATATTTTCTTAAATAGTGAATAGATTATATTTAGGTACAGTAAGGGGCACAACACAAAGAAAACCTTTGTTATTGAACTCTCTTATTAGTATTATCTGAACAGTATTATGAAAAGTGTCATAATAGAGTATAGTCTGGTAAAATTCAATATATAAATACGGTCATAGTGTAAGTACGAAGATGGGCCACCATGTGGCAGTACAACACAATATTTCCAGCAGTTTCTTCAGTTAGTTTCAGGAAAAGGTGAAAAGTGACGCTTAAACAGTTCATGTTTGTATACATCTTATCTTACGAGAGACTATAAAATAAATAAAATATGAACTGTACGGGTGCCGTGTAAAACAATGTGATAAAAGTTAATTGTCAATTATCAAACGTCCATAAACGGATCACTGCACCACATCGCCATCTAGTGGTGACTTCGCGCCATTCAAAAGTATTGATAAAATAGCTATCGGGGAATTTTGTTCCGAGTACAATTAACTGCACAGGGGGTGGTATCGGTGCATCCCTAATTTAAACCATTGAATTTTAGTGTCGTATTTTCATTCTGGTATTTGAAGCTTGTGCTTGAGGTTTATTAGAAAGCTATTAATGCTGTAATATCATAGGTTGTTACTCTGGCAAGTTAACTAAGGTATTAGAAGAGCTGAAATGTCTGAGTCTGTCTGAAGTGTTGTGATGCATATATAGAATTCTTTTCTATTTATCATTGTTCCTTCTGAACCAACTGTGTGAGCTATAAAATTTTACAACATTTAGATTGAAACCAAATGATGAAAAATGTCTGTACAGCGTGGTATAAGATTTTTCAAATGAAGCTGTTAATACATTTAGATCAAATGACCACAGTTCTATATTAAAACCCAGCCAAGTACCACAAAAAATCCTGGATGAGAAAATTACTGTAAATATCTCAATACCACAAATATCAAAAGACTATTTGAGATAGAATTGGCTACATCCTGCAAATTTTTTGTTTCAAAATGCATTAGAACTACTTTTCGAAATTAAAATGAGGATTGTCACCTAGTATTCTGCTATTGCCAGTAACAACTGATTCTGTCTTTCTGTCTTGTGACTCAGTTCTTTGGGTTTTAATGGTCATGCTCAAAATAATGGTACAAGATAGACCTGGATTTGAACTTAGAACCTGTGCATTGTTGAGTATCTTACCAATAGATCACCACCACTTTTTGACTTGTCAAACTTCACATTGTTTTCACATTTGCATTGTTTGGACAGTCTGGCCATAAGGTTGCTAACATTGTAGTGTTAACTAACATGTCTTTTAACATACTTCAATTCCGAAGACAACATGTGTTCATCTTTTGGAAGCTTCACAGGAACTGATGTGATCTCAGCTTGTAGTGTGTAAATCTGCCATGAATGTGAGGTTCTAATTGAATGCCATATCGGTGGTAATGGCCTGACGTTTTGGATGTCTCCTGCTGAATACAGTGTGCCTTGCAAAAGGTTGCTATCAGGACACTTTTTCTTGACATTTGGCAGCCAAATTCCTTCCTTATTTGAAGAGTAAATATTTGCATACGATTTCTACAGTAACTTTATCCAATGACCAGTGAAGGCAGTGCAGATGTGCTCAAAATATGAGATAGTGCCAAGTTTTACAAGTGGCTATAAAGGAAAGCTTGTGAAAAATTCCACTCTGGTTTCCCTTTTAGTCTGATGTACATTCCCTTTACAGGTGGGTTGAGGCAAAATATATATGTTGTTAAGCAAGTGATCACAACTCCGAAAAACTCTTTACTGACCAGATTTCATTGATTTAAAAGCATAACAAAGTGATAAACCCTATTCTGACTATTTCATATTTGTTTTCAAAAGAAATGTTCCATTCTCGAAAGTCAGAGAATCAGAGTCAGATTATTGTTTTTTAATTACACAAAAGTACTCACTGACTTTTTTCATCTTAACCATTGCTTCTAAAGAAAAACAGTCAATTTATGGTTACTCCTTTCCAAACCAGTTACTGTAATCTCAAACACTTCTCTCTTCCGGGACAGGGCAAAGTTTATGCTTCACTTGCCTAAAACTTTAGTCACTTCACATGGCCTCCATTGAACCAGGTCCAAAGGTCAAAAAGGAATCACAACCATGACTCAAAATTTACTGGGGTTATTTGATATTAAATAAATGTTGATAGTTGGAAGAAGAATTCAATAGTAGTGTGTGTTTAGAAAGTTTGATATTTAGAATCAAAATTACATTCATATAACAGTCACATCTCATACTGCTTCAGTTAAATCTTTGAAAGGTGACTCTTTGAGTTGCCAAATCTCCTGCTTGTTTGGTGTCTTAAACTGATTTCTGCAGGCGCATTGATGACAATGTAAACACTAGGCAACTGAAGCTGCACTGTAGCCTTTCCTGCATATACAGCACAGTTTTGCTCGAGTGCTATTGTGCGTCCATGCTGACGTAATGCCTAGTTGACTGGCCTTATGTCACTTTGCCTGTGGGCAAGCTGAAAGCCCGCCCTTTGTTTGCCCTGTTGTTCTGATGATTTTTTCAACAGGTTTTCCAAAGACGGAAGGTGAATGTATGTACAATCTTTAACCAGAAAATCGAGACAGAAAAATATGGATACAGCAAGTCATTATCCAGTCAGATTCCACTCTATTTGTTCATTTACACAGTTGAACAAATTATTAATCCCAACCTGCATGATTAAGAATCTGGTTTAGACTTACTTGATATTTCCAGTTCTATTTCCATTTGATAATCTTGGATGTCATACCCCACAATTAAGCTTAGATTAAATTTAGATGTAACAGAGACCTTGAAAATGTGAAATTTGCATCCATAATTCTCTGTCATTCAGCAATGAAAAGATCAAGGCAATCCATTAATCCATCGTTGCTAATCTTTCATTATTTACACCACAGTGGGAAACCTGACTTTCTGTAGCAACCTATAGAAAAAAACTGTGGTGTGACTACATTCATCAAGCTGAAGTCAAGCCATAATCAGAACTTTGTTCTTTTAATTTAAATTCTACTGAAGATTGGGACTTTTAATTGGTTTACTTGGTTAACTGAACAGGTAAAATAAAAACCTGCCTAGATAATGACTTACTGAAGCCAGATGTTCGCATAATTGTCAAATAACAATTATTTGTCTTACAAAAAACATATAAGATGGAATACCAGCACAGCTGTTTTGAAGTTCCAGAAAAGTTCATTCACTTTGTTTAACAGGATTTTAAACGGTTTTCCTTAGGACCAGCATAAAATTGATCCTGACAATTTGCGCAGGGTTCTTTTGTTGAAAGGCTTCTGCAACAACACTTGTAATTACACCCCAGAACTGTGCTAGTTTATTAGTGCTAATATCTGGTCAGGACACTACGATGTTTGACTTCATTGGGGAGTGTCAATTCATCTCATCACCTGTCCTGTAAATATGACACATCCCCTTTACTTTACACTGGACCTTGTAATTTAGCAAGATGGGTTTGTCCAAGAGAGACACACTTTAAGATTCCATAACCTAGGTCGGGGTGAAGGAGTAGTTCAAAAAAATGTGCAATGAACTTGTTTTTTTCCAAATGACAAAAATAAGATCCAAGGGAGAATTTTAAACAGAACCACAGCAAAACATGTAGATAGCTCAGTAAATTTAGGATGTATTGCATGTGGTATATTTTGTCCCGCAATCACAGATATGACCAATCCAGAAAGATTAAAATGTTCAGATCTTGGTTTCTTGGATCAAGGTTTCTGGGGCAGTTATGTAGGAGATGAGGCAATGAAGCCATGTGGAGTGGAAAAATCACAAGAAGCAGACATCTGATTCTGAAAAATTGTCAAGTTCAAGGTTTCTACATTTCAAAAAGCCCCTTGTCCTTAGTCAAGATCAACCGCTGTATGTGTAACAGTTTGACCCGTCTGTAACTTCTGTGACCTCACTGGGCAGAATGGACAAACTGGAACCCAGGTGGCTTCATTTTTCCACTCCACATGGCTTCATCGCCTCATCTCCTACATAACTGCCCCAGAAACCTTGATCCAAGAAATCCATACATAATTGAAAACCAAAGTAAACTGAAGTCATTTTCAGCTGAAATGCTAAAATCCCTATTATATTACATTTATTGTTAGCCTGTCCATTTACAACTGAGAGATATTTGTCTCAGAGCAAGTGTCCACTGAAGTGAAGAACATGATGGTGTTTAAAGAGCAGTTTAAGTGCATTCATGAGGAACAAATGACCCTTGAGATGTCGCTTGGGTAGAGATTAACCAAAAATAAGTGTATACATAATTAGCTTTACCTAGATGTTACACAGCAAAAAACTACAGTTTAACACTAGATTAATTTCATGTTAACATCAGTTAACAATCAATCAAACTGGTTCATTAACAGTGATACAACATAGCATTTTTTAGAAGACATCTAGAACAAAAATTAATTTCCACTAGCTGATTGTAGTTTCTGATAGCATTTCATGCTATGATTGCACATTGTGATTTCTGTGGCAATAGAACTTATCAGAAATAAGCAATAGTTAATTAGCAACCTAGACATGGTGCACTTATGACACAATTTAACAGTGTCATAGTTATAGCAGTTCTTTAGGATTCTGGCATAAATGATTTAAAAGCAATAGATTGCACACAGTATGCAATCTAAATGCCCTAGATCTGGAGACAAAACTATTTCCTTGTTTTATGAAGTATTCTGCAGAACTTCTCTATGCAAGTGACAGTTTTGGGTCAGATAACCTCTTGCTGCACTGTGCCAACAGTTGACACACTAGTCATACATAACCAGGAAATCCTGTTTTCATCAGATATGCAGTTCTGAATGTAAAGTAAGAGATTGAGGGAGAAAACAGTTTGTCTGCACTATGCTTTGTTACTCATGTTACCATTATTTTATTTTACCGTTACATTATACTTTCTTATATGTTGTAAAGTATTTCTCACTTAAAAACACTTGGATTGAAATGCATGTTGAACAACCTTAACATTTTTATTTTAATTTATAATTGATTCCTTCTTCAATGTCCAAATCAACCCCAACCACATTGATGAAACAAATCCAACTCTCCAACTCTGAACTTAAATGTTAAATGACAACTATTTCAATAGTATTTCATTTAGTGTGCTTCCTGGAAAAAAAACAAGATATTATGAGAAAGATGTGACTCCATGCATTGGCCTGTAAACTCAGAGTGCTGAATATCTGGATGTGAACGCCTCTCTCTCCGGCCCTCTGAGGCTGAGGTGAAAACACCAAGTCTGCCTCTCATTCACCACAACGCTCAAAGGAGCCTTTCAGTATCCAACTCACTGAGGCTCAATCATACTTCATGCTTTGCATCAAAAAATAAAACTGATGCAGAACAGTAACGTGGCCTCGAGACTGGTGACTGAAAGCTGTAGGTTTAACAATGAGTTAAGTGTGTTCATATGAATGCAAACGCTACAAACAAATCTAGAATAAAACGGATATGGTCCACTGTGATAAAGTTAGATTAGACTGTAAATAGTGTTTGGTCAGTTCTGCAGCTAAGCTGATACCCAGGCATGTATGTGTAATATTCCAGCAGTAGTGGAGACAAGCTGTGAGTGCTCACTAAAGGGTGAAAATTACTTTCTGAGAATGTGTTGGGACTGAGAACAGTATGATAACTCCATTGCATGCACATGGCACCATATAGTTTTTTTAAGTTGCACAAAGCAGCTTTTTGTACGATATGTGAAATCTTTTTCAAAAGAGTCAACAGCCCATCGTTTAAGGACCTTCTGAATGATTAGATTTATTGTATCTAGATTGTAAAAAAAGTTAGATACCATGTTTTTAGCATCTTGCCAACCATAATGTTTTACTGTCATTCATACATGCCTCAAGGGTCAACAGGAAATTGTGTGATCATCACAAGGCATCTCTGTTTGGAACAAGCTCACTGGATTGTTGTTATGGACAAGTTTGCCACTGTACCTGCAGAAATAGAAGCCTAATGAAGTCCCTGCTGGATCCTGGATTCTATTAACAGGATTAGTGGGCTCTAGTTAATGTGTGTGTGAGAGTGAGAGAGACTTTGGAAATGACCTCACATTTACTTTTTGTGTTTTGAACCAATTGTTTTTAATAACCTACTTTTTAAAGACAGGATAAAATGAAGCATACACTACAGAGATTAAATGTTCATGGACACTTATTGAGTTGCTTGGGAATTTGAGTGATATCGTTATAAAGCTCAACAAAACCGAAATGGGCTTTCCTTGCCAGGCTATTTTTACATGCTGCACCAGCTCCAGGAATGACAGAGCTAAAGAAATGCAACAACAGACCATGTGCCATTCGTTTGAATCTAAACACAGACCCATTAGCTTTCACAGGATTATAAATATTGGATCTTTATCTCGGTGAAGTGAAATCACGCCCTGTGAGTGTTTCTTATCATGGCAATGAGTGGATCAGCATGGTCAAATCTGGGCCACTCACCTCGCTTTGCACTACAGTCAAATTATAACTGTTGCCATAAACTAACCACAATGGAAAAAATGAGAGACAGCTGGAAACTCTTGCTTTTCATACAAAGCTTGAAATTCTTCATTTCAACCAAAATTCCACATAACACAAACATCAGTAGGTCTAAAGATTTCTGGATGTTTTTTGGTTTTGTGCTTTCCAGTTACTTGCACTCTGCCTTCCAATACAGGATAAGACATGGAAGTTGCTGTTCATGACCAGTCTATAATTGTTTAGAAATAATTTGCCAGATGATAATGCCAGGAAATGGCACTTGTAGATAAAAAAGTGGATAGTTTAACAAATAAATACAAACAAACATATATACATATATAATACTGTATCTGGAAAGTTTGAAACATAGCAACTGGTGATGTCAGCATTGTCTAAACTTCCTGGATCCTGGATCAATAATGTCTAATCTTACTACATTTTAACATCTCAGCTTCTGGCAAATTTCTTAAGCAATAATCATAAAAGTAGTTCATGAGAAACAATAAAACATACTTATGTTTCCTCAGGTAATCTGTTATTTCTTTTTAGTGTTAAGACTTGCCTCAGTTATATGAGTGTATAAATTTTAAATATTATTTTAAGCTTTTATATTACAGTTAATAGTGTCTATAGATTTAGTACACACATAAATATCTACCTATTAGAAATTGGTGCACAATGATGAGTTGAAAATTCAACTTCAAAAATATCTGCTTATCAGTGATACTATGGAGTGTGGAAGATAATGGTTGACAATATGTACCACAAAAATAAAAATGTCAGATTTAATGGCTAGTCAGAGTAGATACATAAAGTGTATTCTTTAGAAAATGAGTGAGGGAATGTGACTTATAAATATAGACTAATTGGTCAGCACCGGCATAAAACCAAACACATAAAATATAGTGATAAAATACTGACTCTTGTCTTTGACCTTTGGTAAATTGGGCTTTATATTTATATGCACATGCACATGCACGTGCACAGCCTCTCACTCACTCACTCTCTCTCTCTCTCACACACACACACACACACACACACACAAACACAAACCCTACTACTGACCTAGTAGTAACTTGTTTGCATTTTCAATTATTCATAAGTAGGGTGCTGCAAGTGTACATGTACCAGACGATTTTATTTTGATCACCGGGACTGACAACTTAATACTGACCTAGAAACTTTGAATAATAGATAAAAACAGCAAGTTAAGACTGTGAGGTTTGTTTAAAGGATTCACGCATATCAACTATTTAATTTAAAGATAAATAAGGCCTGGCACTGTGAAAATCTCTGAACACTAGCATATTTTCAGTTAAAAGTGCATATCTCTATATGTTAACTACATTTCTTTCTTTCTATCTTTCTATCTTTCTATCTATCTATCTATCTATCTATCTATCTATCTATCTATCTATCTATCTATCTATCTATCTATCTGAGATCTGTAATTTTACTGTATTATGGGAAGGGTGCAAGGAGACTGCTTGTGTATAGCCTTATATACAGGCTTATATTAATGGTCCTTATTGAAGGCCAACATGTAAACCCCACGTTACGCTGCCGTAGTTCCCACCCTTTATTGCACGCCCGTTCCCCCAGTCAGGAGGCAGAAATCTCGCGATGTTTCGCTCCGTCCCGAACCCGCCCCTGAAGCGATGCCCTGCTGCAGTGTGTGTATATAGCAGCGCGAGGGAGAGCCGCCGTAGCAAAAGGAGGAGTTGCGGCAAGGTCGCTCCAGCATCATTATCATCACCACACGGCAACTTTAGCTTTCTGCCTTAGAAAACAAAAACTCGTGCGGATCTCGTCCGTGAACCGCGGGCCCGGTTGGAAAAAGTCACAAAAAACAATAGGCTCCGGTGGACCATTGAGCTGATGCCTCGCGCGCCGAGAACCACGTAACGTTTGTTCGGCGAGTTTTTACGAGCGGTCTCCATTTCTGTCCGCATGTGGGACGTCACACAGCTAGTTTGGAGGGAACAGAGCTCGTCCTGACTCAATTCGTGACCAGAAACTACATTTTTAGACGCTCTTCCGCTAACCGCGACGGAAGACGTTACTAGCGGGAGTACGCGAGGCTACCTCTTCATTAAAAGGTGAAGTGGCTGTTTTCATCCGCAACGTCACAGGATCTCTTACTTTTCATTGTGAACAAGTCACGCGGCTTTCACCGGGCATCTGTTAGCTCTAGAATTGCTCGGTAACGTTTGGACTCAGCCATGTCAGCATCATCCGATCATTCTGATACGCGGGCAAAAACTCCCCCGCCGAACCCGGACTTTCTGTCGTCGGACGGCGGCTTCCTCAAACCGGCGGGACCAACGCCGAGCCAGAGCCGGTTTCAGGTGGACCTGGTGGCAGAGGCGGCAGGGGCCGCTAACGGAAGCGATAAAACGCCCGGGTCCGACTCCTCTCCTGCGCTTGTGTCCGGGACCGCTTCCGCTATTGATAACCTGCCAGAAGACGGGGGGCCGGGGGTCGGCGGCGAGGAGGCGAAGGGCCGGTTCCGCGTGGTGAACTTTGCCGACCCAAGCGCGGCCTCCAGCCCGGAGAATGCGCCTGGTGAAGGCGTGCAAAACGGGGACACAGTGATGAGCGAAAGCAGCCTGCACTCCTCCACCGGCGGCCAGCAGCACTATCACTACGACACGCACACCAACACCTACTACCTGAGGACTTTCGGCCATAACACCATCGACGCCGTGCCCAATATCGACTTCTACCGGCAGACCGCGGCGCCTCTCGGTGAAAAGCTCATCAGACCCACGCTGTCGGAGCTGCACGATGAGCTGGACAAGGTGAGTCCGGTGTCCGGGATGGGCCGCGGGAAACGAGCTATGCGTCTTAAATATGGTGTCGGTGTTAGTGGTGGACTAGTATTTATAATACAAAATTGCAGAGGTCATTAGCACGGAGCCTTGCTGAGAAACTTGGGGTTTAGGGTCTTGCTCCAGGTCTCAACATACAGTCAACTTTGAACCGTCAATCTCTTGGTCTGTAACTGAGCATCCTACAACCACTCATTAATTCAGTAGTAAATGAAAATAGATGCACGTGTAGAAACAATGGGGTGAATTAGTAGTAGGATTCTCATCTGTGGATCAAAAGGTTGCATGCTTCAAGATGTTTTGTACCTTAAAAACTTATCCAGAACGACCTGTTTACAGGGGCCGTCTCCCAGGAGCAACTTCGGGATAAATATGTCCCTTACTCAAGGAGTTAAGCGGTCACTTCTAACCACCTTATCTTACCATCACGCACTTCATTCTTATGATAGAGAAAATAAATTGACACAACTTCCAAAACTGTTTTAAAAAAGTATGAATGAAAGCACCAAATAAGCACTAAAGTTTATATAAAGTGAGTATGGTTCAGATAAGTAAAAATCAGTACCAGAACTAACTAAAGAAGGAAGATTAAGATACAGCTTTAAGGACAATATCATAAGTTCGTCCGACCTTCTTATCTGTAGTAGCGAGAATTTCACAATTACAGGGACAATTTTCCAGAAGCATCTTGGGTATTAGGGGCCTTTCACAAGGCACTGATTCCTCTCTAACCCCAGCTTTTTGTCTCTGTCTGAATTTGAACCTTACTACTTGAAAAATGAGAACTAAAAAAGGCAAGTTATCACCTTGCACTTTTTAATGTGGCAGTTTTTTCTTTAAGAAAGATGATTTCTGACTTGAGTCTGGGGCTTTTAAGTATGATGCTAAACTACAGGACTTGGTGATTTGAGATAGAACCACCTGCAATGTTGGATTGAGTGGTTTGATTGGATTTCAGAAGCCTGATTACAGGCACTTCTGCTTTACCAGCCAGCGGGGAAGTCAAAATCATTCTGGGACTCATTGACTCACTGATGTTCCATTGTAACATAATTTGTAATCCTGAAATGATGATGGGATGGAGACAGAGATGGGGTTTTGTGGAACTTCATGAGAGCTTAGGAGATATTAGCTCATGGATGTAGGCTAAGATGTTAGGAGCATAGAGTATGGCTAGCTTTGTGTAAATGAGTTTATGTACAGTGTTAGACAAAAAATAGTTGAAAACCCTGCAATTATTAGGTTTTTAACATCTTAGAGAAGTTGGGACACTGTTCAGGCCAGTTGAGATTGAAACTGTCAAAACACAGATGACTATTATACGTTTGTTTAAAGTATCACTTCATGCCCACTAAATCTAGAATAGACAGAATAATGTTTATTGTATGTGGATGAGAGAAAGTGCTAAGTTTGTGGGTCAGTAACGGCTACATTGCATTTCATGTGTGATCATTGTCTCGCCACAAAGCATGAACATTACTTTGGGATACTTAAAGTTATTTTAGGGTTTAAGAAATGACAGAAGGCCATGCCATGTTGACATTCCAGCTTAGGTTTTATTTTAGGGGGAGGGACACATGGAAATGCTCTGTTCCAGTGGAGGGAGAGAACTATCTGTCTGTCTGATTAGTCCCTTTGTGAGATTCTCAGTCTGCCTCTTCTACTTTGTGATTCTGCCTATTATCATTTTTCCTCAAAGAAAATCTATGCTTATGACAGACACTACCAGTTTGTATTATATGACCTTCACAGATTATAAACAATTGTGTGTTCCCACACTTTAGACCTTACTGATAGTGTGAAGCCTTGTGAATTTTGGCATAAAACCACTCAGGCTTAAAACACATGTTTGCTGGCACTTTGAAGTGAGTTTGTGTGTGGCTTGTGCACAAACAATGGTCTAATTGCATAATTGAAGGTGGAAGTGGGGACATAGGGCAGTGACCCAGCTGAACCATTGTCATATGAGGAATTTCTGCCATGAGCGAATTATTCACTTTGCTTAGTACTTAATCATAGTTATTAGTCTTAGAAATTGCTGCGTTTATCACCTTTGACCCTGGGATGACAGAGTCAAAGAGTCTTATAAATATCCTTTCCACACCTCTAAATCTAGTGAGTAAATGATGAGGTAAATTCTATGGCTTATGTACTACTTCTACTAAAATGCCGTTGTTTGTATCTGGGAATGAGAGCCAATGAAGCAAATAGCCGTGCTGGACTTGTGCAACCCCATTTTATAGCATTTATCTTTTCTTGGCTGCGTGACTTTGGCTAAAGCAGCTGTCCGTAACCTGAGATGTGTAAATAGCTGCTGTAATGCTTTGTTTTGAAGTCACCCGCAGTTGCTACATTTTTAGCAACTTCTTTTCTTAAACTGATAATGATGCAACATTAACAGCATCATTTTGCTTTCTGGCAGTTGCCAAAATATTAGCTTTATTATTTAAATAAGTTGTACAGTGGGATTTCTTAGACCACTTGACCACAAAACTTCTTTTTCTGCACTATATAAACTTAATATTAAAGTGATTTAAAGGGGCCTAATGTCACTACTAATAATCTTGAAAGCTACTGGGGCCATTTGGCATAAAGTTTAAACTTTTCGCAGTCATTTCACACCACTGTGTTGAGTTTAGCTGTAAGTACTGTCTCCCTTCCCCCCTAAAACATCCCTGCAGGGGCTGTGTACTGTTAAACCCTTTCCGTGCAATTTGGTCAGTGCCAGTTCCGCTAAAAGGGGCTCGGTAATCTGTTACGTAATATAAAGTTGTCATCTTTTTTGATGGCACTAGTTTTTCCTAGTGCTTACTTCGTGAGAGCTACTGTACTGCAAAGTCGTTACCAAATGGAAATTCCACTTTATTGGCCTGCCCTTAGTGGATCACTAATGGAAATCAATGTGTGTGCCAATGAGGTTTTGTTCTGGCCATTAAACTGGACCGGCTTCGTGGTTTGGCCGCAGAGTTTCGCTTTGGGGGGACGTTTATTACTCGGCTCCACCGTACCAATCGAGCACATGGCTTTATGATAACACGGCATGTCACGCTCTCACTTCGCTTTCACAGTTTGGCTGTGAGCCCTGTCGGAGGGGAGACACTGTGTTTGGTGGCCTCACGTTTTCTCTGTGTGACAGAGGCGCTGAGCTACACTGGGATGGTGGCGGATGAGCCAGTGCAGGACCTGAACGCGGAGCTGAATGATATTGACCAGCTAGAGGGAAACCCTGACAGGGCAGATTTATTCAGTATGCTGTGGCCGCGCAAGAACAGATTGTGCTGAAATATTGATGTCTCCTCAACTGCTGAGAGAGAAAGAGAGTGAGAGAGAGAGAGAGAGACACAGACAGACAGAGACAGACAGAAAGAGAGTCTGTGTGTGTGAGAGATCTGGACAGACACCATTATTGTAATGTCAGAGCTTAAGATTGTATAAAATGTTTACCACTGACGGTCCAATCAGTCCTAACGTCTCCATTTAGTTTGATAAATATCAAATTAAAGGAAGAGCAATCCCTAATTTATGGTGAAGCAGTGTTTGTCATCTCATAAAATTTGTAAAACAGTTGTAATGAAGAATTAACTTACCAGCTGTAATTTGTGTTTTTACATCTGTATTGGGTGACCCATATGAGATTCACAAGGTTTTTTAAGCTATTTCCCATTCCATTATTATCCCAGTAAATCTCGATATATTTTTTTAAATTCCTTTATTGTGTTCAGGCACAGTAATTGCTGGCATGAAAGGACCATAACTGAATAATTTGTGTGGCCAGTGTCATATGATCCCTCTGGGTTGTTCATGGGAAATTTATATGTACCCTCTTCATGTACTAAATAAATAAATTATATGAATAATAATTGGGTCGAAGTAGAATTTTGGAAAGTGGGGGTAACTACAAGTTCAGTACAAACCTGGAGATCCACTAATGATCTGAGTCACTACCACCCTGCAGGACCACCTGGTTTATGTCTTTTGTTCTTTATAACCTGACTGCATCCTTGGGACAAGGTGCTTTGGTGATATTTGAGCTCTATTGTGTTTTACAGACTACGTCCTTCTATTGAAGGTTCCCTGGCACAATGTGAAACTTGACTCCAGCACATGACCATGTGGATCCCCAGCTGGCTAGTACATGTAATAAAGAGGGAGGGGAAGATCTTTTTCTCCTTGCCTCTTAATTGTAGGTTGACTTTGGAGGACCCAAGGCACAGCTGGGACTTGACTGTGAATTTTAAGAAGTGCTTGATGTCCTATCACCAAATTACTGTACCTATCGTCTCATTTTCCTAACATAATATAAAGAAATGAGAGGTGGCTCAAGATGTTTGCTCAGTACTTGCAAGGCTTTTCTTTATGAACAACTAGAATGGAAGTTATCATTGTTGATTACAAATATTAATACTAAAATACACTATTCTTGTGTATAATATTGAAGGTTTGTGGCAGTGCCAGACATAACATCTTTGATCATATGCTCGTAATTATTTAAATAATGAGTAGAAATTCATTTCTGTCAAACTTTTAATTTATGCCCCTGAGGTTGCTGGTCTCTAATGGCAAAGATTCACATTATTACATTCCAGTCAGTGCATCTCCATATTAGTACACTCAAGTTAATTAAGTTAAGAGAATGACTCAGAAAACTTAATTGTTTTTGGGGTATTAAAAAAAAAAAAAAAGCTTTCTAGCTGGATGTTTTTAAAGTATTGCTCTGGAGTTGTGTGAACAGTTGTTGAACATTTTTAGTTACAAAACATGGGAGAGAAAAATCTGTGCCTTTACATATCGTTTTTATGTTTCTAATAATCCTCAGTAGTCGTCTGGTATTCTATATATACTATGCTCATATCTTAATCTCAATAAAATATGGTGAGTTGAACAGTATAGACCAAATTCCTGGAAAATGAAAGTTTTCTCTAAATCTAGATCTAAATGAAAGATCTTTGTGTTCTTGAAAAAGAACCCTTTACACACTGTAGTCTAAAAGTAAGATTAAAGCTGGAATAAATTCATTTTCCATACTCTTCTGTATTGGAATTGAATCATATTGTTCTAATCCCTCCATGAACATTCTATTATACAATTTGTGTATACTTTATTTTCTGCTGTTGCAACACTGTTATGAATTAGCTAGTGTAAGAATATTGGCCATGAGTGTAATGTAAACAGGCCTGACAGACTTAAATACTAAAATCTGGGTCAGGATTCACAAAAATTTTTCATGGGAAAATTACACACACACACACTTCTGTCCAGGATCTGGTCCTAGATCCATCAGCATTTATTTCTGTAATATTTTTGATTAAGTTGATTTATATTAGACTTTTTTGAGTATGTTACTCTTCTTGTCTACCTTCCGAGCTTAGGTTAAACGTTCAGAAGTAGTTGTGGGCTTTACTATGACATTTCAAAGATGCTCTTTTATGAACAGAATACTTATTATTTAATCAACCTGCACTTGTTTGCACATTTTAATTAAAGTTTGTTAACATACATTTTTAGTGTGTTGTCAATACGTTATTAAATTCAAATACATTTTACTGTATGAGTCACCATACTAGATGTCTGGGGTAGCACTTATTTGCATCCAATAACCAGGGCATTAGGTTCATGAGCTGCATGTGTCAGACTACAGTGGACTGGAAAAAGCTGTGGTCGCCTAGCACCAGGTACCCCACATCTCCATAGTGATGCCAGTCTCTTGGGTAGGCAGCAACGTAGAACAGTAGGCAGAACACAACAGGTTTTCTCTGGTGAGCAAGCTGATTTCAGGAGCCATGGGACATCATATTGATCTTTTAGTCCATGTAAAATGGATAACACTCGTTTGCCGAAAAGCATTGTTTGATAGCTTAAATCTCAACTGAACCAGGAAACGGATTATCTCCCATTTTCTTGATCCGACACTAAATTACAAAGTTAATGCTTCTAAAAAGGGTATCAAACCTAAGAGTAATACCAAAAAGCCTCTTTTGTTTTGTTTGTTGGGTATGTTAAATTCTTTTTATCAGAGTCGCTCTTTGAGAAGGTGAACACGCTATGTCTACACACATACAAGTAAGCGGGAGTATATTAACTGCTTTATGTAGTCGCGCAACAGTGATGAAACAGCTGTTGATGGCATGTAGTGTTCTTCTGTGAAGATTTTTTTAGATTGAAGATATAAAAGCTAATCAAAAAGCAGACCAAAGAGCTATAAAAGCCTAAAGGACTAATCATCAGTGATTTTACATTAGTGGTGTTAAAATAGTGTTAAAATTGCTGTAAAAATTGGTCACTCATTTTACAATAATAACAATATTATATCCATTTTAATGTTATATAATTGGTTGTCCTGATGAATGACCCCAAGTTTGCTAATTTTATGACGTTTTTGTTCAAATGGCAAGGTGGATTTTGCTGTGTTGATCTTTGTGTGAGGCGACTGAGGGTTTGCAGCTCTATGCTTGCAGTATGTTGTCTGTCTGTTTCTCTACATGTGGTGACACAGACGGTCTGCTGCCTGTCACTTCAGCTTTCTGTAGGCGTGATCAGGGTTTTCTTAACACTTCTATTTCATCAGTCGTGACCTCTGCTGTTAAAAGCTATTTTACCCAGTGCTTGTTTCATTATTTGTTGATAACAGCCCTTACTTGTTTCAGCTGCGTTAGATCAAGTTATAGCTTAATTTATGTTTGCTTCTAGACTGTTCAACTAGTTTGTTTCCTAACTTTTAATGCTTCAGTTCAGTAATTGCAGCAAATAGTCCTCAGTTAGTTTTTTTCATCGTGTGCTGCTGTTTAGTTGCATTCTTGCTGTGCAAACTAGCTTTTGTCCTGTTTTAATGAAGCTGAAAACATGTTTATCTTTACAAATTTGCAGGTTTTAAAAGTGACATTTTTGCCTGTGCGGTGGTGCACTTGTTATCGGACAAGGAAGCGAGACTGTTAATCATATGTGTGGTTAAAAGGCTTTATCTTTATTAGCGTAATGCTAATGTTTCCTGAGTACACAGTGCTTGAAGCAGTCGTAAATGCATTGCTAGTTAGTTTGGTCAACACAGACGGAGCTCTGAGGATGAGGCAACATGTCTATATGTGCTTTACTGTCTATTTCCCTCCTCTCTCTTCTCACACACACACATGCACACCATCCTTGTTTTCTGGCATTTAAGAAACAGGAAGTGAACAGTCATCAACCCCCCTCACAGCTTGACTTTGAGGCTGTGTAGGAAAGTTGATAGTGGAAATTTTGGGGGGTGCCATTGCAATGATATAAAAAGACCCCAGGATTTTATTTCCAAATAAAGTTGCTCTATTAGAGGAAGACAATGTTATTCTCAAATAATTAGGGACATTTTGTGAAGAGGGAATAGATAGAGAAAATAATTACACATTTTGAGAAATATTTTACTCTGGGGGCTTTATATTTCTAAATTTACTGAACTTTTTTCAAGGACCCTTAAATCAGAGTAAATAATGTTATTTCAAACTACTTTTTGTATGCTGAGTATATTGAGAACCATGTGAGTTTCCTTGATATAATTGATTTAATTTGTTTTACTTGATTGTTGCATGTGTAGATTAAAATGATGCTGAAGTGGTAACACTAAGATTACTGATGTGTGAAAGTAGAGACTGTACCATGTGTAGCTGTGGGTCTTCAGCTAGTACAAAATAAATGCCGGCCAACATGACACCTCCTGCATGTGGTCCGAAGGGGATGTTGAAGACAGAAACTCCTCTGCTGTTTTTATTTCAAAGCCATGTCACAGCTGTGTGGTACTTCAGCCAATCAAGCGTGATTTCTTGCTGTTTTTGGTTTAATTGACACGTTTTTTGTATTTTTCTTTAAGGCATCCCGGGCAGGCGCTTTTGAATTTCATCATTTAACAGAAATGCTTGTACTGAATAATTAATTTTGTCACTCATAAATATTTAAAATCAGCATTCTCTAAATTCTGCTACTTTATAAACACATGGTAGACACAATCTGGCTTGTAAGATCTGTGTCTGCGTCCTTGAGGAAGGAATAACCTTCACGAAAGTACTCTCGCTAGGCGCTCGCCGCGGTTCTCTGTTTAATTTGGATCCCCACCAAATGATGATGCAATGGTGCTCCTGCCAATGTCTGGCAAGCTTGCTCTCCTCCATCATGGCTGTAAGGGAGCAAGGTAGCCTCTGCTTTTCATTTTTGTCCCTTTAAACGAGGCCCCCCGCTGGAGGCACATTCTTTAAAACCAGTTTGGGGCTGCAGAGAACTTGCTATAGTCGGTTTGCTAAAAGGCTGCACTTTATCCCTTATTTTACCTCTCAAAATTCTTGGACAGGAACTGATCTGTTATGTTCCGTTTGAGGCAAACCCGTTGGATTTGAGTTACTGATGGCTTTTTGCTGAATTGTTTTGAGTTACAGTGTTCATCATGGCTCTGGAGCTGGTGATGAGTGAGCTCCCTGTAACAATGAAAGGCTTTGTAGGTAGGAAGCCCCATTGGTTCATGGTCCTAGTAATTTTTTTTTGTCCAGTTCAAATGTTAAATAATCCCAGGTCTGAATGCAAGACACTTTTGGTTAAAACTTTACAAATATTAAGTCAAATGATAGATGTCCTAGATATGTGATTGCAAAGGGGTTTTTTTTTCGTTATATCTCTCTCTTTTAATGTTGTTGTTGTTTAAAGTAGCACCTTTTCTGTTGAAACCTGTAAGTTGATCCCCTCCATGTCCTTTTTTCTAATTCTTTGTCAGAATTGTCTAGAGTTGTCAACTTTTTTCTTTTTGCTTCGTCTAGACACGTTTCTCTCTGTTGCTCTTTATACGGGTATAGGCATTCACATGGCATCAGGTGACTCTGGGTGACAATGAGCCTTTCTGAACATAAACATGACTGACAAATTGTCCGGTTGTGTTGTCTGTCTGCTGCCCTTTTGTTTTATGTGTCCCAGCTTATTGGAGTATAGCACTTTGTCTTGGTGTGGTAGTGCTGGATTGTGCTGGTGGCTTTAGGGAGGGCCTGAGAGGTTAGTTAGCTTGTGCGAGTGTTTGTGTGAGTGTGTATTTCCTACATGTGGGAGTCGTTTATCTCCAGCAGGCTGGTTTACCGCTGTGGATTTGTGGCTCCGTTAGTCACCAAGTGTGACTTCATTTTCCCAGTTCTGCTGGCTGTTCTACATTTGCCTTGTTCTGCTCACTGTGGCCACGCAGTTTTCATTGCTGAAAATCCTAAAACGTGTCTTTGCAATTTTGTGTGAGCCTTGTTATTTTACCTTTTCTTCCTAAGTTATCTGAATGATAGTAGGGAACAAGTGCAAAGAAAGTTTTTTGCTCGAAGGGCGAAACTCCTGTCTGAATACTGATTATGAGGTGAGCTGTGAGTGGCAGTAATTGCTTCGGTAAATGTTTTTTGGAAGAAGTTGTGAACTCGTAGCTACTTTCAGCATGGGTGGTGCTTCAACGTTGAAGGATTGGTGGCTGCTTAATAAAACATATCAAGCCTTACTTTTTAGTGGGCTTTATCTAGGCCGAAAAGAACTGACCATGTGTGACAAGTCAAGAGAGATTTTTATACATGTTCTGCTCACAGGTCTGTGAGAAATGTGTGAATTTGCTTTAGTGATTTTTATTTGTGGATGTTGTTTTTGTAGAGTTGTGCGGGGGCGTGTTAATAAATAAACACTTACAGGAAGCCTGGTCCCCAGAGGAGGATGCAGCCGGGCCCCAACACGGATGGAGCTCCCAATGGAAACTTGCGCTCTGATCCTCTAACCTCTGTACCAAATGCAAGGACGACGTATGAGCCGTTTTCATTAAAGCGATATGGCCATTTTGATCGAAGCCCAGGGATGTAGACGTATGACCTCTAAGATCTGCAGTGCCTCTTGTATCAGGTTTATCGAGAAACAATGTGCACCTTTGAAGGCACTGTATGCTTGTGAAATGCTGTATTCTAATTGCGTTTAAACAAAGACCTCTTTATGAGCCAGCGAAGGGAGTGATCTCCACCTCTGCCACTCCTCAAGGTGAAGTGTTCACAGTAGGCTGTTTACTGAGGCACTGCCTGGCTTCTGTTACTGGTTGTTGAGAGAGTAAAACTGCTCATTTCCTGTTTAGGGAAAACTGAGAACTGGGCAAAAAAAGTAGCCTCTACAAATTGGCCAAATTGGAGAGCGGGTGGGATGTGGTATTTATTTTCTGTAATCATTTGGAATCCATTCAAATGGGGATTTTTCTGTTGTCTTCTAGGCATGGCACTTGATAATGAATAATACAAATTCATGTTTCAAAAGATTAGACATAGGATTTTATTTATTACAAGAAGTATCGATACCAGATTTGCTTAGAACTTGATGGTAGGTTTGAGGCTAAATTTCATCTTCACAGATGCATCTTTGTATGTTTATTTCCATAATGGTTTTATCTTTTTAGAAAAAGCCATTTAGTGTTAATTTGCTGCCTCCTGCCCACTACAGCTCTTATTATGAATCATAATCAGTGTTTTTTCTCCTTTGCCTGTCAGCAATGTAACAGTGAGATGATTAAATAACAAATTTCTGTCCACATCACATTCCTCCAGTATTTTCTTTCCTAATATTCAAAATAGAAACACTGATTTTTTTTTTTCCATAATAACCTGCATAAGTGAGGGATCTGACCTTCTTCTTTTGCTGTATTTTCACGAGGGTTTCCTCTGCTTTGCTAAGCTTGCTTGGGATGTCACATTGTGGTTAAATCTGTGCTTTGTGTTACTTCACTCGGGTAGATAATGTCCTCTGACTCGTCCACAGCAGCCAGGTTTTCTATGCTGTAATTTCGGAGGTGCCGGTGCTTACTTCACCGGTGAAAATTCAGCTTAATGCTCATACAACACAAGCTGGACCTTAACATCTGTTTATTGAGTCACAGTGGTAAAGAGGTTCATGTCAAGAAAACACAGTTCAGCAGATGTTAATCTGAGCATGTTTCTGCACTCTCCTACTTACAAACAGCTACTGATGGTTCATGAATAGGCCAATTGGTGCTAATAAAGTTTAAATGACTCCTTGTTGGATCACATAGCTAAATCTGAAGGAGGAAAAACAAAAGGTAGTAGTTCATGTGTAGGTTTAAAATTGGTTATTAAAACATCAGACGATTTGTAGGTAGTTAGATCTGAGTATTTCCACTCCATTTCCATTCCTGGTTTTAAGGTGAATATTTTAAGTGAAAGTTTTCATGCACGAGGCTTTAAAAAATGAAAATGAGAAACTGGTTTGATCCTCCTGCAAATATTGTGAGATAAAACTGAACTGAGCAGTGTGGAAGCCGTGCTGTGGGTAACAATAAATCACATTACAGGACAATTCCAGTACCATTAAATATTTATTATTTACTATGCATGAATGCCTTTTCAATCTGCCCAAAAAAGGTAACTGAATATTTTTGGGCCAGTCTGTAAAGAGCAGTGCAATTTTGAAGACGGGTTACTAAACATGCTTTTGCAACACACATTGAAGCTGAACACTAGCAGCAGGCGAAGAATAAATGCAGTATAGAATTACAATATTTGTAAACTTATAAAAATTCAAGCACCAAGCGTTCATGATTAATTAAAGTGAAAAGAATTGACAAGTCGTGTGTTATTTACTATATGGCTTATAGATATGGAACTGAAGCCATTCATTGCTGTCAGAAACAAAATAGCCAGTTTACAGTAATTAGTGTATAGGAAAAAAGTTTTTAAAAAGTGCAAGATTATCAACATATCACTGGCATGTCATATATTGGGAACCCTGACAATTCCCAGTGTTAATTGACACTTGCTGGGCAGGACAGAAAATACGGAATACTGTATTTCATCCCTTAAACCACGAACCCAGAGCAGTAAACAGACACAAGTAGAGCTGAAACGATTATTCGAATAACTCGAATCATTCGATTACAAAAAATGGTCGAGGCAATTTTTCCAGAATCGAAGCTTCGTTTAATTCGTTTCACTCGCTAGTGCATGCGCCGCTTGTATCTCACACGGATGCTTATTAATGATGCACATTGTTTTTAGAGACGCGATCAAGACAAGACCTGATCCCTCAGTATGTGAAGGTATTTGTGAGATATTCTGTGCACTAAAACAGAAGTAAATACGTAAAAACCCATAAATGACATTTTTGCGATGTAAACACGCGCCCTGTGTTCGCCAGCACCCGTGTTAGCGTCATGACTCGCTACAACGCTCGGTTTAAACGCACCCTTCATTACAGACAAAACGCACATGTAGCTGCTGAATAACCACAACAAGCAACGTTCTACTCACAATACAGCCGTTTATTGAGTTTCCCAGAGATCTTCCATAGTTTATTCCGTAACGCACGCTAAACGCTTTATTGTGACGCGTCCCCGAGGAGCGCGCAGGGGATTGTGGGAAATGTAGTTATCTCCCAGAAAAGCCAAAAGCAGCACATTTTCTAGGCCAAATTGATTCAAAATGACCAAAAACTTCAGTATTTCTTCATTTTCATTTGATCGATTTTTTTTTACTTAAATTTTATAATGTTATAGTGTAATCAATAGGAAAGAAGAAATATAGAAAATGTACTTATCAAAAAAAATGTTATTCTATATTCTGATGGACACCAAACGGATAAAGAAGTGTTAGAATGTTACGCCACAGATAATAAATAGACAATAATAGATAAAAACTCAGCAGTAAACGATGTTCTTTCATTGTTCTTTCAGTTCTTTTATTTGACCTAAAGATAAAAAAATGAGTCAGCTTTCATCAGAAATGTGCTGATTTCATAACTATGTCAGCATTTACACATCAAACTATGAGTAGTGCAGGGCGTCCGAAATTCAACACCATAAAGCACGTATTGCTAACTTCTACTCACACACTAGAATAAGCCTAAAAACAAATGTATTGTCTTTTTTTAATTTATCCGATTACTCGATTAATCGATAAGAAAATCGATAGAATACTCGATTACAAAAAGAATCGATAGTTACAGCTCTAGACACAAGCCACCTGAACTGTAGGTAGCCACGAATGCCTCATTCATCTTGTTGACTGTCTGCTCCCTCTATTCCCTCGATGTCCTCTAATGAGTTCTGTGCGCTCCAGGACAGTCACAGGGTCAGCATTAAATAATGAAGTGTAGAACATGTCTGCATGATGCGGCTTCCTGATCACACGATAGAGGAACACGCGTCTCCAAACATCATTAGTGCCTTCCGAAAGAAGCAGTCCAGATAGGAAGTTAACCCTAAAAGATCAGTAGCGTTGTGTTTTTGTGTGACCAGATTGGGGCAGTACAGCACGTCATGTGCTTCATATTTGGTGTGATTTTATGCCTGCATTTTGTGTTGGCAGTGCACGTATGTGATCTGAAAATGTTTATGTGCATGTAGAGTAGGGGTGCAACGATTATTCGACGTTGTCGACAATAAAAATAGTCGCTGACGAATTTGATTGTCGATAAGTCGATAATTGTCGCCAGACATATTTTTAAACGGAGTGAGACGTTTTCCTTCCTTTCTACCTGTGCAATGCTACCGCTTTCCAATAGAGTGCACCAATACACCACACTCTGGTGAGATTCACTCTTGCGCAGTAGCATTCAGTGACAGCTAGAAGAATGGCCCTGTGGCGTCACATCAACGCCAAAACTAGAGCGCGCAAAATGGCTTGCTGCAAAAATTTTGCGGGCGTAAATTTCAAAGTCGTGAGCGCAAATGTGACACTCGAGAGCACAAAATTAAGAATTGAGTGCACGGTTGTGATAATATTGCGCACAAACTGTATTTTTCCTCTCTCGAATGTCTTTTTCCTTTCGATGTGTTAAATGTCCTCGCGCACAAAGTAGATTACCGACGAGCGGCTTTTTTGCTCGAGTGAGATTTCTACGCGTGTGGTTTGAAAGGGGCGGGTTTGGACAGTTTGGGGGCGGGGTTTTGACAGCTTCTGCCTGCGAATCCTATTGGCCGATGGCTCCTGGTTTTGTGGTTGGCTTAAGAAAGTTCCTACAGAAAAACCAAAGATGTCGGAGGAAGAGGAACGGCGACGGGTCGGTTAAACGAAAGTTATAGTTTATCGACCTTATAATTATAATTTAATAGTTAGGTCTCGTTTAATAAGCACGCAAAACGGTAAAGTAACCAACGCCTTTGTCACTCGCTCATAAATGTTATAATGTTACCATTTTCTCAGTACCATCAGAAAACCAGGAGCCATCGTAAGGCTAGATAAGGCAAAGAAGAAACTTATTTATTAAAATATACTTTTGAGTGAACTATCTTTCTTGTCTTTATTATTTACCATAAAATTTAAATAACCTCATTAATATTTTATAATTATGCAATTTATTATCCGATTAGTCGACTAATTGTTTTAATAGTCGATGACTAGTCGACTATCAAAATAGTCGTTAGTTGCAGCCCTAATGTAGAGGGTACGAAGTCTGTTTTGAAACAGCTGGGTTTGGGGGTAATTATGCAAACCGGGAAGTGGCTTCTGGTTTTATTTCTTCCTTTTTGCATATTTTAAGTTGGGCACTAAAGTTCACAGCATGACAGAAGCAGCAGAAACTTTAGACCTAAGCAGTTAGTACTGCTTCCCGGGGGCTGTACATCAGCTGTCCACTGCTCCTTCACGGATGGGTCAAATGCAGAGGTCACATTTTGTTATGGTGCACTGTGCTGTGCTATGCTGTGGTGTGTTCACAATGACCAATAATCACTCACTGTATTCACTCAATTCTTGCAAGTGATGTCATTATTCAAATCTTGAAACTGGGTAATGCATTATAAAAATAGAAGTTCTGAACATTTATCATTCATCTAAATGACACGCAAGGTGATCTCATGACTACAGTTTAGTTGAACTATTGCATTCTTTTGCATTGGTGAGACTGCTTCTGGCTCTTAAGCGGCATTCTTTAAAGTGCTGTTTAACAGATTTTGCTTCCAGGTGTGACTGTCATGGCTGATTCCTAATGCCTTTAATAGAATTGCACTTTTGCATATTAGTTTCTTTAAATTTACATTAAATTTCAATTAAGTTACAGCCAAGGCATGCAGTAAGAATTCTGTTTTTTCAAACAACTTGTTTTTGTCACATGGTACATTGTGGATTTAGATGATCTAACATGCAAGTTAAAATGCTTTTCTCTGTTTTACCTACAGGAATTGCTGTAAAATGTTCTGTTAGCAACAAGTTTTAGCTGAAATAAACATGAACATGGAAATCATTGCTATTGGCTAGTGACAGAAGATCTGTTGGAAAACTGCTTTTGGTGTTTTATGCAATGTAATATTGTTTCGTGAAACATGCCATTCAGTCCATCTCTCTATCTGAATCCTCTTCGTTAATTGCAAACCCGGTGGAGTTATGCAAGTGCAGAATAGCTTCACAGATTCATTACATAAGAGCCAAATTAACACGCCGCAGCCTTGCCGACACACCCTTTTTCATCGCCGTTTCTCTCACAGCTGTTCAGGATGCTTCTGCCAGAAATGCAGATTACTGCGATTTCCGCAGATTCTGCCAGACATCGTGCTGCAGAATGAAGCGTGGCCCATGTCTGTCTGGTTTGGTCCCCAGGTTATGTGTGGGGGAGATTCAGCTGCATGATATGACTGTCAATTTTAGGATTATTTTATACCTTTACCTCCATACTGATAACAATAAAAAGAAAAGTGTGATAAGAATATGAATTGGACGTACTGTTATTGTCTGAGTTGCTCAGACAGAATGTCAGGGCCATTAGAGAACATAAATGATGTGTTGTAAAAAATGTACAAAGGTACTTTATCATGGGGCCAACTGTTAACCTTTAAAATGTGCCTAAAACAAAGCTAGTGGGAACCAGCAATCCCAACTTCCAGGTGCAAGGCTCATACACAAAGAGTCACAGTAGCATTCTTGTATGTGCTACTCACATACTAGTTTGTGCAATAAAAAAAAATATGAAATGTTATTTCCGTCATTTTTGCACGCCTGACTCTAATTAATTAATCTCTTAATGAGTTAGCAGTCAGTCCCACAAATTTAATATTTCAGTAATTCTAACTGGTCAGGCAAAACAGAAATAGACATGCAACACACCCTCAAGACATCATGGTAAAAGGATGACTGACTGACTTCCTTAAACATTACTCCAAGTATTTTTGAAATTATACTTATATATTATGCATTGTGTTTTGAAGAGGCCATTCATTGTTTTTTGAGCGCTAGCTTATTCACTTCCTTTCATAACTGGTAATAAAGCCAGTTGTTCTTCTAAACTTTTTAACTGACTGTGTCTCTAAGTCTGGACCGTGTCCAGGACCACAATATTGGTCATTGATAAAGTCGGTCACAATTTTATAAAGGTTGCGATCTGATTTTCAGTCAGCAAACAGGACTTCCAAGGTTGACTTTATATTTCCTCGTGATGTGACTGTCCTTCAGTTATTGGTGGTGAATCCAGGGCTGATGGTGATAGTGGAGTGATTTTGAGAGATCTTGGGCATATTTGTAATAAATATTACAGTTCATTAATAATAAAATATTTCAATTCCATCTCCCTTCTCTAAATCTGTGGTGATTATGCGATTTCCTTGTATCATATGAATGTCCACGTGTCTGTCTGAGGGCATCTCAATTTCCAACCCCATATGGCTGTAGAGATGGTCATCCTCAGTTGAATCTCATTATCTGTGAGAGTCCCACTCTGCCAAAGGATGACGTTGAAACTGCCTGTCTGGTGGAGAACTCATCATCTCAGACTTCCTGACAATGTCTGACATAAATAGAAGAAAGTAAGTTGGATGGGATTCAGTATGAGTCACATCCTGAGTCACTAAGCCTTGCCCCATATGAAGAGATCTTTTATTCTTTTATTGTCCACGTTCTGACCTAATGATGGGCACGGCGTCTTCCTCCATTTGTCTCTCTTTGAACAATATCTCTCTCTCTCTCTCTCGTTGTGTATGCTTCTTGCATTTTACTGTTACTTTTTTTTTTTTTAACCCCATTCCACTACTTAAATGTTACGCCTTTCCCACCCTGTTATAACTGCTTTAACAGCTGAATGTGTCCCTATAGTCTTCTTTTTCAAACATGGCTTTTTCCTGAATGTGGCATCAGGTTTCACCTTCAGGCCTAAGCGAAGCTTGTCCTCCTGCTCATATAGGCATAGTTGTATGTCTGTTCTCGTGACTGAGCTTTTCGGCTTCACCTGGCCCCCAGCTGGGCCCCTCTGGCCCCACGGTCGGGTGTTGACAAGCTCCAGGACAAAGCAGGACATTTTTATTTCCCCCTGCATTCTCGTCGTAGCCAGACTCTGGTGGAGCTGCTGATGGCGTGGTGAGCGCAGGAGCTCGGCTCACGTTGAAAGATGGCTCAGGTGATGCTGAGGTCCCAGTGCCCCTGTCACATGCAGGAATACATGCCAAAAGCGTCACGCTGTTTTATAATTCATACTGCTTTTGTTCTCTGTGCCGGACGTTAATAATAGACTGTTCCTTTTCGACTCTCCTGTTTTATAGAGTCTTGTAACACAGGTAGTGATTATTATAGTAAGCTAAGAATGGCACTTTGAGGAGGTGCAGCTTCTTACTTTGAAATCTCACTCCCGTTGGTGTTTTTTTGTGTATACTGTGTGTTAAGACAAACTTTTTTAGTGTAGTGCTGTGATGCTATAACTGTAATACTGGTAATATATTTAGATTTTTATGGATACACTGACTGTTCTATAATCGTATGTATGTGTTTATGTATTTTTAAATCAATTATGACTATTTTAGCAAAGCTTTGGCCTTTTTGAGTGGGATTGAGTGGGATAAATCTTTACATGCTTTTAAGTAGACAGTGAATGGATATTTATTGCTTTGTGGAGATAAAATATTGTATTCTAAATTTATTTAAACCACTGGAACCCTCCTTCCCCTCCCCTCCCCATTCCTCATGAGTTGGCATGTTGGAGAAACTTAAGTCAGGAGAGACAACAGGAACTTGCACAATTTAATCAAACACTTGGAAACGTTTTTCAGGCGTTAGGTTGATCACAGTCCACATCTGGTGTCATTTGTAGTTTGTTGCTTTGTCTCACAGCCTTGCTGTGGGCCAAGCATGCCTTGAACGTCACGTAGGTCTAATAGCTCAGTTTGCAGGCTGTGAAAAATTAATAAGCCAATTTAATTACAAAAGACAAAGTACAGACTGATTTTTGTGCTTGTCCAAGTCACGTTAGTTGATGTAAGCCTTGCTTGGAGGGACATTAAGAGCTTTTCATTGATTAATACATTTTGCAGAATCCACTTGTATGTTCATTTCCAATATATTTTTCTCTTCCCAACTAGGGATGTCACGATTAACCGGTTTCGCGATTAACCGCGATTTAAAACGGTATGGTTAATTAATCGTAAAGGCTCCTCAACACCGTGTTCCTGTTGGCGCTCTTAAAAACGTAGATTATGACAGTGCTATTAACAGATTGGCGGCACTCGCCCGGAACGAAAACGTTTCACCACCAGGGGTGCACTTGTGCTAGAAACACAGACAGTACAATCGGCGAATGACGGCTCAGTTGACCACGCTAAACAATGGCAGAGGAAAAAACTGAAAACACTTTATTTCCACCAAAGAAGCGATTGAAGTCTGCCATACAGAGAATACAAATCAATTCTTAGATGCATCGTAACTCGAAAATGTGCCCGGATAGTCAGCAGGAGGAGGAGGAGGAAAACAGAAGTCCAGCACGGCGCGGACGCAGACACACAAACACACACACATAGACCTGAAACGATTATTCAAATAATTCTATCTATTCTAAAAAATGGTCGATTTTTTTTTTTTTTTTTTTTTTCTTCAATTTTTTCTTCGTTTAACTCATTTCACTCACTAGTGCATGCGCCGCTTGTGTTTCACACGGACGCTTATTAATGATGCACATTGTTTTTAGAGGAGCGATCAAGACAAGACCTGATCCCTCAGTATGTGAAAGTATTCGTAAGATATTCCGTGCACAAAACAGAAGTAAACACGTGAAATCCCATAAATTACATTTTTGCGATGTAAACACGTGCCCTGTGCCTGTGAGCGCGCGGGCGCCCGCGATAGCGCCATTACTCGCTAGGTTCAAGGTACTTTATTGTCATCAGTTGTCCCTTTTATTACAGACAAAACGCATATGTAGCTGATAACCACAACAACCAGTGTTCTACTCACAATACAGCCGTTTATTGAGAGTTTCCCATGGATTTTCCATATTTTATTCCGTAATGCACGCTCAACGCTTTATTGTGACGCGGCGCCAAAGAGCGCACAGGGGGTTGTGGGAAATGTAGTTAGCCTTTCTCTTCCAGAAAGGCCAAAAGCAGCTCATTTTATAGGCTAAATTGGTTCAAAATGACCAAAAACTTCAGTATTTCTTCCTTTTCAATTACTCAGATTTTTTTAAACTTCAATTTTATGTTACAGTGTAATCAATAGGAAAGAAGAAATATAGAAAATGTATTTATCAGAAAATGTTATTCTATATTCTGATGGATACCGAACGGATAAAGAAGTGTTGGAAGCTTAAATTTAATTCTGAAGAAAGACTTTGTTTATTTTTGTTTTCACTATGATGCATCACTGTTTACATTATTATTTATGTTCCAAAAGGCAGTATCCATTTGTTTATGTTCCATTTATGAACAGTATTGTTTGTTTATGGTTTTTGTGTCTTTTTTGGTAAAAACCTCTAAAGAATGTGATTGTCTACATTGTGAAATAATCGTGATAATCGTGAAACCGTGATTATTTCCCAGACGATAATCATGCCATCAAAATCTACAGTCGTGACATCCCTATTCCCAACATGTAACCTAACATTTGGTACCTCATGACTTGATGATTATGTTGATAAAAATTCCTTACAAGTTAATCATGGGTGGTATAGGTGAATTGTGAGCTAATGTGAGGTAAAAACAGGCCTTCTTATCCCCTGTATTTATAATCTAGGTTATTATAATTTACTGTAAGTTCTCCTTTTAATTAAGCAAAACCCAGAAAGCTGAAGCCAGTCAGTGCATGACTATTCCAAGGTTAAACAGGCGTTCACTAAATGCCACACCACTTAGCAATGGTGGTCGGAATACTTCAAAAACTAGAGTTTCCATTTGGTATGCTTATGATGGTATGATGAGTCAGAGTGGGGGGACAAGTCTGGCTGCGCAGATGGGATCATTTGGGAGAGATTGTTATCTGAATCTGTAGAACCAAGCTGCAGCTGTATCTAGCTCAGCGTGTGCCCTCTGCAACTCACACTGGCATTGAATCTGAGTAGCGTCAAACATCTAAACGTCAATATGCCCCAAAGCCCATTGTTGCACATTTGCATCAAACTGACCATCGCTTTTTCCACGCAGCTTGCAACTCATTAAATGTGTGGGTCTGCATGTGCTGGTTAATATGGGGGTGGATAGTAGTTTGGAGCCGCCTTCATGGGACAAGAGTTCAACGCTCATTGTTCTGCCCTTTTGACCAAGAATTTTTACGAGTCAAATAAACAAATTAAACTTTGTAGTGGCTGGTTGTAAAAGGTGCTCCCCATTTGTGTTGTTGCTAGGAGAGGCGACTTTAGTGCGCATGCAGAACAGTCATAGCATCCGTACTCTCAGCGGTGGTCCGCAGAGACCCGAGGGACCTATGCCTACGTCACAGCATTGTGCTCACACAGGAGGGAGTCTTCCTGTGTTTGACCTTCCACAGATACAAGGACGGATAACTATTGCTGTGTGTATATGGGAGGGACTGACAAGGATGAGGGACGGAAAGAGCAATGGAAAGAGGTGCTAGGAAAAGGGAGTTTCTGACAGAACTGGATTTAGAAGTCATTACTTTTGTTAAATGTAAAATTTACACTTTCAGTGGTGCTTTTCCACTAAACACCTTTTCAGGTCGAAAACATACATGATTGGAAAATATACAAACCTGGTTCTGCTATTATGTTATTATTCTCTTTCAGCCTGATAATTTTGCTCTGTTTGTCAGAATGGGGAATATTCTGACATAATTCCAAATTTGATTCTGTTTTAGTTCACAAGAGCTCAATGTGTTTTTAAATAATTGTTAATATATTAAGTCAAAATATAATACTGTGTGTGTGTGTGTGTGTGTGTGTGCACGTGTGGGTGTATTTTGTATTAATAGTTGCTGTGACCCATTCAGGCAGTCCACCAAAATGTACTTTGTCTTAAGCTTGTAACAAAAGAGCCAAAAAATGTAATGACTCATTTATTAAGCTGAGCATTTTGTCATTAAATCTGCTTTGATATGAAAACGTTACAATATATGAAAGCTGAAAATCCTTACAGTTTCAAGTCATTTTAAGTGAATTGCTGACCATGTCAACTGTTTTTGTCTTCATATCAAAAATGTTTTATCTTCATAATCACATCATAGAACTCATTTATACACTTTCATATTCAGTGCCAAACCCATCGCCCACTTGTGTTAGCAAGATTGAACACTGTAGAGCATACAGAAATTTCACTCTGAGGCATTTCACTGTGTTAAACATGAACCTGTCCCAAACGTTCACTGCATAATTATCATACAACATAAAAAACAACTTTTTCAAACAAAAGAAAACCAGATTAAATAGGAAGATCTTTCAGTGGTCTCTGCATTTATTAGCAAGCTCATTCAGTTATAAGTTCATCTCATTAGCAGAATTTGTCATTTAGTTAACAGCACTGTGGTGTGATTATAGTGATCCTCTGTGGTGTTGACACTGGTTTCCACTTGTCTTTGAAGGAGCCTTTTGAAGATGGATTTGCCAACGGTGAGGAGTTGACCCCGGCCGAAGAGGCTGCAGCCAAAGACTCAGCCGAGTCCAAGGGGGTTGTGAAGTTCGGATGGGTCAAAGGAGTACTGGTAAGTTCCTCTTATTCCAATTAGCTTTATTTCAATCAAAGGATCTATTGTTAGGTTCCATGTGCTTGATAAAAGTACGCTTGATTTGAGAGTGGGAGTGGGTGAATCTTGTCTCTGAGGACTCTCACATAATTTTCACTCACACTCTCAATTAGCTGAGCCACAGACACTGGAAGTGTGTCACCCAAACACAGTGAAAGGTATGAATGAGTGCGAGTCACATTCTATGTGGGATTTTTAGCCCCTGGTGAGATATTTACGCTGCTTAATAATCCCGCTTGTCCTGTCGTGCCTAAAAAATGCTCAGAGAAGTGAGCTCTTGCTATAATTGTCCCAGTGGCAACGCTCCTTTTAGTAAGACTATGCTTGTGTAGAATGTTCTCAGGCACTCACGCCTAAAAAGCTGTGAGAAAGACAGCACAATACATGGTCAGCTAAGCCTGGATTTATAAGTGATAGATGGTTTGCGCAATGGCTTCAGAGTCAGGCGATCCCTGTTCAAGGACAATGTCTGGTTTATGTCAATCCTTCTGTATTTTGACATGTAGAGACTGTGTTTCCTTTTGCTCTTAACATTGTCCTCATTTCCACTGGCTCTCTCCTTTTATCATTTGGAAAAACAAAAACCAGACACCTGTTATAGCGAAAGGAATGTTCAGGATTCTGTCCCATCCCCTGGATTAATGTCATTCCTCATGAACAACTTCCTATTTGTAATGTGTTGACTTTGTTTAATCTTGTGATGCCATTCCATTGTTTCCAGCAGTTAACTGGCTACCCAACGTGTTACATAAACATGTCTTTCTATTTAGTTTTTCCACAGCACATAAAACAAAAATCTAGTGACCAAATTGGGGTCTGTACTTTAAGCCTTGGGTTTCCATGGTGTGGAATCTCTGACTCAACGCCAGATTTGGGAATAGAACTTTGCTTAGTATGCCCTTCCTGGAGTCAGAATAAAGCCTGCATTCCTTCCTCTTTGCAGGTGCGTTGCATGCTGAACATCTGGGGTGTGATGCTCTTCATCCGTATGACATGGATTGTGGGCCAGGCTGGAATTGGTAAGTTTTCACTCAAGAGTTCATTAGGACCGTAAAGATAGAAGTCTACTAAAAGTCTTCCAGAAGATAACTAGAGAATGAAATGAACAAGCATGTGACTTATTCAAAAGGTGTCCTGTGCTTAAAATTCTGTTAGCATTAGAATTTACTTGAGTCCAGTGCCTTTTAAATCCTCCCTTTTGCACGAGTTTGTTCTAATCTGAATTTGTGTCTTTGACTAGACTATTCCTTTATTTTACACTGACTTTGAAAGTTGTTAAAAGTGAACCATCAACCCGCTCGTTTTCCAGCATCATTAGCATGACTAGTTGATCTGATTTCACAAAATAGTTCTTTGCAAAGTTGTGCTTATACCATGCAATCTGCTTAAAGTAGTATTTGTAAAGGAATTTTACAGCCCTTAAGGGCAGCGTTCCTGGTCTGCTTTTTTTCTATACATTGTAGTTTTCTTGGCAAAAATAAAGCTTGTGGGAGTAGTTTGGAATGTTTAGTCTATGTGGTAATAGTTCTTCAGAAGTATTATTAACCACAGAATCTCTCTCACTAACAATTATACCAAATTCCTCAAAGCCTCAAGTGTTATTGTGGTAATAATTATTAAACTTTATTTTGCCCAGCCCTCCTTCAAAGTACATTTATAATCCACTTAAAATGAATCCAGGATGTCAGCATGTCACTCTGATGGCGTTTTTTCCTATTTCACACGTGATTTTTATTCCCACAGTGTATTCCTGCGTGATCGTTGCTATGGCAACCATCGTGACCACCATCACTGGCTGCTCCACCTCTGCGATAGCAACCAATGGCTTTGTGAGAGGAGGTGTGTAAGCTTATGAAGCAAGACAACACATATCGTACACGACAGTAGCAGAAGCAGGAGGACCTTACTAGGAACAGGCCAGTCTCAGGGTCACCCTGATGTTTCAGACACTCCAAGTGAGCGATTGTGATGGTCAGACAAACTGATCTGCCTTCAGGATCTGTCTTGTCTGTGAGACTTTTAGAATGATGGAAGCTGGCTGTTCATTCTTTTGGCTCTCCAAGCTGTGCTTTAGTTTGCTTATGCGGTGGCATCCTTAATATCTCCTTGATCTCAATTTCATCCAAAGTCAGCTCACTGTATAAAGATGCTTTCAATATATTTACAGCTTTTCCCACTGTCTCCCTTTCCATCCAGTAATTGGGTAAATAGAAGTGCTGTACCTTCACTACTGTGACCCCAGACTGAAAAGTCATTACTTCTATAATATCTCCTCAAGGTCAGTCTGAGTGTAAGATGGTTCACAGAGGCCAGCTTCCAAGGTCATGAGCTGAATTAATACGCTCCTCCCACTGAAATTGATTTCTCTTTCATTGGCATTCTGTTGTAGATCATGTGCCAGGTCATAAAACACCAGACGAATTACACCGCCTCTTTGTTGATGGACAGACTTTCAGTAACAGGAGAAAAGAAAGCTATTTGTTTTCCTCGTGCCACATGCGGAGGCTTGTTTCGATAAGGACATTTATATAGCCAGGGAAACGTTCAGGGATTTTGAGCAGGGAGAGGAAATGTACTGCTGAAGTCATGCACTTTGAAATGTATCCGTTCATAGCAAAACCTGACCAACATTGTGCTTATACTGAGGTCATCAGAAGGGCAGGGAGTCCTGATGTGCACCTTTAGAACACAAAACCCCTTCATCTCTAAAGCAGACAAAACACATCTGTGTTTTACTGTTTAGTGACCAACAGAAGTTAAAAACTGCTGACCGTTTTTTCAGTCTTGCAGCAATTCTTTTATGATGAAACCGGAGAAGAAGCTCTGAATGTCAAGTGTTTTGTGTATATTGTGTAAACGCAAGCCCATGCGCATCTTTACTTGTGCTCTTATTGCTACAAACAACAATTCATTTACACTTACCACTTAAATGTTATATGCCAATATGAGCCGATACTTATTCTAGATTTCTGCCTTTCCAGAATTACTTGGGATAGATTCTGTGCTTCTGTCTCTTTTTTTTTAAACTAGAATAGTTACTAGATTTGATATAATTTAATTTTAAAGTACTATTCTTTAAGTGTCTTATAAGCCAGCCTTACTCAGTGAACTTTTTTTAGCTCCAGTATGCTCGGATTTCGGCTTTCTTTCTGCTCGCCAGCAATACCCTGCAGGTCACGGCAGCTGTAATTATTTTGTCCAAGGCCCTTGCCACCTCTCCCAGCCCTGAAGTGTGTGTTATCTGTATAGGCCACACTGAACTTTTTATTAGAGTAAGACACCATTCGCTCATCGCTCTTGGTCACAGTGTGTGGGGAGGAATCAGTAGGGGGTTGCCAAATCACAGCACTTTTGTCTCAAGTGTTACGACATTGAAATGGATACAGGACACTCCCTACCAGTCCTCCCTGAGGGAAGAGAGAAATAAAGGTTTTGTTTATTTGTTGAAAGTTTCCTTCAGCATGGAAGTGATATCATATCATGGCAGGGGTATTTATATTTTTCTAAAATTCTCCAGGTGATTTCATGCACTGTTGACCTGTGTACATCAGGCCTTGTATGAACAAGATCAGTTTCTGTTGTGAGTTGTGAGGGATACCTCTAACCTTAACCCCAGCCCTGGTCAGTGTTTTCTCTAAAAGGCATCTATGGTCAAGTTGTCCGAACCTCCAGCCAAACAGACAGAAGACCTCTATGGATGATTTAAACAAGTTGCTGATTCTTTAGTTATGACTTACTGATTTTATCAGCGTGATAATTAATTGTTTTAGTCCTTAATATGATTTTAAAAATGGGAAATAATATTGAAAAAGTTCCAAACCAAACTGAATACTGCATGTCGCTTTTGCAATCTCAGGCTAGCTTTTAATCATTTAAATAAGAATTAGGTAAGGGTTTTGTTGTATGTGACCATGATCTTCACTGAGCACATTTTTGAACATCCCAATACAATGTGGTGCATTAGACTTCATGGTAATTCACCTTGTAATACCTGTATTAGAGTGTCAAAAGAAATATTTATCTTAATGGCAGAAGATTAAAACCTGGTTGCTGGTCTGGCTAAGTGTGTTGATTGAGGCTGTATGCCATGTCTGCTGCCCACTATAAAACCTCCCATCACGTAGGCTCTACCTCTACTGAAGCTAATCTTTTATGGTATTCCAGCCATCTCTCCCTGTTGTACCTTGCTCTGTATAGAGCCTGTCTAAATCTGTTTACATGCTTTGTGCCAAATCACTGTTGTCATGGGTCATGTTTGTTAGAACCTGTATGAGAAAGGCTGCCCAGCCTGATAATGTTTTTCCTGTCCATAGGGGGGGCCTATTATTTGATATCTAGAAGTTTAGGACCAGAATTTGGAGGCTCCATTGGTCTCATCTTTGCCTTTGCCAATGCAGTGGCTGTAGCCATGTATGTTGTGGGCTTTGCCGAGACTGTTGTTCAACTACTTGAGGTAAGAAAATGGAAACCCTCTTATAGTTCAGTTTTCCTTTTTTGCTATGTTCTGTTATGAGTCTGTACCAAAATAATGCATTGCATTTTCACAGTAGCAAATTAAAAGGGCTGCATTTCATGTTATGATTGATCAAATCTCATGTCTTAGGCTGCTAATGCCGTCATGTTAGATGAAGTGAATGATGTCCGAATTATTGGAACCATCACTGTACTAATCCTCCTTGGAATTTCTGTGGCTGGCATGGAGTGGGAGGCTAAAGTAAGATAAATATTCTGGTTCAAATCTCCCTAATTGTAATATACAATATTTTGATAGCTTTTGAAGAGGAAAGAGTGGCTAAAGCAGTGGTTTTATTCTTCCAGGCCCAGATCTTCCTTTTGGTTATCTTGGTTGGTGCCATTTTCAACTACTTTGTTGGCACATTCATTTCCTTACCATCAAAGGAGAAATATGGATTCTTTGGATATGATGGTACATATGACTTTTATCAATCTTAAAAGAAATAGCTGTTAAATAGATTCACTGAGATTCATATAAATTTTGCTGTCGGTGTTGCTCTCTGCCCTCTTCAGCTGGCATCATGTATGAAAATATGGGCCCAGACTTCAGAGGAGAAACATTCTTCTCCGTCTTCTCAATTTTCTTCCCTGCCGCCACCGGCATTCTCGCTGGTGCCAACATCTCAGGAGATCTTGCAGTGAGTTGTGGACCAGTGCAGAAGATAATATAAAATATGGTTTCTGTTACCAAATAATTGTTTGTAACTTTCTTTCATGCTTACGTTTTTAGGATCCCCAAATGGCAATCCCAAAGGGAACTCTTTTGGCCATTCTTATCACAGGCGTAGTCTACATGGGTGTTGCTATCACTGCAGGTATGGTGTTAAATCATCTATGTACACAGAGTAGATATTACTATCTTCTGTATTTTTCATATTATCCTTTTCTTTTTAAAGGATCTTGCATTGTGAGAGATGCCACAGGTATTGAGGCAAATTCTTCCTTGAGTTATACCCTCAATTGCACAGAGGCTGCCTGTAAATTTGGTTACGACTTCTCCTCCTGTAAGCTTGTTAAAAATACCCAGGATTCCTGCAAATATGGGCTCCACAATGACTTTCAGGTATGGCTGAATGAAAACTTCCTATAACCTTATGTTATGTTTGGTCCCCACCTTTGCCATAGCTTTCCTCTCTCCTCTTCCCTAGATCATGAGTGTGGTGTCTGGCTTTGGGCCCCTCATCACTGCAGGGATTTTTTCTGCTACCCTCTCCTCAGCCCTCGCATCTTTGGTCAGCGCCCCCAAAGTGTTTCAGGTGAGATTTATTTTAGTGTGTCAAAGACAGATTTAGAACAAGCTTAAATCTCTGTTTATAATGGATTTCTGCATCTTTGCTTTTTACATGTATGATGTTTATCTAACACTCAATCCAGCAACTTGCATTAGCTACTTAGAGGGTCTCTCTGGAGTCCTGCCCACCAAATGTACCTAGCTAATGCTAATTTGTACCACTACGACGATGGGAATTACTATGTAATTAAACTAATTCCTAGTGGAGATTTTCTTTTAGTGAAAGGAATTCATTAAAATTTTATTTACATCCATTCTGTCTCTAGCTTCTTCCTACAGAACAAATGCTTGTTACATCAGCATTGTGCATTAAGAGATTTTTCAAAAGCTGGCTTAAGGTTTGTCACAAAGATTATATTTTGTGTTAGTATGTGATGTGCTTTTTTTCAGGCTTTATGCAAAGACAACATTTACCCTGGAATTGCAGGCTTTGCTAGAGGTTACGGCAAAAACAATGAACCCCTACGTGGCTACTTGCTCACATTTGGCATCGCCTTGGCCTTTATTCTCATTGGTATGTAAATTCTATAAATTCACAACAACCCTAATAATTTGTGTTTAAGTGCATTTGACTTCTGTTTAAGTGCATTTTTTTTGACCGACTTCTTTCTTTTTTTTTTCAGCTGAGTTGAACACCATTGCCCCCATCATTTCTAACTTCTTCCTGGCCTCCTACGCTTTGATAAATTTCTCAGTGTTCCATGCCTCCTTGGCCAACTCTCCAGGTAAAGCCTTTGGTTCTGTTCACTTTTGACTGTTGTGCTTGGGGTGATTGTGATCGCTGGAATCAGGTTCTGGCTTGTCAAACAAATTCCATCATCCTTTCAAGAGAAAAACTTGCTGATCCATGCTCAGAGAGAGTTATTTTAGTTCATATTGACAATTTTCTTAAACCCATTCAAGGAATTTTCCTTGGAAATAGACTTGGTTTATTTGATAAATTGACAAAAAGTAGACACATTTATCAAGTATGAAATTATTTTCAATTAAAATAGAATGTTAGGGGTGACTGAACAAATCTTACTTTTATGGTTTATCAAGGTTAACATTTAGTGCTGGTTTCTTGCCCATAGATTAAGCCTAGTCTTCGACAAAGTTGTAGTTCCAATGGAGATTTAACATTCAAACTCAAAGCTAGTCTGAGACTAGGCTGAATCCTCGACTGGGAAATTGTCCCTTAATGCATAGCTGTTGAGATCAGTTTATGCTCCATCTTCAGACCTTTTAGATGGTTAATGTCTTGCTCACTGTCTGTTGTGTCTAAGTTTTTGATTGGTGAAAAGTATAATACTTTTTGTTCATGAATTAATGAGACATACAAATAATTTAATACTTTAATGCCTTAACATAATTACAGGAAAACTCCTCAAAAGAGTAAGCCTTCTTTTACATAAACATTCCTGGTTATATTTTGTGGCCTAAAGGCCTGGGTTTTTAGGTTTATTTTTTGACAGCTCTGTCAGTCAGCATTTATTTTTTTCTGATAAAAAGACATGTTGACTCCATGGCAGTCTTTTGTCTGTTATTGTAATATTTACGAAGTGAAATGAAATGAAGAAACATTGTCTTTGGCAAAAGTTTATATTATGAAATCATGTATTTATGTATGTAATTATTATTTAAGTACACATTTATTCTTTGTATAAAGAGGTGTGTTTTTTCTTCAATACCAAAGCTCTAGAAGACCACCAGGTATAATATCTTTAATTATGCTGATGTCCCTAACGTTCTTATATACTGTACCCGATTTCATGCACATAAATGGTACATTTTTTTTTTCTGATGCAGAATCATCATATAGCTTCCAAAAGACTTTTTGAACAGTCATATGTACCCTTTATGTCATGTTCCTTTTGTAGCTCTACAGTGTAACAGTTCAGCAGTTAACTACTTGACCTGACTAAAATCACATTAGTTTAGTACTAGATACCCGTTAAGAAAGCCTTTCTAGCCGCTGTAACCTGTCATATGTATCCTAACTGGTGCTAACTCATTTTAATCCTGTATCCATGCTTAAACTGTTACTCGACTCCCATTAATTTGTCTCGATTTGCTGGTGCCAGGTGAGAAAAATATGAAGCAATTTAACCAAAATGTAAGCAATGTACAGTAATAAATATTTTATAAATTGAGACCAGACCAATTTAGCGTTTATGGACAACTTTGCAAGATTTATGTTTGGCCGAAACTAAAATAATAGACGAATACTTTTCCATTGTTTTTCCAGCTAATGTAAATGTTAACATAAATGTACTGTAGACAACATGGTGCAATAAGCACATAAAAAATCTCACTGCAGCACTATGGGATATATATATAATATTGTTGCAGAAAATATGTGGTTGGTATTCTTTTAATCTTAAAGGTCAATATCAGAACCCATCTGCTTAGGTCAGTGGCTAATTTGTTGATCTCTGCGTGTGTCGGGCAGGATGGAGGCCCAGCTTCAAGTATTACAACATGTGGGTGTCCTTGGCTGGAGCAATGCTTTGCTGTGTGGTTATGTTCGTCATCAACTGGTGGGCCGCCCTCTTGACCAACGTCATTGTCCTGTCACTTTACATCTACGTCAGCTACAAGAAACCAGGTACTGTTAATTAATCCTTTATTCCTCCACAGTTTGTACTAAGCCCTAACTACTTCATTATATACACATTTTGTTTTACTATATTTGGTCACATTGTCAGTCCTAAGTCTTGTGCACATGTTGGTTTACATTTTTACATACTGCCAATTTTTCATTGATTCACTTGAAACTGAATTTAATTTTATTTATATTTCCTTGTGAAATAAGATGAAAGACAACTTTTATAGTTTATATTAACTGGCTCAGATCTGTTTTGTGTTTCAAAAACCTGCAATGTAATACCCCTGTGGAATGATTATCCCCGCACATATTTTTCAGCCTTAATCACTATTTAATTCAAATTCTTTCCTACGGCTAAACTGGGTCAGTAGTGAGTTTTGCATAATAGAAAATGGACAAGTGATAGAAAAATGCCAAGTATCTGCAGGCCGTTGCCTTTACTGACTTTATCAATGACTTATGCTTTTCCCTCTGTTGATGCATGAATGTGGAATAGATTTACATCTCACTGCAGCACTGCTGCACTTTCTTTTTCTCTGCCCCCGTCACATGTTCTCACACACACACATACACACACACTGCAGTGGAGGTGGTGTTCTATTTTTGCCTTGTGTCACAGTAAAGAATTCCATGGGCTACATTTCCTGAAATAAGACTAAGGATGGGATGTAATCATGAGCTTTTGGACGTGGTTGCACGTACTGTAACAGTAGATGTTTAATTGGGGCCCCAAATTAATTAACTGTAGACTTAATCACAAGGTGCCCACAATCGCAAGTTAAGGTTGGAGTATATAGATACATATGTGCGCACACACAATTGGTAGTAGACAAATTCAGTACTTGCATTTAGCCCCTGTTATAACACATTATGATATTTATTTAAATCTGTTTGACTGGTCTTAGTACATAACACCATGGATGTAATACAGCAAAACATAAACCTCACAAAACAAACAACTTTGAAACAGAGATGAGTCACTTTCTGCCACCACTTTTTAAAAGGTAAATGCTGACGCCATTTATAGCGTTTCTCCCCGAGTGTTTCTATGGTGATGGCGCTGTCTAAGCCGTGTATAATGTTAACTGAAAGTCATGCCGACATTCGCAGAGGAGCGGGTCTCGGCACTGTACAAGCTAACGCTAGAGCAAGTGGACATGTGTGGGAGATTTTGAGACGGCCTGGACGGTCCCGCTGTGCGGGTCTGAGGGTCGGTGGCCCACCGGGTCAACGCCATGCTGTGGTCACAGATGCTGAGAACTCCCATGGTGGCTGAGTGTGTGCAAGCACATGTGAGGACTCAGTGTAGCGTGTGTGTGTGTGTGTGTGTGTGTGTGTGCGCTCGCGGTCTTAGTTGGTGTAAAGGTCATTTATGAAAACATATGTGAGCGCTCGCACATGCACAGCCTTGTTAATATTATCACAGGAGAAGGAGAGCAGGTGTCTCCGTTGCAAACTGGGTCTTCATGAAATCTGTTTCCTTTGCAGATGTGAACTGGGGCTCTTCTACCCAGGCACTGACCTACCAGCAAGCCCTTGCACACAGCCTGCAGCTGTGCGGAATCGCGGACCATGTGAAAACCTTCAGGTATGCATGCAAATGTTCTCTATTTTACTATAATTAAGTCCTTTTAAATCTATTATTATACAAGAAAAACCGGATCCTTTCTATTTTCTATTTGACTAATTTCACTGTTGCATGAGAGGTGATGGTCTGTTTCTGTTTTTCCCATTAATTTGTGGTTAATTAAGCATTCCATACTAAAACAGTCATAGCCTCATAACTGTAGTCATGCTTAAGTTGTTTTTAACAAACTGTGATGTGTATGTAATGCTATATACCAAAACCTACAGCCTCTTGGCTTGATTTTATTTTTGAATAACTTCCAGTGCTTGGTTGCTGCTCTTTAAAAATCTGCTTATACAGCATCCTTCTCCTGCATTCCAGGGCATATACAGCAAAGCATATGTTAAACCATTTGAAGCTTTATGCCACAGTCAAAAATCTGACTCTGCAAGTGTGTGCTGCAGATATTTATTTCAGTATGTCATCCTCAGGAGAGTGTTATATAAAAGAAGGCCACCTGGGGCAGTGAGCTATACTGGGGGGAGGAGATCCTATTGGCTGATTTCTAACATTTTTTTAGATAAAGACACTGTCCACCTATTGGTTTAAAAAACCTTTGCAATTAAGGGACATGTGGATAGTGTTTTAACCACAGGAATGTTCTTGAACCTGGGAGAGGCAACAGTCAACCAGTACAATGTTTCCGCTAGGTTTACAGCTTTATGGGGGCGGGGCAGACGGACACCGACGCAAACACTTAAAGCAATCATTGTGTTCATGTGTTTCTTTTGATGACATCAGTCAATATAACTAAACAATTATTTGAAAATGTATTTATTATCTTCACCACTCTGGGAGTCTGCTTTTCAGATGGTTGACAACATATTTTCCGCTGCACACTCTCTGTCCGCATCGGGGCATGACTCTGCCGTGCGCAATACAGAGAGTAGAGGAGAATTGTAAACGCAAACGCACAACAATATAGAGGCTGAAATGCCGTCATGTAAATAAGATAAATAACATAAGTCTGAATTGTTTGTTTAATAAAAGCACAAGGTATAGACCTGTTCGATATGAAATGTAAATGACGTCTGTTGTAATCTGGCACTATATAAAATAAAATTAATTTGACCTTTAAGAGGAGGAGGGGCGGAGGCGTTGGTGGGGTGCCCCCTAATATAATGGTAGGGGAAACACTGCTGTATATCACTCAGTCTGACAAACTCTACTAAAATGTGTTGCTATATAATTAGTGGTCATGGCAACATTAGCTATTATTTCTTTCTAAGAAATGCTGCATGACATGTTTCATAAGACAGCACTTCTAGCTTGATGCAACACAGCAAATCCCAATGCACACTAGCCAATGGTCAGTTTTTTTAAATTAAACAGAATGTGCAGACATGATTAATATAAATGTTACATTTTTGATTCCAGTTTGGGGGTGCTTAATGTTAGAGGTGTGTGTTTAATAGCTGAGAAAAGCAACATAACTCAACATATACTGGCTTTAAAACAGAATGAGTGCATTGGCTCAGTGTTGCCTCTCTAAGGTTCAAGTTGGTACTACAGTGCCTTAATGACTCTTACATTTGGTATACTTGAAAGGAGCAGCTTCAAAAATGTTAATGTTCAATACACATTTGTAGGTTCTCTCTTATTTAGTTAAGCAAGACTTTCTAGTTCAGGCAAAAGGCAAGCCGGCTTTAGTGAATGGTCACACTGGATGCACAGTCCATATAAAGTGCCAGAGGTGTACAGTTCATTGATCATGCTGCTCATCGGACTGCATCACATCTACATCAAGCTGACAACATCAATCGAACTCATTCACCACCAGGCAGCAACTGATCTGATTCTGTGTTATATGGTCAACACAAAAATGTTCAAACAACATTAACATACATTTTTCTATGAGCTGTTTGTGTGACACACTGAGCAAAAAGATCATTTGGAAAATAAGGTGTAATCATGTTACAAGAAATTTCTATAGAGTGCTGGGACATTTGCGCAAAGTGGCTGTAATCTTGTTAACATTAGACACGTTCAACTCACGCGGGCTGTATGAGCCGAAACAGAGGCAGCTAAGAGTGTGGCCTGTTAGTGTTCCCATGGCAATAAGCCCACGGAGGGATTAGGAGTGTCTGATAATGCCTTGATAATCAAACGAGTTACTCTCAGCCATTGCCTACCCATAATCCTTTTTTTCTCTGCATATTTGCTTTGAAGTACACTAATCGGAACGTCTCGTGCTCTATTTTTTTTGACCAAAGAGACGATCTTTAAAGGTCATGAGAAGGTGGAACTGTCTAATTGCACTTTTTCGGTGACTATTAGATGTGACGTTTTGGCGGTTGTTATTCAGCGGCACTTTAGTGGGCTAGCAAATAAGTTCTGTGAACGTTGCACGTAATGAATAGTAGTATTCATGTAAGATGTACCATTCTTGGAAAAGTTTTCATAGATCATGTTGTGTGAAATACAATATCTTATGAGCCATCCACAGAGAGGGTCAAATTAACCCTGTTGTTTGCTTTTCACAGGCCGCAGTGTTTGGTGATGACTGGTGCCCCAAACTCTCGTCCGGCCCTGCTCAATCTGGTCCACGCCTTCACCAAGAACGTTGGGCTGATGGTCTGCGGTCATGTGCGCGTTGTAAGTTCCACACCACACCCTATCAACAGAAGATCAGTACGTCTTTCATAAAAACAATGACCCACAAAGGTCAAAAAGCTGGCAAGAATCAACATAGAAACCTGCGAAAGGAAAACCCTGAAGTCTATAAAAGTTAATCTCAGTTCTGACTATGAGGTATTCAGCACAGTAGCTTTCTTGTTTCCTAAGTTATTTGTATATTTGAAACAGCCCTACCTGGAGCTATAAAGTTTCCAGTCGGCATTGAGGACGGCGGTGATGTAACGGTTAGACGTGCAAAGCACTTTACGTCGGCTCCGATGCCAGGCCCTCCGTTGCACAGTAATCAAAAGCACATTGTCTGAATCCGAGCTCCATCACAGTTCCCACAACTGGACCCAAAGGAGAACAGTACCCTTCTGCTGGCTTTCTCCACATATTCCATTACTTAAACCAAAAACCAGCGTGACTGACCATTTTCCTGGCATAGAGGAACTCCCTTTCCCAGTACTTCATTATGTGCAATCATAACTGTACGATCAGACGTCCTGCGTGGGCTTTTTGCGGATTCGATTGGGCCGTTTCAATTCACATGAGCCGTAGTGATAATGACTCTTAATTAGGATTTGGTGATCGGTGGTTAGAAGAAGGTTCGGTGGCACATGATGGTATTAATATTTTAACATGGTTTTTATGTCCTCAGACCACTCGTAGGCCCAACTTTAAGGAGCTGAACAACGACATGGTTCGCTACCAGCGCTGGCTCCTCAATTACAACTCCAAAGCATTTTACGCTCCTGTGATGGCAGAGGACCTCCGCCAGGGCCTGCAGTACTTTTTGCAGGTATGTGTGAATGTGCATCAGAGGGAATATTTTAGACTTTCAAAGTAAGTCTGTTTAGGCAAAAATCTAGTTTAGAAATATGAGAAAAATTATTATTATTTTTTTAATAGGCTGCCGGACTTGGGAGACTAAGGCCCAACACTCTGGTTCTTGGCTTCAAGAACAACTGGAGGACTGCAGATATGAGGGAGACAGAGACCTACATCAACATGATGCAGTAAGCCTTTTTTATACACGCACACCTGTCACTTCACTGCTTTATACATCAATGTTGACAGAATGCTGATAGTGCTGCAGAATCCGCACAGCTGATGTGGTCATAATGCAAATGTAGACTTCAAAACAGCCAGACAAGTGTTACATTATGTTGTAAATAACTAACTACGCAAGATTTTCCCCCTGTTTAGCAGACACTCTTATCCAGAGAAGCTTACATTTCCAAATGAATGAAAAATCTTCCTTTTAGAAATTGTGTGTTCATTTACATTGCTGGAGTAATAGGACACGGCCAGTAAATAACAGAATATATCTCCCCTTTTCCACCTACACCTTTAATCTGAGTGTGTTGTAGTTCGATTTTGAAGAACACTAGTCCTAAGCAGCACGCTTCTTGGATGCCCTGGAAGGCCTGATAGCACCGAGCCTGGCTTATCTTACTCTACGCCACCCAGAAAACAGATCCCCAAAGGAAATCAGCCAATAATTGAGCTTGCCTAAAAACTATCCAAGCAAAGAACTGTGTGCTCAAGACTGGCTCCTCCAGGGGCTATGCAACACAATAGCTCTGTTAGTGAGAGAATTCACTGTGAATATTGTTATCTGATGATAATCGATGTATAATGCTTTTGGCAGTGGTAGCTGTCAATTTAACCCATTATAATTGGGTGCAAGTCAAGAATTAAGCAGGATCTGGTGCAGCTCAATGCAGCAAAAAAACAGCTGGATTTGAAGTGAATGCTGTATATTGTAGGTCTCTCCTTAAGCTACAGGCAGGTTCTGTCCCTCCCTCTGCAATAATATGCTCACGCCTGTTTATTTGCGTGCAGCTGAACTATTTGTGATAATTGTTCGGATCTGGACTAAAAGTACAGCTCTGAAGAAAAATCAAAATCTTAATCAAATCTTAATGTCTTCCAACTAAGTGTGTATTTGTGTGTGTGTGTTTTTGTGTGTGTTAGTGATGCCTTTGACTTCCAGTACGGTGCCGTCATCTTAAGGCTAAGAGAAGGACTTGATATTTCACATATTCAAGGCCAAGGTACAGTAGAATCAGTTGGTACCAGTCATACTGTAATATTAGTAATGACTTTTTAAATTAGCTTGATATTTATTTGACGTCACAAAATTTCAAAAATAAATGTGTTGCTTTGGATTTGTCCCTTAACCCCACCCCCCAACCCCCACCCCAACCCCACTGTTTACACCTTAGCTAATTCCTTACGGCTCTCTATAATGTGTTTACTCCCAACTAACAGTGTCCACCTTGTGTCTAAGAAGGCAGTGATTTAGAAACTGTTTTCCCTTCAAGCCTTAAGTGGCTGTTTGATATTTTTAAAGGCACAGAGCTTCTGTGTTTACGTAAAAGAAATTGTCCTTGTAATGGAGTTAATTCACATAAACAGGAACCTCAGTATCTGCTGAATTCCAGTTGAAATTGCCTTGACCTAAATGTGCTGCACATGGACGCAGGATGTGACTTGTACATGATGATTTTGTCCCTAAAGATGATCCTTCGGGCATGAAGGACGTCGTGGTGTCGATCGACATGAGCAAAGATTCCGACGGCGACTCCTCCAAGCCATCATCCAAAGCTACAAGTGTCCAGAACAGTCCGGCTGTCCAGAAAGGTTAGCACCTGCTGTTTTTTGATTGCTAAAGTCAAATGAAACTTGAAATTTCTGATTAAAAGCGTGTTTGTCAATTAAGATTCCCTTTGAATTCAAGAATGACTTTCTCTTTCAAGATTCTTTTAGGTCTTCAAGAGAAGCGAGTTAAAACAACGGTCAACAGTCTTTTCCTTTTTTTTCCTCAGGCTCTTTTCCCCTTCAATGTCCTAGAAATTTTGTAAAGTAATTCTTAAGAAATGCACACAGGAAGTGGTGCAGTGTGTCTGTGTGATCTCCATGTCCCACCGGGACGCTGCAGTCACTAATATACAATATTCACACACACACGTCCCAGATGTCCTTGTTTAAGCTCGCGTGGGGTTTGTGGAGATATCTACCCCCACAGCTGGGCAGCAAACAAACTGGGACCTTGTTGCCACGAAAGGGAAGCGGTCAGGCTGGGAACGGAACTGAAGCGGAGTATTTACACGGCGCGTCACGAAAACTCTGTCCAGTGCCAGTGAAGACAGACTGAAAAATCCCATGTTTTGCCCTAAGCACATGGAGTCAAAGTCTCAAACTCCTGAGTGACAATTTTAACCTGAAACAGCATCTGAGCCTCTCCACCTCGACTCCCATTTTGTTTAAACACGTTTCAGGCCTGATCAGAAAGTAATTAAACTTCATTGTGTTTCTGGCCTTTGTTTCTAAACAGGCAGGCGAGACTGGACAGATTATTTGACATTTTGTGCCAGTCACTGTGCTGGACAGACTGTAAGCATCAACTAACCTAAGCGTGAGGGGGAAATGATGGTGAACTATGTTTGGAAAACAACAAACTTGGAGCTTAACTTCACCGTCATACGCTAATCCTCTTTTTGCTGAGCAGCACTAATATGAAAGTCTTCATTATTTCCTCACACTCATGGTTCTTTGTGTAGATAAAGTCCATGTTTCAGAGTTGTGGTTAGGGACAGCAGGAGACCTATAGAGCCCTGTTGTCAAACTGTGCCAGAGATTGTTGCTCCAGTGATCGATGGGCTGTCGAGTAACATCTTGGCTACCATTAAAGCACCTGTTAGCAAAGTATCGTCCCCAAACATTGCACCCTGGGTGCTGCTCAATGCCCCTACACGGATGGGTCAAATGCAGAAATCACAATTTGTTTGGTGCACTGTGCTGCGTTCACAAAGACAACCACTCGCTTTCATGTTTAGGCTCTCAACCCTGGCATCTTTATCCACCGTGTCCATGACTCCCTATAATATCTGATTATTGGGATATACAAGTGAAGAACTTTTGACATCACATTTTGATGTGGCATTGACAAAGTGGCTGAGTGAGTGAGCGAGTGAGTATTAGTCCTTGTGAACACCGCAGCACAGCATGGGCCACAAAGAAATGTGACCTCTGCATTTGACCCATCTGTGACAGAGCAGTGGCCAGCTTTTTAGCAGCACCTGGAGAGCAGTGCATGGGGACGGTACCTTGCTCATGAGTTCCTCAGTGATGCCTTTTCCGGTCGGGGATTCGAATCGGCGTTCTTCAGATCACAGGGTGAATGGCCAAACCGTTACACTACCAGCTGCCCCTTCATAGCAGGCGGGGTAAATCACAAGTTTAAACACAATTTGATATCACATTGATTCAATGGACAACGATTTGATAACTGCTGACATCAAACTCTGCTACGATTCCGTTCAGAAGCCAGCTATGAATGACACTTTATTGTATACTGATTTAACACCTTTAACGCCTTCCATTCATATCAGATCACAAAAAGTAACTGAAATATAATTAGATTTTTTGATGAAAAACAATCTTCTCTTTAACTAACAACCTCCAGTTCAATATAAAATGACAATGTTCAATACAAAGTAACATCCGATTGATATTTTCATTTTGGATCGATACTGTGGGCTCATTGGCCAGTGATGTAGATTGCTGTGTTGTTAGCCTCCTAGTAAACCACATTTGTGTAGAGATAAAATAAAGTGGTGATATTTTGAGTTACGATCAGATGTACAAATATGAATCCCTTTATCCATAAGGCTTGTGGATGATTGAATGTGTGGGAGAGAGAGAGGGGAACGCGAGACGGGCAGCGAGGCGGCTCACCTGCTGTTTGTGTGCGAGACGGCTGTATGTTGATCTTGCGTATTGCGCCTGCGTCCCCCCCCCCCCCCCCGGGGGACCAGTTCATTTCATTTGGAGCCGTTTCTAATGCAATGTTAACAGAACAGACCTCTCATTGTACCTCAATGTTGACGCATGTGTTTCCCATCACGACAGCAGCAAACACTAAACCTACTTTTTTTTTTCTCTCTCTCCCCCCTCTTTTCCTCCTTATTTTTTTTACATTCGTCCAGATGAGGAAGACGACAGCAAAGCTTCCACACGACCCCTGTTAAAAAAAGGCAGGCAGTCCATCTTATGTTTTGCTTATCTTTTTTTTTCTACCTTTCTCCTTTTCTAGCTGTTGGTATTCCCTCCGCTGAAGTGGCTGTCATTTCAGAATAACTCTCTCTTCAGCTTTCATGTCGTTTTTCTCCCCTCTGACTTTGTTCTAAACCTCTCTTCATGGCTTCCTGTGCCCAAAGCATTACCTGTGTGTGTGTGTGTGTGTGTGTATGCGCGTGTGCGCGTGCCTGCGTGTGTGTGCGTGCTCCATGGTAGTGGGGAAATCTGTCTCCTTCAGACTTTGGGTGAATGAGTGTGTGAACGTGGGCGTCTGAAAACAGTCCCTGTTTCCATTCATCATGATATAACGGGACTAATGCTGCAATAAGTATAATCTGTAATAAAAACTGCTTTCAATTTAGTAATTAATTAGTTGTTTAAATCATTGTTACTTACATTGTCAATACTGGTAGTAGCAGTGGTAGGAGTCTTATCTTTGAATCATTCGAAATATTATTAAATATTTATTTAATACTAACTTATATTTAAATGTTGTTTTAAATCTAAGAATGAAATATAATGTTATGCATATCTTATCTATTAATAAACCTACTAATTGATTAATTGAAAAAAGAAACAGATTATTGAATCTTGATTAATTAGCAATATAATTATTTGCAGTCCTAAACCTGACATGTTTTTAGAAAATACATCTAGAAAAATTAATCTTAACTTATTTTCTGCTCCCATTTGTAAAGGACAAGAAACATCAAGTGCTTGTTAAAATTAGGATTATCTGATGTGCCTTAGTAAAGAAATTAATTTAATTTATGGAATATACTTGAAATAATAAAGCAACAACATTGTTGCGCTTGTGATTAAGATTGGATAAATGAAATATATAATACAAATCTGTTGAACCTGTCAGCTCTAGTGTTTGTGTGTGTGTGTGTGTGTGTGTTCTTGTGCTTAGTTTTTAAACAGCAGAGTGAGGACATTTTTGGGAAGTGAGGACTTTTTTAGTGGTCCTCACTTCTTTCAACTGCTTTTCCAAAAAAAATACAAGTTTATTTGCAAAACTAAAAGTGTAGAAAGTTTAGCTTTTGGTTACTGAGGTTATGGTTAGGGTTATGTTTAGGGTTAGGTGTAGTATTATTTAGATACAATAATATAGATGTCAGTGGAGTCAGTGGTCCTCACTACTATATAAGTACAAGGGTGTGTGTGTGTGTGTGTTCTCAGCTCGGATAATGTGCCTTTCTTCTTCCTCTTCTCTCCTGGATTCCTCCTCCTTCTCTTCCTCCGTCTGGTTGCTTAATCTGCTTCTTTTGAAGAGTGACTGAAAAATGCAAATACTCTGTAGCAGCGGTGTGTCTAATGTGATGTGGTGTATCTCCTAATGGGTGCTAAACGGGACTTTTTGCTTTAATTTGGTGGCGAATAGCTCACCGCCTTGCCGGGAGACCCCAAGCCCTGCATGCGTTCAAAGCTCTCTTCGGGGACTTCATTGTTTCTTTGACTCTGGAGCCTCAAGATAAACCCTTTGAATGTTTTTTCTCTCTGCTATTCTATATGCATCATCACCCTGCAGCCAGACTTAAACACTTTCGAGCAGCTTTTTGTGCAGTTCTTTCTCACCGATGATGACTTGCCTGCCTTGTGTGTGCGTGTGTGTATGTGTCTGGGTGTATTTGTAGATAAAACAAGCCCGACCGTGCCGCTGAACGTGGCTGATCAGAAGCTCTTGGATGCCAGTCAGCAGTTTCAGAAGAAGCAGGGCAAGGGAACGGTGGACGTGTGGTGGCTGTTTGATGATGGCGGTGAGTTTCACCTCCTAAATCTATCAGTTGCACTGTGCTGCTCAGTGTAGCTGTCATTTTCATGTTTGTATAGTTTCATTTTCTTTTTGTCCAATATTGAGAGTCTAATCTTTTCATCTGATTAGATGTGGCACATTTTGCTATTTCAGAAACCCAGTGAATGTATGTTCCACAGCTCACAGCTTTAGCAAACCATGTTTTTTTTGAGCATCTTGATAGTGAACTGTAACCTGAATTAAAAGGAGGAATAAATGTATGGCTTAGCACGGTATAGGTGAGCTTGACTATATTTCCTAATTTAGGCTCTAGGAAAACAAATAAGAGATTGTGTGTATATACATTTTTGGGAATGCATCCAAAATCTATGTCAGACATTGTGTGCTGAAAAACTGAGTTTAACTGTAAGCTTTGTTTGTTGTGTGTAACAGGCCTGACTCTGCTCATCCCCTACCTGCTCACCAACAAGAAGAAGTGGAAGGACTGTAAGATCCGTGTCTTCATCGGAGGAAAGATTAACAGGATCGATCATGATCGCAGATCGTTAGTACATTCTTCTTTACTGCTTTGGTCATGTGTTCTCTGCACTGCACCTACCTTTCTTTTTCCCATTCCTCCCTTCTTTTTCACCTCCTACCCTTCCTCATATGTTGTCTGAAATATCACCGGTTTTCAGATCCTCATTTTAAGCTTATATTAGGGTGGGGCGATATGATCTTTATTCAAGAGACACTCAAGTGCCCTGAGTGTCTCTTAGTTCTGCACTTTGCTGCTGCATCTTCTCAAAATGCTGCTTGCTTCCATGTCGGATAAAGCTGGCAGTGTGAAGCTTATTAACATGACTCGATTCTTTTTACATAAAACTCTTTATGTACAGCGTACAGCATCTGCTGTGTGTGCGTGTGTATATGTGTGGTGGTATTGTCCAACCCAAATGTTTCCCCATTGTCTTTTGCAGCTGCCTGCTGTTCCTTTGTTTGCTAAATTTAGTCTGGTGTGCCTCCCGACGCTCAGCCCTTTCACAGCGTACTGGATGAAGCGAGGCTTTAATGAACCCTGCCGTATATTAAAACCCTTCTCATCTGCCTCGGTCTCTCTGTGTTATTGCACACTTTTAAGAGCCTGATTAAATGAGGTTATGATTTTAGTTGTTCCCTCAAAGGCAGAATACTCAGTATGTCATTGTGAATCAGATGACAGGAAGGACGAGATGTCCGCCTGGAAATTGAGTTTAAAATGTTTGGAGAAGCAACAAATCTCACCGGCTTTGCTCTGCTAAACTTCTCTGCATGTGAAAGCAGCGTAATTATTACTTTTTTTCACAAACAGATTGTTTTTGTTTTGAGAATTCTTAGCCCCCCCCCCGCTTGGCATGACTCAGGTATTGCCTCAATGTGGATTTGGAACAATTTGATTTTAATCAAATGAATCATTTATTATGAAAACCACACCTGCGTAAGCCCTTTCCAGTGCTCGTTTGATGCTGAAATCGCCCCCAACTAAATAACCTCTACTTTCACTGCAGTCTTGCATCTGAAGTACTTGAGACTTGTTGCTCTTTCACAGTCTTTCCCTTTGAAGTCTGCTTCTTTTGAAGATAAGTCCTACGGAAATGACATGCCAGAGAGCGTCTTTGTTGCTGATATCTCCCAAATCCACTGATATTTTTAACTATGTGCAGACTCGGAAAATCCACAGGTATCCACCACGTCAGATCTTGATGCGCTCTTGAGTGTCTTTGTAGCAGCATTAGAGCGGCACCACGGTGGCTTCGCACGCCACTCTCCAACGTGTTTCAGATTAGAGTGGCTTTGTGTCTCGTCCCTAACCTCTTTTGTTGTTTGCTCCTCTTCTCAGAATGGCCACGCTGCTAAGCAAGTTCAGGATAGATTTCTCTGACATCACCGTCCTGGGAGACATCAACACTAAACCGAAGGCTGACAGGTAGGGGGCGAGCTTCGCCACCTTTCATCTCGCCAGCCCTCTTGTGAGCCGGAAAGTCATTGGTGATTTCACACCGCTGTCTCTGTATTTGTTGGTCTCCCTCGACTCAATCGCTGAATGGCTTTGCAGAGGCAAAGCCGCTGTGAATAATTAATGACGGTTCTTTTGTGCCATTGATCGATTTCGTTTGGCGCTCTCGTCTTGTATACCCAGTGCAGCTGTAATGACCTTATAAAGTATACTTTTATAAACTTAAAAATGTGCCAATTTAGTCCAAAGAAGTATTAAATTAGTACACTACAAGGTACATGGTCCGTAGTATACTTGCTATACTTATACTCAAGCATACTTAATAAAATGAACTTCAAGTATACTAAGGGTATTGCAGATACTATTCAGCGTAGACTCACTATGTAGCCCACAAAAACCTCAAAATATGGCAGTTCTGCCATCTGTGTTTGACTTAAAATGTGCAGTATGGGACCGTCTAAATAGGCTTGTTCCCCAGCACTGGCATTTGGTGCAAAAATATTGACTCGTTTTGACAGAGGCATGTGTGTGGCTTTGCCAGTGTAGCATCGAACATCGGATGAATATTAATCGTTCATGACATCAGCTCAAAATTCGGTGTTTTTGTTGCAGTCTGGCAGCCTTCGCACAGATGATTGAGCCTTTCAAACTGCGGGAAGACGACATGGAGCAAGAGGCTGCGGAGAAGCTGAAGGCTGACGAGCCCTGGAGGATCACGGACAATGAGCTGGAGCTCTACAAGGCCAAGGTGGGCAGAAGCCAAAGACAGCCAAATGCCAAATACACATGTGCACAATGCCAGCCAGTCTCCACCAGTGTAGCCTCAGTCTCCATACCACAGACCGGTTCTCCTGTTAGATTAAAGCACTTCATATGTGTTACATTTTATAGAAAAGCTCCTGACTTCCATTAAAGAATGTACGGGGAAAATGAGCTGTATTTCATTAAATATAGTTTGTTTTGTAATCTGAGGGACGTTGCGGCTTTCTAAGCCGGCGTGTGAAGTTTTGAAAAAAGTGCAGGCTGCAATTACTGTCATAAAATGAGATGAGGCTGGGATTGCGCACAAGGGGAGTGTGAAAGTTGTAGTAAAAGATTAGGTGTAGGTTGTTGAAAAATAGAAGGTTTCATACTAATTGTGTGCATGTGTGTTTACATTGCAGAGTAATCGTCAGATCAGACTGAACGAGCTGTTGAAGGAACACTCAAGCACAGCAAACCTCATTGTCATGTAAGTAGACTTGACCCTGATTAAAAGATTCCATTAGCTGGTGTATGTGTGTGTTTGACGTATGTGTGTGTATGTACGACGCGCTCTAAGTGAATAATAAGAGTGCTGAAGTGAAACCTGAGACAGGTTTGGCTCCTACGCTACACAGACTCTTGCCGGAGATTCATTTCCGGCTCGTTTTATTTGTCCATATTTTGAAATTTTGTGTTTTGTTTCAGCTTTCATATCAGAATTTGAATCTAGATTAGAAATGTTCAGCAACACTGGCAGATTAATTTAAAGGGCTCAAATTTCTCAGATTTTTTATGTTAGTATAATGGCAGTTGAAAATAATTCCACATAACGTTGTGTTTCATGTTGTTTGCCGTTGAGCTGTTTATTTATTTGCTGGAAATATTTCTAGTTGCTGCTTTAAGTTTGACACTTTATTTTACATTCTCAGTGGAAAGTTTCTTACAGTCTAAGCCAATTTTAAAATGCACCGCATTCTTCTTCTTCTGGCTTCTCCCATTAGGGGTCGCCACAGCGGATCAAATGAATTCCACTAGGTTATAGTGAAATACCATATTACAAAAAAAACGCAGTACATTTTAGAGGATATTCAAATAACTGTGTCCATCCCAAGCCTGTAATTCATTACTTTGTAGAAACCTATTGTGCTGGGTTCTGTCAGAGCAGAAAGGTACTTGTGGTCCAGGATCAGTTTTAGAAGGTTAAAAGTAATGGCAGTCTCTCAGAGAGCTGCTCCAACCCACAGACAGAGGTCAGCAGTAGCATTTTAATATCACCTCACTGCTCCTGCTGGCTGCTGCTATGACTCATCCTACGTGACTCGTTTAAGGGGCTGGAGAGCTGTTGGCTGTGCAGTAGCACAAGAGTGTGGCTCAGTGATATGATATTTATCCAGTAAATTCATGATTATATCATTTTAAAAAGGAATTCATGCATAAGCTAATCAAACCCTTGTTTTACTGTGGCTGGAGCTGTTGGGTTGTAAAATACAGCTCAAGTGAGAGCTTTGTAACACCTTGTAAAGTTGGGTGAAAGCAATTATTTTTGAAATGTTTTCTTTTGTGTGTTGTGTAATCCATGGTAAATTAAATGTGAACGGGATTACTGCCATTTTCCTGCATATTGGCTTTGTTGCTCATTTTTATTTCTATGGTTCTTCTGTCCAATAGGAGCATGCCTCTGGCGAGAAAGGGAGCAGTTTCTAGTGCCCTGTACATGTCCTGGTTGGACACGTTGTCCAGAGATCTCCCACCAATCCTGTTGGTCCGTGGCAACCACCAGAGCGTCCTCACGTTCTACTCTTAAGACTTGATTAGGACACCCATCGCAGAGCACATCACGCCGAAATACCAAACACAAATGTGCACACACCGACACATGAGGGTAGATCACTTGTGACTAATGATGATGATCTAGAGGAAGATGGAAAGATTGGGAACAACTTCTTCTGGAAGGTCTTGTTTTCTGTAGCTCAATGATCCCTGCCACTGACCAGGCTACGCAGAAGATGCAGGTTCCCGAATGTTCCAGAAAAGAGGGCAAGTTGTGAACGTGTTCGGTAAAGGGCCAAGCTTATTTGGCTCACCAACATCTGAGCATGAAGTACACATTGTTCTGGTTATCATTATAGTTGTCACAATTAATTGGATTTCTTTTTTCCTTTTTTATTTTTAAGCAGCAATAATCACCCTGTTTTCCTCTTTTCCTCACTTGGGAGAAAACCATGCAGAATGCTTTGCAACACCTTTTATAGCCTTATAGATGTGCCTTCCAGTTCAATCAAATTAAATTAAACTTTGCCCTGACTGATGCTCAAAAACATGTAGCTGTAGTACAATATTTTTTTTTATTGGGTTTTAAATGTACAAAAGTTTTGAAGTCACTTTTAAACGGGTGGAATGTCATTTGAAAATGCTTCCACTCTTTAGCATCAAAGGCTCCTCCCCCATTGAGGTTTAATTTTTTGCCATTTCTTTCAGGTCTTCCTTTATACCATGAAGGATTTCTAGAGTCTCTAGTAGGCTACTATTCACAAATCCTGAACGTTAGGATTCTTAAGAAATCTATAGAGGTAGAAAATGAATATAAAAGTGCTGACTTGAAGGGCAGTGCAGAGAGTGCTGCATAACTTGGTTACAGACAAACAGCCTCCAGCTTTAAGATTTTTGTCTTAAAGTAAAAGCTGTCTCAAAGAGAGTTGGATGTCAAAAGCTGCTACATAATGATGAAAACTCAACGAACAATCAACCAAATATGAGGTGATCTCTTAAAGTCGCATTTCCCCGAATCCACAAAATTGCGGGTCCTGCTACCGAGGATAACTTTGCCTTAAAAGCAAAAGTAATGATTGTTGATTTTACTTTTATCTTATAAGCCATACAGGCTGGTTGATTGATTTAGTGGGTAAATGCAGCTGTAGGTATAGAGATAAAGGTGTAGATGCATAAAACCAGAATGTAACTTCAGTTGTTTTCCTTAGTTCATCTTCATTTTTCGCTTCAAACTCTCTTATTGAAGTCATAGGCCATTTTTTTCTTCTTAAAACAGTCCAGAATTGTAGCTGCAGATGGTTTCAGCAGAAAACATCCACATTTTCATAACGGCATAAACCAAGTGTCAGAGTGTTGGACTGTTACAGTAGTCTGTTTTCATTCTTGTTTAAATTTAGGGGCTTCCTTGTTCTGTTCCGTGTATTTCTAAAGGCCTGATCAGGTATTGCAGCTGTTTGTTAAAGGCCACACCACAGATTACAGAATGTCCTGAAGCGTTGAGTGGAAGCCAGTCCTGAGAATGTTGTTCATGCATCCTTGGTCTTGTCCAATGAGATGCATAAATACCTCTATGCAGGTGAGCAGAAACGAGTGCTGTTCTTTTCCCAGTTCTTCAATCAGTGGTAATGAAAACACCCCGACTCAGGATTGGATTCGTCTGCAGAGATTTTCCAGTCTGAGGCTCATGTTTTTGCCATTCTTTCCATGTCCACTAGCCCGGATGAGCAGGGCCGAGCTGTAACGTGGATGCTGACTTGGTTAATGTGAGAAATGGATCCTTTTTTTTCTTGCCAGTGTCAATTTTAAACAAAAAATAAAACCAATTGACTCAAATTGCCTTACAAAAAAGTACAAACTGGGGGTAATGCACATGCCTTTCTGCACTCTCTGTAGTCTTCATAATGTGATTTGTTGCTTTGAGACGGTGATCTGAATGTAAACACTAATGCTGAAAAAAGACAACTCTGTTCTCTGTCCTTTCATCACACTCTGGCAATGTATTTTTTTTAAACTTCTGTCTGCAGCAGACTAAATGCCGTGATGCGTGTTGTCAGGCTCTGTGTACTACAAGCACCCACGTGACTGCATCTCACACACACTCCACCTTCATCACCCATCACCATGTGAGAAAAATGCCATGGACATTTGAATGAATATATTCCTATTTATAACTATATATACTCTAGTGTGTAAACTGACTTTGTACTTAGTACGTGTGCACATGTAATTTCCTTTAGTTTTTCGAGTCAGTGGGCATTGTGAAGCTTTTTATGACTTCAGATGGTACAGTCTTACTTGTTTAAGATCTGTTACGTGTGTGTGCACGCCTATGGCGGTATAGACCTCGAATCCCCAATCAATAACAAAAATGATCTGCAAACAAATCACCTGTTATGTTAAATTATTCAGAAATATATATTTAATTCTAGTTAAAATTGGGAGAACTATTTAGTCAAGTATAATTGCTATGGATATGTGTAACAATCACCTGATGTTTGTAAGTGTGCATTATTCATAGATGTATAGCAGTAAAGGTTGCGGCACCATGGGATCACAGGGTGGGCCACACGTGCCTCTCAGAGCTGTTGTGTTCTGTGTTAAGACCAAACAGATCGATGTTGTACGTGCTTTTCCTGCGCTGATCCATTTTTTCAACCCTCTCACCCATGTGTAGCCAAAGCCCAACTTCTCTCACTCTGTCAGAGCTGGGAGCCGTGACAAATGGCGCAACAACAAATGTCAGAACGCCTCGTCCCTCCCAACTCTGGTTCACACTGTATTTCTTTACTAACCTGTAAATATCTTTTAGTCTAACCAGATAAATTAAGGGAGTGGAAAAATAATTGCAAATTAATACGGAGAAAGAAATATTTATTTTAGTGTAGAACTCTCCAGTTTTTCTTTATTTTTTTATTCAATTGCATGTTGATTTTGTTTCCCTTTTGAGTACTTAATTACCTTTCTTTTGTCTCTGTACATTTCTATCTTTTATATGCCTTTAAAGAGAAGAGGTGTTGGAGAGGTTGATTTTTTTTTTTTCTTTTTTTTGGGGTTCTCAAGCATAAGGATGGATCGAATTGATCTGGCTGGAAGAGAATGTTTTGATATACTGTACTGTTAATTGTCACAAATATGCTTTTTTCTAACATTTTAACATTTAAGGTTACCAATACTTTGTACATCTTTATTGCAATAAATACAAATCAAAACAAATCAATCAGTCCTTAAACTCATTCTGGTGTTGTGTAGTAATTTCTGCAGAAATGAATACACGGCACGTATTAAATGAGGCTCTTGCTGAAGAAACACTGCCATCTTGAGGTGGATCAGACTAAGTACATACTGCCAGGCATCTCAGGAATTATAACTGTCTTTTACATGTTCCACAAACACCGAAAATACCTATAAATTTCACTCTAAAAATGCCTACATTTATTGCCTTGCTAGGATAAAAGCTACCGAGTCTGCGTGCATTTATCTGTAATTGCAGTAAAAAAAAAAGCCCTGAAAAGAGTGTTCAAGAGTAAGAGGAACTACAAAGCCTTTCAAACCTTACATCAGGCTACGTCTTAGGTGATCTGGTAAGTGCGCAGCCCTGTACAGATGTGAACGCAGCCAATACGCACTGAGATCCGACCACTTAAACCCCTTCTCCACTGCGGTTCCAGTTTGAAACCGGTGCCACGTTGTTTAAAAGAAATAGGCGCGGGGGCCGAACCGGCACCAAACTTTTGTGGAGCCAGCGAAATATATAGGTTTGATACATATAATAACAATAACATTTGAGCTAAAGCTGATATAACCATTAGCCATTGAGCTATGGCTAGTCTGGGTCCTGAGAAACACCCCGTCCAACAAGATATACTAAAATATTGCGGGGCCCGCTTGCTGGTCATATGCGTGCATTACAACATTTCGCCTCAACACAGTGTGACAACTGAACCAGGTTAGTAGACGTAAACTTGACTGATTGTAACTGTCAGCTCCCTCTACCTGCGTAATACTAACACTTTAGAAGCTTTCGACACGACCTGACGCATTTGCCATGTACGCCAAGTGTTCGCAACATGTAGATACGCTGCTTTGAGTTTGCCATATAATGGATCTGATTTCCTGAAAAGGTTATTGCGGTACGAACTAGCTTAATGACTCAAACCTGACTGCATAGAGACTTGAATAACTAGATGTCCAGGCAATTAATGATTAAACGAAACAATACTAACAAAAGTCACAAACCAAATAACTTACTTGTCTCTTACTTCTCAAAACGCCACATGCTAGGTGCATATGTGACCCTCCACGGCAAAACCAGTCGCTTGTCGCAACAGAAGTTTCCGAGAAAAACGACCGTTTATGTTGCGTGGGGTAAAATTTAGGATTTTTTGTTTTTAGTGTTTTGAAACAGTGGAAGGTCTGTACTGTGCTGTTGTGAATAAATTTCGCTGAAAAACTTACCCTTTCCATCCTAAAAACGTGACTTTCTTGAGGTGAGGAATTCAATTCCAGCAGAATGTTAAAAGTTTCTGTTTTGACCGCTCTACTTCAATATTTAAGGTAAATCCACTCGTTGACTAGCGTGAAGATATTTCTCTGGAATCCATCTCCGTCTCCCGAGTTCAGTTAACCTAACGCAGGTAGGCTATCCGTGTGGCTGTGAATGCAGCGTAGGCTACCGTAAATACAAACGTAGCCGCGACCGCACCAAGCGTCTGTGAGTGCTACGGCGATAGTCAACTTCAAAGGCAGATTTCTCACTTGGCGTGACAGTAGAAACCCGACTCCTTTGAATGTTGATATCTCAATCATATGTTGTCCGATTCATTCCATATAGGTATCGTTTTGAATCTTGATTTATGCCCTTTCATCAAAACATAACGCAATTTTGAAAATTTGCGACAAGCGACTGGTTTTGCCGTGGAGGGTCATATTGTCCTTCGGAAACTTACGGTGCCCTGTGGTTTACTTCCGGTGTGACTGGGTTTGTAAAGTATTACGGATTTGCAGCTCATCATTTCAGGCTCATCTGTAAGTTTGCCGATTTGGAGAATTTAGCGCAGATGTGTCACTTTAATGAGTGTTCTCAAAATTTCCAGCGTTTCCCTAAAATGCAGTTTGTTTACACCAGCGTTTCTCAATCGCAGTCGTGAGGGACCACCGCTCTGCACAGATTCGATATTACCCACCCACAGCACAGCTGATGCTACTGATTAGCTAATTAGCGGCGTAGGAACAGCGTGCGACAGTGGGGAAATACCGAATATGTGCAGAGCGGTGGGCCGTGAGGACTGGGATTGAGGACCGCTGGTTTACACATTACCTTAAGATAATAACCACTGCACGTATTAAATTATAATACACAGCCTGGAGTTAGGGTTGCCACCTAGGTCTGACCAAAAAAAACATTTCGCCAACCCGACCAACTACTTTGCCTATAAGTGGAAACGCATCTGACTTATGACAGTCAGCATCCATCAAATCAATTTTATTAAAGCACTTTGATTCTCTATTTTATATTTCAAATAAAGTCTGTATTTTTGTTTATTGGTTATGATTTGTAACATGACTTGATGACTTCCTAATTCCATTTCAAACATTAAGGCAGTCGCTACTGAAATTTAACTAAGCAAACAAAGTGTAGTGGTTTAAACCATCAGTTTTAGCATCTAATGTTACAATGTATTTTATGTATAAAGAAAATGCACTCTGACATAAATCTCCAAATCTGAAAACCTTGGCAACCACTCCACTTTTTGGCAGCAATTAATTCCAAGATCATTTAAGCCCATCGTTTTCATTTACTGAATAAGGCGACAGAACAAAAAGCAGAATCATACACTCAAACAACTTCCCCCTCATTGCTAGCCATGATATAATATTGGAAAAACAGTGAAACTGTCTTGTAACTATATAGTTTGTAATAAGAACCAGTTGTTCCTGTCTTGCTGCCATGCATTAATATCATGTTATTGGTAACTTTAAAAATAGAAAAAATAAATACATAACAGTTTATTGAAAAAGCTGTCATATATACACATTCATTCATCTACATCTTATAATAGTGATCATTGAAGATTGTCAAAAGCACTTTGGTGGCTTTTTTGTAAGGGTCATCTCCATCGAGATAGATTTACACCTGACTACTCCATGAAGGCCATTTGGAAAAATGCCTTAATGACTTATAGGCCAACAGAAAAAGTGATGTGAAGCTGAAAGACTGAAGTGACATGGCTGGTTGACATCATGTTCCTTTGCAGGTACATCAGCAAACATATTAGCCGCTTTCTTTAGAACTTAAATGAAATATATTATTTACTCATTGTTACCAACAAACGATATATTTAAGCTTACTACTGGCGTGTTCATAAGAGTGTGACCACTGAACCTACAGCATAGAGAGTTATTGTGTTTAAAATGGCTTATGAGGCCAACACATAGCACCCATCATGTATAGTAGAGGTTTTGGTGTGGAGGTGTCTCCAAAACTGGAGTGTTGCTGGCCACACAGTGGCAATCTACTGAAGGGTGATCTGTAGTTTCATGTGGAGGTTCTGTCCCAGTTCTCCTGAGAGGTAGTCCCTGTCTCTGCTATTCTCTAGCTCACGCAGCTCTGAGCGATCATACAGTGGAGAGCTGGTGATTTCCAGGTCATACACTCCTGGATTGGCCTTCTCACGGTTGCAGTGGAGGTAGCTGAGACCCTCACGCTGCTGGAGCAGAAAGACTCCATCTCGGATGCTCGCTCTGAAGGAGTAGGCCACGTGGTCGGTGAGAGGCCTGATAGCAGGCACCAGTTCCAGTATGTGCTCTTTAGGGGAGCAGTGGGACATGCTGAGCGTGAGCTCCAGGGGCTGTTCTGTATCCAGGCTAGCTAGGTTGACTGTTGATTTATGTTCAGACTGAAACCAAGAAATAGAAATGAAGTGTAGTTCCTCTAGTGGTAGTACTTTCTAACATTATGTTAAATCTAATATCAAAAAGATCAGCTTATAAAGCATGTGACAAGAAATTGAAGTACACTACTGGCATTTTACAATCCCACCTGCATTTTAAGAGAAATTCAGGAGTTATACTAATTTCAGAATGAAACATGAAAAATGATACAGAATCAGCACCAGTACAAACAGGATTTGCTACGTTATTGTAGCAGGACTTAATTCAAAGGGATTTATTTTTCTCACCTCCTCAGGCTCTGTTTGGTTGATGGTGCGTCTTTTCCTCACTCCTTTTTTATGGGGAGTGTTCATATTGCACTCATAACAGCCTTCAGGAGAGAGGCTGTTATCGTCAACAGAGGATCCCAGCTGGCCTTTCCCAAAGCCCATTCCTGAGACACAGTGCCTACACACACACACACACACACACACACACACACAGGCTTACTCAACAACCTTTAAATGCATTTAAGTCATAATAATACTATGCAATACTAACATTAAAGCAACAACAATAGATTAAAAATGCAAACTATAAAAAGCATGGAAAATAACTAGATAAAATTAAAATAACATCATAGCTAAACATAAAGTAACTACTTTATTAACACTGATCAGGAATGACACTTATATTTGACAGACACTGATTCAGAGTGCTTTACATTTCATAATTATAGGTCTCAGGCTCCCTGGGGCAACTTGTTTTCAACTGCCAAGCTCAGTGCACAGTTGTGGCAGTAATTTAGGAAGGATTAAACCCAGCCAGGCTGAAGCCCATGACCTTCAAACCTCCCTTGTTTTGTAGCCAAGTGTGCTACCACTAGGCCACCAGTATGATCTGTGACCAACTGGTTAGCAACTTACAGCACTAGAACTTCACAGAACCCTACATTTATGGGTATTTGGCAGACAGTATGTCCAGAGCAAGTTAAGGCTGAAATATACTTGCTGTGATCTACGTATGCGTATCCGTACACAGTTGCGTTCTTAACGTTTGTGCTGCTATACTTGCATCCATACTGTGCGTCATAATCTGTAGTGTGTACTCCTTACCACCAGGGCCGCAAACCTAATAAATGAATGGATACCTGTATCTTAAAATCGTCATCTGTTTTTCCAAAAAAACATGTCTTCATTCGAAGAAGCATTAATCTTCATCATACTGACGGCACCAGAGAAGAAAACGAAAATCGTGGAGATGGTATGTTAGACCACTCTTTTCTTGACTTTTAAGTGCAGATCTTGCAACACTGCCCCCTATAAATTACGCAGGTAATGCATCTCCATATATGTTCCGTTAATTTTTGAGTACGTACACAAAACAGACGCAAAGAACGCAGGATACGGATCACGGCTGTACGTACGTACGTACATACATAGTTAACAGCAAGTATATTTCAGCCGTTACTTTTCCTAATTAAATTATCAGTTGCCCTGGAACAACTTGGGCTAAAGGGTCTTGCTCACTGGTGGCAGTATTAGATGTAGCATGCAGCCAGACTGGAACCCACAACCTCTTGGTCCATAACCAGGTATGTTACTACTAGGCCACCACTTATTGCTTTCATCTGCTCATTCACCCTGACTCACCCTTGGCCCACTCTGTAGTACCCAGGTGGGCATCCACAGAGATAGCCTCCCTGTGTGTTGGAGCAGCCGTAGTTGCAGGGGTTCTTGGAGGAAGTGCATTCATCCTCATCCTGACAGCTGCTGGAGTGCAGCTCAAAGGAGTAACCCGAAGGACAGGCACACTTAAAGCTGCCCAGAGTGTTGTAACACGAGGCTGTGCCGCAAGTGCCTGGAATGGAGCATTCGTTCTCATCTGCAACACAAATGCATAAAGATAAGCTCCACACAAAGCTTTATATGTGCTTTTAAAAGTCATTTGCACAGTCATTTGACATTCTGATGATGCGCCTCTTGTACTTGAGATGTAAAATTATAAATAATGGGCCTGTTAATGAATGTCATCGTCCCATGACCATGCCTCATTGTAACACGCCACTACATTTTCTCTAGAGAATTCTGTTTTGTAGTCAATTAAAAGCACAAACTAGCAAACTAGCTGGCAAAAAAACCAGTATACACAGCACAGATCTACAAGGTAGAGCAATGTAATAATACAACAGTAAACATAGTGGTGACGTTTAGCAAATAGACATCAAGTTTAAATGAGTAATATTAATAAAGTCGCCAGAAATAGCAATTTAACTCTCGCGTAAAATGTCATTATCTAAAATGTATATATTTTAAATGAGTTTAAAACAAAGCCACAAAGTATTACAGACAATATTTACCTACATATAGTACCTACATCATTCTGCGAGCATGTTTATTGCTTTCTCTGTTTCTCTTTTTGTGCATAACTGACTCACCAACACACTGATTCCACTGGTAGTGTTGTGTGTATCCTTGAGGGCAGCTGCATCGGTAACCACCCACCATGTTCTCACAGCCATACTGACATCTGTGGCTGCTGTCACACTCATTAATGTCTACACACATACAGACAAACACACGCAAACACACACACACACAAATAAAAAATGTATAATGCCAGTAGTACAATACTCATATTTACTCACATCATTAGAACACAACATTAGCCATCAGAGAGAGAATTACATGACACAAACTCTCCTAGAGAACTAACTGTAGCTGCTCATTAGTTTTTTTGTATTCTGGTATAACTTCTACTGCCCCACACTGTAGTGCCTTAACTTCACTGATGTGGTGGCACTGTTGCCTTTTGTGACTCCCAGATGTTCTTGTGGTATCGTAACAGTTCCATATTAACTTAATGAGAGACTAAAAGCTTTTTGGGAAAAGTACCCTTTCATGCTGAAATCCAACGAAGAAAGCAGCAATTTACAAAAAATGAGCCTGCTCTGTTGCAAAGGAACCTGACTCTGGCTCAGAGCAAGTTGGCTGCTTAACAGCGCATCAGTTTCTGATTCTCTTACCAAATTAAATGCCTGTTTCTGTTAAGCAGCTTGTCCTTTGTATAATCTCATATGCCATTACAAATGCCAATAACAGCAGATAATTGTTTCAAGGTTGCAACTGAAGTTGTCATGTTTAGATGGATTTGCTATGAGACATAAGCATCTACTCTTAAAGGTACAATTATGCACTATACACTCCTGAAAGTCAGTGGGAACGCAACCCCGGCAACAGTTGGGAGCACAGTCACGGTGGAGCCAAAAGCACTAAAGGGCCACACCACCCAGCCACAGCACTCATAACCACAAAAGAAAAATGCTCCCTCTAGACTTAGGTGAGCTGTTTAGTGTGAGTAACCACAAGCTTAGTAGACTGTGCCAGCAAAAGCTAAGGTTTAGACTCCGCCCTGATGTGGAGAGTTTATTAAAAGTAGTCCACAAAAACAGGTTGTTAATGGACAGGAAAGAGATAATCTACTTTAGATGAATTTACACATCTTACAGGATGCTACTACAACATGAATTAGCATTTTGTGTGAGCATGCTTGAAGTAATTTTAAATGTGCGGTCTACAATCGCAGGTCTAGTTTTGCTTTAAAACTACTCTTATCCCCATTTTAATTGTCTAAATTCTTCTGTTGCATGCTATTAATAAGGCCTGAGTCTGGTAGAGACGCTCAGGGTGGAGTGCAGTTTTACACACGAGAAGCCCGCCAGCCCAGCGTGAGTGCATGGCCAACACTGACGTCTGAGTTGCACTGAACTATGAGATCTGCTACTGACCTCCTCCTCATATTATCAACAGATTTGAGCAACCGTCTAGAGCATCCCTCTGTCTGCTTGGTGACCACTCAACAATAAGTCCACCAATCCCAAATTTCAGACCTTTACTTGTTGTCTTGGCATTGCCAAAAAAACAATCCTGTTAAACTGGAAAACTAGAAGCACACTAAACATCATGCAGTGGTCAAACCTCCTCAGAGAACACATATTAATGGAAAAAATAACATTACAGCATCACCTTCCACATTTCCAAGAAGTCTGGGGTTCTTTTATCATCAATTTAGACTTGCCTGTGAACTAACTCCCAACAATCAAATACATTACACTACATTCCAACTCAAAACTATTAACTAAGTAATCTAATTAATTCCCAACATTTCCACACATCATCTATTTATTCATTTATCTGATACAATATACATACACCCTATTTCTGTATATCTGTTTGTCTGTCTGTATGTCCATCTGTCTGTCAATTTGTGTGTCTATGTCCGAAGTCCTGTCAAGTCTCTCTCATCTCTCTCCCTTTCTGTTTAATTTATTGTTTATTGTAAAAATGTTTCTTTTCTGTGTTGTTTTGAGGGGGGTGGGGGTGGTTATGTGTTGGTTTTCTCTTTTTTGTTTGTTGTTTTGTTTTTGTCATGTCTTGTCAAAGATATGTGGGTGGGTGAGGTACAGCTTCACTAAGCTTTGTAACTGAAACATTTCATTAAAAAATAAAGTTGTCCTCCAAAGAGGGTAATACAATCTTTGGATTAATAGTCATTTCAGAGTTGTAACCTTAAAATGTGTCCTGAGTTTCCTAATTAATGACTTGTTTTTATTTACCTAAAGTGTTTAATTTATATATACACACACAAGGATAATACCTTCACAGTGCAAGCCAGTAGAGTCTAGGCTGTATCCTTGCTGGCAGTCACAGCTGAAGCTGCCTGGCGAATTTTGGCAGATGCCTTTAGTTCCACAAAGTCCAGGCTCTGCAGCACACTCGTTATTATCTGTGAGAGGAAATATGGAATGACACAACATAGGAAGTTCCAATATTACTTGTTTATTATTACTTTTATCTTCTCAATTATTATACAGTGTCAGTATATAAATAAGTTAGTTAATATTGTCATTAACTGCTTAACAGCTTTAAACAGACCAGTCCACGATTAAGAAAGAAACTGATGATTATTTTGTGTGTGTGTGAACGTCTGAACCAACAACTTACCTATACAGGCAGTGTGGTGCTGTGTGAAGCCTAAAGGACATTTGCATGTAAAGCCACCAATGGTGTTAACGCACATAAACTGGCAGTTGTGTCTCTTTGATTGGCATTCGTCCAAATCTTTAAAACAAAGAAACACAAATATTCTGAACCAGTATTTTACTCTCTCAAAAACATTTTAATAACACTTTACATGTTTCTTCAATGAATGTTATCAGGTCCCAATTGTTCAAGGTCTGTGTTAACATTTTTCTAAAGTTTATGTGAAACTGGCTGGAACTAACTACTTTGCTCATATACTGTATTCTGGATCATTGTATTGTTTGTGTTTCAGTTCAGAAACAAATACTTTAACATTTTCTAATTTTCTGAGTCTTGCATACTATGTGAACTAAATGCTTCATGACAACTTTATTACAATTTAAATGTACAAAACGCAGAAAATAAAACTTTCATATTCAGACAAATATTCAAAATTCACATTGTAGTATGGATTATTAGTACTGCTGTAGGATAATAAAATGACCTCTCCTATGACTGTGAAGGACCAAGTCAGGAGTAATTCTGTCATCACTCAGCAATAACTTACAAGGTAATCACATGTCTGCTAAATAAGATGATGATCTCCAGATAAGAACATGATCACCTGATTCCTGAACAAGTGACAGAAAAGTCTCAAAGTCTAGCTAAATTAACATCTGGTGAAAAAGAGAAGGTCAATCAGGTCACAACTTATACTTAAAGTCTCAGGTAATGTGTTTGTTTGCCGTATTAGCCTCTGTAGGTGAAATTGCGGTTGGGTGAAGATCACCTTTACATGTCCTGCCATCCTCTTGCAGGGTGTAGCCACGTGGACAAGAGCAAACATAACTGCCCTCTGTGTTCTTACAGATGAAGTTGCATGGTTTTGGAGACATAGCACACTCATCAAGGTCTAAAGAAATATTGAAAAAATAAGAGAAATAACTATTTTCATCATCTGGGTCAGAAGTTTTGGACAGTTTTACAACAGAAGAGTCACACCGGAAATATGATTGCAGGAAATGTATGTGTATAAAACAAGGATCTTACCAACACAAGCAGTGCCCGTAATGGTAGCTGTATATCCCGCTTTACAGTGGCACCTGAACGAGCCCATGGTGTTGATACACCTGCCGTTCCTACACACATCTGGTATCACCTTACACTCATCTATATCTGTTTTTTTTTTAAACAGAGAAGTGTTGAATTAACTAAAATAGGATTGTACTTAAATCATGTCAATAATATCTGTAGGATGGATGTGCACTTTGTACAGTATATTGATAAGTAGGAAATGACAGAATGCTGAAGCAGTGAACATACCTGTGCCATCAGTGGCATAGCCGGGTCCATGTGGACACATCTTCTTGTACTTGGCAGTGCCAGGTAGAGGGCACAGCTCACACTGGTTGCCCCAACCGTGGCCGCTATCACAACAACACTCAGACTTGGTGATGGGAGTGCGGCTACTGGAGGACATCTGACACATGGTCTGCAGCACCTCGGTGAAACAGAATGCCTGCCTGTAATCTAGAAAATGCCATGAAAGGAGAAGTTACAGAGATGCCTGTATTCTAGAAAAATCCATGAAAAGTGCAGTTGGAAATCATTTACATTTCTGTTATTCTTTTGTAGAAAGTTTTGCTATTTTATCTTAATGTCTACAGGTTAGGACTCGACCAATGTCTTTTTCAGGAATGTACACTACCAGTCAAAAGTTTGGACACACCTTCCCATTCAATGTTTTTTCTTTATTTTCATTACTATTTCCATTGTAGATTCTCTCACTGAAGGCATCAAAACTGTGAATGAACTGTGTAAAGGCTATATGACCCAGAAGGAGAGTGATGGAGTGCTGCGCCAGATGGCCTGGCCTCCACGGTCACCTGACCAAACCCAGTCGAAATGGTTTGGGATGAGATGGACCGCAGAGTGAAGGCAAAAGAGCCAACAAGTGCTCAGCATCTGTGGGAACTCCTTCAAGACTGTTGGAAACCCATTTCAGGTGACTACCTCATGAAGCTCATCGAGAGAATGCCAAGAGTGTGCAAAGCAGTGATCAAAGCAAAGGGTGGTTATTTTCAAGAATCTAAGATATAAAACATGTTTTGGGTTATTTCACACTTTTTGTTTACTACATAATTCCATGTGTTTATTCATAGTGCCTTCAGTGAGAATCTACAATGTAAATAGTCATGATAATAAAGAGTAAAATATTTAATGGGAAGGTGTGTCCAGACTTTTGACTGGTAGTGTCAACATTTAGATTAACAAATGCGCCAAACAAAACTTTATTTAATTTAATGCCTTTTAGCTTATATTTAGTTTGGAGAACTTTTTGCTCTTTAAATAAAAAGTGCAGGGGAGTCCTCAGCTTTTGTCAGAAATTTGAAGTGCCCTCAGCTTTCAGTGTTGATAGGCTAACCTCGCCCAATAGCTACCGACCAGATCCGATAACAATTAAAATATGTGTGGGTATCTGTGCAGATAAACTGTCGGGCTGATAATAAGCCGACCCCTAGTATAGTCACTAAAGATATCAAAAGACAAAGACTCTACAAAGGTAAGGACTCAAGTGCTTGTGAAAAATACAGAAAGGGCTCACCGAGGCATTGGGTTCGCGTGGAGTCCGGCTGAAATCCATCAACACACTCACACATGTAGCTGCCTATTGTGTTCACACACCGTCCATTCTCACAAATACCAGGCTTAGTGCGACACTCATTCTCATCTGGGTAACACACACAAAAATTGGAACATTTCAGAGCTTTACAAAATCTCATTCTAATCTATTCTTTATTAACATTAGTAAGGAGAAACAAATGATCTAACCCTGGCACACTTCATCCTCCATTCTGCGCACCATTCCAGGAGGACACACACACATGAAGGTGCCTATGAGGTTTTTGCAGTTCATCCCTCTGGTGTCACAGTCATGCAGGCCTTCTGTACACTCGTCCAGGTCTGCGGTGAATGAGAGGAGCAAGAAAGTCAATATAAGAACAAATTCCACAATAATCTGAAACACTGAAAATGTACATCCCTTTAGATTCAAAAAGACTTTGTATTTATTGCAAAATATGTTATTTGTGGATTGCAGATTTGCCAGTGTGTGTGATCTGCTGACTCACCCTGGCACATTCTGCCATCCTCACGGAGTGTGTAACCAGAGGGACAGGAGCATTCGTAGCCCCCAAACGTGTTGATGCAGCGGAAAGCACAGAGCAAAGGATTCTGTCCACATTCATTTATATCTACACCACAAGTACAAACACAGTTTCAACTTGTCACATAGAGCAAGCTTGATTTGTTTTCTCCAAAACATGTACTTAGAATTCATTTAATTCAATTTAATTAACTGAATTCCATATTATGTACTTTATACAAAAGTAAATGTATGGTAGAAACCATGACATTACATACAGTATTTAAAAACAATTCAGTTATATTATCATATAAATTCAATTAAATAAAGATTAAAGATAATGTTTGAAGGTTCACCTTCACACGCCATCATAGGCCCTGGTTCAAATCCCTCCTCACAGAGGCACTCAAAACCCCCAATCACATTAGTACAAGTGCCATTTCCACAGGGGTTTCCTACTGCACACTCATCAACATCTGCACCAAAGAAGACCGAGCTTGAGTCAAAAGAGTCTCAAACAAGAACTTTTTACTGAAGTCACAAACAGTCAGCATTATCTTGTCAACCAAAACTAAATGTAATTCTTCTGTGCAGTTCTTCTGCACTTTCTGTACTTTTGCTCTTAATCTTAATAGCTCATCTTTGGGAAACAAAGCTGTGTTCCTAAATGTGATAAATAGTTGTTCCACTCTTCTTGACACTTTCCCACACACAAAAATCCAAAACTCTGAGAAACAGTACGCAACAGTTGGCTTCCTCACCCACACAGTGGACCCCAGTGTAGTTGAGGGCGTAGCCTGCAGGGCACTCGCAGCGGAAAGAGCCATCAGTGTTGATGCAATGTCCATTGTGGCATATGTCTGGGTTTTCCACACACTCATTCAGGTCTCAGAGGAACAAAGAGCAAGAAAGATGTCAGTTGCATGTCATACACAACTCATATTGATGACCCAGTTCTATCAGGGATTTGAAAGATGAATGGAGGTCAGTGAATAAGAGCTGCAGCGCCATCTGCTGCACAAAAACATCCACTTCCTTACCTACACTTGTGTCCCCAATTCCTGGAATAATCCCATAACCGTAGGGACACAGGTCCAGGAATCCAGCTAGGCAGGAAATTAAATTCCAACGTGAGTGAACAATGTGAGCTTATAAAACTACTAGTGACTTAAGTGTAGGAAGACAAAAGGAAAGGTACCATCTTGCTCTTTGGGACAGAGTTCGCATGGGTAACCCCAGCCTTCCCTGGGCATGGCACTGCAGCAGCACTTTGCTTTGGTGGTGTTGAAAGCTTGGGGAACTGAGCATTTGCCATTCTCAAAGCGAGTGAAGCAAAAGCTCTCTCTTGTATCTAATTGTTTAAAAGCAGTTAAGAATTTAGTACGTAATATAAAAAAAGAACTCCAAACTTCTTACTAAATGGAAGTCTGCTAAGAGCTGTACTCAAAAACTGTCAAAAACTTTAAGGAACAGCTTATATACTGTATGGATTTGAATGGATTTAGTGAAGGTCTAACTATGAGTTAATCATTTGCATAATGTTGAAATCATCTGTTTAAATCAGAATGATAAGCTTTTTAAAATACCATAACAGCGACGTCCATTTTCAGAGAGCACGAAGCCTGGTTTGCATACACACTCGAAGCTGCCTGGGTTGTTAAAGCAGGAGCCAAATAGACAGATGTTTGGGTCTTCCTCACACTCGTTGACATCTGGCAAGGAAAGAAAGTGGAGCAGCTAGTCGTCACAAGCGAAATCAGAGGTATTTAGACTACTCTGTCCTGGAGAAAAGCGCCCCTTTACTCTTAAAGTAAACTGAGAAAGGAGAAAGACACACATGTTTACATGATCCAGGCACAGGAGAGGAGAAAGAGAAAGGGAGGCTAGAGGGGGATGACAGAGATTCAGTAGGGAGTTTTCAGATGAAGGAGTGTATACAAATATACACACATGGTAACATGGAAGCATAGACACACATGCATGAACTCAAAACACAGATCACTCATAGGTCAAATGTTTACACACTACTTCTGGAAGGGATCGTAAATTAGGTAGCTGTGCAATTTATCACTGCATGACACATGTACCTTTGAAAAAAGAAGCTCTGCATTTCTTTGAAAGAATTGGAACTGGATCAAGAATACTTACCGATAAAAGTTATAATAAAAATAACAGCAAAAAAATTTGACCTGACATTACAAACTGAAACTTGGGAATCACAATGGAAACTTCTCCAGAAAATACACTTTTCACATCTAAATATAGCACTGGATGTCAACGTTTGAGTTGCTGTCCAGACATTACTTGACAGGAAATAGGGCAATGTACCTGCACAGTGATCGTTCTGCACAATGTAACCGGGAGGACAGAGACACCGAAAAGAGCCATCCAAGTTCTGGCATGTTCCAGGCCCACATGTCCCAGGTAGGATTAAACACTCGTTCACATCTACCATCACAGAGGATGACAGAAAGAGTTATTTTGAGTCCTACTAATAAAGAGTGTGAAATGTAAACCAATGTTAAAAAGTCAGCGGATAACGTACCGACACAGTTCTTTCCATCCAGGGTGAGCTCATAGCCATCCTCGCACAGACACTGGAAAGATCCCACACTGTTGATGCACTTGCCGTGTCGGCACAGCTGACCATATGGAGCTAGACATTCGTCTATATCTGATGACACAGACAGCGAAACAGACCAGACGTTATAATTAGAAATGTAACTTACAATAGGATAATAAGTATACACAAAGGTACAGTCTCACTGTGGAGAGAGGGACAAAGCTTAACAATAACAACTTATTTCTATTCTAATTTCTAGTGCCATTCGTTACCTGTACACTGGTTATTGAGGGTGAGCTGAAAGCCAGGATGGCAGAGGCAGTTGTAGGATCCCACAGTGTTCTTACATGTACCATTCTTACAAGGTTGACGTACGCATTCATCAATGTCTAAAAGGGGAAAAAAACTACAACAGTGTATACATTGTGCATAATACGTTGTGGGCTATTTCTGCATTACACATCATGTGTAACACAAAATACTCCAGATTATCATCGATTATAAACTTATGTTCTGGTAGAGTTTTGCACTGGACATTAGAGTTCAACCACAGGCACTGATAACTGGTTCTTCTCATTAAGAGAACAGGCAAAGGCAAAACGGGACTTTAATATTTCTGCACATTATACACTCTGACTAATATAAGCATACATACAATTTACTCTAATGAATACAGGCTCCAAAACAAAGAGCTTTTGACGTAAACCTGTTTGAAAGTTGAGTGTTTATATTACCCATGCACATCTTGCGGTTGGGGGTCGCCTTGAAGCCGGTGTGGCAAGTACACATATAGCCACCTGGGATGTCCACACACTCTCCATGGCTGCACAGGTTGGGTATTTCCGAACACTCATTGCGGTCTGAATAGAATTGGGCAAAATGGTGAAAATAATGTAGTGGCATGAAAGTGGAGACTATACAGTGAAAGACCAGATGCAAAGTCCAAGCAGACTTACACAAAAATGCCTGTACTTTTTGAACCGCAATTTTAAACCGGTCAGTTTGAAAATGACACCACATTCTATGTGGCACATAAAGGTTAACCTAAAATGACTGATTGCACAATATAATTTTTAGCTGCATTACACACTTACAGGACTGGATTCCACTTTAAATATATCAGTAATGGATATCCCATATGTATGACGTTTAGCTGAATACTGGCTATTAATACGCTCTAAGAAAAATTAATTAAAATAAGAGTTTGGTATGTTCTGCATGAGTCATAATCTCTGCTCACCTATGCAGGCTCCAACGGGTGAGAGTTTGTAGCCATCGGAGCACTCACAGCGGTAACTGCCCGGACTGTTGATACAGTCTGCATTTCGCTGGCACAAGATCTCAGAACCACTGCACTCATCAATGTCTGCAGCAGACACATAAAGTCAAGTTTTAATATGTTTTTGTCAGATACGTAATGTATATGGGAAAACCACCAAAAACAGCACATATATTAAGCCTGCATGTAACCTCTTGCTTTTTGTGTATCAAAGTCAAAGTCAAAGTCAAAGTCAACTTTATTGTCATCTCTGCTATATACTGTACAGATACATAGAGAGACGAGACGACGTGGCTCCAGGTTATTCCAGTGCAAACAAACAAAGAACAGTAGAACAGAGAATAAATAGGCAGTGGCACGACTAGGCACATGGAATAAACAATAAATAAGTAAAAATACTAAAATATACATTAAACAATATACATTTTAAACCAGACAATATACAATATACATTTTAGACTAGACAGGGAAGACAGACATAGAGACATAGAGCTAAACATGTTTGTCAAGTCAAGTGTATATTTCTGTGTGTGTGTGAAAAAGAGATGAGAGCAAACACAACAAATACACAACTTAATTCATGTGAGCAGCGCTTCACTCCAATGTTACAATCTTTCTTTTTAGGGCAGGATCCAGTACCATTACCACTAAATATGCTGGTAAATGGTTTGCTTTTATGCAGGGTTTGGGGAAATATCCATAATGCCATCGGTTCACCATGATATAGCACACAAACCCTCCTCTAAAACCCTAATCAGGGGCCCCTTCATTTGCCTGGAGACACTTAAAAGGGGAAAACTGGTTGCGTTCCTCGCCATTACGGTCGAGGGCCAACCGCACTGTGACAGCGAGCAACCAGAGAGGATTTTGGGTTTTGGGTCTTTGAATTAAAGTTAAATGCAGACTGGCAGTGCATGTAGCAGGTTAGAGCTGAACCACTCAGCGGGGAACAGGGTGGTACACCAACAGACGGAGAACTAATATTTGGAGAAAGGGGGAAATGAGTTGGAACTGCTGCTGTCTTTACATAGCAGCTATCCCATATCATTATGAGGTTACAGCCTGTCACACACTGAGACTACAAACTCTATATAAAGGTTTAAATAGTATCGACGCAGAAGGTTCATTCCATCCTGGGGACAGCTGCCTTAGTTGTCAGGTCTTTCAAAGGTGCCTGTCTTGCTGCGCTGCATTTTATCCATTAAGATAGAGTAGAGGGTATTCCAGTACAATATTAATGGCCATCACAGCTTTCTCCATGTTGTGTTTCAAAATGAAACACACTGCACAACTTCTTACTTGTAAAAAGAGGACAACTACACAATCAAGACAATCAGTACTGAGCTTCTGAGTCAATAATATTTAATAGGGTTGAAAAGCAGGCATGAATTTAAAAAATCATAATTTATTTTGCTGTGTATTTAGTTTTTGTAATACAGCATGGGAATTTCGTAGTTGTTTTGCTTGATACCAAATGTGCAATCTACAAACCTTCACATATCAGAAGCACATCATTGTAGCTGAATCCTCTCGGACATTCACAGCGAAAGCTTCCAATCTGATTGATGCACACTCCACTGGCACAGATCCCTGGGATTTCCCGACATTCATCGATATCTACATATGAAGCAATCATTTAGCTCCATGACTGTCCAACAAAATGTCACAATGGTGTGAAGAACAACAGAGATTAAGCCTTACCTACTGGTTTTCCTGTTTCAATGTCGATCTCAAACCCGGGTAGAATATTCCCACAGAGAGTGCGAAAGCCCTCTAAAGATAAAACAGTTTAGGTTGTGTGTGTTTCTGTGTGCGCAAATTGTGAGACAATTTAAATAGTCATTGGGCTTACCGGTGCCAGCTCTTGGGCATGCCTGACAGGGCTTGTTCCAGGCTTTTCCCATGTTGTAGGCACAGCAGCAGATTCGATGTGTGATATTGAATGCCAACTCATTCTCACAAGTGGTGCCATTGTAGTTGCGGAAGCACAGGCTTTTCCTCATGTCTAAAACACAAACATAGCAGTTAATAGTAAATGTACAGTACAGTCAAATTAGCCTAAGTGTTAAGAAAAGCACATCAATCCACAGGATCAAACAGCAATAAAAAGAGCAAGAGGTCAAACATAAAACAAACATAACTATAATGTTATTTTTTAAAAATATTATTCAGACTTATGGAAAATGTTGCATTAAACAGGAACATTTTAAAACCTGCATACTACATACCCATGCAGTTATTGCCTCCATTGACCTGCATGTAATCTTGGGGACAGACACAAGTGTAGTTGCCCAGTGTGTTGTAGCATGTGCCCGGACCACAAATCGTAGGCGTCATCACACATTCGTCAATATCTGCAACAACAAAACGTTTATTTTATAAAGTTGTAAATAGTCAGAACTGGGATTTTGAATTATCTGGAGCTTTCATGGAGATGTAAAACACATACAGTGGCAGACAAACCCTACTGATTTACATAAAAACATCTCAAATTGCAGCTTGGGGCAGTAATATAACATTACTAACTAAAATTAAAAAGCATTAATAAATAAACTACTTTGCTTTACGGCCTGATGACTCTTTTGCGCCAGTTAAATTACACACAGTGAAGCTTGTATTTGTAGTAATATTTCAGAACTGATTTTTTTCATTCATAACACCTATTAGGTCTTGATTGGGTCTCTCTATGCTGAGTAATGCAGTGCACCGGCTCACCCTCGCAGATGCGGCTGTCTATGTTGAGGTAGTATCCAGCTGGGCAGTCACACTGAAAGCTCCCAAAAGTGTTGACACAGTTTCCACCCTGGCAGAGGCCGGGGAGCTCCTGGCACTCATCGATGTCTGAGAGGGAAAGGAGACAGAACAACATCCTTCAGACCTCACAGACATGCACACGGCAGGTCTGCCACACAAAACAGGGGTTCAAAAGGACACAGACATTCCAAAGGCCAATATCTGTAGTAAAGCACTACTCATGTTACTCACATTCAGACTGAAACTAAACAGCAATATTCTTCATTCAGTCATTCATTCATTCATTATCCGAACAACTTTAATCACAACTGGGGTCTCAGCGGAACCTGGGCAGGTGCCAACACACCGCAGGGCTCACACAGTCACACACACATTCATCATTTACCAGGCCAATTTAGAGTTGCCAATTAACCTATACTGCATGCCTTTGGACTGTGGGAGGGAACCGGAGGACCCAGAGAAAACCCACGCGAACACGGGGAGAGCATGCAAACTTCGCACACAAAGGCCCTACGGCTGTCCCCGGGGTTCGAAACCAGAACCTTCTTGCTGTGAGACAGCAGCGCTAACCACTGTGCGTGTAATTTCACTAATGAAAATGACCATCTGTTATTAAAGTATAGTATTAAATAACTGATGTTGTCATCTTAAATTATCCACTTAATTATAAAGTAAATGTCAGAATCTTTCATCAGTGTGGTGTTTTATTTTTGGCTATTTGCTACAGTTATGATGTTAGTATGATGTTGACACACCATATAACATGTCTGTATAGGTTCTTAGTCGTCCAGGATTTGGTAGCCTTGAAAACTTGAATCGAAAGCAAGTACAGTTCTTGTTTGGTTCTTGAAGACATTCCAACTCTCATCCGAAAGGCTTCTTCAGTTTACAACTAAAACGTCTTCAGAACACACCCAGCTGCTTTTACTTCAAGCTTTCAAGAGCCAAATAACAATACAGATTTTTAGTGTTTGATGTCAAGCCATGCACCAATTTTGTTTAAAACATGCAAAGTGGTATCAAAACTAAACATAATGCAGACATATTTGAAATGTGTTACCCTCTAATATGATGGTAATTGGGTTGGGTCTGAATCCCTCTCCTCCAGGACAGAGAGTGTTGTAGTCCGCTACAATCATATTAAGCATTTGGTTTCAGGAAGGAACTTTAAGCACTGTATTGTTGAAAACTGATTAACTGGGTTATTAAATAAATGATGTTCATGGGGATCTGGGATAAAAAAGAACCAAGACATACAGGTGTTGATGGGAGGACAGGGTTCACAGGGGTTTCCCCACGCTCGGCCCAGGGAGCAGCAGCAGGACGAGCGACTGACACCCACTCCCACTTCCACACTGCAGGTCAAACTACCCCGGCCCCGCGTCCCTACCTCCAGGAAACAGCTCCCCACACGCGGGTCTGGGACAGAACAAATGACCGAAAGAAAGAGAATAGAAATAAAGTACTTTACACAGTCGTCAAATTTCTACACAACAAATCTTAAGAAAGAGTGACGGTAGCATTAGATATCATACGCACCAACACAACCAACTCCAGTTGGGTTGAGTTCAAAGTCTGTCGGGCAGTTACACTCATAAGAACCTGGAGTGTTCACGCAATGTCCGTTTACACAGTTTATGGGGTCCAGGCATTCGTCAACATCTAGTCAAAAAAAAAAAGGCAGAGATCACAATTAAATGGAAACACTTCAACCTGAATTAAACAGATATGATCTTTATCACAAAGAAACTAAAACTTGGCATGTTTTTATGTTATATTTCATTTCCAAATGATAGTTTTGTGTTTAGTTTTGTACACCAACTTTTGTAATTATTTAACATATTTACCTGTGCAGTTGCCCCCAGATCTGTCTAACTCATACCCCTCCTCACAGATGCAGCGGAACATTCCAGGAAGGTTTTTGCATGTGCCAAACACACAGATGTTTTGGAATGAACACTCATCAACATCTGAAGCACAAAACATAAAACCAAGACAAGTATTGTCACTATTATTAAGATATTTTTAGAAGAGAATGAAACTGTTCACTGAATAATTTTAAATTAATCATGGCAAAAGACAGATTATCTAACATAAATGCAGTTATACATTTCAGAATGCTCATGTAATGTCTAATATCAGCCTGTTTGAAATATGCAGTGTGCCTATGCGTGTACTATAGAGAAGGTGACCTTGGCAGGCTTTGCTGTCGGGAGATGTGGTAAAACCCATCTCACACTCGCATCGATAGCCTCCTGGGAGGTTCAAGCACTGGCCATTCTCACACAGGTCAGCATTTTCTGCACATTCATCCACGTCTGCAAGAGATCAATTCCTGTAGTGAGGCACCATTAACACTTCAGCTGTTATAAGACTTTGTGCTAGCCTTTTCCCTTATGTTTGCGTTAAAACTTTTCCCCCCAAGGATGGCAAATACTGCTTTGATCATTCTGTCAAGAAAATTAAGTGCTTAATAAAATTATTATGGAGAATCTTTCTAAAAAATGCATGAACAATGAAATTATCTGCTTAAATAGACCAACAAACAAACAGCAAAACAGTCAAATAGCCATCAAGATGCTGTCTCTATATGAGACTAACATCCAATTATATCCAAGTGATACCTGAGCATGTGAATCCATCACCGCTGAAGCCCTCTGAGCATATACACTGGTAGGATCCTGGTGTGTTCACACATCTGCTACTGGGACTGCATCTGTGGCTCCCATTGGTACATTCGTCCAAGTCTAGGAGCACAAGAATTGCTGGTTTATACGTCTGCTGATGAAAAGGCATTTTACAATCAGACGGCTTTTACAGTGCAGCTTTTAAATGTTTTGTCTTTTGAATATTACCACGTGATCAATCATTATTTTGAACTTGCATTATCTATTAAAATATGAATATGAAAAATTAATAATGGCACTTACCAACACATCTTATTCCATTGCCTACCCAACCATCTCTGCAGGAGCAGCGGAAGCTTCCCGGGATGTTGGTACAAGTAGCATGAACATCACAGTTATGGGCGTTGATCTTACACTCATCAACATCTATAAAAAATATGAAGGTATTTTTTCCCCCAAAAAAAACACTATTGCTCAAAAACCTCCTAATGTAGTATACCTTTTCATATTGACTAGATGCAACGTTAGGCATAGAGTTTTGCTTATATGACATGAACATAAATCATATCTCACCTGTGCAGCCAGAGGAGCCCTTCTTTACCGAGTAGCCCACCTGACAGTGGCAGATGAAGGAACCCTTGGTGTTCTCACATTCCCCAAACATGCAGATGTTGGAGTTTAGTTCACACTCGTTCACATCTGGAGGAATTACACAAGCATGCAATGATCTTTACTTCCAAGCACTCAAAGAAAAATTGAAGCCTGGCTGACAGATGACTGAGCAAGGCCCTACTACTCTTAGGTCAGTTTATTTTTAGATCGTCAGATTTTGATATGAGAAGAGTGGGAGAAGACTGGTTTGAAAACGTTTAAAGACATGAAAAGGAATGTCGATGGAATGTGTTTGGTCAACAGTGGCCAGAACAGTAAATTCACTTGTAAGAAGTTATGAACAGTCAGCAGCAATACTTTATTGTATGGGACACATTTTTTGGACAGAGAGACTTATCAAAGAAATATCACAATGATAAAACAGATATAAATATAACACCCTTTCTTTAAGATAATATAAAACATTTCTAATACAAAGCTGAGGCACATACCTATACAGGTTTTTGTGGCCATAGAAGACATGAATCCATCATAACACAGACAGTGGTATTCTCCAGGAACATTAGTGCACTGGCCACCATCACATATATCAGGTTCTTCCTCACATTCATCCACATCTGGAGAGAGAGGGTGCGGAAGAAACAGATGGTACACAGCTCTTCACCTTCACCAGATTCACTTCAATATTTAAACTTTTGAAGTAAGTGTGGGCATTACTTTCCAGAGTGCATCTCCTTCAACCGTTTGCATTTTCCTACCGTGACTCATGCACTATGAAACCTTGCATTTATGACCCTCTAACTCACACTGACGTACTCAAACTGATTCAGAGTCTCCACTACCTGTGTAGACAGTTTTGGCTTTTGTCGAAGGTTCTCTCCCTACACTACATATGTCTGTGCTCATCTGGTTCATCCAAGTCATCTCACAAACAACTTCATAACTTAAAAGTGCAGTTGGTATGAGAGAAGCGTGTGTGATGTGTATTTACCTGTACAGGTTCTCTGATCTGGCATCAGCGCATAGCCCTGACCACAGCTGCAGGAGTAGCTGCCCTCAGAGTTAGTGCAGTGCAGGTCACAGCCTCCGTTCTCAATTGTGCACTCATCTATGTCTGTCAGGCACAAAACAGTACACACGGAATGTAAACGCAATGCTGTACTGTATCTATGATGCTGCAACATTATTCACAGTGGGAGGATTTATATTTTTGTGTGGTATTGAGCAAATGCCTGATTACCATAAAAAGGAAAATGAAAAAATAAATAAGGACATGCAGGTAAATGAGTGTAATATCTGGATATTTAATGTCTATATCGTTTATAGGTATTTTGGCAGCACAGAACAGGGAAAGCTGGGCTCAACAGCATACCAGGTCAAAGTTATTTAACATAGGCATCTCTGAGTTTTTGATATATTGCCCACCCAGCATGCTGTACAAGAAACAGGTGTGGAGGGAGAAGGGTATTTTTTTTTTTAAACTAACTAATATATGTGGTGCTTTAAAAGCATAATTATGTTTAGAATTATTTGATATAAACTATAATTGAAGACCTGTATATCTGTTGAGTATTGAGCGAACTGAAGTAGGTGCTGTACCTGTGCACTCTTTCCTGTCCGGTGTTGGCTGGTATCCAGAGAAGCAGGAGCACTGGTAAGTGCCAGCCACATTCACACACTCGCCATTTGGACACAGAGTGGCACTCAACTCACACTCATTCACATCTGGGAGGAACACCCACACACACACACAGTATTACACATACACATTCTCCAGAAAATAATCATACCCACAGTCAGGCCATGTTAATTTGTGTGACTATATAAGGGCAAAACGTGGAAGATGAGAGTGGGTCAGGGTCACTGAGTCTCTCAGCTCATAAACACTCAGTGTGCATCATTATCAAGTTTGAGCTTACTGCTGAGTTTATCCATCTGCCTAATCCAACACAGATTCTTTTAAAGTTCTGAGATTTTACAGAGGTAGACATGGACTATCATTTAAAACAGTAACACCTTTTAGCTGAAGTGCATTAAAGTGCTGACACAGTCAAGGGGCTTAAACTGTTAAAATACCTGTTGATTAATAAGGCATAAAAGGTTTCAGAGAAGAGTTGTGCATGTGTCTTTGCATGTTCTTGCCTTCAGCAGTGTGTGTGCTTGTGTATTTATGTGTTCTTACCTTCACAAGCATCATCATCAGCAGACAGCTGGTGGCCAGGTGGGCAAACACACTGGAAACTTCCATCTGTGTTCTCACAAGAGCCTCCACGACACAGTGCCGGGTTCCTCTCACACTCGTCAATATCTACAAAACATACATGTACCGACACAAACACACAGCGGCCTCACCTAAATTAATGCCTTCTTATCTAATGAATTTTACTGTAGTCTAATTAAATGACTCGTGCAACTACACATCACATCTATATCTCTTCTTTTCACATCTATATTCAGTACAAATGCATGTGATGCATCAAGGTTCAGTGTTTGGGCTGTTGCCAGTATTAAGGACAGCTGTAGCACTTACCCATGCATGTCTTCATCATCATAAAGCCACTCTCATAACCTGGCAAGCAGTCACACTCAAAACTGCCCGGGGTGTTCACACATGTTCCATGACCACACAGGTCAGGAGAAATCTTGCACTCATCAATGTCTGTTGCCAAAACAACGAAAACAGTTCAAAGGTATTGCATTGTATCTATTTATATGTACTGCATTCTGGCAGTATGAAATCTAAAGGTAAACGAAATCTATTTATCAGGCAAATTCTACAGTAGTAACTTAAGTAACAATTGGCAAAACAACAAGGTGATTTCCATTATCAGCTGAAAGGTTTACCTGTGCAGTTGCGCTCCTCCATATCCAGGGCGAAACCACTGTTACAGCGACATCTAAAGCTCCCGATTGTGTTACGGCATATGCCATGAGTGCAGATGCTGGGGAACACTTTACATTCATTGATGTCTGGAAAAAAGCAAAACAGTTTTTGAGCAAAGAGCAAAACAGTTAAACAGATACCTTCATTAACAGACTACTACTTCCAACTACAACACCATTAGTGGTGACAATTACTGGAGCTAAACTGAGACCTGGTCCTGGAAAAGCTATGATGCTGTTTTCAGCAGTTTTCAACAGACCAAAAGGGACAACATGTGTAATAATAAAATTTCCTGGGAACATTTGTAAATGATATGTGATTTGCCCAGAAAAAAAAATCCCATTTACTTTTATTTACTGTTAGCCTTGTTCTTGTGATTGTTCAACTTCAAGTGCTTCACACTGATGTCAAAAACTCTCACCTTTATACACAGGTCTGCCAGTAAGCATGTCGCCTCGGTTGGCAAAGCCAGGTCCTCTGGGGCACAGTGCTTCATATTCACGTGTGCCAGGCTCTGGGCAGGCCTCACACTCCTTTCCCCATGCTGCTCCAACTGTACAGCAACACGCGTCCATCCGGAACCTTCCAGACACAGGCTGGGCACACGAGTCCTCATCATAGGTCAGATAGCAATGTTCTGAACGAATGTCTATAAACAAAGGCAAAATTATATACAATAGAGCTGTGTTATTGGTTTCAGTCTGTCATTTGTGCCTTAAGCTTGTGACAAAGACTGACCAGCAAGGACCAGTTAAAGATAACAATTAATCATCTAAAAATATCTGCAGTTTTTTCAACAGAAAAGTCCATTTTAAACAGTTGAACAATACGGTAAGCATATTGGTTATGGTTCCTAGCTTTTCTGAGTGAGAATGTGTTGTTACAAAACACCTCATCACTTCCACGAGGAAATTCTAAGTACTCTACCACATGGCTCACCTCTGCTCTGCCTTTACATGGTATATGAAGAGTTCACAACCCCAAACTGAAGAGTTAACGTTGACTGACCTATACAGATGCGTCCAGTGACGTCCAGTGTGAGGCCTTCGCCACACTGGCATTTAAAGGAGCCTCTGGTGTTCACACAGCGGCCATTTGGACACACGCCAGGAAACACCTCACACTCATTTACATCTTTAAAAAAAAAAAAGACATATATAGAAAAATAGACATAGATTTTTTAAAGTCACTATGCATATTTAAAACCTAATAAACTCACATACAACCTCAATTAAACATTCTATTAAATGTTTTGAAGAAGAAAAACAAAAGCAAATGATAACTGACAGAACACACTGCTTTTGAGTTCTTACCCTCACAAATAGTTCCTCTTGGCCGAGCTAAACCTCTTGGACAGACAGGATCTGCAACAGTCGGCCATTACTTATTCATTGTTGTTGTACGCAATGAAAACACAGCATGTAGTTCTTATCAACCAGTCATAAGGCCAATATTAAACTAAATATAATTATGAACACATTTACTCTTAGCACTGAGAAGAGACAAAACAACTTTATCAAGATCATTTAAAACTCTGCAGTTGTAATGTGGGACCTTACACCCATAGACGCTCGCGCTAGTGTCCTAACCTCAATTAGGATTTTTGGTGCATTCCCTGCTGTGGCTAGGTCTCTTACTAGGGAACTGCTGGCAAATCTGAAAAGCCCTAGAAAAAAAACACTGAGGGTATGGGATGTAGCCCAGAGTAACCAATCAGGGAACAACAAGACACAGTTAGATGGTTAGTGGCACGGGCAAAGAGTCACACCACATGAGAGGGAATAAAGTAGCCAACAGCGTTTATTTCAATTATGAAAGATCAACGCCAACAGCAGTTCAGTTCTTATATAACGCCTGCCAAGTAGCACTCAGATTGTATTTCTGTTAGTACTGTCTGTTAGTTGGACAACATAATTTTGGTTTTCTGACAGAGGTGTAAAGCAATATAAATCTCAGCCACTGTAAATATCTCCTCTCTAAAAATACAGTATGTCTGCCCTGCGGTCAGGTTAAGACTACTAAAAAGCCTGTAGGGAGATAATGAGATAAAATTTCACCCACAGCAATGGCATCTAAGTACTGATCACCAGGGTTGGGGACAGATGGAATGTAACAGAATGAAAAATAATAATATCAAATAAACACAGGCATAATTTCATTTAATTGGTTGGAATGGCTATATCCAATGAATATGAAAGAACAAAGTAAATTCGAGAGCCATCAAAAAAGCCATACTGAAAAATGTAACACTTAACATTTCAAAAAAGGCATGTGGCATGCATATTAGTAAGGCAATAGTAGTGAAATTAAAATATAGTCTGCTGTATGTCATTCTGAATTGTTTATCTGATTTTTAAGTCAGATACCAATTTTGATAACTGGAGAATGTAAAAAAAAAAATCCTAAACTTTTCATGTATAGCTTTGAAAAGTCCTTGAAAATATAACACCACATAATGCACTTTAATAAATAAAAGTGCATTTATTTATTTATTTACTTAATGAATAAGTAAATGTTTATTCATTTAATGCATGACTGATTTACTACAATTACTGATTTGTTTTAATATTTCCAATTGAGACAAGTGCTTTAATAATGTATCTGTAAAGAAGATGATGTTAAACACACACACTGAGACTTTTGTAAATACAGATCATTACACACAGTTTGGAGATATGGTAGAGGACGTACCCATTTCACATGGCTCACATGGACTCCCCCATGCTGCTCCCAGCGTCGCGCAGCACTCCGACCTCAAGGTGCCACCGTTAATATTCACCTCACAACGGCCATCTTGGACCTGGAGCCAGCATGTACCCTTCAAAGTGTCTGAGAAAAGCCAAAATAATTACAAAACCAATATCAAAATGAAACATGCACAGCAATGTTAAAATGCAAGGACGATGGATGGTTAGGTAAAATATAAGATGCAATTTAAATTTACTCTTATATTTATGAAGAGAAATCCCTTTACAGAGACACACTATCTGCAGTAAGTGAAATGACGTTTTTCCAAGTGCACGATTGTGTTGATGTGTATGCTTGTACATCTGTGTACAATTACCGATGCAAATAAGGCCAGTGGGATCCAGTTTGCTGCCAGGGGAGCATTCACAAGAGAAAGAGCCATCATTGTTCTTACAAACTCCATTAATACACGGATTGTTCTCACATTCATTTATGTCTGCAACAACAAAAAAACCAGAATGCATCAGAGAGCTCTCTAGCCTTAAGCTAGATCAGGTAAGACATTTGTTTCTCCCTTTGTAAATCATCTCTTTTTCATTCATAGGTCAACATAATTTATTCCAATGCCAAATGTGACCTCATGTGAAACTGGGATTTATGTTCCTTTTCTGCATAAGAGAGAATAAACAGTAGGAGATTGTAAAACAAATCACAGCGGCTCACTGTAGACACACTCCTGGCAAGATTGTATCTCTCCATTCCAAACAGATAAAGTCAGTTTCATTGTTTGGAAAACTTCACTATGCCTGCTACTCTACTTCTGCTATTTTACAGTAAAAAAAAAACTATTAGTGTCAACAAATAGAAATAGGAAAAATAGCAACCTATCTGAAACTAAAAATAAAAAAGATGAGCTTATCTTAAGTCAAGAACATATGACACACAGGAGCTTTTCTGGGAAGCAATGTATAAGATAATTATTTACAATGATTGATTAAATGATTGTAGGAAGAGAGAAAGAAAAAGAGAGAGGGGAGATACAGAAAGAGAGAGAAAGAGAAAGAATTAAATTATCATGATGATGATGAATAATGACTTTTAGGACTAAACAGTGAGCAAGATAAAAAGCGGAAAAAAAACGAAAAACAGAGAAGCACTGTGTCTGTGTGCATGTGTGATGCATGATCTGACAGTAAAACAAGTTTATTACCAGGCATGCATGACTGTCTATTTTTGCAGAACCAAGTTGTTTCTCATCCCATCCTAAACTCTTCACAGCTGTTCTGCCAGTGGCTCTAACATTCTCCCCTCCCTTAAAACCCCCCCTTGTTCCTACTTCAGCTCCAACTTTGCAAACATCCTGTTGTTCCTTGCTGGTGACCGTAAAGCGATGCTTGTGCTCTGACCAGTGCTGTCGACCGGCCAACAAAAAGGAGGCCCCCCGGAAACTGATTTACTGCTCTATAAAACGTCAAGACCCAGCGGACAAAGCCAAGCAAGCTTTTCCATGCTTTGCCAAAAATACTTGCAAGCAAGGCACACATGTTGTGGCAAAGATGTTTAGAGAGATTTTATGAGATTAAAAAAAGCCTTATAGCTCTGGTCCCACTAAAGGTGACTCTGTTTCTTGCTTTGTTCAAATGAAGTGGCTTAGAGGAACCTGTATTTTTGGGAATGGTCATGATGGCAGTTAACTTGGCAAAAACACAATAGGCAAGAGAATGAGTTATAATAGTCATCAAAAAGAGAACCGATTTTATGTGGATTCCTTTTTAACTACGGCAAACAAATAACTACACTGTAAATCACACCAGCTAAAATCATTTGGGATTTAACTGTCAGTCATATAAATGTAATGTAATACATCAATTATTGCTTGCTCCTAAAGAATAGAAAGAGGTTAACAATCTATAAAGTATAAAATTCCAGTATGACATTCACATTATTTTACAGCGTGTGAATGTCATATAGGGCTTGAAATGACATTCTTAAGCTAGAAGACGTATCGTAAAAAGGGCATGAGACCCATTTATAGTAAAGCTCGGGCCCCACCACAATTTTGTAAGAAAGATGTGCTTAAACTGGGTGTGGAGTGCAGTGGCTATGAGGGGGACAAACAGGGCCAGAATTAATGAAGTTCTCTAACACTGTGCATTCATAAGAGTGACGTCTTAAACTGGAATTACGTCACACATCAAATGTCCGCAATATGTGACATTTGCCAGCTAAATAAGAGCTGAAAAAATACAAACAAACACCATTTTGGTGTACTATTCATAGTTTCAGTAACAGGTAAGACAGTACAAAAGTGCAGTTTTGTGGTAAAACCACAAAAAATGACCAGAAGGATTTCAGGACCTTTTAAAGAATGCTCTGGAAATTTCCAGAAGCTGTTATAAACCGTGAGAAAGCCTCCTCCACCAGGTGTCCCCTTCAGCTCACCTTCACATGTCTCCGAGTCCTGTCTGAAGAGGTAGCCCTTAGGGCACGTACAACTGTAGCTACCTGGAACATTCCGGCAGAGGCCATTATCACAGAGGAGTCGATTCACCAGGCATTCGTCAACATCTGCAAAAAGCAAACAGAGAGCACAACGCCCCTCTCAGACATCACACAAAAGTCTGGACACTGAGATACAGAGGCATCAGCAATTCAACCACAGCATATTTGTCACTGTCACAGGCAGAACAAAAAATAATAGACAGGTTCAAATAAGGCACATTCAGAAGTGTCATTAAATAGACAAAAGACATTTTAGGGGTTACCGGGCTAGTTCACAACAAGCACCTTGCTATAGTGTGCACTATGCACACAGACCTATTTGAAACTAACAGCACATCAAAAGAACTGAATAGTGAATGAATAACCATTCAATTTCTACATTCTATTATGGATCTTGCCAAGACATTAGCTATAACATTTTCAATCCCAGAGGCTTAGGCTGCTCGATTCATTAGAGAAAATAACAGACTTGTGAAGCTTTCATGTAATTGCTCTGAATTAAAATCACATTCTGTAAAGCATTCTTCAAGAGAGGAATCAGACCCTCTGCTTTAGTGCAATAAAAAACATTACCAGAGATCAGAAAGATGTTTCAGGAATTTATAGCTCGGACTGCAGCATGCTGATCATGTTAGTATAGTCCAAGGCACTCAGAGTAGGAATGCAGAAATATGACATGAAAACCAGATGCAATGTGAAGAACAATATTTCATCATTTGACAATAACAATTATTTGAGAGCCTCTCTGTACCTCATTAAAGTGGAATTAGAGCTACAGTACATAACAGTTGCAAATACATTCTTGTTTCAGGAAAACAACAGTCTCAACAGTGAATGCAATATAGTGTACATTTCATGCAAATATTATTTATATTAATGCAAAAATAGTATCAATTGAATTATGCATTTATGTGGTGGTGTGCACTTGTGTGTCTGTTTTATACTTTTAGTTAGTTTTAGTTAGATTTTAGTACCACTTTCTTTGAACCTCGATGAGAAAAAAGCAATCCTACTTTCTAAATTAAGATGTGGTCTTTTTGAGATATTCACTCAGTCTCAAATTAACAGGCGGAGGTTTGGAAAGATAAACTCAACATCTGTGCAAGTCCTAAACTTTTAGCCATAAAATGTATTTATGTATTTAAATGTGTTTATGTTTGTAAACACAGAAAAACAATGGTTGCTTAGTTACACTGGACAGATATCCGTCATGAACCTTATTTTTAAGTTATTTAGCTTTATCCACAAAATAAATTTTAAAAACATATATTTGCTTATACAAGTAACACAGAGAATGCCCTCATTCATCCTCCACTTTTTCCCGCCCTAAGATCCAGTCTACTGTACTACATCTTAACTTCCTGTATGACTTATTTCGCCCGCTCCTGGTCATGATGTCATTTCTAAAATAGTGAAAGGCAATTTATCTTGCTGGTAAAACTGGGCTGAGGCCCAAACTGAGAGAGCACAGAACACACGTTTGTGTGTAATGGAGAAAGTGTTTTGTCTGTACAATGATAGAACTTGGAAGCAAGTCTTGGAGGACTGCTGCATTTTCTTAGGGTGGGACTTAATCCCCTGTCTCAAGTTTTCCATCAGAAAGGAGAGAAACCAGGGAGACTTTCAATTCAGAACCATGTGAATGAGTTCAATCACAGCACTTCATCACCTAAAAAATTGGTGGGCTTTCATTTCAGTCATACAAAGTAGAATTCCAGGTATCATGACCTGAAAATGTATGAACAGTCAATTTAATATGGTACCTAAAAGTAAGAGACGACTTTTATAGATCACAACTATTATAGTTCCCACTTGAGTTGCAAAGATCCCACTTTATCTCTCCCAATTCCTATCTAAATACCTGAACTAATATTTAGCTACTGGCAGAGACTAATGACTTTTTATGTTCTTTTATGGCTCAAAATTTTAATTGCTTAACAAAAACAAGTTTGTATGTTTGTTGAAAACAGGACTTCTGTTTGCTTCTGTGTTTGTGTCACTAGGGAATTTACAAGATAATAGAGGACGTTAGAGCAAAGACATTAGTTCTTCATTCATTATCCGAACCACTTAAACCCTACTGGAGGCACAGGGACTATCGTAGCCTGTCCCGGGAACTATGGGCACAAGACAGGGGGCAACCCCGGGCAGGCGCAGACACACACCGCAGGGCACACACCGCAGGGCACACACCGCAGGGCACACACACTCACACCAATTTAGAGTCACCAATTAACCTATATTGCATACCTTTGGACTGTGGGAGGAAACCCACGCGAACTTGGAGAGAGCATGCAAACTCCAAACAGAAAGGCCCTACGGCCGATCTGGCGCTCGAACCCAGGACCTTTTCGCTGTGAGGCGGCAGCGCTAACCACCGCGCCACTGTGCCGCCCCAAATAGTAGTTCTCAGCTTTAGAATTTGGACTTTGTTTTCTACTTTTTTTTTCTAATTTGGACATGAGACTTCTTGGGTTCCATTACCTTCAGGCAGAGCTGGGCGATATGCCCTAAAAATAAAATCTCAGATTTTTTCACAATAAATCCGATTTTCGATTTTAATCGATTTTCTCCTCCCCTACTCAAAATCAAACTACAGATGGCAAATAAATGGTTCAAAACCACATGTCAGTTGTGGCAGAATGATACAACACCTCCTCCTCCAGCTCTCTACTGATTCTTTGACAAGTTTCATTGTGGCAAGTCAAATTCAGAAAAATATTTGCGGCTTGGAAGCACGTACTACGGGTCAAAAACTTTTGGCATGTTAATGAATCCCGGCTTTTCCACAGTATGTATGGGCACAATGTCTTTTGCAATATACATAGGGCCCTATTGAATCCGTTTTGTTTTTCCTAAATTCCGTTTTATTTTTTTCCTGAATTCCATTTTTCCATATTTATTCTTCTGAATTCCGTGTTTTATATTATAATCATATTTATTCACCTAAAAAGTGTCTAATTAATTTACCCGTGTAGAACCATGCGTCGCATTAGTTCCGCTTTTGGCGCCCGCGTGTAAAATAAGTAACAAAATCGATTTTCATAAAAACACATCGTCCTGAACTGTAAATTCGAATTAATCGATAAAATCGATATATCGCCCACCTCTACCTTCAGGACTGTACTATACAATTTTCAGCTATTATTCCTCTATTGTCAAACCAGTACCTATGTCTGCACAAAACTGCTGTCATTCCATTCCATAATACACTATAAAAATTATATTTACTATCAGTTGAGGATGGAATTGCCTACTCACCCACACAGGCTCTACCACTCGGGTCAGTCTCATAGCCTATGTTGCAGATACAGCGATAGCCTCCTCTCAGATTCTCACACACTCCATTAGGACAGATATCAGGGTCCATGGCACACTCATTGATGTCTGCAGGTCAAACATAAACTGTGTTTATCAATTTGTAACATGAATTGCACGGCTGCAACTTATTAACAAACAGAATATGCATCAAAAAAAGAAATAAAGGGAATTACCTGTTCCATCAATAGAAAACCCAATCCCACTTTGACACAAGGCATTGAATTCAGCTACAATACAAAAAGTGAATGCATGTTTAGGTGCTATTTTTACAGACAAAAATACCAAATTCCCATGAGAACTCTACTTATAAAGACTCTCATCTAAATTAAACTAACATACAGAAAAGATGCGGTTACTGTTCCAAGCAAAATGCTGAGGAACAGTCCTTACTAAATCAACTTACAAACCAATTCGGAATTTTACAATTTTGAATTTTTTCTTCAACTAAATGCAAATATTGGTTAGTTTAAATTAAGTGCCAATAAAAACAAAAATATGTAATGAAACTATATGGTGTGTTTATATTTTTAATGGGTACTGCTAGGGTGCTGCTAGGGTGTTAAAATCTACTGCAGCTGCGCAGGTGTGATTTTATTATAAAAGAAGCAATGCAATCTCAGCTGGAACCTTTCATTATTTCAGGCTCTGACATGAACAGATATCCATCCAGAGACATACTGTAAATGTGCATTCCAAAGGAGCCTGGCCTATTGGTCAGCATCTAAACTATAAGGAAACTTTACAGGGTATTGCTTGTACATTTTGCATAGAATTAAAAAGCGTTACGCAAGATTGTTTTATCATATTGAGTGCTCGTATATAAACCCAGACGGGGTTAAACAGTAACATCAGAAACTTTTCATGCTTTCAAACTTTCAAAGAACTCCTCTCTGGTAAACTTATGAGAATGCCTCGGAGGTTAAGGATTTATTTGATAACAGCTTTTTAAAACCTTTCACTTCACTTTCATTCTTAATTTATAGAAGTATAACCTATACATAATGCTATTTTGCAGGCAAATTCTGGATATACAGACAGTACATTTAATTTACCAATGAGGTAGTGAGAGAGGAAAATCAAACCACATGAACACACCAGAGGTCTGAGACCAATTAAATGGTGAGCTCAGTTTCCTTCTTGAGGTGAGCACTCTAGAACTGCAGTGGCTGAATCAGCTTGATGAGCAGACATTCACACACATTAAAACTCCTGACTATTTATCTCAATGCTCTGCATGAATGCATACACATACAGTTTCTCAAGCAAACATCTGTAAGTCAGTATACAGTATGACAACGCATGGAGAGATAAATTTATACTTATACTGCCTTGTAAAACCAGGCTTCTTTCTAAGTGCTGTATAGCAGCTCTACTATAATCCAATTCCCAACTTTTCCAGACAGAAAATATCCCCAAAAGCAAAACAGACCACAAATGCAATTACCAAATCAAGCAAAACTGTCATAATATAGTCTGTGTATATGTTTGGCTAGGGTACGATGGGGCAATTTGGGGGAATTTAAGACGTACCTGAGTTCAGGGCCGGACATGGCTGACAGGGTTCTCCAAAACTGTAGTCTGCACTGGCACAGCAGCATGCTGACTTGGTGACGACCACGTGGAAAGGACGCACACACACTCCCTTTTTAATGGCACCATAGCAGGTGCTGCGCATGTGTGTGTCTAATGGGGGGGAAACAGGAAGAGAACTTGCAAAAATTAGACTTCACTAAAAGTGAAGAAATTGCAAGATGCCTGTTTTACACAAACACAATCAAATAAAGAGCTACCAATTTATACACCAACCAAAACAATCTATACATAATACAATATAATACAATACATATAATGACACGACAAAAAATACAACCAAACTGATGCTTTAAACAAAATTTCATATGTTGTACAAAGTAAAATAAATTCACAAACATGCTACACTAAAATGTTATATACACAATGCACACCCTCAACAATTTAGCCCTGCTATTGCCAGACAAAGTACTGTATGAATGTGCTTTGACACATTTCCATGTACTTTTGTTTTTGATGACCTTTCTGAAAATTCCCCTGTGATATTGAGAGAAGGTTCCAGTAAGCACTGAGTCTGTGAGTAATTCAGCTGATGGAGAGGCAGTCTAGCAAAAGGAGCCTTGGCTCAATTTTCAGCCTAAATTTGAAACAGGTTGTTGACATGTTTTATGGAGGGTGAAGGAATGGGTTCAAGTGGGTGGGAGTGTGTTATTGTGCGTATGTGTTTTTAAGTGTGTTTACGAGTATAACGTCCTCTCTTGACAAAGCAGTCAAGGTTTGGGTTTTGGTGAGTTTAGATATACAGTATGTGGGACAGGTCTGTATGCGAGCTTGTGTCAGAATGAGTCATTATTTGTATGCATTCCAACCTACGCGACACACTTACGGCTTCCACTCGTACACACACCATTTATCCTTGTCACATACACATACAAGATCAATGTGCGAGTGTTTCTGTGAGTCTTACCCACACATGACCGCCCATCAGGCCCAACAGCCAGTCCTGCTGTACACTCACACCTGTAAGACCCTTCTGTGTTTATGCACCGGCCATTTAAGCAAATACCAGGTGTTAGACACTCATTAATATCTGAAAAAACAAACATCAAATTAGAACACAGACATACAATTTATACTCTGTGCCCAGGTTCTCAGGTCCATATTATGGTCATCGCAGATTATTAATTACATACCGCAATGTTTAACAAAGGCTCAGAGATACCAGGAGGGATTTCTGCAAGACAGTTTTAAATAAACTGCATGTAAAGTTATAATCAGCAACTATACACACCTGTGCAGTAGCGCCCGCTAGAGGCTAGTGTAAAGCCGTGTTTGCACACACATTTAAAGCTGCCATCTTCATTGATGCACATTCCATTCAAACACATGTTTGTTATGGCACATTCATCATGGTCTGTGGAAGAGAACAAGTGGATAAAGGTTAGAAATGCTGTCCAAAGGTCATAAGGCATGTTTGGGGAGCTCACTGCTGGGGCCACATCCCCCTTAACAAGAACGTGCCTCTATAACGCTAAGAATATTTATAGGAAGACAACAAACAGTTCAGTTTAGAGGCGTGGCAACATCATGACGAAAGAACACAAACCCCCAATGCATTTACGAACACTCTGTAGTCCAGGTTTTTCTTAGTCCTGCACTACTGCTGGACATCACTTTTAAGGGTCTATATGATGGTATGTGCGCTCCTCCCCACACACCTGTTCCAAGCTGTCAGATAATTAACAAGCCCATTATTAGGCTATTAGAATAGAGGTTACCAACAATTATGCAGTGCAGCAGAACTGCAATAACAGGTCTAAATATGCCGCTTTAAAAGTGCAGACATTAACATTAGCTCCATGTCTTACCAATGCAGTTTCTGCCGTCGGGTGTGAGTTGGAACCCAGCATTGCAAATACACCGGAAGCTGCCTGCTGTGTTGAGACACCGGCCATTCTGACAAAGTGCACCATTGTGCAGACATTCGTCAATGTCTGCCAAGAACACAGCATCAGCTCCAAACATCAATACCAATGTGGTGATATAAATGTAAAGAAAATCTGAAAAAACTGCTTGAAATATCAAAAATGCTATGAAATTAAAAACTGAATATAAACTAACTTTTTCATACAATATAATATAATATATAAAGAAAATCATTTCAGAAAACATTCTTTAAAAATACAAATGTAAACTTTGTCAACAAAAAAATAACTTAAATTTAAATACCTACACCACAAGGACTTTGCTGTTTAACAATTTTGCTATCACAAAAGAATTTTTTTAACTTTTTATATAAACATCTAATTAATAGAACTTAATCCAGACTCAATTAAATGGTGCAAAGATAAAGACTCACCTAAACAGGTCTGCTTTCCTGGAGGTCTGTGGAAGCCGGTACGGCACTTACAATAAAACGAGCCAGCAGTGTTAATGCAGTCTCCATTTGTGCAGGGCTCAGAATCACACTCATCTATATCTGAGAAATTACACAGATAAAAAGTATGTCAAAACGAAGCTTTAAAAGGTAGGAATGTAATTTTGAATGTTTCATTTGGGGTAACATATGCATCTTAGCAGAAACTGTGATGTATTACACATTTTATATTTAAATTACAAATAAACTGTAATGACGCTTGCTTTTAGACAAACTGATTGATTATTTAAAGTGATAGTCTAACAACTTGATGAGTTACATTAATACCTGAACACTCTCCTTGGCTGTCTGCTCTGTAGCCAGCATTGCACTCACAGCGGTGACTGGAGCCCACTGGGATACACCGTCCATTAAGACACAAGTTAGGAATCAGCAGGCATTTGTTTGTGGTCTCATTAAGGCTAACTGGAAAAGAAATGCATAGGGTCTGCATGAACGGAAGTCCTAACCTTTTCAATTTGTTCATTCAAACAAATACTGTATATACAAATTACATTTATAACAAAGCATATAAAGCTTTATATTACTTCAGCTGCATAATTTATTTCACCCCTAATATTCACAGAAATTAATGTCATGTCATGTTTTAATCAATCGTACCAACTGGTCCTTGTGGCCTCTGCCCGTTGCCGATTCCATTAACGGGAATGTGAGGGATTTGAGGTATCTGAGGGATCTGGGGAATGTGAGGGTAAATGTGACCATTGCCATTGATTGGATGAAGGGTTTGGCCATTCAGTGTTGAGTCGTATGCATTGGGTTGCTGAGGAACTCTTCCCCCTAGGACGCCAGTGTCCACATCTGGATGTTCTCCGACTGCTGCCCCATCTATACATATCCTGCGGAACTCATCTGAGGATAAAACAGTCACTTAAGATGACCTGGAGGAAAAACACAACTAAACACTGATAACGGGCTGTCATAACATTAAATCATAAGTCTTTTATCTATCTCCTGCACATACTTTTCTTTTTCTTAATAGTTCTACGCTGAGTCTTATTTACACAGCAGGAAACTGTGGTGGTCACATTTGTCTTTACAGACAGTAAAATAGGAAGATACTCAGTCTGCTGGCTCACCCACTGTGTCTCTGGAGTCATGTACCTGGAGCACATTTAAATGAACCAATTCTTTTTGTGGCTAATTTGAGAGGTGGCACAGTGTCTAAAGTGACTAAAGCCTTGTGGTGGTGATCATATGATCGTGGTTCAAATTTCAGAAACCACCATTGGGCCCTTGATTAAGACTTCAATTTCAAGTTGCTCCAATGAGAAAAAAGAAGGGAAAAAAAACCCTGTGGTTAACTTTGCTTTTCTACAAATGTAGACAACTATATCTTTCATTGTTAGGTAAGTGTAAAATGAGAATAGTAAATTAGTGGAAAATTTTACCAGAGCCTGGAATAGGACACATCTCTGGGACTGTCCCACGGGCCCAGCAGCGACCTCTGTCACAGCAGCACTGAACTTTGGTGTGTCGGCCAGCCATCTCCTGAGCACAGCGCCCATTCAGCACTGCCCCAAAACACGAACCTGTGCGCTGGCCTGACACACACACATACAGAGATTCAACAAAAACAGAACTATTTAACAAAACTGCCTCATTATAATCTACATAAAAAGCATGACTATGATATTTCTTCTGGTACAGCACAGATGAAACAGCACAGATGCCCACACGCTAATCAAAAGGCTTGAATTAAAGTTGATGACTGTATTATAGTGTAAATATATCCACAGAGCTGGAAGGCCCTTTTGGCTGCTTATCATCATCCACATTCAGGCCAGTATTTATGGCTCCACAACTTAATCCAACTGAACAAACTGAAAGGCATGATGAAACACATTTTCCACCTCAACGCCCACTAATCAGTCCATTTAACATACTGTTCATCAGCGTATGATTTGGCCCTTGCTAATCCAAAATAGTTACAGTTCACTCTCTCTTTTCATATTCAGACTGCAGGGCTGTCACATTGGGCTGTGAAAGTACAGGCTGTGCCATGTTCTCTGAACTGCAGAAGTCCATCCTCAAACCCACATGTGAAATCTTGCAGAAAACTTCAGGGTGCAAAAATCAAAACAAAGTAGTAAAGTTGCACAGTAAAGACACTTTACAAGAGTATTATCCTTCTGAATTAAAACTGAAAAAAATTAGCAGTTTTTAGAGATACTTTTTCTAATAAACTTAAAATGAACAAGTGGCAGAATTTCCAGTCTTTTATATAAATAATAAATTACATAAATAAATAACTACGATGCTCTTAAAGAGTTAAAATGTTTATCGTTGAAGTTAGAACTGGATTAAAAATTAACAGCTTAAAAGGCTGCACTATGATTTTTTCTACTGCGCGCAAAGTTACTCATATTGTGGCCCAAACACTTACTGTATGGTAAAATATGTAAACTGTTATACTTGAAGTAATAATAATAATAATAATAACAATTAGTGTGTTATCATTTGCGCTGCCGCTCGCCACATGTGTGGACAAAACCTACTGTCTTCAGAACAAGTGACTACTATCTTTAGAACTTGTTCTCTCTATCTGCTTCTTCTGAATTGGTCTTCTTTGTGTAATCTTGCCATCATTGTACACTCATCTGCAATGGCAGGGCGCTGAGGTGCAGAGTGGCTCTCTTTTCTGCCTGTAATCCCTTCTCTGATATCAATGGTGTGGTGCGAAAGCTTCCCAGCTGAAGATGGCCACATTCGCCTGCAGTATTTAGGTCAGTCGGCCCTCAAACTGGTGTTTTGTCTGACATCTGCTGCTTGAGGTGCTGTTTGCACATGTGCTTTCAAGAAATGAAAAGCCAGTTGTCTCATTCTAAAGAATCCTCAGACAGACTGCAAGCAGGAAAGAAGCTTTGAATGCATATGTGCAATTCCACTGTCCATTCTTGTTCAATTTAAGTCACACGCAGAAGCGGTTTTGCCCTTTTTACCATGACATTATTTGGGAAAGTACGGAATCGTTTTGGAACGTAATAAATGAAAAGTTATCCAGTTTAGCATGGCTGGAGGACGGCACTCACTCCTCAACTCTGTTCATCTGACCTTGAGGATGTCTTCAATCAGCTAACACATCTCACTGCACAAACAGATCCTTAAATGGCTGAGCTCCTCAAAAGAGCCCATGCACTCTAAAACAGTCACTTGAGACCAAAATAGAAGTTCAAAAGTAGCATTTAGGATCTAATATACAAAGAACTCCATCAGAAATGGCAACTGAATAGTAACTACACTCTGACATACTATTTTCTGTGACATTATGCACTTTCTGTTACAGCGGTGCTTCTTTATCTTACGGTCCTTATCTCACATAGTGTCATGCCTGTGCTAATGGCTAGTCTGGAAGAGAGACAGGCGCAGCACATGTTTTACCTCTCGAGGCCTGACCAATAGTTCTGTTCAGAATTACAGTGGAGACTTTGTAAAGGAAGCTGGAGTTGCTGGGGATGTGCTGGACAATCATTTATTTTGTTAATCACTTACATTTCACAGTACAGCTACCCTTCTGATGGGGTAGTGCATTCTCTCTCTCTCTGGTTGGTATGCTGGGCCTTTTGTAGTAATTGCAGGTTGTGGTCCAGTTGCTGACACTCTGTGATCGCTCCATCATATTCTACCTAAGCAGAGCATTCTCTGCTTGCCTCAACAAGCATCGCATAAAATTATACAACTGCACACGCATACTCAGTGGAGAGTGCTTAAATGCCTACAATATGGCTGGATGAGAAAGGTTAGAGGTACATCTGCAAAAACCCTCTCACCCAAATATGTAAATTAATCAAAACAAAGGTTTTCACTTTGCCATCAACTGCGGCAAAATCTTCCTTTTCTGTGCTTTTTGACTCAAGAGGTTCACAGCATTTAACTTATAAAGACAAACACAGCGAAATATTAATTATCTGCCTAACAGGTCTGTTATATATGAAATCTCAATTGATCTCAAATAAATACACTAAGCAACAATTAGATACGTCTGCAATCTGTCTCTGTCTTTGGTACTAACTTACCAAGAAGGCAAGAATGTTTAGTACATCAACACTCACCAAAGCAACGAGTCTTGTCTATGGACAGCACATATCCAGGTGGACACACGCAGGAAAAGCTGCCGACTGAGTTGGTGCACTGTCCTCCCTCACACACACGTGGAATGGTGGAGCACTCGTCTATGTCTGTAAAAATGGGAGACAATCAAAGTTTTCTTTTCAATATTTATTTATATGGTGATTTAGTAAAAGTAAAGCATGTTATTTTGTCAGTCTGGGAAAATGGGAAAATGATGATGTTCAGTTAAAAGGAATGTAGAGTAGTAAAGTACACTAGTGTGACTAAAGACATTAACCACCAAGTTAGGACATACAACTTCAAAAGTCTCAAAACGTAATTCTAATACTTGTGTGTGTGACACAAAATAATGTGTACACAAAATATATACATTCATTGGATGTTAAATGTTAAAATTCATCAAATGTTAAATGTGTTTACAAAATACATGAAAACAGTAACAATTGTCATGCTTGTGATTACCACACTTTTGCCAATATTACTTACCTTTTGACTCCTTAATGACATTTACACATTCGTTGTGAAAATATTTAACACTTCTACACATTTATTGTGAAAATCTCAACTAACTTGTTATTTCAACAAATCTCTAAGGAGTGAAGACTCACCTAAGACAAAAAGACAAACGTTCTACTTCTATAATCACAGGCTTATACCAGTTCCAATTATCACTAGTCATTCAATAATGACCACTTACATATAAGAGCACTCTCACACTCTCAAGTATTTTACTCACCTTCACACTTATTTGTGCCATCATTCAGCCGATGTCCAGCAGGGCATTTGCACTCATATGATCCCACTGTGTTTATGCAGTTTCCTCCTTGACACAGATTGGGTACGGCCTGGCATTCATCAACATCTGCACAAAGAATTAAAGTGAACTGCCTGTGAGAACTCAGATCTCACAATACAAAACACAGGAAATATTCTTTATACAGAAACTTACAATTTACTGAATTAGACACTGACAACAAATCCCACTGTTGTGTCTTTGCTGTGACAACTATCTCCTACTGCCAATAATCTCATCTGAACCCATACGGTCCTTGGCTCATTTTAAAAGTTAAACCATAAGGTTACTGCACTCGACAGCTTCAGCATTTCATTTTTCACACCATAAATCTCTCAAAGAGGACTTCCTAAGGCTTCTACCAGCACAGTAATTTGCTATTTAGTCTTAAAAATACCAGTAGATGTATAAGTAACTGTTAGCTGGCGGTGATGAGGAAATTATTCTGTCCATATTCTTTCTAAAACACTTAAAGTGTTGACTTACAAAAAGCAAAACGTTTTAATAGTCTGACAATGCAGAATGAGACAGAAGGGCCATTCATGTCTCAGAAATATTCTGCCTGCTGCCCACGCTCCAAGAAGATACAGAAAGCCTGCAGGAGAACGTGGGTAGTGAGACTGCAGAGAATTTGCCAGCTGCAGAATTTATCCTATTTGGTGTTGGTTTTGTGCTGAGGATGTGAAGGAGAGGTTATGTGTTAATCTGAGTGCAAAACAGGTCTAAATGGTGGGTCCAAGTGCCCAGGAACAGTCAACAGTTCAGTCCCCAGCAAGAGGAGAGCCACTGGAAGGGACTGTTTTTAGCTGCTCTGAGACAGATGTGGAAATCAGATTGTTCTACCGTCTAGAGGAATGTTTACACAGTCTTCTTGAATTTCCTTCTGTGTACTTGTTTGTTAGTTACCGTAGGTACTCTCAGGTACTTAAACACATCACATGAAATTAGCACATTAAATAAGAAAAGTCCTGAAGAGACAGAGAAAAGGGGGGAAAGAGCCAGAAAGAAATATCAAAAGTCTGACATCACACATCCCTTACAAGAAATATGAGTAAGTGGTTCTGTTATTCAGACCTTTCTCTAAATCCCCCTCCCTAAAAGCCACAATTTCAGGGACATGCTGCACTACTGAAGCTCTTCCAGGATGTTGCAGGATTGAGATACATATCTAGTAGTAACAATGAATGTCATAATCTGTCCGGTTCAAAAGGGCATTTAAATGACTCATTGCAGATGGATTTGAGGTTAAAATAATTAAAAAATATTACTATTCCGTTTTTGGGTGTGTTACTACTTCTTTACCATTTTGTATGTGATATAAGTCAAACAAAGCTATTCCAGATGGGTTAACAGTGCCAATGTTAGTGATAATGCTTGGCAGAGGAAAAAAGCGTCTCAGTGTGCAGTGCAACTAGCACTAAATCGCTACAGTATGCGAAGCATCCCCTTTGAAAGCCAAGCCAAGATGTATATGTGGGGTATCAAACATACAGACTTCTCACTGGAAAAGTCAATCAAAAGCAAGACAGGCTCACAGACTAAATTTTATTTCAGTTTGATCAGTTACAGCAATCATTTCTTTGTACATGTCACTGGCATCACAAATAAAATTTGAACAGAGCCCACCGAATTGGAGAACTAGTCACACCGCAACTGATTTTATTACAAAAATGAACCGGAGCTTTCTGTGAAGCGCTTTTTGATCTGTGCTTTCCTGTTTGAACCTAATGAAGCCACAAAACAATTGTGCTTGCCAAAAGCCATGTCTTGTTTGCTCAAATGAGCCTCCAAAGACAACAAACTCTTTTGGTGTCGCCTGATGTAATTGGATCCAGGGCAGCAGTGGGAAAGAATCAAGATGGAACTAATACAAACAAACCTGAACAACTTTCAGCAACAAAGTGCTATAAAAAACAAAGGCTTATGGAGCTCTTGTAGAACCAAAACTCTGTATATTTACAGCCAAGATGAAATACTGTTAACTTTGAAGTTCAGACTACTGGAAGAGGAAAGACAGAGGAGCAGACAGAGGACGATATGACTGAACAAACTTAAACATAAATTACAAACCCAATCTCAGTTCTATGTTACTAGTTTTATGTGGAGTCACTGTGGTAAGATGTTCCTTTCAGGGCTAGCACAGTAAAGGATCAGACAACATCCAAAGCTCTCTGCAGAATATTGGCGTCAACAGTTGTGCACAATCACTGGGGACTCACAAACCCCAGCTCTTTCCTCCAGCTACAGCTCAGGGCACAGGATATCCACCCAGAGCTTTAGGAATCCCTCTACTCTGAAGTCAAAAGAAGATTTAGTGCATGCTGTGTTGAGAAAGAAATGTCTCCGGCCACTTTGTATACATTACCCAAGCTCACTGTAAAACTGTATGTACCACCAGAACATACAAAGTATGTTTTGATCCCAAAACCTTTTGGCTGAAGCTTGATGTGCCTAATGTTATGTGTCTGTTCAATTTCCCTGTCTGGGTCTAAAAGCAAGGAAATCACATAACATATACTTCCTGTCTCAGACTGGGCAGGCATGTGTCCTGAATATTAAAAGACACTCAGTGCAGATTCATTGCAAAGCTACAGACACCCTGTTATATGTACTGACATCTGAGTATTTTTCAGTTTGATCAAATCTGGTTAGGCTCAAGGAGTCAACCTGATGCACACATCTGCATTTGCTAAAGGCAAGATAACATTTTTCATTCTCAGCTTCTGGTAACACAATATCCTTTACAGTTTCAAGCTTCCTTCATACACATGATCTGACATTATCTTTGATTACCATTGACTGGACTGTGTATGTTGGGGTTAAATGTTCGTTAACTTTGAATATTTACAAGGTACAAGACCCACATTTTTAAAAAAATTAATTAACAAATGAAATGACGGTAAATGTGGGAGAGTTGTATGCTGACCTTGGCAGGCTCCAGTGCGTATGTTTGGGATAAAACCTCTTCGGCAAGGCTGTGGCTGGGCAGGACACTCCTCACATGGGTGACCCCATGCTCGGCCTATAGTGGCACAGCACAACGTCTTGGTGCAGACAATGCCACTCACCTGACCCTGGCACATCTGGTTGACCACCTGGGAGAAGCAAGGACCCGTTCTATAATCTGTGAAAAGGGCAGAATCATTTGTTAAAAATATTTATGAAGAATTATATTAGATTATCTAAATAAGTCAACATGTGAATTTTTTTTGGGATATTTAATATAGCTGTGCTGCAGTTTGCAATAGTCATAGTTCCAGCCAACTTCTATGTGAGTAGTTGTTGCTTGTACAATGGGGGAAATAATTATTTGATCCCCTATTGATTTTGTAAGTTTGCGCACTTACAAAGAAATGGACTGTGTCTACTTTTTATGGTAGATTTACTTATGGTAGAGACAGAATATCAAGCAAAAATCCAGAAAAAACACACTACATAAAAGTTATACATTCATTTGCATTTCACGGAGAGAAATAAGTATTTAATCCCCAAGCAAAATACAACTTACTACTTGGTGGAGAAACCTTTGTTGGCAAGCACAGCAGTAAGACGTTTCTTGTGGTTGGTCACCAGCTCAGCTTGTGGTTTGCACACATCTCAGGAGGGATTTTGGCTCACTCCTCTTTACAGAAAGTCCTTTATGTTTCTTGTCTGCCGCTTGGCAACTCGAAGCTTCAGCTCCCTTCACAGACTTTCGATAGGATTATGGTCCGGAGACTGGCTGCCTTGGCTGTATGTTTTGGGTCACTGTCATGCTGAAGGACCCATCCACGACCCATCTTCAGTGTTCTGGCTGAGGGAAGGAGGTTCTCGTCCCAAATTTTACTGTACATGGCCCCATCCATTGGCCCCTCAACGCAATGTAGTCGTCCTGTACTTTTAGCTGAAAAACAGCCCCAAAGCATAAGGTTTCCACCTCCGTGCTTTACTGTAGGGATGGTGTGCTCTGGGTCATACTCAGTATTTCTCTTCTTCAAACACGGCGGTTGGAGTTGATGCCAAAGAGCAGGATTTGGTCTCATCTGACCATAGCACTTTCTCCCATGCCTTCTTTGAATCATCTAGATGTTCACTGGCAAACTTAAGATGGGCCTATACATGTGCCTTCTCGAGCAGAGGGAGCAGAGTGTGTTACCAATTGGTGGCTGTGGTCCCAGCTGCCTTCAGATCATTAACACGCTCCTCCCGAGTAGTTGTGGGCTGATCCCTCTCCTTTCTCATGATCCTCCTCACCCCATGAGGCAAGATCTTGCATGCAGCTCCAGATCGAGGGAGACTGATAGTCATTTTATGTTCCTTCCATTTCCGAATAATCGTACCAACAATTGGCTGATTGTCTTGTAGCCCATTTCAGCCTTGTCCAGGTCTACAAACTTGTCCCTGATGTCCTTTGAGAGCTCTTTAGTCTTGCCCATGGTGATGGAGACGTTGTAATGGAAGAAACTGATTCTGTGGACAGGTGTGCTTTATACTCATAATGAGATGAGATCAGGTGTATCTGTAATTGATTTAATCTGTGTGCTACACCCAACTTGTGGGAGCCAGAATTCACGTTGGGTTGTAGGGGATCAAATACTTATTTCTCTCAATAAAATGCAAATCAATGTATAACTTTTATGTAGTATGTTTTTTCTGGATTTTTCGTTTATGTTCTGTCTCTCTTCATTAAAATAAAACTACCATAAAAATAAGAGCCCTTTCATTTCTTTGTAAGTGGGCAAACTTACAAAATTATATTTTATATTTTACCATTAACATTGCAAAAAAAGATAAGGGAATATTCCACAGATGAGCTGCAGTTTCTCTCCATATCTATACAACCTGTTTTAATAGACTGATCATTGGAGGTACACATACATGAAGGCTGAAAACCTTAAGCATTTCTGCAGTCTTGGTATGAGTTAAAGATGGCCAGCCAAGTTCAAACTTTTCATTTTGATAACATCACTTCAGCCAGATCTTTCATCTCCTCATCCAATTTCACATGTGTTTCAAAGCAGGCCCAGTTAGTTTGTATCAAGTTATTCACTTAAGTTAATCATATCAGCATCTGACTGTGGCTGGGTTGAAACGTTCACAGCTAAGATCTGAGCAGCATGCCTGTACTATACTGCTGTAAATCTGAAAATCCAAAAGTAATTATTTGAATGAGTTCCTAAGTCTGTTCTTAACTGTTGCACTGCCCAACTCAACACAGAGGCACCTGAGCGGCATGTTTTCTGCATTAGTGTGGAGCAGCACTGCCATTTCACCATGTGGTGTAGATGCTTGGCCAATTCTGTGCAACTGAAAAGCTGTGCTTTTGGTGCACTCTTCAGAGCTAAATACTTACATTTACACATCCCTGATAAGAAATGTATTTTTCATGTTGTTTTAAAGAGAATAAAAAAACTTTCTAGCAGACGAAAAGGTTGGTTTTCGATGTGATACATTCAAGGACAAGTTTTTAAGAGCAATACATTAATGGTCGAGTTTTTTTCGTCAAGACAACATAGATATTCATTATTTAATGACCTCTCCAAAGCAGTTGGCAGGGTCCAGTGACATGTCCTTTTATTTATTTATATTATGTACACTACCAGTCAAAAGTTTGGACACACCTTCCCATTCAATGTTTTTTTCTTTATTTTCATTACTATTTCCATTGTAGATTCTCACTAAAGGCATCAAAACTATGAATGAACTGTGTAAAGGCTATATGACCCAGAAGGAGAGTGATGGAGTGCTGCGCCAGATGGCCTGGCCACCACAGTCCCCTGACCAAACCCAATCGAGATGGTTTGGGATGAGATGGACCGCAGAGTGAAGGCAAAAGGGCCAACAAGTGTTCAGCATCTCTGGGAACTCCTTCAAGACTGTTGGAAACCCATTTCAGGTGACTTCCTCGTGAAGCTCATCGAGAGAATGCCAAGAGTGTGCAAAGCAGTGATCAAAGCAAAGGGTGGCTATTTTCAAGAATCTAAGATATAAAACATGTTTTGGGTTATTTCACACTTTTTGTTTACTACATAATTCCATATGTGTTCATTCATAGTGCCTTCAGTGAGAATCTACAATGTCAATAGTCATGATAATAAAGAATAAAACATTGAATGGGAAGGTGTGTCCAAACTTTTACTGGTAGTGTATATATATATATATACACCTCTATGTATATATAATATATACACCACCATCTGCCTCGAACTGTGAGTTTTAGTGATCTCATTAGACACTTTATATTTTAAAGATTAAATTACTGCACAACAATTACAGGTCTAAAACTCCAATAATAGCCACAGTTCCAACAGTTTGTTGAGTTTGATGAATTATTTGGTGATTTTGTAATTATTCAACTGATGAGATCAATCTTGTCAGAAGAATAGACAACCAAACTGCTGGACTGTGGCTCTCCGGAACATGTGCCGCAGGCTCCTGCATTTCACAGTTATATTCAGTAATGTAGTTGCATATTTTACACTTCACAATCACGTTCAGTAAAGACTATATTTTACTTCAACTTTTTTCAAAGTCCTGCTCTCTTTTTTAGTCACTCACTACCCCACACACATTTTCATGACCCTCTGCAGATAAATACACTTTCTGCTTTATTATTGCAAACTCTCTAGTTCACTCCTACACAGAAAGCGTATTAAATAGTGTAAAGCCAAACCTGCTACAGTCTGGTGTTCAAATCAGTGTGTGTGTCTTGAAAAGCATTCCTGCTCTTTTGATTACAGGGAGCATGATGACAGACACTAGAAGTGTTCAAAAGTGCAGGCCAACTTAAATGGATCCTTCACTTCTTCTACTATACCTACAGGCAGAAACAACTGTCTTTAAAGGGGGTCAGACTGTTGAAAAGAACAGACTGGCAAAGGGGACAGGTTTCTCAGCAGACCTTCACTGTGTTGATACTGCTGTAACAAGCCCTAAAAAGACCCCACATTCTCGTTTTCCCACCATCACTGGGTACTGCAAAATTCAACACGGTTCAGTTCGCCAACATCTGCTCCCTCTCACACCATACCTCTGATATCTTTCCCAGACTCACACACAAACAGACACGCACAGTGCTGATGAATATAAATATAACTTTCCCTAGTAGATCTGACACATTACTGCAGAGGAAGTCACTACGGCTGTGAATTATTGAACTCAAAAATGGAATTCTCTTCTCTCTCTCTTTCACGAGTCAGGTAAAATGCATATTGTAAAAGACAAAAGAAGTACTAATGTGCTCCAGCTTCATTCCATATTAATCACAGTAAAAGATGGGGTTGACAGAGAGAGAAAAAGAGCAAGCCGCTTCACTGGAGTAAAAGTAAATGAGAATTGTCTTTACCTCTTTCACACTGTGGACCTGTGAAACCATAAACACATGCACACCTGTTGGGCCCAATGCATCGTCCTCCATTCTGACACTTCTTTTCGCAAACGGCTGAAACACAACCACAAGTATGACATCACATGTAAAATTCATGTGTGAACTTCAGAATGTTAATAAACGGATGATGGCAAAATAAAGAAATGTGCAATGACAGGTCAGAAACTCCTCACCTACATAATCAATGTATTGTTTAAGCTACAGAACGTAAATGTGAACACTGTAGTGCACATTAATATGATGTAAACCAGGGGTAGGCAACTCCGGTCCTAGAGGTCCTGTGTCCTGGAGGTTTTCCATCCAACTGGATTTCAGTACATTCACACCTGGTCTCAGGTAGATAACAACCAGAAGAGACTTATCACGTAGCACAGAAAGCCACCGGACCTCCAGGACTGGCATTGCCTACCCCTGATGTAAACATTCATGTTAATGCAGAGTAGTCTGTTAATGTCACAATGGAGGGTAACCAGGAATGCAACAGCAGTTCCCCGGATAACAGACATAAGAGTTTCTGGAATTAGTTTCTAGTATGTAATCAAATGACCAAAGCTATACCTTTAAAAGGTCAAGTAACTCTAGTACAAACGTTTTATAACATAGCCACAAGCACTACAAGTTCCTTAAGTTCCAAAGTTTGAACATCAAAATGCACATAATTGTGTCTATGTGCTAAAACAAGACACTCAGAAGGACAGCATTTTTAACTACACAATTTTAGTAATTTGCACTCACATTTTGAGAATGTAATGATGGCACTGGTCAACAAAACTTATTTTTCTGAAATGCAAAAAGTACCTCAAGGTACCTTGATCTAAATGCCAATTCTGTTACTGTTGCTGATGGAAATGTTACATTATCAAACATGAATCTGCTGGTTTATTGTAACAAACTGCATAAAAGGAGTGGTGGCCAATAAGCATGAGTAAAGTACTCACGCTGTCCACAGTAGGTTCCAGTGTAGCCACGTGGACACTGGCAGTGATCCACCTCACACACCCCTCCATTCATACACCTGGTGCTACATTGCTGAGCTGGAGAATAGAAAAAGAGACACTGACATTAAGAAACAGTCTATTTGTAATGTTTGTAACAAAGATAAAAGGCTAATGGTAAAGTTACTGTTAGTAACAACTAGGAAATTATTGGCCGATGCCAATATACAATATTTTTCATATATATATGTCTGCCGATGCAGATAAATGAGGAAGGCAGAGTCGAGTGTGAGCGCAGGCAGAGTTGAGCGCATGAAATCAAGATAAAATCCGACTTCGGTCTTTGGACATGCCTGGCACAAGCGCTACCTTTTCGATGTATAATAAATATGTCATCAAATATCGGCTGGAAATATCGGGCAGATCTATGGATCAAAGTCCATCAGTTCAAAGGATAAAGTGTAGAGAAGGGTATTCAGAATAGGCACTTTAATATCTTTTAGCCAATTTTCATCTCTTTTTCCATTCACAAATTGTAATGAAGTTACAATAGACTGAAACTTACAGGTTTTAGCTGCACAGGACGGGGCAATTTGACCAGTGGGACACGTGCACATGTTAGGTCTGGAGCAAAACCCATCACCACAGCTATTACGACAAATCGCTGTAGTAGAAAGAAGAAGTGACAGAAGAGAAACCATTATTCCAGCATTACCATATAATCGCATCAGAAAACAAAGGAGCGTACCAAAAGACATTTCATAATATGTTACAAAAGACATTACAATGTATTTTTTAACAAAATGTATTTAAACAATAGTATATTAAAATCTATTTAAAAATGTGACAATATCCAGGATTTGTACTTTATTGCTATATATGCTAGAGATCACCATATATATATATATATATACAGATATATATATATATATATATATATAATTTATTGTTGCACTCCATCACTTCTAAATATACAGAAATACTCAACATTCTAAGCTTAAAGAAAATGGAATGGCTGTTACAGTTTCCAGCTTTTTCCATATGCAGACCTATGTGTCTTGGTGGAACAAATCCAAAGTGTCCATTTAGCAAATCTTAACCAAACAACCTTGACTATGTTTGAAAAACAAGAGAAGCCTGAAAAGTACAATTCAACAACAACATAAAGCATTTGGTGCCACTGTGTAAGAGTTAAACATGCTTTTCTCCAAAATAATTTACTGCTGTGAGCCAGGATTGTCTTTTAACTGGGGCAGCATAATAATTTATTTTAGCATCATCTTAGAGTGCACATATGCTATAGTCATACTGCGGGGCATACAATGTCAGGTAAGGTGAATTAAGTCATATATACCGTGCAAACAAGTATTTTGTTGCTAGATATACTATAGACAGAAAACTACAAGAAAGGTCTGTTTGACATGATGTAATTGACTAGATTTAAGGGTTCTTAGGTAAAAGTAGTTTGTAGCTGGTGGATTACATGCAGCAAACCACCAATTACAATCATTTTTATCTTTTAACCAAGCCAAAACAGGTAACACTTGCCTCCACTAGACACACAGAGATAAAGTCTCACGTAATCTCCTAGACCCCCACACATTTACAGATAAGATCCTAAATTTAGAGTAAGCCAAATGCACTATTACTCTCATGACATGTTAAATCACAGTTTTGCTATGGTCTGATACAAGAGGATTATATGAATACAATGATGATAAGGTGAGTAAACCAATGTATTAAACTGCACAATTCCCCCCTCCAAAAACACACTGGAAAAACTGTCACAGTGCTCGTCTGCTTTTGCATTTAGGCTTTGAAACTGATAGTATAGTATTAGAGTTCAAGAAAGGATAATTTACACAAAAATTTCAGTTGTTTCCCAATCATTCTATAAAGTTTATTTCTAAATACAGCAAGGCATCAAGTCATCTATTAAAATTACTGTATTTTTCATACAGTTTTACATTGTCGATTTTTTCCAATATCTTGCAGTCCTTGTTTTTACCAATAATTTAACAAAATGGGTAAACATTTATTTTCCAATAAACCTCTTCACCACAAACAACACATTTAGAGAGACTGTGGAGGAGCATATGGGTTCGTTAAACTGATACTTTGACCCAGGGTGTTGCGAATTCGCTGCTTAACCTAACATTTTCTGTTTTAAGACGTTAAACACAAGCAAATGGATCATTTTTCCTCTCAAAACAAAAGCACAGAAATAGCAAGATCAGGGCAGAGTTCAATGGCTATATAAGGCAATGCCAACATTTTATGTGAGTTCCATGAGTAGCCATGTAATTCACTTATGCCCATAAGTTAATGAAGATCCACATACTGTATGTTCTTTAGTTCATTTACAAAATGAAGTAATACTTCATTCTCCTGTTCCTGTCTAGTCATCCTTGAAATTCAATAGTCGATTTTAACATTTGCATTTACATGCATCTTCAAAATTTGCTTATTAAAGGAGTGGTATGAATATACAACCTTTACCAGTGCTGGTTGCAATCAGAAAACCAATCACATAAAAAAACAAAAGAGAAGGTGAAACCACCCCTTAGTGCACTTTTTATCATTTGTGTCGTCAGGTGCTTTACTTACGCACGATACACTGATTGCCCCCAGGCAGTGTCTTCCAGCCTGGACAGCAGTAAGAGTGTAAACGAGATCCACACACATTGGGCCTATAGCAGAAAAATGATTGAGTCTTTATCAGTGCCAGAGCAAGGGAGCTGATGTAAAACTGCATGGAAACTTAGCATTGATTCAAAAGGAGACACACTAGTTTAATGTCTAAATGAACTGAAAGCAGCGAGTTTTCTACTCATCTTTCCAACCAATGGGGAGCATTTACTGGAAGCTGGAGTTCATGAATAAAGTGTTTAACAAGCAGATCCAAAACAGTAGCTTCAGGACCAGTGAATGAAACTACTGATAAATTTAAGTTCTCCCCAAACTAAAGAAATAAATGTCTAAAGCTGCAAAACATTAGCAATAACAGACATGGAACTACTTTAACATGTAGGGAGATAATGAGGCCAGCTTATGAGGCCAGCTTTCATTTACAGAGGCACACAGGATCTGCAAGAAATAAGGCAAAGTGAAGCCAAATGTGTCAGTGTGCTGGTCAGTTTAAAAGCAAGACGTTTTTGAAATTCAGCTTCTTTTTCGCTTGCATGCCTCTTTCATTGGAAAAAGGTGAGTAATGCAATGCTCATTAGGACATTGTGGGACCATTTATTTCTTATTTTGCTTTGGGGCTTTACTGTCCTCACACACCCCAGAAAATGATGTCCCATAAATTCCTATTAGCATTAGGCAATATTGGTGCATTTCATATACATATGCTTTTCTTTATTGGTGAGCATAAACATCAATTGCTGGTCAAATATTCTGCCTATGATACACTTTAGACAAGGGTCTTACTATCTGAACACCTCCGAACACCTCAACTCTGTATTGAAATTTAGCTTAAGCTTGGAATTGCATTCATTTCATACAAAAAGATGTCAAATAAAAAAAATAAAAATAAAATAAGTGAGTATTAATTTCAGTGTATCAGAAATTTGCATTTAACTGCCAAGTTAATGAGTTTTACCACATTCTCCAAATAAGATTACAAAATTCTTCATCACATACATAGTTATACAGTGATAGCATGTAGTGAAATGTAAACATGGTTCAAGAATATGCAAGCAATTAAAAAAGCTGAAATAGATTAAATGACAGACAATGAATTTTGCCTATTAAAATGCAGTGTGAAATTATTGTGTATGATTGACAAAGTCTTAAGGCAGATGCATGATTGCTACTTAAAGTCTATATTTTAAGTTCAATTTGTTTAGTAATGTGTGTTGTTACTTGTTATTTAGAAATGTTAAATAGGTTTAGGATGTATGCCAGTTTCCCAGAAAGCTACTAAATAAAAAAATAGGGCAGCACAATATATCGTTTCAGAACCGTCATCACCATGTGCGCATGTACAATAGTCACACCGTAAGACGTACAATGTCAAGTATCAATACGACAAATTGCAGTAAACACAAGCTACTGCAATTTTGACCCTTGACATAAACGAAAAGCCTGCTCTCATCTCATTTCTCAGGACTGATCTACAAGAGAAGTATGTTTGGTATATTTAAATGGTCTTGGATGTCAAAAATCTAGTGAATTCTGCTTAACTCCACTTTAGATATAGATTTATATATATACTGTATATATTCTTTAAATTGTCACAGGTGTCAGAATCAGGTTTACATTTTACTTCTTGTATAAGTTGTACTTGTATAGCTCTGTATGTGGGAAAAATCTTGAATATGCAGGAAAAAAAATACATTATGGTGCAACCCTGAACATTCATTTACCTACAAACCTTGTAGCGATGATCATGATCCACTCACCCTCTCAGTGTCTCCTGCTTCCCACGTCTCCTCACACGGCTCGCGCTTTGCGGACTGTCCACGTGAAACTGGCCTCTACTGGGACCGGTAAGAACATCCCCAGCCACTTTACCCAACACAGTCCCCAGAAGAACCACAAATCCAGCCAGGGACCACAAATATCCGTTGGGTGACATCTTACAACTAAGTTCTCGCAAAGCCCCCGTCACAGGTCACAAAATTTCCCCTAAATACAAAAGACGGGGTGGCTACAAAAAGTCCATATTCCCTCCTCAGAAGTTCGGACGCCACTGAATTGAGAAACTAGTGCAAGAAAATACAAATGGAAACATCATATATCCGGTTACAGGAATATTTCCCCCCGTTTTTGGTGAAGTTTGAGTCTGAGTTCTCGAGTTGATAACCCGTTAGTGAAGATGCAGCGCGTGCGCCCTCGCTCTGTCGGGGCTGAGCGCGCGCGCGCGAGTGGCACGCGCTCCGCGAGACTCCTGTATAGCCCGCGCGCGCAGGTCGCAACAGGCAGGTGGACTTAGCCAAAGTGGCAGAGATCTGGATTTACATCGGTTCTGCACGACCGTAACCCGAGTCGTTTTGTCAAAGCCAAACATCTTACTTTAAGCAACAGATATTGTCAACGAAGTTAACTGTCATTCTAGAGACTGTGAGAGTGCAAATCAGTATGTGAACAATTCATGTAGGCTACGTTTCAAGGTAATTACACTAAAATCTGCAGGAAACATGTTTCATTATCTAAACAAACAAACAGCCAAAACAACCACAGGGAGTATTCTCCTATGAGCAGTATAAAAAAAACTATACACATATAATCTGTATGTGTGCCAGAGCCAGAGCCCTGCTCTTAACTGATATGTAATTTACTCATCTTTCATTCCCACTTGTCGATGCTCCTAGGCATTCCGGTGAAACAGCTAAGACGCGTCCTGTTTATTAAATGCTTAGACTTTGTAGAAGGTTATCCTTGATTGAAAAGCATCCGACAGATTAATATCTGCAATTCTGCACGTCGGACGAGTTTTGACTTACTTCTTCAACGATTGCAAATTAGTAAACTAAATCTTTGACGCCCTCTAGTGGCGGGACACGATAAACTAGGTACAGATACTGATTATTGTATTATTATAATTGTATTATTGTAATTGTTACCATTTTGTCATTTCTACAGTGTAATTAATACAATACTGACAGTAACAATTTTGTTATTTGCTTCAATGTTTTTTGCAATGTTGATCATATGACACAGAAGATTAAATGCAGACTGCCTTTACGTTTAAGGAACGTGTGGCAGAGCAGCACCCTTTCATAAACTTCTGGTCAAAAAGCTCAAAAGAAATTTCAGTTGTTACTAGAAATATTCTACTGTTATCTACAGCACAACACTACATTTTAAAGTTACTAAATTTAGCTTAGAATAGTTAAGGACTGAAGGACATTTAAATAAATGTGCTTTTTCCATAACCAACTATTCCAGATATGGAATTTTCACTCATAATTAAAAGACTTGCATATGGATTCTTCAGTACATTTAACAATTTGTGAACTCATGTCCTAAAACTTTTTTAATTAAGGGAAACGCTTCAACAAAACTGTTTTGGGTTATTTCTAAAAATCACAGTGCATCAATATAAGAAAGAAACAATTATTGTATTCATTTTCAACTTTATTTTAGAGCTACACTTATATAAATCTCGTGCAGTACAAATTGCTACACAAATAATGTATCTAAAAATTACTATGACATCATGAGAAAAATAAAAAATATGCGCAGTTTCTGGCATATGTATCTAGATTAGTTTAAAAAGTGCATATCCTGGATGTTTATGTCTGCATAATAACTGAGTAAAGTTGACATTCTGCAGATTAAGATGAGATGGCCTGTTACGAATACTTGATAAAGAGTAACACATCTGGAATGTTTTACTTGTAAATGTATGAAAGTAGCAAATATACTGATACCAAAACTTATGTTTCCAGAAATCAACCTAGTAGAATTAGCAGCAAAAACATACAGCAGTTAAATTATTGCATACAGCTTTGGAACAATGTACAGTTTCTTACACAAAAAACACATGTTTCTAGCCTGGCTGCTAATTTCACAAGCAAGTCAGCGCAAGAAATTGCTTCATTCTTACTTTGTCCTTTTGTATTTCTTGGCCTTGACCAAAAAATTATACTTAGTTAAAGTTGTGCGCAACATTTCTCTTGTGCCTGCCAGCTCAACTACAAAAATAGCAACTGTCAAAGAGTAACACTAAACATTTGCAGGTTTTGAAAGTCAAGTGGTCAACCTTGCAATTTTAACACTAACATTAAAAGGTATAAATTGTACATATATTTATGTGTTCAACCAATTTCTATGTTTTTTTTTAATGGTACTGTTAATTATCGACTCAACCTATAGAACAGTGGCAGCATTCCGCCTCGAACATCAGGTTTGACTCTAGTTGGGTGATTTGTACATCTACATCTGTTGACTCAATAAGATAATCAAAGCCAGTAAAACAGAGAAATATGAAAAATGAAGGTAAATCTAGGAAAACAAATTCAAACATTTCAATCTATTACATCAGTATAGCCCTTTTACGACACATTTAACAAAACAGTTTATAGAATTCTGAGACAATCGAACAAATACAATGCAAAAAGAACCTCTTCATTGGAGGCCAAATAAATTGTTGTCCCAAGTTTAATTTAATAATACTGTTTTAGCTGTGTTTTTTTCCATTTTAACCTTTCTATATTAGTGCATAATTATGTACAAACTGCTCTATACACGCAAATAGCAGGTCTACTATGAAAATATGGCCAAGAAAATGATTTCCATTATAAATAGCATCCAAGATGGATAAAACACTGGTGAAGAACAGAAAAATGCCATGCCTATGGCAACATTAAAAGCATGTACAAGAAGCCCCCTTTATGGTAATTCTTGATAGTAAAGTTGCATTTAAAAAAGTAGTTAGCACCAGCATTTTTAAATATAATTATTTTAGTTTTAGAAACATACATGAGTTGGAGCAGTTTATCTCACCCCAAAGCTAAATGGACCTGCCTGAAGCTGCTGAATTAACTATTTATATCAGACTTCAAGTTAATATATTATGAACTAATAAATTAGCTTTCAGACTGAGACCCTGGACAGTACGCACATACAAATTCCCTGTATTCACAAATAATGAGTTAATTGAGAATTCAATAGCACAGAGTGGATTCTATGCAAATGTACACATATTGTACCTGGTCAATTGATGCATTCAGAGTCTTATCTTGCCTGAGACAATGTCCTCATATACATTCATGGACAGGGGGACGTAGGTCGTTTTGCAGCTGTCGAGGAGGTAAAGGGGATCTTGGAACTCCTGAGGACAGAAGCCATCCTCCACTAGCTTTCTCTTCTGCTGTTTGAAGGTCTCTGTAACATCCAAGGAAGTCTGTGGAAATAAGAAATACAAACCACAGGCAGCAAAAACAAAGCGATGACTGAATATAGAAGTAAAAAAACTAACAGGCAGTAACCTGGAAAGCTTAATCATGGAAGGAACATTTTAGCATTTGGGTTTGTATTCCACAAAGAAAACATACTCATCATACTGGGTTACATAGCCTTTGAGCCAAAGCTAGCTACTTAAGTTCTAGCTAAACAGAGGTAGTACAAAATTTAGCGAAGTTCATGACTTACCTTTCTTAAATGTTCTACCAACAGTTCACATATTACAAAATACATTGTACATTTTTCTGTTGCAAAGTATTCCTACTTCAAACATGGCATGATGAACAAAATATTATTTCCAATGGTTCTCTTACCTGAACTCTTAAAAACCATGGCCATGCATATGCAGGAAGGTTTTGAACCAAGTGACTGTAAAGGCTTTCTCCATCCAGGTCATGACCTTCTTTTAAGACTATGGCTGCCATCCCTGCTCTGCCCTCATAGCCTGATTACAAAAAGGGATTAATAATAGACAAAATGAAATTATTCTACTGTTCAAATTGGACATTTTCTGAATTGTTGTTTCTGTCATGAATGTCATATTAATATCAAGTTATGGGTTAAGGTTGAAAATCAAAGCTTAAATCATATATGTAAATAACACCATCACAAGATACAAGTTGTTTTATAATATAATCAAACAGGCTTCCAGTATTACTAGAAGGCACACTGCTAATTTGAGAACAGACTAGGCTCTAATGAGTACAAACAAGGAATTCAATGTAATTAAAATGCTAACTTTTCTTCTTAAGTGTCCTACCAAACTTATTTGGGTTGATCACTTGAAACAATAAGGAAAAACTCCTGCGAAACCATAACTGAACTTATCATCGAAAGGAGGACATTAATACTAGCTTAACTTCAAACTGATTAAGTCCAAACATGATTCTAGTCACCTGGGACAGTGACACCATAAACATTCACATCCTGCAGGAAATCCAAACAGCCTAAAACCTCCGACACCTCTGTGGTGGACACATTTTCTCCTTTCCACCTGCCAAACAAAACAGAAATAAGAGGTCTCATACTAAAATTGTCTTTCATAAAAATCTTCTCTTCCCTCGTCAGCACTCATTTATATAAAGATCTCTAATGAATTGACCCTAACTAATATGTAATAAATGGATCAGGAAGATGAAGATAAGGATGCAGCATCCAGATGAAACACAAGATGGCAATATTTATTTTGGTTACCACTTCTTTCAATGAACAGGTCACAATAAAGCAAGATCAAGTTTTAATTAAGGACTTAATTTAATTTAAAGATGCACCAGTTTGATGCACCATTAGAGTGTTTTACTATTCAATTTCTTCCCTAGAGGTTTACACATGAGAAAATGGGATGAGCTGGCTGTTAGTCACTCCTGAAGGTAGGAGTAGAAGGAAAAAAAATGTCTGTCAACTTTGTCTGTCTCTGGTTTCTTTTAGCTACAAATTTTTAACCACAGCGCTAGGTTCACCTTTTAATTATCAACAAGGGCAATTGAGGAAATAAGACGTAAAAAAAAAAATCTTCTTAAGAAAATACATACACACACACACACACTATGATCCTACTGGCCTATATTCAGTATTTCCATTCTGGTGTTGACAGTTACCACAGTTTTCTTCTCAAACTATGTGGCGTCCATGACCTGCCCAGCCCCAGCATGAGAAACGATACACAGTGACCCATGTTTCTTAATATTTTCAATCAAGGGCTAGAGCTTTTGACCTGATGGCATGCTTTCTAATCTGACTATTGTTCTCAGACCTTCTTGTTATTATGGCTGTTTTCCCAAAATCCCGCACCCGGGGGCCCCTCAGTCGGCCCCATTCATCTTCCTCTAAAGTACATTACTCTCTATTGATAAACCATGCCTGGGACAGAGTCTGGAGAGGGGAGACTTGCGTCACCCCTAGCATTTTCATGAATGGACGCAGCCTAGAGCTTGGCCGGGTTCTTTAGAAGGCCTGCCAGACTCGGTGGTTTTGGCAAGGGATTCCACCAGAGCAGAGGGGCCGAAAGGCTTTCTGTACGGAGCATTCTCATCAGGGTGAACTCATTCTCATGAGGGATACAATTAGAGACAGTCAGCAGTGGGGTTAAACGGCATAGAGAAAACAGCAGGGTGCCGTCAGATCTCTTTGCTTTGAGGCTTACAGGCTTGACAAATGTCTGCATTCATCTTAAATTCAACAGCTCTGGTGAACAATGAGAAGTTTGACATGAAATGTTTCCTTAAACAGTCATAGCAGATGCATGAGTATGGAACAAAGGAAACATAAACCAGGGGTTTGGGGGAGAAAAAAATGTATGTTTCCAATGCATTAACTAACAAATGTCCTATTTGGACATTGGTTTGGAGAGCCAGTGTTTTTTTCTGATATTCTGTTTTGAAGAACGTAACTAGATTACACATGTTCAGACAGAAAATAGTACTAAGTATGGAATATATGTAATTGCTTTACTGTTGATGATCTAAACAGATAACATATGACATAGACCAACCACAGTTAAAAAGCAAACAGCAAAAAGGAAACAGCTTGTACAGAAAACAAAACCTGAATGTGTCTCCAATCCTGTCTTTGAAGTAGATGAAGTCTCTGTGGTCCTGGAGCATTAGGTCTCCAGTGTTGAAGTATACATCCCCCTCCTTAAAGACATCTCTCAGCAACTTCTTTTCAGACATGGCTTTGTTCCCCGCATAACCAAGAAAAGGGTTGGTGAAAGACACTGGAGCAACCAGCAAGCCTGTTTCTCCTGAAACAACAGAATCAGATGTTAATCTGCTACTGTTTGACTAAATGGCACATTTTAAAGTGAATTTAGAGAGATTAAAATTATGCTCACCCTTATTTGTTTTCACACAGCGTCCTGTGTCTGTTCGTACAGGTTCATATGTTTCCAGGTCACATTTCAGAAGTTCAAATGGCAGACTACGCTGTAATATAGAAAAAGACACAAATACTTTTAGTGATAATGTTTATGTAGGTGTACATTTACAGTATATGTCCAGCACATTATGAGTCAGCATGCAAGAATGAACTGACCACTAGACATCATCTTTGTTTTAGGAAATTTTCCAGGAAGATTTGGTCAACCTCAAAGTCTGGAAAACATAATTAACCTTGTTGAAATAACTGGCTCGCCCGATGGGTCCAATTTCTGCGGTGTAGTTAAGGAAGCCGATGCTGGCTTCGGTCAAACCATATGCTTCGCAGATCTGGATTTTTCCGAAGCGTCTCGAAAACTCCTTCCAAACATCTGCTCTCAGGCCACTCCCTGCCGCAATACGCACTTTATGTGCTGTCTCCTCCAGAGTCTGCGTTCAATTAAAACAGATTAGCATGAAGAATTATGTAGTAAGTGGTATCAGATGAAACTCTCAGATAATAAGCTTAGTTCCCATTTAAAAATTTCGACACTTGTTTGAATTTCATTGAAGATGATGAATATTATTTAGTATAAAATCTGTTCTATGTGTTTTGATACAAACAGCAGATTAAAATTAATGAAACGGAAATCGTACCTTGGGTTGGTTGATCAAGTATCGGCAGAGTTCTCCAATATACTGGATCACTGTAACATTGTACCTGATGCAGTCTTTCCAGAACTGGCTGGCAGAAAATTTCTTCTTCAGAACACATGTAGCTCCTATGACCAAACACTTACAATGAAGATGTTTTGTAATTGGGTATACATTTTAAAGTAATGTTCTTACTGAACAATCATAGTGTTGAAAGAGATGTGTCACTTAAATTTAGTCAAGATAAAATTATTATTTCAAATTGATCTCTGTTACAGCCTGTATACAGCTGCTGCAGATGGGAATTTTTGCAGGCTATGTTCAAATAAAGTTATTTTCAACCATCATAACTTCATATAAAGTCAGAAAATATAGCCAAACACTACAATTCAGTAAAGCATACTGTAAACTAGCTTTGTAAATATCACTACAACCTACACTTACCATAAATGAGTAGATTCTGGTTCTCCCCCCACTATAGCTCCTTTTTTAAATTTACACTCCACTTCCTATGCCTATGTGTGCCGGAATTTTTCAAGGCCTTCCAGCAATTGTGCATGTTTGTATACCCATGTGTTACATTGCTATTTCCTGAGGACAACAAACCAAGGCACATCCTGTAGGCATTTTTAAGCTGGAAACCCCATTAACCCAGACCAACTATTGAGGTCTGCCCTCAGGCATCATTTTAACATGTTAATATATTGTAAAGTAATGATGAAACCATACTGCTTTACTATACTATTAGACACAACATGCCAATCAACCATATTTTATGCCAACATGCCATATTTGAAACTCCTTATATTTAAAAATGGTGCCATTATTTCTTCAGCTGCAATCCAAATCAATGATTTTAAACAGCCCAAATTCAACCACTTCATATTTACAACAAACCACAGTTGCATACCTAGCTCAATGCATCCACCAATTCCCAGGAGAGAGGCAGCCATGTGATACAGTGGTAGAGTGAGATAGACAATATCATTCTCATTGACCCCACACATGCGAAAGAAGACCATACTCATCACTGCTTTGATGTGACTGACCCGGGCAGCTTTTGGAAGTCCTGTACAAAAGAGGGTGAACATGAAAACAGGGCTGGCATTTAATGGTATGCTGTAATAATCCATACTAATAATCTGAGGGAATTTTGCATTGGGACCTCACATAGCCATTTCTGTTGGCCCACAACAGCACTGGGCCCACAGAATATCCAAACCCTTCACCATTAGCAATGTGTCGTCAATTGTCCTCAACAATGAACCAATACTAAAAATAAAAAAATACTTCTGTAGTAACATCTGCTGCAAGTGATTTTAAACTTCTCTGCTCTGTAAAATTCCTGATGACACGGTCATGTGTACATGAATGACAGTTTCTGTTTCAAACAGGCATCTTATCTTCTTTTGCATTAGGACCTCCACTATACTTTTTTTCACAATTTGTGCTAGGTTGGTTCAGCAACTGGGAGATACCTGTGGTGCCTGATGTGAAGATGAAGAGGAAATTGGACGTGATTTTTGACGGGTGTATGTCTATTTGTGGCTTCTCTTCTGAAGCTGGTTTTAATTTGTCCAGCAAGGTATTGACATTGTGATGAGAGGTGTGTTCAGCAGTCACCCACACATCAGTCCCATTGACTGAGAGGGCCGGCAGAATATCGTCCAGACAGTCAGTCAAATCTGGAGGAGAAAAGGAAACACACACAAACAATTAAAAGTTGTCTAAAGACATCTAATGTATGTTGCGCAATGGCCTAAATGTCTGTGACCATAAGATTGCAAATCTGAGTCCCAGGAGATTTAGAAAAAGCACCTTGAGGCCTCTGAATGAACTAAGTCAGGAAATGTAAGTTAGTCTGGATAAGTCTTATAAATCTTAATGCAAAAATGAAACTGCTCAAAACAAAAAATAACGTTAAATTCCAACTGCATGGATGCATCATGAGCAATTACATGAACAGAAATAGGACAATCATTCTTTTAATACAATGTGTGTCTGGTAATCAAAAAACTGCGGTTCAGTCTGTCAAACAAGTCAAATTTAAATCATAAACAGTAAACTTGGCTATAAAGAGTCAAGAAAAACGCACATAACTTTAAACCTTATTGCGTCTTAGATAAACATTCATTTAAGTTACTGAGCATAAATCATAAAGCCACTACTGCTCACAATATTGCTCGGAATGTAGCTTCATGTAGCAACATGACACAACAAGACCTTTAAATGAAGCCAAACTCTACAGACAGCAGACAATGAGTTTGAAAGGAGAAACTTAAACAACGGCTGTGTTCCAAACTAAATTCAACCTCACTAAACAGTACGTAAAATGGTACTTTGATATACAGTTCAGTACAGCATTGTGCGAATTGGGATAGAGCCTATATCTGCCATGCGCTGCAGCTATGTGGTAGTTTGTGTGCGTTTAGTTCACACTGCATTAAAGTTTGCAAAGATAAAAATATATATACTGTATACCTGATCCTACGATGAGGGATCTCGCTTCGCAGTTCTGGACGCAATGCAAAAGCGCTTTGGATTTGATGTTAAAGTTAAGGAAGGCAACCTCGCATCCTACTTTACACAGTCCGAACCAAACGCAGACGAAGTCGGGCTCGTTGCGCATTAGAAGCGCCACAACGTCTCCGTGTTTGAATCCAGCCTCGTCTTTAAACACGTTTGCATATTTGTTGCTCCTCGTGTCCACGTCCTTGTAAGTCAAAACCTGCTCCTCGAAAATAATAAAAGGCTTGTCGGGGATATTCCTCGCCTGACGAACAAAGACGTCGAGGTAGGTGATAACCCCGCTCTTCATCCTCGCCATTATCGCCTTCCCGACCTTTCGGAGTTTTAGGTGATAAATCAAGTCAGTCCAAAAGTAAGGATAAAACATCCTCTGAAATGCCCATAGGGCACAAATCCCTGCGAAAATCGTGGTAAATGTCCATGAAATCATTTTCGAACAACAGGCATGCGTGTTACTGTATGTATGGGGAAATATCTGGAATGCCACTGCGCGGAATATCTGTATTTAAATACCCTCTGGCACTACTGCGCATGCTCAAGACCACGTTTCGTTCCAGAGTCCCGTTTTATTACAGCAGCGCTCGTCGATTCTGAACATTTCGGAGTTGATTCTGTTTGCAAATGGGAATCGGTGAATTCAACTGCAAGAGTCGATTGCAGGGATTGTTGGATAATTTATGAATCAAGAAGTCTTGCGCTCAAATCTCGTTCGTTACTAACCCCAGCCAGTGGCAGTCTGGTAGACGTCCAGACCTGCTTTGTGAGCCGATACGTGCTTTTAAATAGCTTGAGTTTTGTGAGAATAAAAGTTTATCTGACATAAAATAATGCTTAAAAAACCCAGTCATAACAGATACAGAGTTAATTTCATTGATCCCTTTTAAATATCAGTAATAAACAATAGTAAGAAAACAAGAATGTGGTTACATTCAAATACCTTTCATGTTGTAATTGCATTTTGTGGCCACCAGATGGGTGCACCACGACAGGGTGAAAAAAAAACCTTTTCAGTTTTTGCCTTCAATTCAGGACCCTCAAGATGGGGAATTGTACTTTATATGAACCAAAACGGCGAGCTCCATTTTAAGTGTTATTAGCTGCTTAGGTTCTGCAGTGAAACACTGTTTTTCGTTGGTAAAATTGACTGGTTTATAAGAGTGTGGCTAGTTGGGAGTTTGTTGCAATAAACCGCGAAAACAGACCGTGCGCAATCATAAATATAAAGATTTAAGAAGGGACCCAAAGTAACCGTAAAAGTTGAACAATAAAAAGGACCATAGGCAAGCAAGGTACATGATGAAGAATTCTACTTTTTAAGCACTCCAAGCGTTAAACCTGCAATTCCTAATTTAGGAGGCCAGTGCCTTATCCATTGGCTGTTGGGGCTAGTTGTAAGATGTCACAGCAGCTGTTCCCTAAAGGTCTATGTGGTCTTTTGTTTGCAGGTTTGGCATCTGAACATTTTTACTGGAGGTCAGAAGCAGATTAAAGTGAGAATGCATGGAGAGACGAGCATTAAATACAATTAACATGTCAAAAACTGAGGTATGAAGCAAGCCATGTATATATAGGTCCTTAATAGTCAGCCACATTGTTATATTCCCTTCCCTGTAATTATATTTCAATACAAATATGCCATTAAGCACTTGGATGTATAATGTATAATTTTATGCAAGAGATTACACAACATGAAGAGAGGTTTAAAAAAAAAAGATTTTATTAACAGTTTAGAAACCAAATATCCCTTTCCCAAGACCTTAGACACTCTTCTCCAAATAGACCAGCAAACTAAGACGCTGAGGGCAGAAAATGAAAATGGGAAATGAAGTGGGACTAAAGGATTTGTACATTCTCTTTAGCTTCTTGAAACAGCAAAGGGAATAAAGGGGGAAAAAAAACATTGAAATGTCAGTGCAGTTGAAAAAAACAAGTCCCTAGGAATCAACTGGTGATACAGATGAAAGTCCAGTGGTATGTTTAAGCTAAAAATTAGATTTGCAATAATGGGAGAACAGTGAAGAGACAAAACTGAATAGTTGATGTGACATGCAGCTGACATGTCCACTGGATTCAATAAATCAAAGCTGAATGCTGTAGTTCTGTCAACATTTGTAATGACATTTACAGACACACTTAAGAAAAAGGGGTACAGTGAATCAGAAAAGGAGAAAAAGGCTCTCTCAAAAAGAGGATCACGCCCAAAAACACTAATCCAGGATGAAAATAGGTGCTCAAGACTCACACTGAAGTCCCAATTTGCTTGCATTTATTTCTAGCTACATTGCATCTTTAGGCTGAGGCCCCATTAAAGTCTTAATTTTTTCCTTGTCAAAATAAAGTGTTGACAACTGAATAAGTGCCAAATAGAACACATACACACACCAATGCCACCACAGTCTGGAAACCTTCTCCAGTTCAGAATACTATAATTTAGATTTTGTTTAAATTCTGTGCTCCACAAGGCTTAAAATATCAGTGAAGAGGCAATGAGAACATCAGACAGCCTTCAATGAAATTCTTCAGTGGTTGTCAAAGCTGAAAATGAGCATTCACCTGCACACATACAACACTCAGCCACAGCATACACATTTCACAGCTAGGCAGGATATAAAACTAGACTCAACTAGTATTCCACAACTGTCCGTTTCATTGAACTGTCTGCAGTCTTCAGTCAATGTGTACCTTGCTCATTAAATATAAAGCATAATTGGTGACATGATGACAAACTAAACTGATATTGGGGTGGCTGTGATGGAGTAGGAATAGAAGTGGGAAGCAGATATGAACCTTTTTAACACAGTCAATAAATATGACACAAAAAACAGAGTCGTTCCAGTTGTTATAACTCATCACCTATATGGTTTGCATCTTCTGAAGTTCCTGTAAAAGACAATAATTAATTAAAACATCATAAAATAAAAATATATAAATAAAATACATACACTTTTTTGAGATGCATGATTTTACTGGCCGACATTAGTTACTGTTCAAACAAGTTGGAGCCATTTTTGGGACAAAAAGGCTGTAAGAACATCTTGTTTATTTGATGCATGTGATAAATATTTACCTTTGCCCTCTATTTCCAGTACTTTTTGCTCTGTGTTATCTTTATTATTCTCTTCAGTAGGGGGCTCTTCTGCTGGTTTTGCCTCCTCAGCTGGTTCTGCAACATAAATGAATGGATGTTGCATTTATGTGTATTTTTTTCTAGACAACCCAAAGCACTTTACAGAGACAATGTGCAGCTCCACTTGTTCGATGCTCCAGAAGTCATTCTGCACTAGCATATGCTGGCTAAGGTGGTGATGGGGCAAGAGAGAATTCACCAATTAGAGATAGTGGATGATTAGGAGGCCAGATTTGAAAGGGTCATGGTAGTTCATTGACATCAGGATTTCACCCTAATAAGAAATTTTATGACCTCTGAAAACCAGAACATTGCTTTTACATTTTTCCATCACTGCACTGAGGCATTAGAATCTACACAGATCATACGATGGCACCCCCGTTGGTCTCATCAATACCTCCTCCAGAAGCAGCTAGCCTTATGTATGTTATTGAAAATGAACTACGAATGGCAGTCTCACAGCTGCAACCATGATATGGCCAAATATGAAGATTTGTCATTTTTGCAGAAAAGCTATTTTGATTTTTAAAAAATTATAAAAAGCAGTAACATGGAACATTAACACATTCATGCATGTAATTAATCTGGGAACTGTGAAACAAATTAATCATATAACCAAGTTTGGGCCAAACCTCCACCCATAGATACAGCACAGATGTTTGACTGATGCAGAGAAAAAACTGCCTTTTTGGACTGAAACGCCCTTATAAAACAGACTTGCTTGTCAATGAAAAGGGGGAGAACTATTCTTATCTACAAAAGATGGATCCAGCAGAAAGGGTTTGGTAACCACTGACTTAAAATTATGCACTTGCCACTTAATTAGGAAAACCTTGCTGGTGCACCTTCAGAGACTCAAAATTCACCCATTACCATGTAGTGTGTGTGCGCACCATTCACAGCAATATTAGACTGAAGAATGACTTAACAGTATAACAGAAATCCATGTAATGCTTAAATCTGCTGCCAGAACACACCAATGGGACCTGCACTATTATTCTGACATAAGAGTAACCCATAGAAGTCTGCATTTATTCTATATCTAAATTTATCCTAGATTTTCTGACATGACCATTCATCTGATCATCCATTACACAGACTGCTTTTCTTCCATAATGTTCACTTAGGTCTACCATGAATACAAAGCACAAGGGAAAAAACTGAGCCAAGCTTTCTCTTACCTGTTTTATCTTCAGGAGGTATGACCTTCTCAGAGTCTGTGCTGTTGTCCTTGCCCGCCTCGGTGCTGGTGGAGTTCTTGTCTTTAGGTTTGGGCTTTGGCTTGGCAAACTTGGCCTTGTTCAGCAGGTAGTTGACCTCTCGGTCCAGGAGGCCTATCTTGGACTCAATGTCTTTGGACAGCAGGACAGGTTTCTCAGTTGGGGACCGTTTTTCTTGTTCAGCCACAGTCTCATTTTTCCAGGTCTGTCAAAAGAAAAGAAAGAAAAAAAGTACTTGAGCAAAGAGGTTTTACTTCAGCATATACATTTGCACTAGTGTACTAAAAAAACAATCCAGATTCAAATATTTAAAAAAGAATTTACATACCGTTGTTTCATTGATGACTTTCTCTAACGTCTTCAACTCAACTTCAGTAAATATCTGGTCTTCCTCTGGTATCATTTTAGCACTCCTACCCAGAAACAGTCAAACATTTTTACTGGTATTAGTTTATTTCCACAACAATTTGTAAAGGAAAACTTAATTCTCAATTACACAGCCTTCTCAGCTGGCACATCTTACATAATCTAGGTCAGGATTTTAATTCATTCTCTGGTAAAATGAGCCCAGCCCAGGAGTTCCTACTTACTTGAGGAAGATGGTGGAGTGGTTGAGCAGGCTGTCGAGTGCCGCCAGTCTGTCTGGCCATTTTCTGCGCTCTTCCACACGGAAGAACATGGCCTTACAAAGCTTCTTCAGCTCGGATAGCTTTTCCTTCAGATCTTTGGTTCCTGCCGCATAGCCCTCTTCATCCATCCAATCAGACACCTCACTCAGCTTGCTGGAAATGGTTTCCCTCTCCTCTTCAGTCACCACAAGCTGGTACTCGTCCTCGTACAGCTTATACTGTAAAAGGAAGCGAGTTATAATGGTCTTCATTGCCACTACAGTCATCTTCATTTAACAAGAGTTAGAGATTTTTTTTACTTTTGGGGCACCGGACATTCAGCACCAAATGTAAGTAAAGTCGTTTTGCACAATCTTGTTGCTGGCAAACAAAACTCTGAAGTCTTAGGAAGATCTGAAATATCAGGTCAGCCTGCTTAGTAAGGATAGAGACCCCTGGAGTGGTCAATCTTCTCAAATGAATAGGAAGCACTGCTGTAGAAAATCAATTTGTCCAAAATCATGCCTTGTCTATACTGGAGAGGGACATCAGCTCTATTTAAAATGTGATCCAATTCAAAAATCATATAATCTCTATCTGCATGAGGAAAGAAAGCAAATTTAAATTCACCTTGGTCTCAAAGACAAAGCCCTCTAGGTTGTTTAGAACCTTCTCCCTCTCCTGTTTCTCAAGATCACGGTTAGTCAGGTCCTGCAACCTGATAAAGAGAAGCATGACTGAGCGATATACATGTCCTGTATATACACACAAACGTTCATCTACAGTCACCTGGAATTTTGCAGACACTCTTACCCACATCAGTTCTTTCTACTTGTAAACCTAGACTTAAATCAGCAACTCCTATTGAGAGTAATTGCTCTGTTGAATTGAAGCCTTTACACACATATACAAAGACTGTGATAGATACCAATAAGGACACATACTTCTTTTTGGAGGCTTCAAGGTTTTCCAAGCTGGGATCGAGCACATCATTTATTTCCAGCTCTACTGCAATATCCACAGATATTTTGCTCTTCTTCTGGGGTTTGGCTTGCTTCTCGACCTCTTTCTCTGCCTCCTTTGGCCCGTCCGTTTTGCTCTCATCAGACTTTTCTTCCTTTTGCTCCTTCTCTACCTGTTTGATCACAACAGATAATGTAGTCATTTGGTATTTTGATGTGAAAATCTTCAGCCAGTCAAATCCTACAAGTCACATGCTTCATTAAAAATTACACCAATAAGCTAGGTTCCAGGATCTAGGTTTCTAAAGGCACCACTTTAATTAAACCAAGTGGTTTCGATTCAACACAAGCTGATGGTGCCGGCCGTCATGCCAAGCTGCGTCTGTAAAATCAATTACTTATTTTGTTGAGCTCAAAGATAATGCCATTTATATAGTTGGGGACAGACGTCGTATCAGAATGGGGATGTTGTCACCTGAGGGCTGTCTTTATCAGTTTTTTCTTCATCTGGTTCCTTCTCTTCAGTCTGTGGCTCATCTTTGCTTTCCTCTTGCTGGCTTTTCTCCTCTGTCTCTTTTTCCTCTTGGGGAACTTGCTCTGGCTTTTCCACAGGCTCATCCTGGTCTTTACCTGCTTCTGGAGGCACCTCCTCCTCATCCTTCAAAAAAATTATCATACTGAAACTATTATTCTACAACAGGCATATCAAGGGAAGAAAAGTTGTTTCGGTATAAGGTAGTTCACCTGCACTGGTTCTGTCACATTGGCACTAGGTTCAGAGCTTCCACCTCCAAACAGGCTTGAGATTGTGTTCCCCAGCTCTGTAAGTACAGAAACAATCCACATTCAGTAAAATGTGCAAATGTAAATAAAATGTTTCAAAAAATACCACACCCTGTTTTAGTGCATTATAAATACAGCAATTTTACCAACAGAACCACAGACATATGGATAAAAGCAGAAGTTTCAACCTACTAGTGAGTGTTGATTCTTCCTCTTTCTCCTCTACAACAGTTTCAAACACAGATTCCACCTGCAACATATTTCGATATATTTTAGAAGAGATAAACTTATAATGAAGACATGAATCTGTACTGAAGCCTTGTGCAGCTTAACTGACCCGGTCTAGAATGAGCACACCGCTCTCATCCATGTTAAAATGAGCTTTGATTCCTTTAGACTCTGCATCTGCATGCTTCTTAAAACTATCTCCAACTCCAGACAGCTTCACCGTGGTCAGATTCTGTGAGCCAAACATCCTGAAGGGGGAAAAACAAGTCTGAGTAAGGGCTTATTTCTGTTTTGCTTCACCTGATAGGATGCTTTATTGAAGGAGCCAGTGCCCTTGATTTTGAGAATGATGATAGTTTTATCATTGTATTCTCCATGACAAGGACAGCAAATCGCACAGTTGAACTCACTTCAGGTCATCCTGGCTGAGGAAGCTGAGGTCTCCGTAGTTGACGTTAAAGGTGAAGTCGTCAGTGTAGCGGTTGAAGGTAATGACTTTACGCTGGGGATATGGTGCCATCCTCTGGAACAGAATGCGCTTGTTGTGCTTTACACCTTTTACGCCTTCCTCATCATCAGTCTCACGGCTAAACTCCACCTGAACAGAGATGTCATGGGGTGAGTTAAGGTCACAACAATAGAAGCTGGTCAATATGCATCTCAGTATCATCACTTACATTTAAGAAAGCTCCAGAAAGAACCCAAACCCTTTTCTAATGGCTTTCAAATTCTAATTCGCTGATACCAAATCAACTAGTAAGCAACTAGTAAAAAAAAAACCTCATTTGACAGGCTTGTTCAAATCAGCATTAGGAATAAATTAATTTGATGAATACAGTGAGATGAGGTATAGGTGTAATTGCCCAGTGCTAGACAGATCAGAATTTATCTTTAAAATATGTGCCCATTTTAAAGTTTAATTTCTCTTCATACTATTTTATAATAGCTTACACTTTACAAAATATTTGCACTTTTAATATAGTTTATTTTACTGTGTGTAATATATTCTTTATGCTTTTTATTCTTTTTCAATTTATCTCTGCCTATTGATGAACTTCATAGAGCTCAACAGTTGAATCCAAGTGTATGCACGAAATATGTTAACGTCCAAGACCTGCAACACTCCTCACTCACCTGAATAGGGAAGACAGCAGCATCTCGGACCAGGAAGGGTTTAACCTTAAAGGCTTTACTGAGAGCTGCGGCCTGGTACACTGCACCCATAGCCGCGGCCTCATCAGCATTTATGTTTTTCCCCAGCTCCTCTCTAAAGAAGCAGAACAAGTCAGACCATTAGGGCATTTTCAGGTAATTATTATCCATATGGCATACTCAACAGAAATTCCAGTATTGCCAACATACATGTGCAGAACAGCAATAAATAATCACTTGTGACTAGAGTATGGCCATTAAACGAAGGCCTCACATTGAGTAATATACCTATCTAACAGGTGAAAAAAAAAACTAACCGAGTACTCTGTAAACATGTTACAATGACCACAATATGCAGGGTCTCTGAGGGATTTGAAAGTGAGTAAAACAATAACACTAATAAAAATTAGCAATACTGAGCTTTACTTGTGTTTGACTTGGATGAAAACAGCAACGCTTTTTTAATAGGACAAACTTTCTCCAGTAAAACAAATTACAGATGTGACCACAAAGAAAGTTGCCTGATAATATAACATAATAATTTAATTTAAACTCAGTGGGAAAGCAGTGCATCTAGAATTACAATCATGATTTTTTTAATTAACTGCAAACAGACTTCAGATGCAGCAGCAGTAGTAAAAGATTGTATTCATATTCATACACTACACGATTAGAGATCAAACTTACTTTCCCACAGCTTTGAGCAAGACTTCTTGCACCTTCGGAACTCGAGTGGCTCCTCCAACCAGAATGACTTGCTCAATCTCATCCTGCAGGACAAATCACAAGTTTTAATATTTTAAACTTTAAATATTCATTAGTTAACCTGAACCCAGCACATGCGAACCAGAGGTTTCAAGATGTCCTAACACCAACACTTGGAGACACTCACCAAAGACATCTCGGAAGCAGCAAGCGCTTGTTTCACAGGTCCGGGTACTCTATCAAACAGATCGGCACACAGCTCCTCAAACTCTGCACGAGTTACCTTGGCTTTGAAGTCGATGTCATCCATTAGACCCTCAATCTGGCAGATATATCACAAAAAGGCAATCCATTGAGGGAGCAGTAAAGACACAAACTGTAATAACAGATGGGTTGTAGTCTAAATTATAACAATAATGTACATCTACAAAGTATGCTCTACAAGATGCACTTATAAAAGGTGTTCAAGGACTAAGTTTAAGCATTTACGGGCCGTAATGTCCTAAGAACAGTTTCTTTATACCTGTGCCAGATATTCAACATTGGCACTCAGCACAGTCTTGAGTCGCTGGGCCTCCTTCAGCAGCTTGGCCATAGCACGCAGGTTCTCCCGCACATCCTTTTTTGATTTCTTCTGCTCGTTAAAGAGTTTGGCTAGGTAGTCCCTCAATCTCAGTTCCATCTTGAAACCTCCAAGTGTCCTATCAAAACTGAAATGGGAAAAGGGATATTTCAAAATCTTCTCTTTGCACGATACACATGCAAAATATGAGCCCCAGAATAACTTTTATGCATAAAGGAAACCTTTAATTTATTTGCAATTAATTAAGATCAATAACAAAAGACAAGCTGCATCAAAATATTAGAAAACACACTAATTTTTTTTTCTAAATTATACACAAAGTAGTCTTATAACAGCTCATTTGTCTGTTTTATTATATCAAAAGGATGGTCAAATAGTACAAATCTTGCTAACAACAAATACAGGGGATGTTGTATTGTAACATGCTAAAACTTATCACTAGAAGTAAAATCCAACGCCCAAAGTGTTACTCACCCAACTCCACGTATCTGCAGCTGGGGCTGGGTGCCTGCTTCTTTGGTTTTCACTGTCTGGTATGTGACAATGGTGGCTGTTGAACTGCCTGATCCCATATCATAGAACATTACATTCTACAGGAGATGCAAAAGGAAGGTAATGAGTATTGTGATTCACATTCACTCATTCATATTACTTTTTAAAATGCCTCCTTACAATACCTGGGCAGTTGAGTTGATGTCTTTCCTCCTAAATACTCCATAGTTCAAAGCCACAGCTGTATTGTCATTAATAAGCTGAAGGACCTTCAGACCTGACATTTGGGCAGCCTGTAAGACAGCTCTGCGTTCTGCCTGATTAAAAAATGCTGGCACAGTGATCACAGCATCTTTAATGGTCTGTTCTGTTGACAGGGAAATAAAAGAAACTCAGACAGTGCCATCACTCGGTTTCTCAATGCGAGTAGGTTAGAGGAGTACTTCACAGAAAATGAGAGCTTATTTGAATAGGCAAACCTGCAAAGTCCTGGGCCAGACCACAAGAGTAGTTCAGTGCCATTCCCAAGATCTCCTCTGGAGAATACTGCATCTCCCTGTAGTACATGGTAACCAATGTTGATTCATTAATTGACCTTGTACCACAGTTCTCCAAACTGCACTCTTGCATAACTTGCAAAACATATTGATAAAACTATTTTGTATACAAAGAAACAATGTTGTACTGCATGACCTATAATACTCACTCAGAATACTTAAATAACACTGTTTCTCTCTTTTCATCTGTCTGGATTTCATGTTCAGGAAAATGTTTCTGATACTGTACAACCAGTGGGTTATCAATGGTCTTTCCCAAGAGGTCCTGGAGATATCTGTAAACAACTTTGGGATTCTTCACAGACTAAAACGAGAGGGGAAAAATCAATGGTTAGTATACCATAATAAAGAAGAATCGTTTTTATTGAATGCATTAAAGATGGAGAAAGATGTACCATTCCTAGAGCACTGTCTCCAAAAAGCCTTTCATTTTCTTTTAAGCAAACGGCAACTGGGGTTTTCCTTCTTGACTCCCTGAAAGTTAAAAACAGAAGAGATTATTCTCTCTTTAGAAAAACAGACAAAACAACACACCATGTGTGGTGTGGCACAGTGGTCTAAGTGACTGAAACCATGTATCAGGCATTCTAACATTAGAGGTTTTATGCTTGGGCCCATGAGCAAGGCCCCAAGAAAACTGAAAAGTCACTCTGGATAAGAGCGTCTGCTATATGACGTAAATGTGTATGTATACATACTTGTTCAGTACAATTTCCATTGGTACACCAGGTTTAACTATAGCTATCTTCATCCATTCACTCCCCAGGTCGACAGACATTACAGCAACTGAATCTATTAGACATAAACAGAATTACAAGTGTGTACAACCAACAAGATAACCGCCGCATCAACTTAAAGGGAGGGACAAAAAGCTTCTTTCTAAAATATGCAAAAAATATTCTCACAGAGAGCATTTTTACAAGTGTGGCCAAATAACATTAAACACTAGGGATGCACAGATCGATCGGCCAGCGATCGGAATCGGCCGATTTTTGGTCTGATCGGCCGATCACACGCATTGCTGATTTCAAACCGATCTTGCGCATGCGTATTACTTGCAGCACAGCCACGCGCGCATTCAGGCAGCGTTCACATGTACGCTCAACGGAGGCGTTTCTCATTCACTTTGAATGGGGTGACATCGTGCGGCGACGAAATGAATTTTGGGTGCGTGAGTATGGCGTCACATCAATGACAAAACTAGAGCGCGCAAAATGGCTTGCCGCAAACATTTTTGGATTTCAAAGTCGCGTGCGCCAATGAGAAACTCGAGAGCACAAAATGAAGACTCGAGTGCGCGGTTGTGATAATACTGCGCGCGAACTGTATTTTTCCTCTCGCGAATGTCTTTTTTCCTCTCGATGTGTTAAATGTTCTCGCGCGCAAAGCGGCTTTTTTGCTCGAGTGAGATTTCTGCGCGCGGTTTGAAAGGGGGCGGGTTTTGGCTGCTTGGGGGCGGGGTTTTGGCAGCTTCTGCCTGCGAGTCCTATTGGTCGATGGCTCCTGGTCTTGTGATTGACTGCACACTACAGACAGTTTTTACAGAAAAACCAAAGATGACGTAGAAAGAGGAACGGCGACAGGTAGATTAAACAAGTTATAGTTTATCAACCTTATAATTATAATTTAATAGTTAGGTCTTACACGTTTAATAAGCACGCAATCAATGGCTCCCCTTGCCCACCTGTCTGTCCCCAATTCAACATAAACACAGATGCACAAGTCAATCACAAGATGATCACTAGATGATGATCCATTTTCCATAGTTGAGGATACAGGCTTCAGAAATGTGATAAATCACCTCTGCCCAAAATACACAATGCCAAGTAGACGTTACTTTTCGGACGTCGAGTTACCGGAGTTGTTACATTTTTTTTGTCGACGTCGTCGACTACTCGCAGCAGCTCTAATTTTCTGTTATCTGGGAAAAAAAATCGGTATCGGAAAAATCGGTATCGGCCGATCACACTTACAAAAAAATCGGTAATTGGAATCGGCCAAGAAAATTGCAATCGGTGCATCCCTATTAAATACTAAAGCACTTTATGTATTATTAAAAGTTTGTTAATCTACAATCACAGCAATATGGGGAATGTTCATATTTAATATTGGAAGAGCGAATCTCACCTGTAGGAGAAGGGAGTGTTAAAGCTAGACACAGTAGTGCCCATAATGACAGTTTTTCCCTCATTGTGACCTGCAAGAAACACAAAGGTGATGTTAAATCTTAGTGAACCAAAGGTAGACCTGTCCATGACTGACCTTTAACCAGTAACACTGGTCAGAAAAAGTCATCAAAGCTACAGTTGATGCATGAACACTGTACATCTCGGAGTGCCATATGCTGAGTAGTAAGGGTTCACAGGTGCAATTGGGTATGCCTTAATTTCTTTTCCCAAAGTTGTTCTTACATGCATACACACACTTTGATTATTTTCAGCGATACTCAACTGATTTGTGCACAGAAGGCAACTACCACCATCTTCCATCAGAAAAAGAAGGATGCTGCAATAAAAGTTACAACCTATTTGCACAAAGAGGTGCAAGTCTCCAAACACGTGGGATTAAAAGCAAACGTGAACAATCAATAGGATCTTGATATATGTTGTTTATTTAATACGGACATGCTCTTCTGAAGCTCTAAACAGGGCCAGATATAAAACTTGGGCTTCATTGTTAAAACTCAGGAAATGAGGGGCTTTCTCCAATGGATTAGCAAACAGAAGTATGAAAATTATAGTTTTCCCATTGCACCAAACACAATCAAAACACAGGCCCTAAAACCGGGCTACGGTGTTTCATTGCGCGACATGTATGTGTCTCTTCGTTACTGTGAACACATGCCATGAACCCAGACCTGGCTTTAATACAAGTCGCTTAAGGCACGCGCAAGTTGCCTACATCCTGTTATGGCTAGCACACGCGAACTGCGTACAAACCGAGCTAACGCTGACGTTCCCGTTAACACAACCCCAAGTTACACAACTCGGTACGAACCGGGGAACGGCGTGGAACTTACCTTCAGCACTGTAGGTGCTTTTCCCGCTTGTAGCTAAATGCCTGGTGGAAGTTTCTCGGTGTCTGACAACTATGACAATAAACCCTGTGGGTGCACAGGGCGACTCGATAGATTACTAGTTCTCGTGCAATGACCAGACTTAAAATGCAGCCACAAGCCGACAGCGCTGCTTTAGGGTAACACAACGGTGGCTTCCCGTTCTCAGTATCGCTACCACCGGCTCGCTCCAGCCTATGGGCCCTGAACGCGGCGTGCTCTCATTGGATCGGCAAGAGCCTCGTTGTTCCGCAAGTTAAAGCGCTGACCTGCCAGTCCGCTGGCCCCTCCTCTTTTAGGGGCTAAACGACGCGTTCCGACTGGTCCACGTGCCACAAGCGATTCGATTGGACGGTGCTGCCGACACGCACCCATGCGATTGGTCCACGTTAAATAAACGTGCGCACAGACCTTGCGGTGTCTGTTACAGTCGCATAAATACTGCGTCATAAAACGCAGTACCTTACTACTTTACTGAGGTACCTCAAATACGCGCCCCAAACTATAGATGTATAAAAATGTGATTACTTGTAATAGTCGATGCTGGGAATTACGCACTGTCATCCGTGCGATATTATACTATACAGTTACATATATTATTGTAATTATATATGTACACATATTGCTGGGCCTTTGAGCAAAGCCCCTAACCGCAAGATGCTTAGGAAATGAATGGAGCTCTGAGTAGGAATGTCTGATAAATGACATGAATGTAAATACATATTTAATATAAGTCTGTTGGGTCTTCGAGACAGAACGAGATTTTCTAGCATCAAAAATGACCCAATTTGGTAATTCTAGGAATGCAGTGTTCAACTTGTGAATACCTGATGTTTGCCTGATGTGTACCTTATGAATCCTTACCGCAGAACCTTCCTCATGTCCCTATGTGACCCGTAGTAAGGCTACACTGCCTATGAAGGGACACCTGGTATTTAGAGGTGGCCACTGTATCTCCTAGTGTCCTAAAGCAGGACTGTCAGTTCTCCTCAGATTTACCTCCGTGAGCATATTTAGTTCAAGCTTACACACACAACTCCTAATATCCTGGATAACTTAAGACACTGCTGAATCAAACCTCTTCACAGTTGGCCATACCATAAACATTTAGACTTCATTTTTAGTCCTGCCTTTTTAAAGTGTCCCGAACAAGAATTCTGAATGTATCATTAAGTGCTATTTATTTGTGAGTGAGTGATTATTTGTCATTGTGAACACACCACAACACAATACGCAGCACACAGCGCACCACAACGTGTGCCCTCTGCATTTGACCCGTGATACGTGAAGGATCAGTTGGCAGCTTTTTGGCAGCGCTCGGGGAGCATTGCTTGGGGACGGTACCTTTGCGCATTAGTACCTCAGTGGTACATTTAGCGGCCGGGACATCCTTCATGTCTTACAGTAATATATAATATGTAACCTGAAAATATCATGCAGACTTTTACTTTGACACAATTACTCTGTGACCACGTGCCCCTCAGAGAGAGAGTTTGGCTTTAAGCCGACCCCAGTCACATGACCTTAATATGGATCACATGATTTTGTTGAAAAAGAATCGTCGCAGTTCCCATTAGAAAATGGCTGCGTTCTTGCAGTGGAGACGGTTTGTGTTTTTTGACAAGGAGACGGTGAAGGATTCGAGTGAGAATGGAAAAAACTTCACTCTGCCGGTTGGCATATCGGCGTGTGATTCAGGGAGGGGACACATCGTTCTGGGCGATATCCTTTACAGCGAGGGGCTGTCTGGAGCTGCTGTATATGAATGATGTGCTTGGGGCTAACTAGCAGAAGCTCGGCTCAGTTAGGATGTCTTCGTTTAGGTTTACACTACAAGACATTTTGCCCGATTTGACCCACGATTCTGACGGAGACAGTCAGTTCTTCTTTCGGCTTCTCAGTTATTGCGTGTACATTTAGCGACAGTAAGGAGATGATTGGCGCAAAAATCAGCGCAATTTACAAGCGACACCAACTCTAGTATTTTGAGTCACAACTGAGTTTTGGGGCAGTCGCTGTTTATCTGACACGTTTTAATTTCACGTTGGGACCCAGTGCACAGTCGGCTAGTGTAAAATCCCTAATTGTGAAGTTTAATCTATCCAGACATCACAGAAATCTACACAGACCTGTCAGGAAACGTAACCTTCCCAGTCTGATCAGTCTTTTAGACACTTTGGTTGGTTGGAGCATTAAAATCACGAGCAACCCGGAATTCAGACCTTTCGGCTCAAGTAAATATCTTATACTCTAGAGCTTTTGTGTTTCTTAACTGGTGTTGTTTACATATGGAAGGTCAGATCTGGTTTTTAACACGTGCGCTGCAGCTGACGTCATTCCAGGCCTACAAGCTACGTGTGACGCACCTGTACCAGCTGAAGCAGCACAGCATCCTGGTGTCCGTGGGGCAGGACGAACAGGGCATTAACCCACTGGTAAGAGCTGAAGACGGAGTGGTTCGGAAACAGAAAATATAAATATGTTTGCTTGAATATATTGGTTAAGGCAAAATGCAATAAAATGGAAGTTTAAATAAAAACAATGTTTTCTGTCTATCTGTGATACACACCAGGTCAAAGTATGGAACACAGATAAGAGGGACAGTGGTAGTCCTCTGTGTACCCGAATATTTCCTGCCATTCCTGGAAACAAACCCACAGAAGTGTCTTGTCTCAGCGTCCATGAGAACCTGAACTTCATGGCCATTGGTACAGAATCTCTCCATGTCTAAAACCCTGTTGTTGTAACCTTCCATTTGTGGCACTTAGTAGGTGCTCTTATTTCAGAGACAGTCTCCCTGGAGCAACTTGCTTGTGGAACCAGTGTTGTTAGGGAGTTGCCCCTGTGATCAAAGCATCTCCAGTTTAAAATTCAAAAGGATAAAGTGACCACTGAGGTACCTGTGAGCAAACTGCAGCTCTCTGGCTGCTGCCCACCTCAACGTCACACCACTCCTATATGGATGGGTTGTAACAAATAGTTACTCACTTTTCTAAAACCACTATTGGTCCTTGAGCAAGTTTCTCCAGGAAGAGTGTCTCCGTAATCACAAAAATGCTGTAAATGTAACTCTTTTACGAATAATTGAGAGCGTTTTTAGATGTCATATAATTACAGTAATTATTAACTGAAAAATACACAGGAAGTATGTCAGTTTGTTCATTACTGTATGTTGTTTTTAGGTTTTACAGATGGCAGTGTAGTTTTGACTAAAGGAGACATCACCAGAGACAGACACAGTAAGACACTAACCCTTCATGAGGGAAACAGTCCAGTCACTGGACTGGCTTTCCGCCAGGCAGGAAAAGTCACACACCTGTTTGTAGCCACCCTTGAAAAAGTGCAGGTATGTTTTAAAAATCTGGTTATTACTGTTAATAAATATGTGGAAAAACAATTTTATTGTAATCGTCTCTGACAGTGCTGATTCATTGCGTTGTCAGTGTTACACATTGTCAGTGAAAGAGTACCCTCGGTTGGAACTGGACACACACGGCTGCGCCCTGCAATGCTCTGCCCTCACCGACCCTTCTCAGGACTCCCAGTTTATTGTAGCAGGTGATGAGTGTGTGTATCTGTACCAGCCTGATGAAAGGGGTCCCTGCTTTGCTTTTGATGGACATAAGATACTAGCTCATTGGCACCGGGGCTACCTGCTGCTGCTTACCCGAGACACCAAGTCACCGAACAAGTAAGAAGCACTCGTGTAACCTCTAATATTTTTTTAGCTTATGAAAACGATTGCTTCTGATTGTTATTTACCCACCGAACATAAAGGATTAACCTTAATTTCCTCTCGCTTACTCTGTTGTTCTTTACTTGGAAGAATATGGTGTGCAGTTTAGCACACTAAAAAAGAAAACCCAGTTGTGAATTTTATACTAAATGACTATTCGTATGTATGTATATTTATATTTGTAATATGTGCATGTTTGATGCTCTGTATTTAGTGAAAAGCGGGTGGATTGAGGCAGTGTCAGTTTTAATATAAACTATATGATTTCACATTTTTCCATGTAAATCATTTTTTCTTTGCTATACTATGAAACTCTCTTTGCCACAGGCCTGACTATGGGAGCGGAGAAACTTCTCCTACAGAAAAGCAAGTCCTAACGATTTATGACCTGGACAATAAGTTCATTGCCTACAGTGCAGCGTTTGATGATATCATAGATGTCCTTGCAGAGTGGGGCTCATTCTATGTATTGACAAGAGATCGAAAAATGTTTATGCTGCAGGAGAAGGACACCCAAACTAAATTAGAGGTTTGTTTACTCATTAATTATACTTGCCAACTTTAAGATTGATGCAGCTTTCACAGTACATCAAACAAGAAGTTTCAAAGCTGTAATATTCATTGTAAAGGCTGTGTACCAGTGGTATTAAACATGATATTTTTTTCCCCCTTCCTGTAGATGTTGTTTAAGAAAAACCTGTTTGTGATGGCAATTAACCTTGCCAAGAGCCAACATCTCGATAATGATGGTCTGTCTGAGATATTCAGGCAGTATGGAGACCATCTCTACCTTAAAGGGGACCATGATGGAGCCATTCAACAATACATCCGGTAAAAAACTTTTATCATTAGCAGGTGCTATGTTTATGGCATTAAAAACGTTTAAATTACGTAAAGTGTCAGCAGTGTCTCAATTTTTGAAATGCATGATACCGAAATTGGTCAGTGATTGGTCATTTTACTGCAATGTGCAACATATCAGATAATTGATCATTTTACAGTGAAAGTGAGTGATCATTTGTCATTGTGAACACACCACAGCACAGTGCACCATAACCAAATGTGACCTCTACATTTGACCTATCCATAAAGGTGCAGTGGGCAGCTGATGGGCAGCGCCCAGGCAGCAGTGCTTGGGGATGGTACCTTACTCATGAGTACCGGTGACCTTTTAATCAAGAGGGCGAACTTCCTAACTCTTCTGCTACCAACTGATAATGCACAAGATTGTTTTGTAATATATTGTTTGTAAAATACAAATATTTGTTAAATTCCCAAATACTATCTGAGGCCTTCAGCCGCTTCAGTGAACAAGAAAATGTTATGAATATTTTACTCAGCCATAAGCACCTTATCATGAGCTTCGCACTTCAGACTTTTGCAAATTAGCAGTATCAAAGTGAGTTCTTCTGTCTCATAGAACAATTGGAAAACTTGAACCTTCCTATGTCATCCGGAAGTTTCTGGACGCCCAGAGAATTCATAACCTGACAGCGTACCTGCAAGCTCTCCACAGGCAGTCTCTGGCCAATGCAGATCATACCACACTACTGCTAAACTGTTACACCAAGCTGAAGGACAGCTCCAAGCTGGAGGAATTTATTAAGGTTAGATTTTGCACAATAAGTTATTAAGTCTGAAATCTCTACTATTCTGTACTAATTTAGTCCGTGGTCATTACTATTTTGTTCAATGGTCATTAGGACCAAAGCCCTACTTATGCTCAGTCACTATACAGTTCCCATTTATTTATAACTAGAAATGTCAAACCACTTCTCTCATATATCACAGTGATTTCTCTCAGTTTGCATTTATGTTAACAATTTAAAATATTAAACAGAAAAGTGATAAGTAACAATAGCAGTATTCCAAAAAGTATTTGTAAAAGAACACAAAATTCCAGGTTGATTTCATCGATGAAAAATATATGATGTATTAAATCTGAAAACTCATTTTGGTCTCTAGAGCAACGAGAGCGAGGTGCATTTTGATGTGGAAATAGCCATTAAGGTGCTCCGGCAGGCCGGGTACCACCGCCATGCTGTGTTCTTGGCAGAGAAGCACTCTCACCATGAGTGGTATCTGAAGATCCAACTGGAAGATTTAAAGGTAAGAGACCCTATAGATGCTGTAGCCATCTTTGTGAATGGCTATTTGCTATGACACTGGGGACAATAATATTTAAATATGTGAAGCATTATAATTATGTAAATGTCAATATTTAGTTAAATAATAATGACCATTTCTTAATTGTTTACACAGAATTACCAGGAGGCTCTGCGATATATTGGCCGGCTGCCGTTTGAGCAGGCTGAGACCAATATGAAGCACTATGGTAAAACCCTAATGCACCATGTTCCTGAGAGCACCACCGTGCTCCTGAAGAGGCTCTGCACCGACTACCAGCCCAGTCAGGACTCCACAGATCGGGACAGTGTGGACAGGAAATCTGTGAATAAGGTAAAAAAAAATCTTTCAATTTAAGTGGAAATTTTCCTGTTAAGGTTCTAAATGCATTTGTGTAGCTAAGTCATCTGCAAACAAAGTCCAGGGAGACTGCACAGTTTCCCAGTTATGATTTGTAATGGCTTTTATTTTATAACCTGTGCTCCTAGTGACCTAAACTTTTAATAATCCATATAAATCTTAATCAACACATTTAAAATGTGTTTGTGCTTCATCCCCTTCATTTTTGTGCTTTCATCCCCTTCTAAATAAGCTGTGTAGTGAATTAACAAATGTTTCATTTCACATTGTCTTTTTCTCAGGCCAATTCAGAGGAGTTCATCCCCATTTTTGCCAACAATCCACGAGAGCTACACACGTTCCTCGAGCACATGATTGAAGTGGAGCCAGACCCATCTCAGGGTGTTTATGACACGCTGCTTGAGCTTCGGCTACAGGACTGGGCCCACGAAGAGGATCTTGAGGTAAACTCCACGTTATTTGAATCTGTTAGCACAATCACTTAACACAAGGTATCATAAAAGATTCTTATTGTACAGGTATATAAAAATTTTCCTTTTGTTTTCAGCTTTTAGCCTATTTTTATGCCAGCACTCAACCCTTGTTCTTTCATTCAGAAAAAGAAAGTCCTGCAGGAGGCAGCATTGCTCCTGCTGAGGAGAGACAACACAGTGTTTGATAAAGCTCTGGTGCTCTGCCAAATGCACAACTTTAAAGAAGGTGTTCTCTATCTCTATGAGAAGGGAAAATTGTGAGTACTGTGATAACTTTCCACTGTTGTGTAGGTTGTAGGTTAGTGATGGATGCAGTCTCTCCTGCATATGAATATTTTCCAAGAGGTTTACCATTGAAGTTTTCAAACAGACATCCAATATGGAAACAGTTTTAATCAAACATGCAAGCAACTAATTTCACTTGTTATTCCTGGTTTCCATATTACGTTTAGGTTGCTGCATTGTCAGTGCTACATTAACTAATGCTATATAGATGCCCCAGGATTGTACTCCATGTTAGAAGTCTAATAAACGTTTACATGTTGTACCAAATGAGAACACACTGGACTAATTTATGCCAAAAATAATTCTCAATAAAAATAAGCCTTAGTTTGTCTTCTGTAGTAAACAATCCAAAGCAAACACCAAAAAATGACCATGTGAGTGGTCCACTGAAGTCAGCCAATAAAGTTGACAAAAAATGGTCAGTACTAATTTGGTATAATTTTTAAAATATATATGAATTTATTGGACACGCAGTATCATTGTTTAAAAAAGCAGTTTATCAGTTTTTATCAATGTACTAGTGTTGTTCACAAGTATCTTGGCAATAACAGCTTCTCATTAGGCTTACCCAACTGTCTGAGGTCTTCTCTCACAGTTTTGGTGTAAATTTTGGTTCACAATTCCAGGTGCATAAATGCTGCCGACTACTGACTAGCAAGCTTTTGTGAGAACATTTTTGACGGGTTAAGTGTGGTTTGTGTTCCCACTCATACTTTTGAGAGATTCACTTGTCTGACCTTTCCACAGGTATCAGCAGATCATGCACTACCACATGCAGAACGAAGAGTACCCTAAAGTGGTGGAGGCTTGTAAACGCTATGGCGATCAGGAGGTTTGTCTGTGGGAGCAAGCCCTGAGCTATTTTGCGCGCAAAGAAGAAGACTGCAAGGCATACATTAGCGAGGTCCTACAGCACATTGACCAGAATAATCTAATGCCACCATTACTGGGTATGTTGTAAGTGTTTGCTCTGCAAGTTCTCCCATGCCCAGAATGTTTTGTGGTTACATACTTTGCCAGCGTTTTCACACCTCTGAATGCTGGTGCTATTTAGCTTGCTCTATGGGTGCACTAAATTTGCAGCATGCATAGTTCCTTCTTCTTTTAGGTGGTTGACTTCAAATGTGAGTTCTTCAAACGTAAACATTATATAGTATCCAGTAAACTAAAATCTAATATGTATTATTAGCTAGAGAATGGATTTGTCAGATCATGTGTATTTTAAAGTTATCCAAACAACTAGGTTCTTGCAACTAAACATTTTTAAATGTAGAAATTTACATTTCCTGGAAATAAGTATAATGTAAGTTTGAATATCAGCATCTACACCACAGAAAAGCATTTTTTAATTACACTTGCAGTAATACAAGACCTGTTACATTCTACAGAACGTTATAAAATATCTCCTTTCTTTTGCAGTTGTGCAGACACTGGCACATAATTCTACAGCAACGCTCTCTGTAATCAAAGATTACCTGATAAACAAACTGCAAAGAGAAAGCCATCAGATTGAAGAGGATGAACGGAAGATCCAGCAGTACCGTGAGGAGACGGCACATCTTCGCTCAGAGATCCAGGAGCTCCGCACCAGGTAACATCACAGGAGTAGTAGCCATTAATACATAACATTATGTGCTTGTCTGCATTTATTTAATCTCCATTTCCTGATTCCTGATTCTAATCTATTCATTTAATTCATTAATATAGAACCTATCCATTAAAAATTCAGATGTTAGTATATTCGTTAGTTCCAGTCTCAGGCTCAGATAAATGGAGAGCGTTACATTAGGAAGGGTCTCCTGTATAAATCTTGCACCAAATCAATAAACTGACAATAACAATCCACTGTGGCAATCCTTAACAGGAGCAGCCATGAGGAGAAGAAGAATTCATTTTAATACGGGTCTTCCCAAAATTAGTTCCCTAAAAAAGAGAACAGAAATGAGATTAGTAATATCTTTTTACCTACCCTCCTGAACAGATTTGACTTTCGGTGAACATAAATTAGTTAACACAATGAAAATATGAATTTTCTTCTTTCTCTTTTCTCACAGTGCAAAGATTTTTCAGAAGACAAAGTGCAGCATGTGTAATAGCCCTCTGGAGTTGCCTTCGGTGCATTTCCTCTGTGGTCACTCGTTCCATCAGCACTGCTTCGAGAGCTATGCCGAGAGTGAGGCCGAGTGTCCTACTTGCACGCCTGAGAACAGGAAGGTGATGGACATGCTGCGGGCACAGGACCAGAAACGGGACGTACATGACCACTTTAACAGACAGGTACTGCTGATACCATATATACATCTTTGTAGTTTCCACTGTGCTGATCGGTAAATATTAAACATTTACTGCTGATTCTCAAGTAAAAAAGGTGTGGTAAACTATGATTATCAGATGTCGGGCAAGATGGATGTAATATGTTGCTTCCCTCTTTTGCAGCTGAGGGGATCTAATGATGGTTTCACTGTGGTCGCTGACTACTTCGGTCGTGGAGTGTTCAATAAACTGACTTTGATAACGGATCCTCCTGGTGGAAAACCCGGACCTGGCAGTTTAGAAGCTGATCTGCAGAGAGACTTACTCATTCACACGAAGAGAAATGTCTGAAAACAGGGGCTTCATTGATTAAAAAAAAAAAATTGCAGATTAGGGGCTGTAATACTATCGGTTTGTCATTTGTCTTAAAACATAATGAATAATGAACATAACATGCTTGTTCCGACTATAAATCAAAGACCACAGAGAACAAGAGCAAATGCTTTATCTAGCTTTTTGCAGAGTCCACAAAAACAGCTATTATGTTTGCTGAACTGTGTATATTATATGAATGCAAGTTTTGTATGCTTTTCTTTAGCCATTTCTAATAATGTGCTTGATATTTAATCTGTGATGCTGTTAACTATTAGCTTTTACTGGCCAGTTTGCACCCCAGTAACTAAATACAGTAAAAACTAATTATTTGATTATCACTTAAACATGTTAATGGACCTGGTTGTTGTGTATGTTGTATTAAGTTTACTGTTGCGATTTACACACTAGCCGATACATAAATTGTCACACTAACAATAAATAGCTGCATTTGCAACAAAAACAGGTTCTGTGGTCATGTAGTTACTGACACTCAACTAAACTATACCCAAGTAAGATGGGGGTTTTTGTTGTAAGAATCTGCAAACTGTCATCGATGTTACATATATATACTATCAGCTCCAATCCAGAGCGATTTACATTAGCTAATTACAATGACAGTCTCCCTGGCGTACATGCTCACATAATAAAAAGCTATTTATTTGGTAAAACTGTAACTGACAATATAAGCGCCTAAAAACGTGCCTCTTCTCTCTACTTCCCAAAGAGCTGCGGTTATTTTTTCACCTCTCTAAACCGCTTCAAAGAAAAAGAACGGAAAATACCTACTTACTTACTTAATGCAAAGAATGTAACATTTTCTGATGTCAGTCTCTCATCTTTTTACTGTCGCTAACCACTTTTGATTCCATTTGATGTCGTTTTGTTGGTTTGTGCTCATTATTAAACCTTTGCTGAAGGTAGCGCATAGTATGAGGTGTAGTTCGCTGCGTCTGCGCAGATGCTGTGTACCTCGAACGCCCCGCGCAGGGTTGGTATCCCTTGGTAACGCACACCGCCAGCTTACATGGAGAGATCGGAGCGACAAAAGGTACATTATTTGTTGGCATTAACGCGACTTTATTAAAGATTTCACCCACGAAGCCCATTTTTAAAGACGTTACTCCAATTCCCTTTGTACCAGCTCGGCATCGCATGTTTCCTGGAATAAACAGAGCTAACTAGCATAACTGTTTTTATTTAGCATTAGTTAGCTTGGGAAGCTAACAGGTCTAGTCAGGCGCTAGCTGAGCTTTAATTCTTATATATAACTGCAATTAATCATCTAAATCACGCGGCACTACATTTAATCTATATGTAACTAAGCCTAATATTACATTTCCAATTTAAGGTCGTAAAACTAGAGATTTAACCATGAGGGTAGTTTTCCGGACTAAGCTTATGCCTAGACAAGCAAAGTAGTTTAGTCCAAGACCAGGCTTAGTCCACATTACAGAAACTCGCCCGTGTTGTTTAGCTTAGTGCGAAACTCCAGCAGTTACGTGCTGTAAAACAAAATACATTATTCGGATCATTTGACTGGACTCATATAAATAAAACCTGCATTCATATTTTTTAAAACTTAAAGAGCATATTTAATAATGTCTATATGTCCATGGTTACTTTTAAAAAGGCATAGTAAACAGTCGTTAAAAAGGAATAAAAATTAGGGGTGAACAATACAGCAAAGAAAATACAATGTTTTTCCTTGGAATATAATTAGCAATATAAAACACAGCAGTATTTTAATCAAATGATTTGAATATCACTAAAATCTATTAATGCTAGAAATGATTGCAGTGTTGTTGTTTTTTTTAAATTATTATTTTATTGGAGTATACCTGCGTAGGAAGAGGATAAAATGGTTTTAGTCCAAGAAACAGTCCTTTCTTGATCTGAACTTTGTGTATATAAGGGTAAAGATAATCATAATTTATTCCATATGATATAATTTATTTATTACTTGGCGAGTTTTCCCTTTGCATAAACCAGCAAAAATGCTGTCGCAGAACATGCTTGATTTACATTATAATAATAATGCTGAAATTATATATTGTGCACATTTACTTTCATTTGGCATTGAGCAAGAAAGAAAGGGTATATATGTATTGCAGACCCAAATCATAAGTAACCGGCCTTACGACGAGACTCTGGAGGTCAACGACTCAGAAGAGGTTTCGAGTTTATATACGCCAACTCCCCGACAGAACGGTGAGACTCCATCTGCCATCCTGTTCTCCACCTTGACTGGACCTGTAATGAGATTTTGTTAACATTGTTTCATGATTTCAGTCTTTAGAAACACAAGCAGACAACAACTGGGTAATATGGCTAATAATGACACAGATGATTATGAAGAAGATGCCAAGGTAAAGGTGATAATCTGATATTTGGTAATCTCTGATTTGCAAACATTTTTTTTTAAAACAAATGCAGATGCAGTTTGCATATAATATTGACATTTGCACTAAAATGCAACAGCACAAACAGAAAGAGCTGCCAGCTAGTCCAAGAGGAGCTAGTGAAAACAATGAGGAGGAGGATGATGAGGATGATGAGGATGATGACGATGACTCTGATGAGACAGAGTCTGACGAGGAGGAAGGAGAGCCGGGTTCAGCACCAGAAGGGTAACAATTCTATAAAGGAGTCAACACAAATAAACTAAAATGACACAAACACAAATATTAACATTGTTTATTCAACTAAGCCCAGTCACATTTTACCCACATGCAAACCGAGTGTGTTGTTGGTTATTTTAGATTTATTTCCTGCTAAAAGGGGTGTAATATCTTTTGTCACATCTACAAATTAAACCAACTGGTATTTTGTGGAAAGGTGAGAGTAGGCAGCTTGTTATTTTGGCTTTTGACTTCACTAGTAAAAAAGATCAGGTTCTCAGTTTCAGCCACAGAGACGATGGTGGAATAAACCACGTGCTTTATTTGGAACAAAATATATATATTTAAAAAAAAAACTTCACAGCTACTGTTCACAGTTGTGTTCCCTACATTTGATTAGGGGAAATATAAGACTTTATTCCATGACCATTTTTATTTATTTTTTTACAATGAAAACTCTTCAGTCTAGCTAATAGTGGTAATTCATTTTCTATGACGTGTTTCATCCTTTATGACTAGATTGGTGGTGCACTAGACAAAGTCTGTGTGTGTGCCTTTTTCACAGAGCATATGACCCGGCAGATTATGACCACCTTCGTGTTACAGCAGAAATCAAGGAACTTTTCCAGTACATCACACGGTGAGTGGAGTCCGCAACTTCACACAAACCACAGTGACTTTTCATTTCTAAATAATTCCTCAGATTAGTATGAGATGAGCAGAAGGAAGATTCTTAAAAGTAGCAACAAATTATTATTATCCGGCAGACGCTATCGCAGCATCAGAACTAAATCCACCAGGATGCGTGATAGCTCCCACAAGCCATCAGACTCCTGAACACACTTCCTGCCCTCACAACTCTCTCCCACACACACACACCCGGACTGTGAACTAACTGACAATGTTGCACCACTGCACTTAACACATCATCGTTGCGGTGATGCACTTTATTTTTGCTGCTATACGGACTATTTCCTCCTCAAATGACTGATGACACAACACTGCAATAAATGTTTTTGCACTGCTGCTACTATTTGCGCAAATATTGAACACTGAATGTATAAATAGACTGGATATAGAACTCTTTTCATACTATAACTGTTTCTAACCCCTTGCACAGCCAGTGTAAAAGTGTAAAAGTCAATTCCACATTGTAGGTAATACTGCATCCAAACTGTCTCTCTATCTGCCTCTATTTCTAATTCTAATTCTAGTTCTAGTTTAAAGTTATATTTAATATTCCATGTCTAGCTTAAAATGTATATTTTGTACTTTATTTATTATTGTTTATTCCATGTGCCTTAATTGTTCCCTTTTTTCCTACTGCACTATTAAAACTGGAGCCACGTCGTCTCGTCTCTCTATGTATCTGTACAGTATATAGCAGAGATAACAATAAAGTTTACTTTGACTTTGATTTTCTATGATCTCCCAAGATGATAGGAAAATGAGTGCATGTGTTTCCCAAGAAGTAAGTGCTTAGGTCCTAGTTTTCATTTTACATGTGATTGACTCTCCCCGTCAGATACACTCCACAGACCACAGAATTGGACCACAAGCTGAAACCCTTCATTCCAGACTTTATCCCAGCTGTAGGGGACATTGATGCATTTCTCAAAGTGAGTTGAGTTGCTGTAGTGTATTATTTAAAATTGTACCACTCTAAACAAAAACATATTTCATACATTAAAAAGTATTTTTTTGTTTGTTTTTTGGCGTTTGCAGGAATTATAGTGAATATAGTGTAAATTCAATGTTATTTATTAGATAACAATAGAGAAAAGTGAACACTTTTGCTGTCTGAGTCATAGCTTACATTAACAAGATATTTATACAGACAGAAAGCTTGTGTGCCATATTTCAGAGAATGATTTTAAATCATTGATTTTTATTGATTGACTTTAATCAAATAGATCTCCAGAGAGGGTTTTTGTATGATTTACTGTGTTGTCTGTCATGACCAGGTTCCTCGCCCTGATATGAAAGCAGATGGTTTGGGACTGTCAATGTTGGATGAACCTTGCACTAAACAGTCAGATCCCACTGTGCTCTCCTTGTGGCTCTCAGAGAACAGCAAACAGCACAATGTCACTGTGAGTGTGAAGTACACTTCACAAACATGAACGTCTGTGCTTGTCGATGAGTAAATGCAGTAAATTAGCAAATCTGTCAAATTGTAGCCTCTCAATATTGCAATCTGATATGAACTTAAAATAATGCCTGTAATCAGCTTTTCACCATGTTAGTGCTTTACTGTTGACATTGTGCACAGGGGCACAATGTAAAAAGCTGTTGTTTATATCCTGTCTCTCGTTTTTATAGGAGGTGAAGGTTAAGAGTATTGAGAACCCACAGAAGAACCCCAAAGCCATAGATAACTGGGTAGAAAGCATCAGTGAACTTCACCGCTCCAAACCTCCTGCTACTGTACACTACACCAGGCAAGAACACACACACACACAAACAGACCTGTCTTACTACATACCTTAAATCCCATAATTACTAGACCTAAGTAACATCACACATCCTGCCGAACACAATTGAATTTGGGGGCAGTTGGTAGTGTAATCGTTAGGCAGTCGCCCCCTTGATCGGAAGGTCGCCTGTTTAGTCCCGGACTGGTAAAGGTACCACTGAGGTACTCTTGAGTAAGGCACCATCCCCAAAAAGCTGCCCACTGCTCCTTCACGGATGGGTTAAATGCAGAAGTCACATTTGGTTGTGATTCTCTGTGTGCTGTGTTGTGTTTACAATGACAAATGTTCACTCACTTAAATTTAGACCCTAACCCAACCCTAACCCTAACTAACCGTAGCTTAGTCTTACCCCAAACTATACCTTAATCCATAAACTAAAAGCAAATGTTTTGTCTTCAAAAATCAAGGTCATAAAAAATCTGACAAATCTGATGTGAGAGGACTCTAATGCTCTCACAATCCCCTAAAAACTGCGCGCACATATGCATACACACAATCACACACACACACATACACACACACACACACACACACATTATAAACTGAGACACTGAAATACACTGATATATGGCACCACAGAAGGTCAATGTTGTATAACTGTAAGAACACCTTGTAGGGTCCCGTGAGCAAAGAAGTTTTGTTTGCATGTAAACCTGTGTACTTTTTTTGTTGGTCAGTACATTCTTCCGATGAATGATACACTTTTTATTCTTTTAGTCTTTTAACATAAAGACGTGATAATATTTTTTTACACATAAACATGGAAATGCTGTTAGTTGTCGTGCTGTTTTGAAATGAGGGTGTCGGTGACAAATTCAAATTCACATTTATTTATATAGCGCTCTTAACAACAGTCATTGTCACAACACACTTTACATACTGTATAACCGGCCTAAACCCCCCGAGACACTTGCATTGAAATTTTTAACTGAGGCCTAACCTTCTCTGAACACTGGGGAACTATAAATGCCTCTAAGCAGTTATACAACTTCTGTGTTTATTTTTCGTATACTCACCTCAGACTAATATGGGTTTTCTCAGAGTCAGTGTTTCTCATGACTACATTGAATTGGACACATCGACTCATCCACTCATCCCTCAGTTTTCAGTATCTTTTCTAAAATTAGGAAGGAAAACATACAAAGTGCTGTTGGGATAAATAATGCAAATGAAGTCAAGGTAAATCTTATTGTCATCTCAGCTATATACAAGTATATAGACAGGAGAGACGAGACGATGTGGCTTCAGTTTTTATAGAGTACAAGGAAGGCACCCAGAATGTACATATATACTGCAAATAAATATTAATATAAACTTTAAGCTAGAAGTAGAAAATGGAAACTTTGGTTATAACTGAGGTATTCATAATATGTGCAAATGTATTAATAGAATGTTTGTATCTGTCCACACCATTTTTACACTTCCGGCTGGTTTCTTGGTCATCGATTAAGCCTAGTCTTAGACAAAGTTGTAGTACCAATGGCGATTTACAATTCAAACTCAAAGCTACTCTAGGACTAGGCTTAATCCTTGACTGGGAAACTGACCCTTAAGATTTTGTGGGGTTTTTTATTTGTCCGTTGTTTCATTCACTCTTCCTTTGTATTTTGGCAGTGTTATGAGTGTTAAAGGTTAAGAGTGACGAGGGAGGAAGTTGCGCATGTGTTAAATGTGTTGTTTTGTCCACAGGCCAATGCCAGACATAGACGCTCTAATGCAAGAGTGGCCTGCTGAGTTTGAGGAACTTCTGGGGAAGGTTAGTAATAAAAAATTTGGCAAGATGAGATTCATGTTTTTCCAGAGCACTCAGTTTGTAAAACTTACATAACTCTCAAATGATATGAGGAACATAACTTGTCTATAAAGATTAGCCTTAGTTCCTTTCACCACTGCCTCTTGCTTTCCACAGCTGGATTGTTTATAGACAGTTAATGCCATTATATTAAATCATCTGCATCAGAGCAGATCGGTGGATTGTATCAGATTTTGCCATTTTACACAGTCAGCTTTTCTCTCTGTCTCTCCCTCCAGCTCAGTCTCCCCACAGCAGACATAAGCTGTGACTTATCTGAATATATTGACATAATCTGTGGTGAGCTGAATAGAATGTGTTGATTATTTCCTTAATTTTTTTAAAAAAAAGTTCTGCTAGTTTTCTAATGCGATTTGTTTCCACAGGTGTCCTGGATATTCCTGTGCACAAAAACCGTATTCATTCCCTCCATGTCCTGTTTACACTATATTCTGAATTTAAAAACTCTCAGGTAAGGGTATAAACACAGTGATTTCTGTGCTGCATTCTATGCTTTTTAAATGTTACACTGCTGGATATTTTAACACGTCACCAGGCAAACCCTTTTAGACAGAGGGTACAGTTATCAGAAACGTCACTCTTTTATTAGCGAAAACAACAAAAGAACTCACACCGGCTCAAGCTCACATCTGTAATTAAAGTCTTTATGAATTAATAACAAAAAAGAAGCCAATCATGCAACAGTCCAGGAAGGCAAACTTGCGGAAGCCGGGTTTGCGGATTGGTGACCGGTGACAGGTGACCGAGCTGTCTTAAATGAAAGGAGCACCAGGTGTGAGAAATCAGAACCAAATGAATGATCATATTGACTGAAACGAAAGTGTGACATGAAACCCAGAGAGTTAAGTGAACTGAACAGGAAGCTTAAATAAAGATAGGTGTTACTAATAATGCCAGATAAAACCCGCTAGAATTCTGGCGACCGGGCTCACTGGGGGCGGGTCGAGGCATCCATGAAGGAGCTGTAGGGAGCTGATATGGACAGCTTCTGGGGAACAGTGCTTAGGGATGGTACCTTGCTCATGAGTGTTAACTTTACCGGTCCGGGATTTAAACCGGCGACCTTCTGATCACGCCCTACCGTTGCGCCACTAACATGTGACAATAAGGACACACAGTTATCAGGTTTTTTATTTGAGTTCATTTCACTGATTTAAAGACATTGCCAAATTTATTTTATCTATGATTATCATCTAATTTGCAAATAGTGAGCTGTTTATGATCTTATGTAATATTACATTGAAGAATCAGAATTAAAACTGTTTCATGGATATTTGTCTAATTTAAAGATGTGCTTTTATCTCTGTAAATTAATTTAAGCAAATTTATTCTTAATTTCAGTTTATTAAGAAAATCTTGTATGAACAACAGCTGCTTTATTCAGTTGTTTGTCAGAGCATTATAAGAAGATTTTTTTTTCTTCCTCTTATTCCTGTTTTTAGCACTTTAAGGCTTTGGCAGAGGGCCACAAGTCCAACACACCAGCTGCTTCTCACACCGCCGCTGCAGAACCAGAGACACTTACATTAGAGTGATTCTTTCTCTCTCTCTCTCTCTCTCTCTCTCTCTCCTCCCCCTCTCTCTCTCTCTCTCTCACACCCACTCACCTTTTCTGTCTCTCCTTATCTTTGTCTCTTTAGCTACCGCAGGAAAATTTTGAGTCATGTCTCTAGTCTCTAACTGCCGTTGCGTGTGAAACACACACCCACCCACACACTGGTTTGGTCTTTATAATTTTCATTAGCTTATAGAAGTGCAGTTTCTTCAAAGAAATTGTTAGAATTGTTATACTGTATATATGTCCACTATGTATGTTCATAATCAAAGAATGAACCAGCATTTTGTATTGTAATCTAATGAGATGGCAAAGTTTGTTTCTCTCACATAATTATAAAAAAAATAAAGTTTTTAAAATCAAAACCTCTTTTCCCTTCATTTTGTGCTTTGTGGTCTCTGTATATTTCAGTAATTCACTTTTAGTTTTTATTTTCTTTAAAATGTGCAAAAACAAAATCTAGGGGCGATATCCAGAAAAAAATAAAAGCGATCTACTAACATTCTGTGTTAAAATGATCCAAATGGCTTTATACTTGTAGTCGCCTTAAATTTGTATATTTAATTTGAATTCTTAATTCCATTTCTGGACTTAACATTCGAGTAAAGTGTGTTATAGGTTGTTTGTGCATTTCATTTCTGTTTCCTCAATGACGTTACTTCCTCTCCAATCAGTCGTTCAGCGTGTGCTGTGCTCTTCTTTGTTCGGCTGTACTTTGTTGAGGAACTGTGTGAATTCAGTCTGAACATTTGAGCGCCCCAACATTACAACCCCACTTTTTCCATTAAAGTGTATTCGTACCAGCAAGACACAGGCGTTATTCTGCTGCTTATTCTGTGGCTATCCGTTGGTAAGCCTCTGTTAATATATTTTGAGATAGTACACAAACTTTTTTACATGATAAGAGTTGCATATTTATGGCATTTTCTGTAGTCATGTAAAATAACTGTTGCAGGCAGGGGGGGAGGAACACAACCCTGCAGGTGTCCAATCGAGAGCAGATCGGACTCGCGGAGGGATTCACCTGCCGGGTTTTCCATTGAATTTTAGAGTCAGAGGCACATGTGAGCATCAATGGTAAAGATAATTATATCTTAACACAAGAATCACACATTTGCAATATATATCAAATATTTTTGCTAGAACAAATAAGGGTCATATATAAAAAAGAAAACATCCTAATACTGTGTTAAAACACTTATTCTAGATGAAGACATGACAGTTTGTCAGTACCATGCTCTTGAAGAGTTTTGCACATGAGATCAGCGTCAGCAGGTTTCTGCGTGGCTTTATCATCAGCAAACATGGTAATTTCAGGTGTTTTCTATTTTAATTTCTTTTAATGTCTTTGGGACATTTCCTCACTAAGATTTTTTTTTAATGTGAGGATCAGTCAGTAGAATGCTCTCAACATTAGGAATGGATAGTGCTTAACTACCAATCTGTTTAGAATGATAGATTCTACTATTTCAAAAGTCAAATTGCAATATGTTGCTATGGATTAAATTAAATAAATTCCAGTCAGCATCAGAGTGAACGGCCATACGACCAAGACAAATGAAGCTTACGTTTTCTGGCCTTGACATGAGCCATTTGTTTGGTATAAAAATAACAAAGGAGGCATCCAATTGTTCACACAGAACAGAAAAAATACATTCTACATCATTAATTCAGATGTCAGAATTAGTCGTTGTAATACTGAGAATCTACTGGGAAGGCAGTGGACGTTAGTCTGGATATGAGTATCTGATAAAAGACACACGTATATGGAGAGTATTAATATTATAGAACTTAATGTAAACCATCTTTTAATCTTAATTTTTGTTGGTTGAAGTATTACGTTTGTATTGTAAGATGGAACTTCTTTGGCTAAGCACAATAATAATCAGAAATTAAAATCACAGTGTAAGATGCTTTGGGTTGGGTTCCTGCCTCATGGATTAAGCCTAGCTCTAAATTGGAGTAAATTGTAGTACCAGTGGAGATTTGTCATTCAAACTTAAAGCTAGTCTAGGACTAGGAGTAATCCTCGACTGGGAAATTGGCCCTTTATGGTTAACCTTGACCTTTTTTGTGTATGTATTAAAGATGATTTCAGTTTGTGGATATTTATTGTGTTTTCCAGGTATAATGGGAAGAACCTGCGGCAATGATTTACACTGACTGAATAAACCAGAGATTCTTATCAACCCAGAGCTGGTGTGGAACACTGAAGATTTGGCTTCTTTATTACTGCTTTCCTGTGTACTTCCTGCAGTTCAGTTTATGTAGATTACGCAAAGACACATTTAGGACCAGTTTCCCAGTTGAGGATTAAGCCGAGTCTCAGACTAGTTTTAAGTGTGAATGGCAAATCCGTATTCAATCAAGACTACAACAATCCATAAGCAAACCAGCCTTGATATCCAACCTTCTGCTTTATTAGATTATCATTAGAGTTAGCAAAGCAGAAACATTAAACCTGTATTATTTAAAATTGAAGATAGTTAACAATATGATACTTATTTTGCTGAATCTCATATAAGGTGTATGTTTAACTTAAATAAAATACGCATCTAGTCTCAGCTAAATCAGAACGTGTTGAATTCACAACAAGTGCAAATGTATAGTGATTGTCAGAACTGGTGATAACATATCATTTATAAATTAAAAACAATGTGTAAAATGAATAGCTTTTGTGTTTTGCTGTGAAAATGTCATTAATGAAATGATTATGGAACGTGTGGCTAATAGTTATGTATTACACCTACAAACTGTTCCTGCGCCCACAAAGTACATCTGTGCAAAATCTATTCTAAGTGTCAAGAAAAAAGCGGTACCTACATAGCTTCACTAATATAGTGTGTGGGCATGTTGAAGGAGGCAGAAGTATATAAATTGTAGAATCTTTTTTGTTTTCTTAAATGTATTTTTTTATAAAATATATATTTTATATGAATTTAATGACTGTTAAAGCTGCTACATAAAACTCACTGGCATCAGTAGCACGGTACAGCAGCAGTAGTGCACGCAGGCCTGCAACTTTACACTGTTCCTCTTTTTAACAGTGAGCAGACGGGTTGAGTATTTCAGGCCTGCTAGGCGTGAGTCATGTTCAGAGAAGAGAAGTGCTGCTGGAAAGAAGGTGTTGAAGGCTATAGGAAAGTGTTGCATGCGAGTGTGGAGAACACATCAGCCACCAGGTTTACAGTGATCTACATCAGACAGCATCACAGAGTGATCTTACCTACCTGTCCTGTGACCTTTGATAGAGTCTCTCTCTCTATCTGTCCTCCCTCACTCTTTCTCTCACACTTTCTCTCTATCACACTTTTTCTCTCTCTCTCTCTCTCTCTCTCTCTCTCTCTCTCTCTCTCTCTCTTTCTCTCTCTCTCTCCACGCTCTCTCCTTTTCTCTCTTCTCTCAGCTCTTCTCACCCTCTCTTCTCCTTCTCTCTCTTCTCTTCTCTTCTCTTCTCTTCTCTTCTCTCTCCCACTCTTTCGCTCTCTTCTCTCTCTCTTTCTCTCTTCTCTCTCTCTCTCTCTCACTTTTCTCTCTTCTCTCTCTCTCTCTTCTCTCTCTGTCTCTCTCTCCCCCTCTCTTCTCTCTCTCTCACTCTTTCTCTCTTCTCTCGCTCTTCTCACCCTCCCTTCTCACCCTCTCTTCTCTTCTCTTCTTCTCTTCTCTTCTCTTCTCTTCTCTTCTCTTCTCTTCTCTCTCTCCCTCTTCCATCTCTTCTCTCTCTCTTTCTCTCTTCTCTCTCCCTCTCTCTCTCTCTCTCTTCCTCTCTGCATCTTTCATATGCACACACTTACACTTCAGTAGACACCCATAACTACCATAACCATAATCATTCTCCTAAGAACTAGGCCTCACATATGGAAATGTCCTGAAAATGGACAAATCTGACAAATCTCAAATCTTCCTGTCTTATAGAGGAGAATCAGTTATTTACATATAAACATCCTCACAAAAATCAAGGTCATTTCACAATTTTAGCGGATGAGCAGGTCCTCACATACCTAAACAGCAGACCACACACCCCTACCACACACATGTGAACGTCCTTGTCCTACCTTGTTAAGGGCTACTTTATTTAGACTTCTTTACCTGAAGAAAACAAGATTCTTCTATAGAAACTGCTAGAAAGTGTCACATGTGTCCACCCAAACACGTCTGCGTTGAGAGCGGTCGCGTTAGTTCCTATTTCATGTAAACATTGTAACGTGTTCCTTTGGGATCAGTAGTTTAGCCGGGATCGGTAGTTTATCTTTACAATATGGAGAGAAATCAGCGTTTGAACTTATACCCACATCTCTTCGAGACCTAGAGATTGGGCGCATGAGATAAACAGTGCAAGCAAACAGCTGGGAGAGTAGCAGCAATTTATATATTCTGCCTCTTCTCGATTTTGATTATGGCTAGCAAGAAAAAGAAATGACATTGATGAGCGCAGCGCTGTTTTAAAAGTTTGAAGGGATTTTCAAATTGAAGCGCTCTGAGCTCATAGGATTTGTATTGAAAGTAGACGCTGCCTGTGCAAAACCCACATTTGGTGAACACAGGCCCTAACTGGTTCCTTGGAAACCAGCTTTTCTTATTTGAAACTTATGAGTAATTGGTGTACATATAAAAAAACACTGATTTCCTCATGCGCTGGACTTGTGAGGTGCTGTACCGCGTGGTGTGAATGAGGCAGCTTGCTTTCACTTTGAGTGTGCTTAAAGACAGTTGCGCTGCTCTCTTCCTCTCCTGTCACTCTTCTCTGCCATCGTGAGGTTTCTCTCTTCTCTTTCCTACCACCGGCATCTTACAGATTTTATACTGATTTAGTTGGTGTTCCGGAATGTTGTGGATTTTGACTGGATTACACTGTATTCACAATGCCTGGAGACCACAGTCTCATTTTAGTGCTTCTTCTGTGGACATGTGTTGGTAAGCCTCTCTCTTAATATTTCTACAAAACACACCAAATGGCATAGTTGTGTCAATTTTACATTTATATTGTAATTTGATTATACTATTATCATTTTCTGTAGTCACGTAAAATAACTGTGTTGCAGGCAGGGGGACTAATGAGAAGACAGTGTATGGAGTGTTACATGGAAAAGTGGAACTCCGTGGGCTCCATGGAAGGAGTTCTAATGTGCATCGTGTGGAATGGACTAGATACCCAAAAAGGGACCCATCAAATAAACAATTCTTATACACAGTTGAGCTCCCCAACATTACAACACACTTTTCCTGCCCAAATATCTGTTTTAATTCACAGAACATGAGTCTTGTTTTAGAGAATGTGACAGAATTAGATGAAGGTGTTTATGAGGAGAAGTTGGTGGCTAAGGGAGAAGTAAAAGCATCTAACATCACGTTATCTTTGCTGTGTGAGTATTACATGTCACATGAACTGCTTGTGCTGTGATGATAAAACAGCTTTTTGTATCTTGTGTAACCAGGTCAGCATCAGATTTCCTCTGTTTTTTGGTCTTTGTTCTCCTGCAGCCGCGTTGAGAATAAACGTCTCGTCTTCACCCTGTGCTCTGACTCTGAAATTGTTGTGGTGAAGGGGAGTTTGTGTCGTTGCGTTGGTTGAGAGACGACCTTCTCCTGTCTGCTGACCAGAGACTGACTTTCAGCGAGAGGAACACAACCCTGCGTGTCCAACCTGAGCAGATCGGACTGCGGGAGGTTCACCTGCCGGGTTTCAAGTGAATTTGGGAAGTCAGAGGCATACGTGAGCATCAACGGTAAGATAAATAAGAAGTTTGGTAGATATGAATTCAGACATGGAATATAAAAAATGTATTTTTTTAGCCACGCTCATATACATGAGGTGTTGACTCTAACCTGCTGCCAGAACCAGCACCATTTGGCTCCTCACCAAGACCTCAAGTTGCTCCAGGGAGATTGTCTCTAATTATTCCAAATTATGTAATTAGTAAATGTTAGTTTCTCTGAATGAGAGTATCTGCTAAATGCTGTAAATGTAACGTTGGGGCAGTAACAGTTAGGGAGTTGGCGCTACTATGACTGCCATGACACTTTATGGTTCTTGAACAAACAAATCCTAGTTTAACACAACAGAGCGCAAAAAATGTATTTTATATTTGGAAACAGCTGTATGTGAGTAATTAGTATTTCTACACTGTCCATGTTTTTACAATGTAATGATGATGTTTGTGCATTGTTTTATTCTAGATGAAAGTATTACAGTTTGTGAGAACAACACATCTACAACAAAACCAGAATCACCAAAAACAAAATCGCAGAATATCTTGCTTTATGCTGCACCTGCATTGGCTCTTCCAGTTTTGTGCATCATTTTATTCTGCATTGGAAAATATGGTAATTTTATGGTATTTTTATTCCATGTTTTAACTTGTCACCATGAAAACACTATCATAAATTGCAAGTTTCCTTTTCAAATGATCTTTATAAATAAGGAAACAATAAAAGTTATATCCTATTCATCGCGGTATTAGTTATAACAAGTGTCAAAATTACTGCAATATTTATATATCACTTTTTGCCTTTATAAAACAGTGGATTGATAATGTAACGGCAGTCTTGGTTATGCTCATGCTTGCGAATGCAGAAATTTCAGAACGAGCCACTTAAAAGAATTCTGTATTTGATCTGACCATTTGTGCATTCTTGTTTCTGACAGCTTGTTTACAAACACAGCCAACCCAGAAGAGACGGAGAGGTGATTCATCTAGTTTGTTTCATGCATAAATGATTAAATAAATGTTTAAATGACTAAGTAAATGCTGTGCAGGCAGGTGATTAGATGTCTGTATATGTGCTTTAACAGCCTCTCTGCATTGTTTTTTTTAGGCAGAAGAAGAATAAATAGTATTTCAAAAACAGGTATTCAGAGCTCAACCAAATGCCTTAACTAAATGCCTTAACTATTTTCTGATGCTAAAACCGTTTTAGGGCGATCTGACTTTCACGTTCTTATGCTTTTTACAGAACCCGTATATGAGGAGCCTGTACTTCAGGTACCAAGCTCAACATCATTAAATGAACAGAGAGATGACATCGTTAATCTAGATCTATTTACACAGCACATGCTTATTTAAAACACATTCATAGTGTATTAACAATTCCCTAATGTTTATGAATCTTTCTTAGGAAGAAGAACCTTCTGCCTCTGTGAGACCTTTGCCGTACGTCTACACAGACTTCATAAAGCCGAAAGGGGAACAGAATGAAGACTTTTGGCTACTCCACAATAGCAGAAGTTGTAAATTACACTACAAACCTCAGTTTACATGGACAATCAAGTGACATGGCTGACCCATGACCTAGGGAGAAGCAGAAGCATACGTGGAGCTTTTGTGGCCTCTTGTGACGCTGGACTCATTATTGCGTACTATATAAATACAAGTCAAGTAACTTTGAGTTGTCAGCCTGAAAGTGCTTAAGATTTGAAGATTTGCACAACAAGACTTATGGCCTTAGTGACATCACGACTCACATCTGCCTTCCAGAGTAGCGAGTTTAGAATCTACGAGGTGCAGAGGTTACTTGGAATTTTTTAAATATTCTCTGACGATCAAAGACGGAAGTTGAGCAAACTGTCTGGACTGCTCACGCAGTAGGTCTACTTTTGTGACATTTTAGAAAGAAATATCTTGAGCAATGTTGCACTTGACCTGGCAAATTTTGATATTTTCATTAGATTTTTGAGAATTGCTTCACTTTCCAGAATGATTTCTTGATTTTTTCCATGATGGCGTGGAACTGATTGTACTCTGTGGCATTTCATACAGTGAGGGTGAGTGATATGAAGTGCTTAATATTTTTTGTTTATTTTATAATACTACTTAGGTTTGAAAATAATTATTACATTTTTTTACATTTTTTAAACATACAGCTGGCCAGTCATTTCCTCTTTAGTGAGATTAAAATGAAGTGAAGAGTAATTCCTTAGACGAACGTGTAGGTGGTGAGTTGTCATGAGAAAATGAGATGAAGATAATTATGATGACTACTACATGATTACAAATGTCAGTCTTTTTAAAGTAAGACCTTTAGTTGTTACCCGGCTAAAGCTATGCAAATGAATGAGCCACTAAATATAGGTGAGGACTGGACACAGATTAGTTACACACTTACTGCAGCTCTTAGTGATGGTCAGATGAACATCAGTTGTCTGTGATGTCCAATTTAATTAGACACCTGCTTTATAGGTATTAAATGGTGTTCGTGTGGAAATGTCCAAAACTGAAACAAGGCACAATGCAGCAGGTTAGTTGTTGCTGGTGGCAGTTTAAAAGTCGAGCAAATCTATACTTGGAAGTGAAAAGTTTTTTTCGCACCAAAAATAGGCTCAACTTTCTCAAAAGTTAATAAATGAACTTGAAAACTGTACTTTTGGACTTCAGATCATGAGAGAGAGAGATTCTCCAGTGTTGTGTTAGACTTCTGCAAAAAAGCTTTTACGTGCTCAAAATGCTAATAGGAAACAACAAAAAAAATCAGCCATGTGACGTCAATGTTGTCATGCTGCTGTTCTTCATTTAAGCATTTTTATATAAACTTTTTTTCATAAGTTAGGTCTCACAGGCGAGCGTAGGATCAAATTAAGCAAGCAGTAATGCGGCAGCTTTAATTCTCTTGCTTCCAAGCAGTAAAATTGACGACACTCTTGAAGATCACAATTTCCAAAGTAGATAGTCATGGACAAAAAATGACAATCCGGATGATCCTACAAAGAATTTAACAACGTCGTTGAAGTAATTACTGTGAAGAATCTCAGCGACTATACAAAGAGGCAGACAGTTAATTGTGGAAAGAATCTCTAGCTTTAATTTACATTAGTAGAGACGTAGGCTGAGTGCCTTCACATATGCCTAAAGTAAAGTCTTTATTGTGATGCTTCAAAGCAGTCGGGAGTACATACATGATGCAAAGAACATGGTCATTTCCTTCGCTTTTGTTCTCTGAATCTCAAAATAAAAAAGAAGTAAATAATTCCTGTAAGAACAGCTGTCAGTGATCACTGTACAGTCCCATGTGTGTTAAGTGTGCTTTAAACATGTACACCCATGGAATGAAACAACACAAACAGTATGTACAGCCGGAAAGAGGGACGTGGGGGAAGTTGTAGGCGCTTTTCTATTTAAGAAGTTTGAAAGTAAAGGGGAACCCAGGCTTACATCCTCTCTGACAGACTAAAGTGCCAATGAACCCTTATTTACAACATTGCACATTGTCACGCACAATTTGGGAAGAAATTGTATTTAAACAGTACCTCTGTAGGCGATTAGGAGGATTCAAATAAATGCAGGGGAAAATGTAACAAAAGAGGGACATCATTCTTTATAGAAAATTACAAGGTGTATTCCAGTGTCACTTCAGTGTTGCCTCTCGACTAGCGGTTATATTTCATCTGTCGCTACGCCCTGTGTGGCAATCCTGAGGCAAAGACGCCTTGGTTTCAGTTGCTTCTTACTGTAACGATCATTTCTCGGGGTTTGCGTTAAGCAACATCACCGCAGGGAGGAGATGACGTCCATCAAACTCAGACCCACGTATCTCTGTTTCATGTGCAATACAAAGTCAAAATGGGCTTTTAAAGGAATAGAAGACATGAAAAATGCACCTAATATTCTGTTATAAGGCCTTCATTTGCACACACATGCAGGGGTGTAAACACACAGTAAAATGTAAGAACGTCTGTATGTTGGGGAGAAAGAAAATAAAAAGCTTTGTGACTTCAGGCTGCTTTGTTTTTCATTTTCGGGCACTGACCGCCGAACAATGACAGTTTCCTGACGCAGCACATACGCACCCGCACACACAAACCCCAACACACACACTTCCTTCAAAGGTAAACTATAAAGCTACAGTGGCTCATGACGAATGACAGCTTAAGGTGACCTCTAGCTCTGAGCGAAATCATCTTTAAAGTTTTCTTGCACTTTTTAGTTCATTTTAAAGCCTGATTCGTGGCTTTTTTGGGTGGTGAGCTCCTTCAAAAAAAAGGCCAGGAGGTCCTGAGGGCAGACGCTTACCCTCCAAAGCGTTACTGTAGCTACACAACACTGTATCTTACACCGATAAAATCTGTTTTTCAAAAAGTAGTATTTTTTAAACAAAGTTATCTTTATAAATAGTTCTGAGCTGTCGTGCCCTCTATCAATATAAATAGCAAAATATAGTGTCATATCTCCTACGCCTAGTTGTAACCCTTTTACACTTTAAGCTAATTAAAGCATCCTTTGACATTTTCTCAAAGAACCAGTTTAGAAACATAGCTACATGTACAATTTCAAACTAGGATTTGCCAAGAAAATGTAAAAAACAACAACGACAACAAGAAAAGAATAAATAAACGTCAGACGTATAAAGGGAGAGAAACACGCTGCAGAGTGGGGTCCAGGGGAGTGCATAGATCCCGGAGTGGGCGTGGCGGTAGGTGGCGCTGTGGAGCGTGGAGGTGGGGGGTGAGGTGGGGGACGGCGGAGGCCGAGGAGGGAGAAAGCTGACCCGGAGGCAGTGATCTTCCTCCAGGGGCAGGTGGAGGTGCTGGAATTATCAGTCCTTCCCTTTCCCAACCCAGCCCAGGTTAACGTGCACAAAATAGCCGTTTATTTTTTACTGAGTTTCATTTATCCTTTTTCCTTAACGTAAAATACTAACCAATAAATATACAAACAGTCCTTTTATCGAGGCCAAAA